>CM054134.1:66503509-66508509 GCA_028751875.1 Rapana venosa | reverse complement strand
AAGAAGAAGAAAGAGAAGAAAGAAGAAGAAGAAGAAAAGAAGAAGAATTGCGAAGAAGAATTGCGAAGAAGAATGCGAAGAAGAATTGCGAAGAAGAGAAGGAAGAAGAATTGCGAAGAAGAAGAAGAATTGCGAAGAAGAATTGCGAAGAAGAAGAAGAAGAATTGCGAAGAACAATTGTGAAGAAGAAGAAGAAGAAGAAGAAGAAGAAGAAGAAGAAGAAGAAGAAGAAGAAGAAGAAGAAGAAGAAGAAGAGAAGAAAGAAGAAGAAGAGAAGAAGAAGAAGCGAAGAACAGAAGAAGAAGAAAGAAGAAAAGAAAGAAAGAAGAAGAAAGAAGAAGAAGAACAACAACAAGAACAAGAAGACAAAAGAGCAATAAAGCTGTTGCACTGTCAAAATCAGATGGACTTTTCTCTTAATGTTTGCTCGTAACAGAACATTTTTCTTTTTGGGAAAAAAAGGTTTATTGGACAGGTTTATCCTGTGCATTATTCAAATCCAGAAACCATATAAAAACTTGGTGTGTTATATATATATATATAATATATTATATATATATTGAACATTCATGCCATTCTCACATTAATTTTGAGAAAAAGGAACGCAAATGCCCCTCTGGTCTGTCAGTCAGTCATTCTGTCTGCCTGTCACTCTGTCAGTCAGTCTGTCTGTCTGTCTGTCTGTCTCTCTAACACACACACACACATTAAATGCGCGAGCTCGCACGTATATTAACAGACTAACAAATATACACATGAGCTTACGCAAACACCCACGCGCGCGCACACACACAATCACACACACACTCAACCAAACAAACACTCCTTCCTTTTTTTTCTTTTTTGGTTTCATCCACAGAATAATTTCGTCATAAAGGGACCAGAGTTGCCCCCTAGGCGCCCACTATCCAGCTTCCGAGCCATAGCTACAGACAGTGATGGTGAATAATCCATAGCAGCACGGCCTAGCCGCTCCTTTCTCTGCCAGCCTCCACGGTAAAAGAACCAGCCCAAAACTAAACAAAACAAAACAAAGAAACACGCACAGACACACACACTACACTACACACATACACGAAAGCGAAAATGAAGTTGTGCTGCCGTTAAGCGCCTGACAAGTCAGGCCCAGCGCATCCGACTTCGGCGTGGGAGAGAATCCTTATCTTTTAGATCTTTCTGGAATTTTTTTTTAAAAAGGCGGGAGAATGGACCAAAAAGGCAGGAAATAGACAAGAAGAAGGTGACAGGGAAAAAATGAACAAGGCAGAAAGAAAGACAGGGATAGAAAAGAGGGAATTCCTAGCACGGATTTTCCAGAAGATGGGGATGCTACTCATACAGACAGGTTCTCGGCATCCCCACGCCTTAGGAACCAAAACCATCACGAACACTCTCCTAGTTTTAACTACGATGCTCGCAATGCTTGCAAGAGGTAAAGGTGTCCCATAACCTATAATAAGGTCGAAGGGAGCGAGGCATCAAGAGACCTCAGCTTCTCTAGGGGGCCAGCATATTGAGGGCGGCGCCCATCTCCTCTCCCTCGCTGCTTTACCTTCCCTGACCCTGAAGAGGGCAGGTACCCATTAACAGCTGGGTGAACTGGGGGACTGTACTGAAGCCAAGGCGCGCAAACGGTCACCCATCCAACTGGAAACCACGCTCGATGCTGCTTAACCTTTGGCTGGGGAAAAGCGAGTGCTCTGACCACTAAGCTATCCCGTCCCCTTCATGCTGGTACATTTGGAAATCGTGTCCACGTCTTCAGAACCCAAGCCATCATAGGTACCCCCTTAGTTTCAACCACCATGTTCACATGCGGAAATGCTGCTCCGTTTGGAAACATGGCTACGTAGTGCCCAATAAATTGCTCACGTGCGTGCGCGCGTGTGTGTGTGTGTGTGTGTGTGTGTGCGTGCTGCGTGCTGCGTGCGTGCGTGCGTGCGTGTGTGTGTGTGTGTGTGTGTGTGTGTGTGTGTGTGTAGGTGTGCGTGCGTGCGTGCGTGTGTGTGTGTGTGAGGATGTATCCAAGTGTTGTGGAGGTTTCGTGTCCTAATAAATATCCCCTTCAGGCCATAAATTGCCCTCCCAACAAGAAGCCACAGCCTCATTAAGCGCTTGCCCGTGCATGTGGGCAGCCCAGCCCAACCCTGCCCACACAGCCCAGCAGCAGCAGCAGCAGCAACAGCAACAGCACAGCAACAGCAGTGGACTGCTGCTGGCACAGACCATTGCTGTCACTTTCATTACTGGCTTTATGGGCGCGCGGCAATAAATGGCATTAATGAAAGGCTTCCTGCCACTAGAAAGTAGTCTTGCCTTCATACTGCTGGTGGGTGGATGGGTTCATTCTGATCCAGACTGAGAGTTACTGGAGAGAAGAAAACAAAACCCGCTACCAGCATTATCTGCAGGTAAAAATGGACTGGCTCGGCTTTGGTCGTTTGAGCCTGTTTGTTTGCTTGCTTGCTTATTTTGTTTGTTTGCTTGGTTTGTCTGTTTGCTTGTTTGTTTGTTTGTTTTGGAGAGTAAAGGAACCATACATTGTGCTACTAGTTTACCTTGGCGATCAACAAATTACAGTCGGAGTTGGCTATCCAACCATATGAGAGGACACAAGACTGTCAGCTGAATTCACAGACAGATATTAATCATTCTCTAGCGTCAATGGAATATGCAAGTAACAGTGAGTTTGCTATGACCATCAGCTGAATATTCGGCAACAATAATTAATTTAGCTCAGCAACTGATCTTAACAGCTCATTAATTTCTATTCAGTGATGCTGTTTGAGGAAACCACGAGAGCTATACCTCATCAGAGATGATAATTACAAGTGTGCGGTTATTAAACTACGTTAATCCCTGAAGTAGGAATGTGGCTACCTTAAGAGTGGGCAAAGCAAGCAAGCAAACAGCCGAGCCAGTCCATTTCATCTTCAGATAATGCTGGTGGCTGATTTTCTTTCTCTCTCCAGCTAAGTCTAGATCAGAGTGAATCCATCCACCCCCCCCCCCCCACCCCCCCTGTGGAGAGAGAGAGGGGGGAAGGGAGGGAGGGAGGGAAAGAGAGGGAGAGGAGAGAGAGAAAGAGATGAGGAGAGAGAGAGAAGAGAGAGAGAGAGAGAGGAGGAGGAGGGAGGAAAGATAGAGAGGAGGGAGGGAGGAGAGAAGAGAGAGGAGGAGGAGAGGAGAGAGAGAGGGGAGAGGAGAGAGAGAGAGAGAGAGGAGAGAGAGGAGAGAGGAGAGGAGAGAGAGAGAAAGAGATAGAGAGAAGAGAGAGAGGGAGAGGAGAGAGAAGAGAGGAGGAGGAGAGAGAGAGAGAAGAGAGAGAGAGGGGAGAGAGAAAGAGAGGAGGGAGAGAGAGAGAGAGAGAGAGAGAGAGGGAGAGAGAGAGAGAGGAGGGAGGGAACGAGAGAGAGAGGAGGGAGGAGCTAGAGAGAGAGAGAGAGGAGAGAGAGAGCAGAGAGAGAGAGAGAGAGAGAGAGAGAAAGACACACAGACACAGACACGGAAAGACAGACATAGAGAGGGGAGGGCGACGACTACACAAATCTGGATTAAAGCGCCGAAAGAAAGGGGTTTTGTTGTCTTCCTCACGACCTCAGTCATCACCATAGCAAGCTCTTAACATAATAACCTGCACTCTCCTTTAGAGGAGAAAAAATCCTCTGAAGTCGGAGTGTGGCTGACTATGTGGCGAGGTACTTGAAAAGAGTCATACACGCAATCTTCTCACCCGGTGTGTACTTCCTATCTCACAGAGATTCCCAGGTGGGATGAGTGAGTGAGGCAGAGTGCACGTTCTGGGTGACCCCCAGGGTGTAAAGCTGGGGAACGCACAACAACAACAACACCATAGCAAGACACAGGTGGACATAAGGGAGAGAGAGAGAGGAAGTAAGGAGCAAATACACGAAATTCAGTCGAAACGTGTTGTGTATTTGTGGTGATCAGATTAGGCCAAAACAAACATGTGACTTTTTATCGCGATCAGTTGAAGCCCTGTTTGCCTGCTTGGTTGTCTAACATCTGACCAGACTCTGCTAGTTTATCCCACGTAGACATTTTGTTCGATGATTTTAAAAGTGTTAGAAAAATAGTGAAAGGCTTGAGTAAGACTAAGAGTCCAGTCGGTCGGTTTTTTGTAAACAATTTTTGTTGTTCCTGTTCAAGTTAAATTTGATTATGTTTGAATTTTTGACATGTTTGATGTTACAATTCTTCTTTTTTTTTTAAACATCACAACTATGTAGGCCTACAGGTTCCTAGCTGTGGTAGGGTATACAGTACCTATGCGAACACACACATGCGCCACATGAATTTAAACGCACACTCACACTCATATACCTTACTCACACCCACATGCATATACACACAAATACACACACACTCACATACCTCACACATACACACACTCGCATAAACACGCACACACAATCACACACAGGCATACACATACGAGCACACACAGGCATACACACACGTGTGCACGCACACACGTGCGCTCCCGCACTTACACTCACACACACACACACACAAACGCGCGCACACACACACTTTTGTCTATTATCACTTTTTGTGAAAAGAAGTTAAATTTTTAAAAAAAGCAGCAAGGAGGGTAGGCAGGGACTACTGATTCCACACGCCATGTGCTGCATCCCTGCACCATCTGTCAGCCATCCCATCACATCCCATCACATCACATCACATCACATCCATCATCCATCACATCCCATCCCATCACATACATCATCACATCACATCCTATCATCACATCACATCACATCCCATCACATCCATCATCACATCACATCCATCATCACATCACATCCTATCATCACATCACATCACGCCTGCAGCTGTTGAAGGCGCCCTAACCTTTCTTTCGCTCCTAACTTCGCTACCTGAACAATGGTATCTGTTCTTCAAACTCGGATCTGTCGACAAGCCAGACGAATTTGTGTGTGTATGTGCATGCGTGCGTGCGTGCGTGCGTGCGTGCG
>CM054134.1:66446009-66501009 GCA_028751875.1 Rapana venosa | reverse complement strand
AGAAAGATAAGAGATAGAGAGAGAGAAGAATAGATAGATAGATAGATAGATAGATAGATAGATGGATGGACGAATAGATAGATGGATGGATAGATAGATGGATACATAGATAGATAGATAGATGGATAGATGGATAGATAGATGGATAGATTGATAGATGGATAGATAGATAGATAGATAGATAGATAGATAGATAGATAGATAGATAGATAGAAACAGGCAGACAGACAAGACAGACAGACAAGACAGACGAATAGATGGATGGATAGATAGATAGATAGATGGATACATAGATAGATAGATGGATAGATAGATAGATAGATAGATAGATAGAAACATGCAGACAGACAAGACAGACAGACAAGACAGACAGACAGACAAGACAGACAGAGACAGAGACGAACAAACTGGTGTCTTGTCGCTATTCTGTCGCTTTGACAGAAACAGATAGTGAGATACAGAGACAGAAACAAACAGATAGTGAGATACAGAGACAGAAACAAACAGATAGTGAGATACACAGACAGAAACAAACAGATAGTGAGATACAGAGACAGAAACAAACAGATAGTGAGATACATAGACAGAAACAAACAGATAGTGAGATACAGAGACAGAAACAAACAGATAGTGAGATACATAGACAGAAACAAACAGATAGTGAGATACATAGACAGAAACAAACAGATAATAGATACAGAGACAGAACAGTGTGAGTACAGAGACAGAAACAGATAGTGATATACAGAGACAGAACAAACAGATAGTGAGATACAGAGACAGAAACAAACAGATAGTGAGATACAGAGACAGAAACAAACAGATAGTGAGATACACAGACAGAAACAAACAGATAGTGAGATACACAGACAGAAACAAACAGATAGTGAGATACAGAGACAGAAACAAACAGATAGTGAGATACAGAGACAGAAACAAACAGATAGTGAGATACACAGACAGAAACAAACAGATAGTGAGATACAGAGACAGAAACAGTTTGATGCCCAGTAGAGGAGGATGTCTCTGTTAATTTAAGTCATACATGAACAAAAATAATATTAGTGTATTATAAAACGACACTAAAAAAAAATTCAGACATTGCACAAAAGCAGGCTACATAATTATGACAATTCTCTCTCTCTCTCTCTGTGTGTCTTTGTCTGCCTGTCTCTCTCATCAGGTTTCAGCATAATGAAACTATAAAAATTCATCAATATTTAAAAAGTGGATAAAACACCCCCCCCCCCCCCCCTCCTCATCCTGCCTACTCTTCAAACACAAAAATACAATCTAACAACCCATTCCATTAAGTTTTTAAAAAACAACAACAATAAAACCCCGAAAAAACATTCGTTATTTCAATATTCCTATCATCATCACGATCACCATCATCATAACCTCTATAGTCGTTCTCGTCATCATCATCATCACTACCATCATTCCCCAGCCGTCACAGATGTCATCATGATCATCACCATCATGATCATCACCGTCGCAACCAGCAGATAGATGTTCAATTCAACATGGCGCGATGAAACACTGACAGTCGAGAGCTGTGCCCATCAAGAGTGCTTTCCCCTGCACTGCACCACGCTGCTTAGCTTACACAAGCAATACAAAGTCGCTGGCAGAGAACAGACAGACAGGACAGACAGCAGTGCAGCCGGTTGAATGCTAGGGGCCTTTCCCCTGTGTACACACAGTGTGTAGTGTGTATTATTAGAAACCAGCCCGCTTCATCCAGTGTGTGTTATATTATATAACACCGCTGTCGATATCATCGGTCGTTATGAAAGCTCTGTGATGACAATGTATGCGAATTATTCTTTGATTCTGTTTATCCTTCACATGAGCGTTTTGATTTGGGGGGTTTTAAAAACAAGATATATCCATTTATTATTATTATTATTATTATTATTATTATTATCAGCATCATCATCATTAAGACACCAGTTTGTTCGTCTCTTTGTCAGTCTGCCTCTGCCTGGCTGTCTGTCTGTCTGTCTGTCTCTCTCTCTCCCTCTATCTCGTAAAGACATAATAACATTATCATTATTAATCCTTTGCTCGTAACCTAACTGAATTTCTTTGTTTTTATATCCTAAAGTATATGGAATTGGAAAAGATATTGGAATCACTGCTATCTTCTTCGTTTTTGACGGACACACAAACCCACCGATCTACACACAAGCAAAACACTAGGGCACCTACCCACCCACACTTACGGAGAGAGAGAAGAGACAGAGAGACGAGACGAAAAGAGAGAAAGGTAAAGAGTAAAATCGTACAGAGACACAGACACAGACGACAGACAAAAAGAGGATGTATTGTAACGTAATGACACACACACAGACACAGCAACACACACAACAAAACACAGAGAAGAGAGAGAGAGAGAGAGAGAGAAGAGAGAAGAGAAGAGAGAGAGAGGAGAGAGAGAGAGAGAGAGAAGAGAGAGAGAGAGAGAGAGAGAGAAATAGGACAGGTTATGTCTTCTCCTTTTGATGAAGGAGATATTTAATTCAAACTATTCAGAATAAACAAGGTTGATTCTTGTTTCTGAAGATTTAAGCTTCTGCATCTAGCACAAAAAAATATATATTGATAGACCAACCTACTGGAAATTTCACACATAATTATATAAAACAAAAACCAACGAAAAAAAGGAAAGACAGATACATACATACCCCAACTGCCATGTGAAATTCCCTCTCACGAAAAGCAAACAAGCAAAAGAGAAAAAGTTAACACTAGGCAAACAGCTAGGTTAAGTAAGGGAGTGTGGGGGTAGGGAGAGGAACAGAGAGATGGGGGGGGGGGGGGGGGGGGGGGGGGGGGGGGGGGGGGGGGGGAGGGGGGGGGGGGTGAGGGAGCAGGATTGACCATCCCATTAAAGCACATCCGTGATAAATAAAGACTGCTTCGAAGGAATGCAGCTAGCAAGTTACAAGACATCACAGGACATTTTCTTCTCCCTCCCACCCTCTTCCCCCCCCTCCCCCCCCCCTCCCTTCCCTCTGTCCCCCCTCCACCCCCACAAATCGAGTTTCACAACTCAAGATTCGGCAGCTCTTTAAACTCAAGAAGAGTCAGACCCGATAGCGCTTTAAACTTGAGGGTCGTTACAGCACTTGCACTGAATTCTTCAGGCAGTGAGTGTGATTCAGATTCAGATTCAGATTCAGAATTTTTATTGCCATTTAAGGCAACCTATATCACGACTACGGTGGGTAGGGGGGACCATAGTCGGAAACATTCTGGAGGCGACATTGAATATCTAACTCAGGAAGGAGAACACATACTCAGAACTACGAACTCAGAAAGGAGACAATACTGAGAACACTCAGAAAGGACACATACTCAGACAATATAGAAAGGAACACATACTTAACATACTCAGAAGAAGTCATACTAACATACTCAGAAGGACACATACGACATACTCAGAAAGGAAAAACACAAATAATAGAAACAAACTCAGAAAGGAGAAACATACCATATCAGAAAGGAGACATACTCAGAAAAACATTCAGAAAAGAAGGGCACATAGAAAGGAGACACACTCCAAAAAAGGAGACAACAACACAACTCAGAACAGAAACCGAGAACAATAACTCAAACTTGCGAAGCGTCAGTCACAGTGAACCTCAGTCACTTGTGGATCCATCACCCTCCACCCCCCAAAGGCCACTAGACCTCTCGACACCCCACTCCCACCTCCCCCAACCGCCCCCCCCCCCCCCCCCCCCCCCACACCCACACACACAACACAGTGCATGACAAAAGCTGAGCCAGGGACCTGCCCTGTGTGATGATCAGCAAGCGAGAATATCGATCAAATTCAAGAAAAATACCCCGCACCAACCATTTTTCTTTGTGGCGCGCGCGGGCGCGAAGCCGAAAGCCCAGGCCTTGCTTGCTCCGGGGAGAGAGACGTGGACTCCATTGCTGTTGGCAGGGGAGGCTATTAAATATTATTATCGCCCATGACTCTCTTCTCCCATGTGTGTGTGTGTGTGTGTGTGTGTGTGTGTGTTGGAGTCAACCCTATTGACCCTTCAAAAAAAGCCAGCTGAAAAAGTAATGAAGCACGCGCATATTATTATTATCATTATTGTTTTAATGTGAACACGGACAGTTTGCATTGGTAAAAGACATGTGTGCGGGCCCACACACACACGCACGCACACACACACACACGGACACGCACACAACACACACACCACACACACACACACACACACACACACATGCAGTCCTTCGGATGAGACTATAAACCGAGGCCCCGTGTTCGAACGCATGCAGAACAACTTGCCCACACGTTAAATCCTATTCCGCTTTTCGAAGAAAGAGTAGGCCATTGTGTGCCTGTGGGAACAGATGACAAAATTTACAAAACCGCAAACACACGGGGACTGGATGTAAAAAAAAAGCACACGAGTGCTTATTCCATTATCCTCGACATAAAAGAATAAATAAATAGATAAATAAATAAAGTGCAGACAAATCGCGGGCACGGTAGACAGAGAGAGACGAATTTCTAATTGCTGCTAAACGTCACAGACCGCTGGGTTCAAATCACTGTAGCCCAGACTGGATAAAGGACGGAGGTTTTCTGGAGGGTTTGTTGTTGTTGTTGTTGCTGCTGCTGTTGTTGTTGGGTTGTATTTTCCTGATCAGGAAAGCATTTTCGAAGGTCGGAGGACATAAAGTATCAGCAAAAATAAAAAATAGAAGGTCAGACATAAAACATCAGCAAAAATAAAAACAAACAACAACACAAAAAAGTAGCGCACAAACGTCTCCGAAAACACAAGACACAAAGAGAAGAGAGAGAGAGAGAGAGAGAGAGAGAGAGAGAGAGAGAGACAGAGAGAGAGAGGGAGAGAGAGAGAGAGAGGGAGAGAGAGAGAGAGAGAGAGAGAGAGAGAGAGAGAGAGAGAGAGAGAGAGAGAGAGAGAGAGAGAGAGAGAGAGAGAGAGAGAGAGAGAGAGAGAGATCTGAACTCTGAAACCATTTAATGTACGTCATTATACCATTACCACACGATCCAAAGGGCAGACAATGGAAAGATGAAAGAAAATGAAATGTTACTTCTCCCAATCTTTCGTAAGACATTGGCATCTACCCAAAACTGTACTCTTGAATAATTATGCATGTTCCAAAATCATGAATATAATGCTGATTTAAACCAAAAATTCTAACAAAACACACCCACAGAGAGAGAGAGAGAGAGAGAGAGAGAGAGAGAGAGAGAGAGAGAGAGAGAGAGAGAGAGACAGACAGACAGACAGACAGACAAGAGACAAACATAGAGACAGAGACAGACAAGGACATAGAAGGACATTCTTGTCCAGCGCTTTTTCTCTCCTCATTCCCCATCCCTCACCTCCACCCCCACCCCCCACCACCTCACATACCCAAATACCCACCCACCCAATCTCCCACAACCATTCTCCATAGCCTAGTCCATATCTGTAAACATTCCACAGGCTGAAGTCTTTAACCCCCCACGATTCTTCTCTCTCTCTCTCCAGACAATCCATTCTTTCTCTCTCCCTTATTTTGGAAGCCATTCCCAAAAAACAAACAGCCGATTGTTTCCCACCTACCACCATCTCTTCAAGAGCCATGATAACATTGTGTGAGAGAGTGAGGGAGGAAGGATGGAGGGAAAGGGGAGAGAGAGAGAGAGAGAGAGAGAGAGAGAGAGAGAGAGAGAGAGAGAGAGAGAGAGAGAGAGAGAGAGAGAGAGAGCGCGCGCGCGCCCACAGAACAGCGAGAAAGAGAGAAAAGCGAAGTGAAGAGGCTAATAAAGCACTTAAAGATCGTGAAATGTCACTGTGATAAACATACACACCGGGAACTTCAGGAAACTTCGCTGTATGTGTGTGTAGGGGAGGAGGGTGGAGGAACAGACAGACAGACAGACAGAAAAAACAGAAAGAGAGAGACAAATGGAGAGAGAGCGAGAGACAGACAGACAGAAGATTATATATATATATATATTTATATATATATATATATATATATAATATATATTATTATATATATATATATAATATAAGGTAAAGGTAAAGGAATCCCATAACCTATAAGGTCGTAGGGAGCGAGGCGTCAGAACCTCACTTCCTAGGGCCAGCATATTGAGGGCGGCGCCCATCTCCTCTCCCTCGCTGCTTTACCTTCCCTGACCCTAAAGAGGGCAGGTACCCATTTACAGCTGGGTGAACTGGGGGGAAATGTACTGAAGCCACACACATATATATATATATATATATGTGTGTGTGTGGTGTGTGTGAGAGAGAAGAGAGAGAGAGAGAGAGAAGAGAGAGATGAGAGAGAGAGGAGAGATGGAGAGAGAGAGAGAGAGAGAGAGAGAGAGAGAGAGAGAGAGAGAGATGAGAGAGAGAGAGGAGGAGTCTCCACGAGTTTTGTGCACAGGCATTGAGTGTCATAGTTTCCCCCACCAACAAAAAAAATGTTGGCATTAATGATGGTGCTGCTGTTTACACTGTGAATGCAATAAAGCCCCAATGGCCTTCCTAATCAGCCAATTCCCACGTCGAAGGGGGAAAAATGATAAAACAAATAAATAAATAAACAAAGTCCTAATTATAAGCATTCTCGCTACACTTTGACATGCCCGCCTCTTCTCTCTTCAGTTGAATCATCCTTCCAAAAATCTCTTCTTTTCAGTTGCATAATCCTTTTAATCTTCTCTTCTTTTCTTTTCAGTTGAACAATCCTCCCCAATAATCTCCCCTTCTTTTCTCTTCCGTTGAATAATCCTAAAAATTCTAAAATTGTCTCTTCTGGTGAATAATTCTTCCAAAAATCTTTTCTTTTCTCTTCAGTTGAATAATTCTTTAAAAAAGCAAAAAACACCCACCTTCTCTTCTTTTCTCTTCAGCTGAATAATTAAGAAATCTTCTACTCTTATCTCTTCAGTTGAATAAAAAGTAAAGGTGTCCCATAACCTATAAGGTCGTAGGGAAGCGAGGCGTCAGAGACCTCAACTTCTCAGGGGACCAGCTTACTGACCCTAAAGAGGTAGGTAAAGGTAAAGGAGTCCCATAACCTATAAGGTCGTAGGGGAGCGAGGCGTCAGAGACCTCAGCTTCTCTAGGGCCAGCATATTGAGGGCGGCGCCCATCTCCTCTCCCTCGCTGCTTTACCTTCCCTGACCCTAAAGAGGGCAGGTACCCATTTACAGCTGGGTGAACTGGGGGACTGTACTGAGCCAAGGCGCGCAAACGGTCACCCATCCAACTGGTAACCACGCTCGACGCTGCTTAACTTGGCTGGGGAAAGCGAGTGCTCTGACCGCTGAGCTGCCCCGTCCCCATCTTCAGTTAAATAATCCTTCCAAAAAATCTTATCAGTAGGGACAGGAGCGCTAACAACAACAGCTTTGACCTGAAGATGACAGATTAATCCAGTCAATGAGCGCACAAGCAGCAGTAAAGGGAAGCGTCAAGCCAAGCTGGTGGAACTTCGTCGTTGTCGAGCGCTGAGACAGCGACTATTGTTGTCTGTCATATGAGCGAAAATGCGTTGCGCTGCTGTTAATTAAGCGCCTCCTCACAAGTCAGGCCCAGCGCTTCCGACTTCGGCATGAGAGAGAATTGTTATCTTGTAAGTCTTTCTATAAAAAAAAAATAATTAAAGGCGGGAGAATGAACCAATATGGCAGAACATTGACGAGCAGGAGGTGACAAGAAGAAAAGGAGCAAGACAGAAACAAAGAGAGGGATAGGAAAGAGGGAATTTCTAGGACAGAATTTCCGGAAGATAGGGTTGCTATTTATTCTAACAAGCTCCCCGGGCATTCCCACGGGAGACTTCAGTTGAATGTTGTTGTTGTTGTTGTGCGTTCCCCAGCTTTACACCCTGGGGGTCACCCACAACATGCACTCTGACTCCCTCATCCCACCTGGGAATCACTGCGAGATAGGAAGTACACCACAGGATGAGAAGTTTGCCTGTGTGACTCTTTTCAAGTACCTCACCACACAGGCAGCCATACTCCGACTTCAGATGAATAATCCTTCCAAAATCTTTCCAGTAGGGACAGGAGGAGCGGTAACAACAAAGGTTTTGCGCTGGAGATGACAAATTAAATCAACGGGATAGCCTAAAGGTTAGAACATCGCGCTCGCAATCTGACAACCCGGGTTCGATTCCCGTTCATATTTTCCCCTGGAGTTAACATCAGTGCAGACTCCACTCTCCCCAAAGGTCCTTCGAATGAGACTATAAACCGAGGCCCCGTGTGCGAACGCACGCAGAACAACTTGCGCACACGTTAAATCCTGTTCCGCTTTTCGTAAGAGTAGGCCATCGTGTGCCGGTGGGAACAGATGACAGAATTTACAAAACCGCATACAGACGGGGACTGGATGTTTTTTATTATAAAAAAAAGCACATGAGTGCTTATGCCATTATCCTCGATATAAAAGAATCAATCAATCAATCAATCAATGAGCGCACAGGCACTAACTAGTCAAGGGAACCGTCAAGCCAAACTGCTCCCCAATCTGCCTGTTCAGAGGTTTCACCGGCATAACCACTGCATGCAGCAGGGCAAGTGGTTAGAGCGTCGCGTTGGTGCTGTGGGTGCGTGAAGGAGGGGGCGGCAAGATGTGTTTATTATGTAGATCTGCGTGCGAGGGGGTAGGGGGGGGGGGGGGGGAGAGGGGAGAGTGGGGGTGGGGGGGGGGAGAGGGGGAGGGGGGGAGTTGGGGGGGGGAGAGGGGAGAGTTGGGGGGGGGGAGAGGGGAGAGTTGGGGGGGGGAGAGGGGGAGAGTTGGGGGGGGGAGAGGGGAGAGTTGGGGGTGGGGGAGTGAAAGGAAGGGGAGGGATATATGAGCATGTTCAACTATTATCTGAGTGATATCTCTCTCTGTCTCTCTCTCTGTCTGTCTCTCTCTCAGCATTGACACTGGCTCTGCTAGCAACCCCCCCCCCCCAAAAAAAAAAAAAAAAACAACAACAACAAAAAACCCCAAACAAAAAAAAACACACAAACTTTGGATGAGACTATAATACAGCGAGGTTCACACACACACACACACACACAGAATTTACAAAACCGCATACACACGGGTACTGGATGTAAAAAAAAAAAGCACATAAGTGCTTATTCCATTATCCTCGATATAAAAGAATAAAATAAATATAAAAGAACAAAATAAATAAATAAAAATAAACACACACACATACCCCCCCCCCCCCCCCCCCCCTCATTACTATATCCACACCTTGCCCCGTCAGCCAAGGTTGACAGAACAGACGACAGAGAGAGGAAAAGGGGAGAGTGAAGACCACATTGGGGGGCTGGGGGGGAGGGGGGGCTGGGGGGGTGGGGGGAGATGGGGGTGGAGGGGGGGGAGGGGGGTAGAGCGGAAAGGAGGTGTGAGGCAGCATTGACTGAGCGCTTTCCTCCCTGTATCCTCCTGTCAGTCACCCCTCAGTACCCCCCTCACCACACCACACCACACACTACCTCACCATAGTCATCGATTATCTCCTCTCTGACATGGGGGTGGGGATGGGGGGGGTGAGTGTGGTGTTAGTGTGTGTGGCAGGGGGAGGGGAAGAATCAAACTGGAAAAACTGGGGGGAGAGAAAGAGAAAGAGAGAGAGAGAGAGAGGAGAGAGAGAGAGAGAGAGAGAGAGAGAGAGAGAGAGGATGAGAGAGAGAGGAGCAGAGAGAGAGAGAGAAGAAATGATTTAATGTACATTAGCTTGGACCACAATACATTTGTTGGGCTTGGGATAGAACAATGGTTCATTCATATCATTGGCAAAGCAAATGCACAAACAAATAATGATTTATGACTGATTAGAGAAGAAAAACACCAACATATACATAGCCAAATAATGCAAAGAGAGAGAGAGAGAGAGAGAGAGGAATGAGAGAGAGAGAGAGAGAGGAGAGAGAGAGAGAGAGAGAGAGAGAGAGAGAGAGGAGAGAGAGAGGCAGGCAGGCAGGCAGACAGACAGACAGACAGACAGACAGAGAAGACGAAAGGAGATGATTATAAATCTCCTCCGTCTCTTTCCGACCTCCCAGACGAATCGTTGTTGGAACATGACACTGAATTTTACAGACCTCACTCACCTCTCGAGCAAGACACGTTGAACCTGGCAGAGCCTATCAACACTACATGCTGCATGCTGGGTCGATCTGTTTATGTTCCCATAAACCAGCGAACGCCAACATGAATGGTGATCTTTAGATGTAGACACAAATATATACATAATATATAAGATATATATAATATATATATTTCGAATTCGTATATTTCAAGAAAAGGCAGGTGTGAACCTTGAGTTGCTTTGAGACATTATCAAAGTGGGGGGAAGGGAGCGGGGGGAACGGGATAGCCTAGTGGTTAGAACATTACGCTCGCAATCTGACGACCCGGGTTCGATTCCCGTTCAAGGGGGATATTTTCCCCTGGAGTTAACATGAGTGCAGACTCCTCTCTCCCCAAAAGTCCTTCGGATGAGACTATAAACCGAGGCCCCGTGTGCGAACGAACGCAAGCAGATCATCTTGCGCACACGTTAAAATCCTGTTCCGCTTTTCGGAAGAATAGGCCATTGTGTGCCGGTGGGAAACGGATGACAAAATTGACAAACCTTCATCATACACACGGGGACTGGGTGTAAAAAAAAATAAAGGAAGACCCATCTGGGCCAGCATATTTAGGGGGCCCTTCTCTTCCTCTTACCTTCCCCCGACTAAAAGAAGAGACACATTTAAACTTTGGGGTTTAAGAACAAAGCTCGCAAAGGTCACTAAGTGGTGAATTACGTATTTAACTTTATACGATCTCGACACGATTTACACCGGACGGATTAATGTTTGCCATATCTCAACCTTCCGGGAATGGATATACTTAAACAAAGTGCCCACCAATTTAACAAGTTGCATTGTACAACTGGAAAGTTGGTTGGGGCGGGTTGTTTTTTTTTGTTCCTTACGAACAGAACATCAAATTACTAGCAATTTTCACTATCAAAGCATTAGCAGAACCTTTTCAGCACGAAAAGAATACGTCGTGGTCCGCAAAAATTTGACTCTCTGTAGAATAAGACTGACAGGGAAGAAAAAAATCAAAAAGTAAAAAAAAAATTCAGAAAAATCAGAAGAGGGTGGGAGTGGATGGGTGGGTGCACACAGACTGAAACACGCCAAAACTATATAAAACAGACATAAACACAGACAGACACACAGGCACTGGGACCGACAAACAGACAGACAATCGTTAAAACATACAAATCAAACAGGCAGGCACACAAACAAGAGTGTCCTCTAATTAATCCAAACCGACCTTAAAATTCTCATCACAATTCTCTCTCCCCCTCCCCCCCCCCCCCCCCCCCCCTCTCTCTATCTCTTTCTTCCCCCCTTCCTCTCTCTCTCTCTCTCTCTCTCGTCCCTCTCTCTCTCTCTCTCTCTCTCTGCTCTCTCTCTCTCTCACGATTCCGGTCCCGTGCCGCAAATCGTGACCAGAATTTGAACCCTGACTTCCCATCACAAATCGATAGGAAAAGTTCACTGTGTCATCATAGCAAGTTGAAGATTCCAGATTCTGACGATTACTTGTACTTGTGATAAAAACTGCAGCCAGTAAACCTTCACATCTGTTAAAGAGAAGGAAGCAGTGGGGGCGGGCAGAGTGGGAAGACCAAAAAAACAACCCCAAAACAATAACATTTAGAAGAACAGAAAGAAGAAGAAGAGTAAGAGTGAAAGATGAAAAAAACAAGGGTGCATGAGAAGAAGAGGACGGAGAGAATGGGAAGAGAGTTCTGAAGAAGACGGAGGAGGAGGAGAGGAGTAGTGAGGAGGAGGAGGAGAGCTAGAACAGAAGAAAAGAAGAAGAAAAGAAGCAAGCAGAGAAGGAAGAAGAAGAGAAGAAGAAGAAAAAGAAGAAAGGTAGGAGGAGGAGGAGGAGAGAGGAAGGATTGGAGAGAAGAAGAAGAAGAAGAAGAAGAATGAAATGAAGAGGAGGAGAAAGAGCGCAGCAGTAGGAAAATTGTGAAGAAGACTAATTGTGAAGAAGAAGAAGAAGAAGAAGAAGAAGAGAAGAAGAAAGAGAAGAAGAAGAAGAGAAGAAGAAGAAGAAGAAGAAGAAGAAGAAAAATACAACAAACAACAACAACAACAACAAAACAGAAGAAGGAGAAGGAGGAGGAATCAGAGGAGAAGAATGAGGAGGATAACAAGAACAAGAAGAAGAAAATTGAGGGAAGGAGGGGTTGAAAAAGAAAGAAAGAATACCTCATAGCACAGACAGAAAAAAAAATTAACATTTATTTTTTTTTTAAAATAGGAGAAGAAACTAACACACACACACACACACACCACACACACACACACACACAAACACACACACGACACACACAACACACACAACACAGACACACAGACACACACACACAACACACACACAACGCACACACATTCTCAGAAAACACGAGCCCAGGCACGCACGAAGCCCAGCACATACACACTGACATCACACCTGACAAACAATTTATACAGTGCAGTCTCACAGCAGACCTGCTACATCAATACTATTTGCTCTTTGCCCCCCCCCCCCCCCCCCCTTCCAAACCCTCCCTACCCTCCCTCCCCTCAGGCTCCAGATCTGATCTGACGGAAATGAATGCATAGTATCTGCAACCCGATGACGACATCGTTTCTCTATAACAGATCCTTACACAGCCAGTAGTTTCTAAAGAATTTCTAGTCTTGTTAGTACAAGAGCATAGTGATTGCAGAAGTTGTAGCAGTAGGAGTACTTTTTAGCGCTTTGATTTGTTTTCTGCAAGATATAGAGCTATATAAATTCCATGTAGTAGTAGTAGTAGTAGTAGTAGTAGTAGTAGTAGTAGTGCGTGGTGGTGGTGGTGGTGGTGGTGGTGGTGGTAACAGAAGTAGTGGTGGTAATCGTAATAGTAAGGGATGGTTGTTGTTTTTTGCAGAAGAAGATTTGCGAAGAAGAAAAAGAACAATTGCGAAGAAGAATTGCGAAGAAGAAGAATTGCGAAGAAAAAAAGAATTGCGAAGAATAAGCATTGCGAAGAATTGCGAAGAAGAAGAAGAAGAACAACAACAACAACAACAACGACAACGACAAGAAAGATTTGAATAACTTCTGGCAAACCTACATGCATACAACTCGACCCGGCTAGATTTTTTTGGTTTTCAATAGGTTGGTGGGATTTTTGCAGGGAGAAGGGAGACAATAGGTTGAAGCATAATGTTATCCGGAGTACTCGTCTCCTTAGTCCAAACACCAAAGCAGCGATTACTGCTGTGTGAAGACGTGCGCATGCATTTCCTTCGCGTTGTGTTGTGCTGTGTTGTGCTGTGTTGTGGTGGCAGAGGTCTTCTATACTTGGATCAATGCCTTGCCGGCCTTCGAGGACTAGAAGAGTGGGTTGATTAGCTTTTCGGAAGAGTAGGCCATAGTGTGCCGGTGGGAATGGATGACGAAATTGACAAAACTGTGCATACACACGGGGACTGGATGTAAAAAAAAAAGCATATGAGAAGAGCTTATTCCATGATCCTCGAAATAAAAGAATAAATAAACAAATTAATCAATCAATCAATGAATAGATAAATAAATAAATATGGCCTCATCATCTACCGCTGTAGAAGAATTTCCTGCCATGTTTTGTATTAGACAACCAGATTTAGAGCTCTAGAGATGTCATTTATTATTAATATAATACATTTGTTTTATTGCCACAGGGCTTTGCATGGGATGAGTAGAGATAAATTGTCGCCTGCGTGAAAATACGATAGATACGCTCAATATTCTGATATCTGTTTTTGTTTTCGGTTCAACCACGAGTCAAGGTGAAAAAGAAATGTTAATGGATGCATTCTGCTTTACTATGGCAGATACACTTACATAGTCTATCGTTCCATGTCTTTTCTGTCATTCAGAATGGCTAAGTTACACTCCAGGAAAAACTGTTAAAGGTTCGTCAACTAACAAACTACGCTTTGCAAAAGATGTAGAAGGAAGAAAACTTGTGAAGAATTGCGAAGTAAAAGAAGAAGAAGAAGAAGAAGAAAGAAGAAGAAGAAGAAGAAGAAGAAGAAGAAGAAGAAGAAGAAGCTGACGATTATGATCATGATCATGATCATGAAGCACACAAACCAAACTCTCAAACATGTTAAGACTTGACATAAAACAACATTGAAAAAGTCTAGCTATTAAAAACTTCGCCTTGTTTTGTTTTTAAAACATGATCTAACAACCATGGCCTCCATAATAACCCCATAACAACAAGAATACAACCATTAACACACAAAAAAACACAAGCGCGCAACTTTAATACTCAACAACAACAAATCTTGAAAAATGAACATTTTACGCGATAAAAGGAAAGAGATTCGTCTCTTATTATCAAGGGAAAGAGATTCGTCTTTTATCAACGGAAAAGAGATTCGTCTCTTAACAACGGAAAGGGATTCCTCTTATCAATGGAAAAGAGATTCGTCTCTTATCTTAACGGAAAGAGAGTCGTCTCTTATCAACGGAAAGAGATTCGTCTCTTATTATCAACGGAAAGAGATTCGTCTCTTATTATCAACGGAAAGAGATTTGTCTCTTATTATCAACGGAAAAGAGATTCGTCTCTTATCTTAACGGAAAGAGATTCGTCTCTTATCAACGGAAAGAGACCTGTCTCTTCATCGTTCAATCTATGCATTCAGAAACTGACTGTACACGGGTTCTTTTTTCAGAGAGAAAGCAAAAGCTTTTAAAGACAGTGGAACCTCTCACTCACTCACTCACACGCACGCACGCACACACACACGCACGCACGCACACACACACACACACACACACACACACACACACACACACACACACACACACTCACACAACTGCCGGCTTTCCACTCAGGGCTGGCAAGGCAGATGTGTGTGTGTGGTGTGTGTGTGTGTGTGTGTGTGTGTGTGTGTGTGTGTGTGTGTGTGTGTGTGCGCGCGCGCGCGCGCGTGCGTGCGTGCGTGTGTGTGTGTATGTGTGTGTATGTGCGTGCGTGCGTGCGTGTGCATTTGAATTTGTTAGAATATTGTTAATCATTGCTGGTTGCATGTGTAGGAGCGGATTGAATGGAAGCGCCCTGATTTGTAATTGCAAGATATAGCGCTCTATACATTCCATTTATTATTATTATTATCATTATTATTACTATTACACTCCGTTATTTTCCAGTAGAAAACCTGAGGCAAGACATATGATGTACACTTCGTTGTTTTCCAGTAGAAAACCTGAGGCAAGACAGATCATGTTCACTTCGTTGTTTTCCAGTAGAAAACCTGTGTAGAGGCCCTAAGGCGATCAACTTGTCAGCTCTACCTTCTGCCGTTATTGTATCACAAAGTCTTTTTTTCTTTGTCTTTCTTGATAATCCTCTCGTGTAAAGAGCGTCGGTGGTGTTCGTGTATGCACGCACATACATGTGCTGGCATTGAACGTCCGTGCGCACTCGCATGTACGCACAAACGCACGCACGACGCAGCACGCACGAAGACAGTGAAGGAGGAAGAGAGAGAGAGAGAGAGAGAGAAAGAGAAGAAGAGGAGAGAGAGAAAAAGAGAGAGAGAGAGAGGAGAAGAGAGAGGAGAGAGAGAGAGAGAGAGAGAGAGAAGAGAAGACGAGAGAGAGACAGACAGACAGACAACAAAGAGAGGAGGTGAAAGAAGAGACAGAGACAGACAGACAGCGAGACAGACACAGAGAGACCGAGGGTGAAAGAGAGAGAGAAAGACAGCCTAAGGCCATAATACAACTGAAGAGAGGGAGAGAGGTCACAGACACACACACATACACACACACACAACACACACACACACGAGGCAGAGCGTACATAAACCCCGGTGTGTCATAAACTAGCGGAGGACATAAACAAGGCCTAACCATGTAGGGCTACAGAGCTGTGCGCGTGTTTGTGCATCACATCAACACCCCACCACTAACACTACACTACACTACACTGCACTACACTGCACAGAGGGAGGAGGGGGCAGCCGATCGAGATGGCGGTTCAAGAATAACATCCAAAAGAGCCCGCAGCAATCTTCCACCCGAATCCTTCTCTCTGTCTCTCTGCTGGTCTGTCTGTCTGTCTGTGTGTCTCTGTCCTGTTCTCTCTCTCCTCTCTCTTCTCTCTCTCCTCTCTCTCTCTCTCTCATTTCTCTCTGACTGTGTTTCTGTCTGTCCGTCTCTGTCTCTCTCGGGTCTAGCTCTGTGTTGCTCTGCAGTCTGTCTCTGCCTCTCCCTCTCTCTCTCTGTTGGTCTGTTGTCTGTCTGTGTCTGTCTCTCTCTGTCTGTCTCTCTCTGTGTCTGTCTGTCTCTCTCTGTTGGTCTGCTGTCTGTCTGTGTCTGTCTCTCTCTGTCTGTCTGTGTCTGTCTGTCTCTCTCTGTCTGTCTGTCTCTCTCTGTTGGTCTGCTGTCTGTCTGTGTCTGTCTCTCTCTGTCTGTCTGTGTCTGTCTCTCTCTCTCTCTCTGTCTGTCTCTCTCTGTTGGTCTGCTCTCTGTTGGTCTGCTCTCTGTTGGTCTGCTGTCTGTCTGTCTCTCTTTCTGAGAGCATGGTGTAAAGAAGCTGTAAGCTTATCCATTTACCACCCTCAATAAAAAATTAAAAAATTCGTATTCGTATTCTCTGTCGGCCTGCTGTCTGTCAGCCTCTCTCTGTCTGTCTATCTGTCTCTCTCTCTCACTTTTCTGACGGGTGGGTATTAAGGTAGCGACGTGAACCCGCGCATTCTGTTTATAGAAATGTGTCCAGTACAAATATATCTACTTCATTGCTTTCTACATCCGTTCGTTCATTCATTCGCTCGTTCATTCTCATTCTCTCTCTCTCTCTCTCTCTCTCTCTCTCTCTCTCTCTCTCTCTCTCTCTCTCTCTCTCCCTCTCTCTCTCTCTCTCCTCCACACACACACACACACAGAGTTCCACTATCGTATACAATCATAACCTAGCTATGATGGAGGAGTTCTATCACACCGCTTAGGACAAGTCAAACCTGCCAGTCAGCTACATACATCATAATAATCTGGAAACAGATGACAAAATTGACAAAACTGCATACTCACGGGGATTGGATGTAAAAAAAAAGCACATGAGTGCTTATTCCATTATCCTAGATATAAAAGAATAAATGAATAAATAAATAAATAAAATTTAAGTCAATAATGAAACAAATAATCACACACGAACCCAAGAAAGAAGGTGGCAGAGCGGGTTTAGGCGCTCACCTACCTAACAAGTAACCCCGCGAGGTTCTGGGTTCGATTCCCAGCCTCGCCCTTTCTTCCCAGTTTTGACGGGCAAATCGAACCGAATGTCAAAATCTTTCGGAGGCGACTGTAAACCAGTCGGACCCCGTGCGTGTGCTTACGGACTTGTGCACGTCAAAAGAACCCACGACAGCTGAAAACTGAAAAGAGCATAAAGGTACTTCCCTCCCGACTGTGCGGGCAAAATTGGTAGGTTCGATTCCCGACAGTGTCCCCGAAGTTGGAATCTTAATCGTGGGGGGAAAAAAAAACGGTCGCATTCGCAAAAATCTCACCATTGGTGAACTCGGAACTCTAGCCGAGGGAAAGAAAGAAAAAAATAGAAATGTTACTCTATAGTCTGTCATACGTCTTGTTATAATTATTACATTAAAGAGGACGGAAGGAAGGAAGGATGGAAGAAAGGAAGAAAGAAACAAAGAAAGACAGACAGAAAGAAAGAAAGAATAGAAGAAAAATGATTATTTTATGAGTCTGACGGGTGGATATTGAGTCTCGCAAATCTGAATATGCAATGTCAAAGGAAGGAAGGAAGGACGAAAGGAAGGAAGGAAGGAAAATCATTACTTTATGAGTCTCACAAATCTAATGTGCAATATCAAAGAAAGAAAGAAAAAAAAAAGAAAGAAAGGAAAGAAGGAAGGAAGGAAGGAAGAAAGAAAGAATATAGGAAAAAAAATCATAACTTCACGAGTCTCACAAATCTGAATATGCAATGTCAAAGAAAGAAAGAAAGAAAGATTAAGAAGAAAAATCAGTACTTTATGAGTCTCAAAAATCTAAATGTGCAATGTCAAAGAAAGAAAGAAAGAAAAATTAGAAGAAAAATCAGTACTTTATGAGTCTCAAAAATCTAAATGTGAAATGTCAAAGAAAGAAAGAAAGAAAGAATGTAAGAAAGAAAGAAAATAAGACAAAAATATTCACTTTTTGAGTCTCACATATCTGAATATGCAATGTCAAAGAAAGAAAGAAAGAAAGAAAGAGAGAACGAAAGAAAGAAAGAAAGAAAGAAAGAAAGAACTGAAAGAAAAAATGTCTAACTCTAAGAAATATGAACATGCCATGTTCTGAAAATCAGATGTAGTTTTTTAAAGGAAAAAGACAACAACAAAACAGGAGAGAAAAAATCTTCACAGAATCTCCTCACGTTTATTACTCTCAACACAAGCAACACAAAAACAAAAAACAGAACAAAAAATATTATTATCTTGTCTCGTAAAAGCTGGGTTGCATTCTAAACCACTTTTTTTTCAAAAGCAACAAAATAACACATTAATTTTTTTTAAATCACGAAAAGCATAAAGAAGGAAAGAATGGGAATAACAGAGATGCAGTTATGCAGGCAGGCTCACAGACAGACAGACAGACAAACCAACAGACAGGCAGAATGCCAGACAAAATGATGATTAATGGAGAAGAGAGCGAATGAAAAAGAATATATGTGTTTAGGTGAGTAACTCGTTAGTTATGTGTTTCTCTCTCTCTCTCTCTCTCTCTCTCTCTCTCTCTCTCTCTCTCTCTCTCTCTCTCTCTCTCACACACACACACACACACACACACACACACACACACACACACACACACACACACACACAGTATACGTAGAGAGACACAGAAACAGAGGGGCGGGGGGAAAGAGGAGAGACAGACAGACAGTGAGACAGAGACGGACAGACAGAGACAGAGCACGGAAAATGAGATGGGTATATCAATGGAAAGGAGCAAGTCGTATTAATCTCATAAATCTTGCACATAATATAGAACTGCTTTACGTGCTGCTACAAAGAATACCCCCCCCCCCCCCAAACAAAAACAAAACCCCCCACAAAAAACCGACAACATAACAACAACAAAACAACAACAACAAAACCAACCAAACAAAAGAAAACCCAACCAAAAACAAAACAAACATCCCCAAACAAAACCAACCCAACAAAACAAACAACAAACAAAAGGAAACCCCCAAAACAAACAAAATATATTTATAAACATTTTTAAATACCCACAAGAAACAAACAACAACAAAACAAAACTACGAAAGAACTACTTAAAAATAAGAGGCAGAAAGAAGAAGAAAAAAAAAAACAAAGAAAAAGAGACAGAGAGAATACATACTGTTTGGTTTGGTTCTTAAACAACAATCTAACCGTATTTAACGAACAAACAAACAAACACACACACACACACACACACACACACACACACACACACACACACACACACACAAAACCCCCAACCAAACAACAACAACAACAAAACCCCAACAACAACAAAAACACAGACCGGACTTCTTTCTTAACTGTAATACAGAAACCTTGAGGAACTTCTCTGTCTTTTTTATTTGTTTGTTTGACTTAGGCAAATCGGCCCTGGCGGAGTTCGTCTCTCTACAGGTAGCAGAGGCATGCTGGGTATGTTCGGGGCATTCAGCCTACCGGCTGTAGCTGGCTTACTGTTTTCCGAAAAGGCAGATAGCGTTTCATAGCCTGTGCACAAGTTGAGGCCTCGGTTTACAAGTCTCATGTGAAGGACTGGTGTGGAATTAGAGCAGGTGTTTCTCTCTAAGAGAAAAACGCCTTGAAACGGACATCGACACTTCATCAGAGAATTGAGCCCGTGCCCTTAGTTACCGTCAGGTTACCAGTTCATCCTCAAAGTCAAAATGCTTGAACATACATGCATGTACAGACTTGAGCGCGCGTCGAGCACACACACACAGACATACACACAAACAGAGAGAGAGAGAGAGAGAGAGAGAGAGAGAGAGAGAGAGAGAGAGGAGAGAGAGAGAGAAGAGAGAGAGAGAGAGAGAACAGAGGCAGAGAGAGACAGAGACAAAGAGAGATAGACAGGCAGACGAAAGAGACAGAGACAGATTCAATCGAAGCATGGGAAGGAGAACAATACCATGATGATAATGATTCAGTATGGATGTACACTATCTGCAGTTTACCGCCAGCCACAATATACCCCCCCCCCCCACCCCCCGCACACACACACAAAGCAATCACGCACGCACACCTGGTAGTATTATTATCATGACCGGATAAATCTCACATATAATATAGAATATAGATCATATAGCCGTATAGATTATCTGTAGACAAAAGAACAAATAACACAGTCTCTCCCTCTCACTCTCTCTCTCTCTCTCTCTCCCTTCCCCATGACAGCTGGTGAACGAAATATAAAGGACATGTCTAAACTGAAAGTCTTTCTAAAAACAACAACAACAATTGTATGTATCCATCCATTCATCCACCTTTCCATTCTTTTTCCTTCCTTCCTTCCTTCCGTCCGCCAATCCAGATTTCATCCATCCTTTCTCCATTCCTTCCTTCTGCTTTCCGTCAATCTATCCGTCTTTCTTTCCTTCCTTCTTCCATCAATTCATCACCCCCCCCCCCCCCCCCCACATCCCTGCCAGTGTGTGCTACAGCAGCAGTAAATCTGGCATCATCTGGATATTAGCCCTGATTTTTGTGGAAAGAATCTTCTCTCAGTGTTTGTTCCCCTTGCTCTACCCTGTTCTCTCTCTCTCTCTCTCTCTCTCTCTCTCTCTCTCTCTCTCTCTCTCTCTCTCTCTCTCTCTCTTTTTAATTTATTAAACGTACTGCGTGTGCGTGCGTGCGTGCGTGCGTGCGTGCGCACGCGCGGTGGTGTGTGTGGAGAGAGAGAGAGAGAGAGAGAGAGAGAGAGAGAGAGAGAGAGAGAGAGAGAGAGAGAGAGAGAGAATGTGTGTTCATGTGTGTGAGAGAGTGTGTGTGTGTTTGTGTGAGAGAGAGAGGCTGTGTGCGTGCGTATTTGTGTGCGTGCGTGCGATCATGCGCGCGTGTGTGCGTGCGTGCGTGTGTATGTGTGCGCGTGCATGTGTGAGAATGTGTGCGAGCGTGCGCGTTTGTGTGTGTGCGCGTGCGCGTGCGTGCGTGCGATCATGCGCGCCTCTGTGTATGTGTGCGTGCGTGCGTGCGTGTGTGCGCACGCACGCACGCACGCTCGCGTGCACATGCATGCCTGCGAGGATCATTTTCAGGTAATTGCTCCCTTATCAAAACAATGGCCGAGGCATGCGACAATTAATAAATCGCCATATCAGGTGATAATTACGTCATGTCATCTCTCTGCCTCTCTTCCTCCTTTTTCCTCCTCTTCTTTCTCCTCCCTTCTGTCCATCCGTCTGTCTGTGTCTCCCTCCCCGTCTCTTGATCTTCATCTTCTTCTTCTTCCTCGCTATCTTCTTCTCCTCTGTTGTTGCTGTTGTTGTTGTTTTGTGTTGTTGTTGTTGTTGTTCTTCTTCTTCTTCTCCTTTTTCATCTTCTTCTTCCGCCTCCTTTTCTTCTTCTTACTTTCCTTCTTTTTGTTCTTCATTCCTTCTTCATGTCTTTCTTCTTTCCTTCTTTCTGTCTTTCTTTCTTTCTTTCTTTCATTCTTTCTTTCTTTCTCTTAGCCTTTCTTGACTTCTTTCTTTCTTCCTTTCTTCTGTCCTACCTTCCCCTCCTCTTTTTCTTCTTCTTCCTATCTTCTTTTTCTCTCTATTCATCCTCCTCATCCTCATCCTCCTTTCTTCCCTTCTGTATCCTCACTCTCGACCTACATATCCTCAGAAGAAAAACACACACACACACACACACACACACACACACCACACAAAACGCAACACACACACACACAAAACTCGCCCGAACCCTTTTCTCTCCCCCTTTTTTTTACGATATCATCTTTTTAACGCTTAAAGCATGCCATACAAGTGACACTCTTTCTTCTCTTCTTCTTCTCCATGAACCAGAGCCTGACAGCTAGGCTAGGCAGGGCAAGGCAGGGCAAGACAGGGCTAGGCAGGGCAAGGCAAGGCAAGGCAAGGCAAGGCAAGGCAAAAGCTATCCACCCTGCGTGCGCACGTTTATATTTATCGATCGGGCCAGTGTCAGCAGTAGAGCAGGTTATGGCCGAACAGCCATGAAAAATGCCCGCTGAAAAAGAGATTGTCCACATCACACCTACAGACGACAAGGCCAAGGCAAAGTATAAGCCCCTTGGTTTGCTGGCTTGCTAGCTTGCTTGCTTACTTGCTTGCTCGCTCGCTAGATAGCTAGATTTCAGGGCTACAAGCTTCTCTCTCTGTCTCTCTGTCTGTCTCTCTGTGTCTCTTCCTCTCTCTCTCTCTCTCTCTCTCTCTCTTCTCTCTCTCTCTCTCTCTCTCTCTCTCTCTCTCTCTCTCTCTTGGGTTATTATTATTAAGATGTATCCCTACGGGCGGGGACAGGATGTAAAAAGCACATGTGTGCTTATTCATTATCCTCGAAATAAAAGAATTTGTCATTGTCATTGTCATTGTCATTGTCTCTCTCTCTCTCTCTCTCTCTCTCTCTGTCTCTGTCTCTCTCTCTGTGCCCATGATCTGACTTAAAGCCGAGTCTGAGCTGGTTGGTTGGT
The DNA here is from genome assembly GCA_028751875.1 of Rapana venosa. Classification (NCBI taxonomy): domain Eukaryota; kingdom Metazoa; phylum Mollusca; class Gastropoda; order Neogastropoda; family Muricidae; genus Rapana; species Rapana venosa. Next base: position 66,478,216 of record CM054134.1, on the reverse strand, counting down.
TGGTTGGTTTGGTTTTGGATGCTTTATGAGAATTTTTCTCTTCTCCAATGTGTGTGTGTGTGTGTGTGGTGTGTGTGTGTGTGTGTGTGTGTGTGTGTGTGTGTGTGTGTGTGTGTGTGTGTGTGTTGTGTGTTAGCGTGTGTGAGTTGTGTGTATGTTAGTGTGTGTGTTTATGTTGCGTGTATGTAAGTGTGTGTATGTTGTGTGTTAGTGTGTGTGTGCGTGTGTGTTGGTGTGTGTGGGGGGGGAGGAGGAGGGGGGGTGGTTAGTAGTGGTTGGTAGCTTTATGAGAATTTTTCTCTCTCTTTGGGGGGGGTGGTGTGGGGGTGTGGTAGGGTGGGGTGTGGAAGGGGCTGGGTGGAGTGTGTGGTGATGTGAGTGGGCTGAAATGGTCAAGGTTTGCGGGCGAGGAGTCGAATTGGGGTGGGGGTTGTGGCAGAATTTAGGTCTGTGGGCAGGGGGGGGGGGGGGGGGGGGGGGGGGGGGGGGGGGGAGGGAGGAGGGGGACGAAAGGGAAGAGGGGGGGGGGAGGAGAGGGAGAGGGGTGGGGAGGGGAGGAGGAGGGAGGGGGGATGGAGGAGGGGGGGGGTGAGGAGAGGAGGGGAGGAGGGGAGGGGGAGGGGGGGGGGGGGGGGGGGGGTTTTTTGGAGTCTGTGTGGTTTTCAACAAACGGGGGCCAGTCACGATTTTCAACAGAGGGGGGGCACGAAGACGCGGAGGGGAAGAGGGAGGGAGTGGAGGGGGGGGGGGGGGGGGGGGATTGGGGGATGAATTGGGGGGGGTGGGAGTGGAATGACATAAGAGGTCGTGCTCGGCCATACATACATACACACACACACACACACTCCGCTGAGAGTATATACAGATATATACACAGAACACCAGGCAAGACAAACAGAAAGAACTTGTAGAAGCAGATCTATATGCCGATGTGCAAACACACACACACACACACACACACAGACAGACCACGTGTGCGTGTGGGTGCGTATGTATGTATATATAATTATGTACGCGCACGCGTACATACACACACACACATACACACGCAGTCGCGCAGGTGCGCACGCGCGCGCGCAAGCACACACACACACACACACACACACACATACAATCATTGTCGCGGCGTTCGTCATTCATCATCATCATCATCATCATCATCACGTAAATGAATTAGTGAATTTACGAAAGAAATTGTCTAACATATTTCAGACTTTTCATTTACACACACACACACACACACACACACACTCACACACACACACACACACACACACACACACACACACCACACCACAAAGCAAATGCACTGCTTATTCAATGTACCATCTGAAAATAAAAGTTTGACTTTGACTTTGACTTTGACACACACAAACACACACACTTTGCACAGGAGAAGTTTTACGGAAAGTTGCTCGATATAAAGCTGTACTCATTCTTGGTGCTACGCTGTTCTGAACGAACGAATACACTTTGTTCAAACCGTGATAGATTGAATGTTGTTGCGGTTAGATTAACGTCCCAGCGGAAATTTCCCATTTAGGTCAAACCGTGATAGTGAGGGCGGGATTGCCTAGCGGTTAGAACGTTGAACTCGCGATCTGCCGGCACGGGATTGAACCACCACCCGTTCGAGGGGGCGTTTACTCTGGAGTTAACTAACATCAAGGCCGACTCCACTTCCACAAAAGTCCGCCGGTTTGATACTATAAACCGAGAACCCGAGTTCGCGCGCACACATGCAGAGGCTTGCGCACACGTTACTACAACCTAGTCCATCTTTCGGAAGAGCGCGGGGCAGTGTGTTGTGGCAGTTTCGGTAATTCTTAACAATAATGCCAAAATTCTATTTAAAAAACAACAACACAAAAACCGCTTGCACAACGGTAGCGTGTTCAGATATCATCCCCGAAGTCGAAATGCGGCTACCTTAGATGGTGGGTACACGGTTAGCGCTCGTAAAGTCTCTGCATTGGTAAATCTCTGAGCTCTAGCCGAGGAACGCAAAACAAAAAAACAAAAACAAAAAACAAAACAAAACATATATATATATATATATATTTATGTAAAATAAAGATTTCATTTGTTTTAAACATATCTGTTCTTGTAAATGACAAGTGCTTTGTCTTCACAAGACTAGGCTTTGTAGATAATTCTATCACAATCATCATCATCATCATCATCATCATCGTCATCATCATCAAAAGCTGATGATATCTTTCCCTCCTCTGTACACTACCTAACAGCTCACGACAAAAATAATACAGACACAAAACCACAGATGACAATATATCGGTCTCAGTTTGCGATAGGACTTGGTTTCAGATTGCAATTATTTTGTCCTGCCTACAATTCGCGTTCTGCGTCTTCGCTTGGTTACAGTCTGTTTAAATAAAACAAACACAAAAACAAAACAAACAAAAAAACCCAAAAGGCGGCCATCCCCCCCCCCCTCCCCCCAAAAAAAACAACAACAACAAAACAAAAAACAACTGTCGAAGAAGTATCCTCTTTGAAATTAAAATGACATGCAGGAAAGTGTGTGCGCGCGCGCGCGTGTATGTGTGTGTGTGTGTATGCGTGTGTGTGTGTGTGTGTGTGTGTAGTGTGTGTGTGTGTGTGTTTTGTGTGTGTGTGTGTGTGTGTGTGTGTGTTGTGTGTGGGGTGTGTTGTGTGGTGTGTGTGTGTGTATGTGTGCGCGCGCGCCCCGCGTGCGTGTTCGCGTTAATTATATTTTATTTTATTCTTTTATGTCGAGGATATGGAATAAGCACTCATGTACTTTTTCTTTCACATTAAGTTCCTGTGTGTATCCGGTTTTATCAATTTTGTCATCCGTTCCGTTCCCACTGCCTGTGAGTGCGCGTGCGTGTGTGCGTGTGTGCTTGTGTGTGTGTACGCACGCACGCGTGTTTATATTCGCACATGTATACTGGGTGCCCTGGTCCGTATTGGCTGGTTGTTTGCTATCCCGTTCTCCAGCTTATCTGTCAGTTATCAATATATAAACCTTTCTTCTTCTTCTTCTTCTTCGTCGGACGCTCAGACAGCAACTATTGTTGTCTGCTATATGAGCGAAAATGCGTCACGCTGCCGTTAAGCGCCTGACAAGTCAGGCCCAGCGCATCCGACTTCGGCACAAGAGAGAATAGTTACCTTTTAAGTTCTTTCTGGAAAAAAGGCAGGAGAATGGACCAAGAAGGCAGAAAATAGACAAGAAGGAGGTGACAGGAAGAAAAGGAACAAGGCAGAAACAAAGGGAGTGACAAAGTTAAGGTTCAGATTTGAAATGAACTCCGTCAAAATAAACCTTTCATTTTGACGGGAGTTCATTTCAAATCTGAACCATAACTTTTTGGGGGAAGGGGACTTTACATTCCCCGCCCCCGCCTACCCCCCCCCCCCCCCCCCCACCCCCCCTCCTCAAATCTCATCTCTTTGTTTCTACCCGTTCTGTCTCTTTCTCTAGCCTGTGTTCTTGCCCTTCATGGATGATTAAAGTGTTTTTTTTGACTTGACTTGACTTTGACTTGACTCTCTCTCCTATACAGTTTTTTTTTCTCTCTCCTAAAAAAAGTGTTTTTTTCTTCTCTCTCTCCTCTCTCTCTCCTCTCTCTCCTCTCTCCTCTCTCTCTCTCTCTCTTCCTCACTCTCTCTCTCTCATCTCTTCTCTCTTTTCTTTCTTTCTTTTTCTTCTTTCTTTTTCGTCGTCTTTTTTTTCTCTTTTATCTCTCTCTCTATCTCTTCTGACGGCTATACTTTAAGCCATTTCACATTTCTTCAGCAGCCTTATCTAGGCCCTGCAGAGGGCAACAGAGAGACGGATCGATGAAGGAGGGACCCTTAAGAGCACTCCCACCCTCTTCCTCCTCCCTGTCCCCTCCTATACCCCCTCCCTCTCCCACCCCCAACGACATAGCCTGCAGGGCTCGTGTACCCCTTCTCTCTCCCCCCCCCCCCCCCCCCCCCTCTCTTCCTTCTCAATTGAAAAAAAAAATTCACACAGCTCTTCTATCTCAGTCTCCGTCAGTTTATTTTCAGCTAATGGATTGAGAAAATACACCTTTTCCTTTCTGTGGGACTCTCTCTCTCTGTCTCTGTCTCTCTGTCTCTGTCCCTCTCTCTCCCTCTGCACCATCTCTCTCTCTCTCTCTCTCTCTCTCTCTCCTCTACCTCTCACCCAAGCTGTGATTGATTGATTGATTGATTGATTGATTGATTGATTGAGTGAGTGAGTGAGTGAGTGAGTGAGAGTGAGTGAGTGAGTGAGTGAGTGAGTGAGTGAGTGTATGTGTACATGTGCTGTGTCTGTGAGTGCGCGCACGCTCGTTCATTTAAGTGACTGCATGTTCATAACTGCGCATGTTTTATGTCTGTACATGCGTGTAAACATGTGCACACACAAAAAAGCAGAAAAAAGAGCAGGATTTTATTGTATAATATGATGGCCATCTGTGTGTGTGTGTGTGTGTGTGTGTGTGTGTGTGTGTGTGTGTGTGTGTGTGTGTGTGTGTGTGTGTGTGTGTGTGTATGTGTGTGTGTGTGTGTTACTGTGAAGTCAGGCTTACTGTTTACTACATGGGGCATGAACACGCTTCCTAACAATAAAGCACGCCAACTCTATTTTACTGTCGCCTCCTTTATAGTTTCTCTCTCTCTCTCTCTCTCTCTCTTCCCTCTCTCTCTTTCTCTCCCCCCCCCCCCTCCTCTCTCTCTCTCTGCACACCCGCATTCTCTCTCTCTGCACACACATTCTCTCTCTCTCTCACTCACACACACATATTACACACTTGCATATACGCGTGTGTGTGTGTGTGTGTGTGTGTGTGTGTGTGTGTGTGTGTGTGTGTGTGTGTGTGTGTGTGTGTGTGTGTGTGTGTGTGTGTGTGTGTGTTGTGTGGTGCATGTAAGGGAAAGAAAGAAAGATGATAGAAATGAGATGATGAGAGGAGTGAGGGAGAGAGGAGAGAGGAGGAGTGAGGAGAGATGAGAGAGGAGGAGATGGGTGTGTACATATAGGTCTTTGGCTATGAACTGTCATGTGTTACTCATTCACTATGAGTGAATTAGCGAACTTGAAATACAACACAAAAACAAAAAACAGACTTGCTCTTACTTTCTCGTGCATCTTGTGTGAACACGTCACACGACAGCAGGACACGTGTCCTGACAGCATACAGCACGACAGCAGTCTAGTTCTCTACTGTCATATGATTCTTCTCTGCTCAGCATATACAGTTTCTTCTCACTCTCGTTCCTAACACGAGCACCAACTCTTTACTCGTCGCCTCCTCAATCTCTCTCCTCTCTCTCTCTCTCTCCTCTCTCTCCTCTCTCTCCTCTCTCCCCACCCATACCACACTCTCTCCACCCACACCACCCCACACACGTAAACTACACATTTGAACACGCATGATTTCAGAAGTGAGTGATGAGTGAGTGATGTGTTGTGTGTGTTGTGTGAGTGTGAGTGAGTGTAGTGGTGTGTGTGTGTGTGTGTGTGTGTGTGTGTGTGTGTGTGTGTGTGTAGAAGAAGAGATGATGTGGGTGTGTGGGAGATGTAGTGGGTTGTTGATATATTCTTTTATGTCAGAATGGATGATAGCACTTATGTGCTTTATTACATACCAGTCCCAGAATGTAGTGGATTGTCAATTTCTTCTCTTCTCCTCACCGCACACAATGGCCTACTCTATCGAAAAGCGGAACAGATTAGATCTCTCGCAAGATAGTTTGCGTCTTCCACACGGACCTCGGTTCAAGTCTCATTCCGAAGGACTTTGGGGAGAGTTGGATTCTGCACTGATGTTAACTCCAGGGGAAAATAATCCTCTTGAAACGGGAATCGAACCGTGGTCGTCAGATTGCGGAGCGCAATGTTTAACATGGCTATCCCGTCCCCCATCGCTGTGTGTGTGTGTGTGTGTGTGTGTGTGTGTGTGTGTGTGTGTGTGTGTGTGTGTGTGTGTGTGTGTGTGTGTGTGTGTGTGTGTGTGTGTGTGTGTGTGTGTGTGTGTGTGACAGACAGACAGACAGACAGACAGACGGCGCGACCTTGGGTCACCACAAGTCGCCCGTTCCAGAGGATTTTTGCCCTGGAGTGAACTAACATCAGCACCGACCCCACTCTCCCTCTCCCCTAAGTCCTTCGGATGAGGCTGGCTATATATAAATATACACCAAGGTCCCGGATCCCCGCACACACAAAAATATTGCACACACGTTAAAACCCCTTCCTTCCGTCTCTCGCAATGGGTAGGCCATTGCATACCGGTAGGAACGGTCGACATCCCCCACCCCCCAAAGAAAACAACAACAAATAAACGAACAAACAATCAAACAAAACATAAAAGCAACGACAACAGCAACAAAACCAAAAAAAATACCAACAATAAAACAACACCACAAACACACACCACACACACACACACACACAAAAACACAATCTAGAAACAAAAGCAAACAAAAAACAAAGCAAAAACGCATGCACACTAGCGTGTTTCGGCATGGTTTCCGAAGTCGGAATATGGCTACCTTTAACGATCGCATACGCAAAAACCTTAACATTGGTTACATCTCGGAGCTGTAGCCGCGGAACGAAAAAAAAAACCCAACCAAAACTCATTTATAATTTGATTTTTTTTCTTCAGCTAAATATACAAACTGAACACTACTTAGATAATTATACATATAAAGAACATGCACCTAAGGGTTGGGGTTTGGTTTTTTCTCTTCTCTCGCAGGCAGGAAAAAAGATAACGGATATTGCAACATCTTTCTACCTATATTTTATAGATATATTTCTAAACCGAATCCTTGAAAATCATTTTCTAAACTGATTGAGAAGTTGTAAGTGGTTGCCTAAACTTGTCTTTTCCCCCACTACTATTTCTGCAACACTGAAAGTCCATGGATTGTCCCTCCTCCAAGCTACCCGCCTTGCAGCAGACAGACAGTTATATCTCCCCGCGACGCCACAGAGTACAAGCGGAAGGAAAAAGTAAGTAAAGGAAGTAAGTACTATTTCTGCATTACTATTTTATATATTAATACTGGCCGTCACTCTTTCTGTTTCTGTCCATCCATCTGGAATCCCTCTCTCCCTTCGCCAACAGCCTACTTGTGACTTTTAAATCCAGCCTCAAGACATTTATTTCAAACCTAAGGTTCTCCCTTCTTGTTTCATCTCATTTTTGTCCCTGGCCTCAAAAACCAAAACCCCATCACCCTGCCGGAGTGTACAACCTTTATGTGTGCGTGCGTTTGTGTGCGTGCGTGTGTGTGTGTGTGCGTGCGTGCGTGCGTGCGTGCGTGTGTGCGCGCGCGACCCGTGCGAGCGTGTGTATACATTTCAATTTGTAAAAACTATTAATTGTAACTGGCAGCACGTGAATGAGTAGGATTAATGAAAGCGCTTTGATTTGTTTTGTTTCTTTACAAGATATAGCGCTATATAATTCCATGTATTATTATTATTATTGTTGATGTTGTTTATAATTTTTTAAGCATCTGTGCTGTTTCTTGAATTTTGAAAAATTAATATAAATTAAATAAAAAATAAAATTCAAATCAAGTGTGTAGAGGGATGGATGGAGTGTTCAGAGGCCACAGTGGGGCCAACAGTTATGGATAATAAACTCGCCGACATAGAGAAGTTTCACAACACACACACACACACACACACACACACTACACACACACACACACACTACACCCACTACACACACCCACACTACACCACACACACTACACAAAACACACTCACACACACACCACACACATACACCACACACACACTACACACACACACTACACTACACGCACTACACACACTACACACACACACTACACACACCACACACAACACCACACACACACACTACACACAAACACCTCACACAAAACACACCACACTACACACACACTACACACACACACCTCACACAACACACACATACACACACACACTCACACACACACACACACACACCACACACACCACACACACTACACACACACACACTACCACACTCACAACACACTACACACACCACACTACACACACACAACTACACACACACACACTCACACAAATACACACACACCACACACACACACACTCACACACACTACACACACACACCACACACACTACACACACACTACACACACACTACACACACACACACAAAAACACTACACACACACACACACAACACACACAACACTACACACACACACTACACACACACTAACACACACTCACACAAATACACAACACACTACCACACACACACACACCACACTACACACACACACCACACACACTACACACACACACACTACACACACACTACACACACTACACACACACACACACACACTACACACCACACACACTAACACACACAACACTACACACACACTACACACACACACACTCACACAATACAACACACTAACACACTCACACACACTACACTCACACAACCACACACACAACACTACACACTACACACACTACACCACACACAACACACTACACACACACCACACAATACACTCACACACACACTCACACTCACAACACGCTCATATGTTAACACAGTCGAAAGAGAGGCGTGACTCACCCCTATACACCCTTTTACCTCCTGTCTTTTGTTTACACACCGCCTGACCTGAGAAGACAACCTCATTTTTTCTTTCGTTTTTCGTTGTGTGTGGTTTTTTAAAATGTGTGTGTGTAGTGTGTGTGTGTGTGTGTGTGTGTGTGTGTGTAGTGTGTGTGTGTGTGTGTATGTGTGTGTGTAGTGTGTGTGTGTGTAGTGTGTGTGTGTGAGAGAGAGATGAGTGAGAGAGAGAGCGAGTGTGTGTGTGTGTAGTGGTGTGTGTGAGAAAGAGTGAGAGAGAAAGAGAAAGAGAGAGAGAGAGAGAGAGAGAGAGAGAGAGAGAGTGTGTGTGTGTGTGTGTGTGTGTGTGTGTGTGTGTGTGTAGTGTGAGAGTGAGTCAGTGAGTGAGTATGGTGTGTGTGTGTGTGTGTTTTATTTTTAATCTTTTATATCGAGGATAATGGAATAAGCCATTATGTGCCTTTTTTTACATCCAGTCCCCGTGTGTGTGTATGCGTGCGTGTGTGTGCGCGCGCGTGTGTATGAGAGAGAGAGAGAGAGAGAGAGAGAGAGAGAGAGAGAGAGAGAGAGAGAGAGAGAGAGAGAGAGAGAGAGAGATGTAACACGCAATTTCTATTACGGCTTGCGATTTTTTCCACCAAAAAAAAACAAAAATCAAAAAAATCTTTTTGTTCCGCGTTTGCACTCATCTGCTCCACTCTCTCTCTCTCTCTCTCTCTCTCTCTCTCTCTCTCTCTCTCTCTCTCTCTTTCTCTGCATGGATATCCATGGAGGAACAAACGAGAAGTTTGTCTAAGGAGGAGAGAGGGGCCGGGGAGGGGTGGGGGAAGTGGTGAGGGGTGGGGGGAGAAGGGGAGGCGGGCTGATGAGGGAGGAGGTGAGGCGGGTGGGGGGGGGGGGGGGGGGGAGAGAGGGGTGAAAGCGGAGGGGCGACGCTTCATGTTTGAAGAAGGGGAATAGAATGCGAAAAGTCGGGAGAGACAGTTGAGAGAAAAAAGGAGAGGAGAGGAGGGGAGAGGGGGGAGGGAGCAGAGAGGAGAGGAGGGGAGCGGGAGGGACACCCCTCCTCCCCCCCCCCCCCCCCCCCCCCCACAGAGGAGGGGAGAGAGGTCTCTCCCCCACCCCCTCCCCACCCCTTGTGAATAAACAAAAAAGGGACTGATCACCTCCCCTTCCCATAATCTTTACTTCTTGAACCCCCCACCTCCACCCCCACCCCCTTCCTTCTCCCACGCCCACTCCCCCCCCCCCCCCCCCCCACCTCCTCCCCTTTTCAAAAAATTCAAACAGAGAAAGGGGGAGCGGGAGGGGGAGGAGGGAGGGGGAGGGTGGGCCTCTCTCCTTCATTTACCTAGAGGCACGTTTTCCAAGATGGCGGCCGTATTCATTTCCTTCAGGTTTTGTCAGAACTGAAGAACCACAAGCGGGAGTGAATAATAATAATCATAATCATCATCATCATAATAGAAAAATTGTGTGTGGGTGTTGTGTTATGTTGTGTTGTGTTGTGTTGTGCTGGTGGTGGTGGTGGTGGTGGTGGTGTGTGTGTGTGTGTGTGTGTGTGTGTGTGTGTGTGTGTCCGGGTTTTTTTGTTTTTGTTTTTATTTTTTTAAACGTTTAAACAGCCTCGGTTTATAGTCTCATCTGAAATGTGTGTGTAATGTGTGTTGTGTGTGGTGTGTGTGTGTGTGTGGTGTGTGTGTGTGTGTGTGTGTGTGTGTGTGTGTGTGTTTAATTTTCTTTTATATCGAAGATAATGGAAGAAGCACGTATGTGCTTTTTTTTTATATTTTACATCCGGTCTAAGTGTGTATGCAGTTTTTGTAAACTCTGTCACCTGTTCCCACCGGCACACAATGTCCTAATCTTACGAAAAGCGGAACAGGATTTAACGTGTACGCAAGATGTTCTGCGTGAGTTCGCACACGGGGTCTCGGTTTATAGTCTCATCGGAAGTGTGTGCGCGCGCGAGTGTGTGTGTGTGTGTGTGTGTGGTGTGTGTTTTGTGGTGTGAAACGAGCGAGTGAGAAAGAAAGAAAGAAAGAAAGAAGAGAGAGAGAGAGAGAGAGAGAGAGAGAGAGAGAGAGAGAGAGAGAGAGAGAGAGAGAGAGAGAGACGAGAGCGAGCGAACAAGCAAGAGAGAGAGAGGAAAACAACACCATCCCCCCAACCCCTACCACACACTACCCCTACCCCTACCCTAACCCCTCCCCCACCACCAACCCACCCCCATTCCCCCACCCCACCCCACCCTCACCCTCACCCCACCTCCTCCCCCCCCCTCTCTCTCTCTCTCTCTCTGTCTCTCTCTCTTCTCTCTCTGTCTCTCTGTGCCCACCAAGTCAGGCGCGGCAGGCAGGCAGACAAATAATAAGCTGCCAGCGACCATTACTTTGTTTTACGCAGGCCCGGTCGCCAAGCAACGAAGCGATCGTTAAAAGATAAAACCCGGCAATCCTCTTGTAAAATTGATCAGCGGCAGGGCCGTGTAATGAAGGGGACTAAACTTGACACACACACACGGGTTAGGAGGGAGGGGGGGGGGGGGGGGGGGGGAATCTGCCTGCCTGCCTGCCTGACTTCTGCAAAATCCTTAACACCACACAACTAAGAACAACTTTGTACCTCTGCTTGAAGACAGAAGAAGAAGAAGAAGAAAGATAAGAGAGGGGGTGGGGGGGTGTAGGGGGGGGGGGGGAAGAGAGATGAGAGAAATGATATAATGTGGCAAAGACTTCATGCAACTGACAAAAGAGACCAGCGTGTAAAATGACTTTGAAGCGGTGTTGTCAGCAACACTCATCGTATATATATAATAAAATCGTGTGTGATTGCGTTTATTTTATTTTTATTTATTTTATTTATTCTTTTATATCGAGGATAATGGAATAAGCACTCGTGTACTTTTTTTTTACATTCAGTCCCCGTGTGTATGCGGTTTTGTAAATATTGTCATCTGTTTCCACCGGCACACAATGGCCTACAGTTCCGAATAAGCGGAACAGGATTTAACGTGTGCGCAAGATGTTCTGCATGCGTTCGAACACGGGGCCTCGGTTTATAGTCTCATCCAAAGGACTTGTGTGTGTGTGTGTGTGTGTGTGTGTGTGTGTGTGTGTGTGTGTGTGTGTGTGTGGTGTGTGTGTGTGTGTGTGTGTGGTGTGAAAAAGAGAGAGAGAGAGAGAGACAGAGAGAGAGACAGGGAGAGAGAGAGAGAGAGAGAGAGAGAGAGAGATGAGGAGAGAGAGAGAGAAGAGAGAGAGAGAGAGAGACAGACAGACAGACAGACAAGAGAGAGAGAACTCGGACAAGATTGATTTATTCATTATGTTAAAAAACAGCCCTCGGGCCAAACATGAAGGCGATTGCTGATCAAATCAATGAATAATGATCAGAATAAGAACGTTCACACCTGTAAAGTACAGGTGCCACCAACAACAATAATTGCAAACAAAAAAATCTACACTGGCAAGAGGTGGGGGGGGGGGGAGGGGGAGGAGGGGGACCGAACTTATCACATTATAATCTTGGGAGGGGGGGGGCGGCACAAACTTTTCACATCATAATCTTGTTTTCTAGAGGCTTTTTTTTTTTAACATGAATGCAAAGCTAAATTGCAAATAATATTACGATTATTACATCCCAGGAATGAAACTGCATTAGACTCGCTGGCATGTTTTGCTGGGAGATATATTTTTTGCCTTATAGTCATTAAAGGCAGGACCAACAAACATACAGCAGAATGTACTTCCATCTTCTGTTTGTTGCTTCGCTACATTAAAGAGCATGTTGTATCAGATTCACCGAGCATGTCTGTGTCTTTAAGTTTATTGAACATTTACATCTATCTGACACACACCCAGTCAGTCTGAATTTAACCATTATTCTTTTGAAATGCATATCCATTTCAAGATTTGAATGAGAGAGAGAGAGTGAGGAGGGGGGGGGAGAGATGGAGAGAGAGAGGGGGTGGGGGCGAGAGAGAGAGAGAGAGAGAGAGAGAGAGAAGAGAGAGAGAGAGAGAGACAGAGACAGAGACAGGCACAGAGAGAGAGAGGATGATAACGATAACAAATTTTATTTTCTGAGGTAATAGTTTAAGCAGAATTTTTTTTACATCCAGCCATCGGAGAGAGAAAAGAGAGAGAGAGAGAGAAGAGAGAGAGAGAGAGTGTGTGTGTGTGTGTGTGTGTGTGTGTGTGTGTGTCTCTCTCTGTCTCTGTCTCTCTCTGACTAGGCACGAGAAGAAAGGGTACTGTAGAAATAATAGCTGTTTACGGCGTCGTATTTGGATCCACCTACAGTAGAAATGTTATTGCCTGTGACAGAGGAGGACGATAGATAGATAGATAGGAGTAGACTAAGGCATAAACAAAGCGCTGGCCTATATAGGGGCCGACGTTTCAGCTCGCATTTCATTTCACAGTTTGTCACAGCAGGTCGTGGACTATCTCATCTGTTGAATCCTTCAAAAAAAGGACGGGGGGGGGGGGAAGAGTGGCCTGGTGGTTAGAGTAGTGACAGTATCATCTAAGGTTTGCAGGTTCGTGTGAGGTTGCGGGCGCCCGATCAAGATTTTCTTCACTCCCCAGAAGTTCATTAACACGGGTACTGTGACTGGTCTCCACTCCAGTCTAGGTATCTCGGGTGAAAGATGATTAAACCAGAGAAGATTTCATGTGTCGACGCATGCACAGCATGTTGCACACACGTTAAAGGCGCGCGCGAGTGCAGGGTAGAGGGGAGGGGGTGGGATTGTGTGTGGTGTGGTGGTGTGTGTGTGTGTGTGTGTTGTGTGTGTGTGTGGTGTGTGTGTGATGTGGTGTTGTGTTGTGTGTGTGTGTGAAGGAGAGAGGGGAGAGAGAGAGAGCAGGAGAGAGAGAGTGTGTGTGTTTGTGCGTGCGCACTCGCACGCACGTTTGTGTTAAAGGAGAGAGAAAGATATTTTTAAAACAAATCATAAAATGAAACCTATGTGTCTTGTTCATAGTTTTAAAAACAAATTATAAAATAAAACCTGTGTGTCTATTTGAGGGAACAAATAACTATCAAAAAAGTCAACAAATTATGACAACAAATGAAAAGACAGACACACAAAAAACCACGAAACATTAAACAAACAAAAAAGTCTCAACAACAACAAAAAACGCATTTACACAACAACGAATCACAAGCTAAAATAGAATTAACAAACTATAACACGACCCCCCAGAATAAAACATTGAGATAGTAAATAACACATCAAAAAGAATCACAAGAGAGAGGGGGTACTGAAAAAGACCAAGAAAAAATACAATCACAAAACAAACGAAACAAAAGCAAACAAAACTACAGACAGACACACACACACACCACACACACACACACCACAAACACTCTCTCTCTCTCTCTCTCTCTCTCTCTCTCTCTCTCTCTCTCTCATCACACACACACACACAACACAAACGCACTCTCTCTTTACAACATACACACAACATATATATATATAAAACAAACTCACACACACTCACTCTCTCTCTCACTCTCACACACACACACACACACACACACACAACACACACACACACATACATGAGAAGGAAAGAAAGAAAGAAAAAGAGAAGGAAAAGAAAGAAAGAAAGAAAAAAAAAGAATAAAAAGAAAAAAGACAAAGAGAAGATAAGAAAAAAAAAAAGAAAAAGAAAAAGAAAAAAAAAACGAAATAGAAAAGAAAAGAAAGAAAGAAAGAAAAAAAAAACGAAAGGCAGCCTCCCCTCTCCCCCCCAAATAAAAAACATTAAAAAACCAAAAACCACACAGCCAAGACTGTTAGATTCTGGAACGACCTTTCTCTTAGTATCAAGGATGTCTGTCTGTCTGTCTGTATGTATTTATAGCATCTTTACCTTGAAGTCTGAAAAAACCCCACATCTACGAGTCTCTAAAAGTCGGGGGGAAAACCCTCTAAGAGTCTCAATTTTCACTGTCTTTTGACTTTTCTTCCTTCAAACGACACTTTTTTTTATATAGCATTATAGTCGCGCGTGTGCGTGTATGTGTGTGTGTGCATGTTTAAGAGAGAGAGAGAGAGAGAGAGAGAGATGAGAGAGAGAGAGAGAGAGAGAGAGAGAGAGAGAGAGAGAGAGAGATGAGAGAAGAGAGAGAGAGAGAGAGAATGAGAGACTAGAGAGAGCCGAGAGAGAGAGAGAAGAGAGAGAAGAGAGATGAGAGAGAGAGAGAGAGAGAGAGAGAGAGAGAGAGAGAGAGACACCACACACACACAAAAGTGAAAGAGAGACAGACAGACACAAAGACCAAGAAAGAGTATGAAAGAAATAGAGGAGCACCCACGAACCATGTATGTATGTGATTGTATGTATGTATGTATGTATGTATGTATGCATGCGTGTGTATATATGTATGTATGTATGTATGTCTGTATTTGTGTGTATATATGTCTGTATGTATGTGTGCTGGTGTGAATACTTCAACAGACTCGACTCAGAGGGAGGAAAGGCATTTCCATTGGAACACATTAAAAAGAAGACAAAATAATATCAAACAAACTATACCGAAAACAAAAACCCACAACGAAACACACACACACACACACGCAAACACACACACACTCACACTGAAGAAGAGATAACAGGTTTTTTTTGGTGTTTTTTTTTATTTTTAAAGTCAAAGTCTGCAAGATTCTGGACGGACCTGTCAAAGTACCAGAAATGTCTGCACGAAGATAGCAGCTTTACTTTGGAGTCTGATGGATGTATGTATAATTATACTCTCTATTAGTCCCCTATTTTCACCGCTTTTTCTTACGCACAGAGATATTTTTACCATCCTGTGTGTGTGTGTGTGTGTGTGTGTGTGTGTGTGTGTGTGTGTGTGTGTGTGTGTGTGTGTGTGTGTTGTGTGTAGTTGTGTTGCGTGCGTGGTGGTTTTGTGTGTTGAGAGGTGTGTGTGTTATGTGTGTGTGTGTAAGTGTGTGTGTGTAAGTGTATGTGTGTGTGTATGTGTGTGTATGTGCTGTGTGTGTGTGGTGTGTGGTGGGGGGGGGGGGCGCGTGCGTGCGTGCGTGCGAGCGGGTATGTGTGTGTATGTGTGTGTGCGTGCATGCGTGCGTGTTTGTGTCTGTGTAAGAGAGAGCAGAGTCCACATGTGCGCTGTTAAATACATGCGCATGGCAAAGAGATTGAAATGGTGATGGATGATACAATTCAAAAAAACCTATTTCAAATGCTGAGGTAAGGGACTGGGGGAAAGCCCTAATTACCTCCCTGCTGTCGAAGCGCATATGGCTCTTGCCTCAAAACGTTGTCTCACATATTAAGCATTAGAAGGCCACCTTTATACTTATTCACAGGTTGGAAAAATAACAAAAAAAAAGCTTGTTGTTTGAAGATGGCAATCAGAACATCGAACACAAAGGGGTAGGTAACAGCTGATTTCTCTCCATCTCTCTCTCTCTCTCTCTCCTCTCTCTCTCTCTCTCTCTCTCTCTCTCTCTCTCTCTCTCTCTCTCTCTCTTTTCTCTCTGTGCATTTACAGGCCTACTACATTCACCCTGCTCTCTGAAACAAAGCATTTCTTTTTTTTTTCTTTTCCAGTTCTCTCTCTTCCGTTTGCTTTATCTGTGTGTCTCTGTCTCTTTCTCCCTCCTTCTCTCTCTCTCTCTCTCTCTCTCTCTCTCTCTCTCTCTCTCTCTCTCTTCATACAACACCCTGCTTCGCCCATCCATTGCCCCCATCCTTCCCCCCCCCCCCCTCTATCTCTATTTATCTATCTCTCTTTGTCCGTAAAACAACACAACAACAATCTATCTTTACCGCTGTAGTGATCGCTCTCACCCTTCTCATCATCATCCCCACCCTCATCCTTATCACCCCCGCCACTGTCGTCGTCATCGTCGTCGTCGTCGTCGTTGTCGCCATCATCATCCTTCGATGTCTTCTACTCCTTCTTCTTCTTCTTCTGGAGTTGAATCAATCAGACTGGAGAGGAATCCCAGACCTACTGGACGTACAAACATGTATGTCTTCATGTCTGAGACCAAGTCAAGACCTAGCATTTCTCCTTCATCCATTAAGAAGGAGGAGAAAGGAAAACGGAGACGGGGGATGCCCTACCTCCCCCCCCCCCTACCCCCCCCCCTCCTCCCCCCCCTTACCTCCCTCTCTCACAACCCACCGACGGAGCGACTACTAAACAGGGTTAGGCTTGCCCAACACTCTTCTTATCTCCGGGCACAAAACACACACACACACACACACACATTCTCTCTCTCTCTCTCTCTCTCTCTCTCTCTCTCTCTCTCACACACACACACACATATATATACTCACACATACATTCTCTCTCTCTCTCTCTCTCTCTCTCTCTCTCTCTCTCTCACACACACACATATATATATACTCACACATACATTTTCTCTCACTCTCTCTCTCTCTCTCTCTCTCTCTCTCACACACACACACACATATACTCACACATACATTTTTCTCTCTCTCTCTCCCCTCTCTCTCTCTCTCTCTCTCTCTACACACACACACACACACACACACACACATACTCACACATACATCCTCTCTCTCTCTCTCTCTCTCTCTCTCTCTCTCTCACACACACACACACACTACTCACACATACATTCTCTCTCTCTCTCTCTCTCTCTCCCCTCTCTCTCTTCACACACACACACACTCACACATGTATACATACTCTCTTTCACACCACACCACACACACACACCACACACACACACACATTTATACACACATATAATCTGTGTCAGGAAAGATGGGTCTCCTCTGACAAGCTTTCCCGCCCTAGGCTATCACAACAAAAGCCTGTATAGATACATACACTCACGTCACGCGCGCGCTCACACACAGACACACAAACACACAGACACACACACAGACACCACACACGCACACACACAGACACACACACACACACAGACACACACACACACACACACACGTACACACAAAACACACACACACACACACAAACACACACCACAACACACACACACACACACACAACACACACACACAAACGCACACACACACACAGACACACACACATACAAGCGGTCTGGGTGAGGAGGAATCTGCCGATCAATAGCAAGCAGCCTTCCCGGGGCCCCGGACGGCCTCTTAAGGATGCCGCGCAATTATCAATAATTCCCTTCAGCCGCGCTACTCCAAACCGCCGCTTAGCAGATTTACTTCCCTTGAAGTGATTCTTTTGATGTCGGGCGTTCCCAATAGCTACCTGCCACCCCCTCATGGAGGCTCACACACACACACACACACACGGCCCAGGAGAGGCAGGCAGGCAGGCACTCAGTGGTAAGAGAAGCAAGCCTTGAACCCAACCAGCCAGTGAGATAATGAGAGAGAGAGAGAGGGTATGGTTATGGATGGTTTCCTGAAAAACTGGGTTGACGGTAGTTATTGGGATCATCATCCATCAGTGTCATGCCCGATCTTTGTTGATGGGTTGGGGTGGGGGGGGGGGGGGTGGGTTTCCCTCTACTTATTAAAAAATATATAAAATCAGGGTGTGTTTTTTCTGTTCATTTAAATTTTTTTTTTCTGTTAATTGAAAAAAAATCAAACTGGTCACTTGTCCACATTGGCGTTCTGTGAAAGTCAGCTCTGAAACTCTTGCAAACTCCAGCTACGGTTTCCTCAAAAACATCACAGCGAGATGGAGAGTAAGGACATTGAAAACATCATAGGAAGACAGGGAGTAAGGACCTCCAAAACATTACAGGGAGATGGAGGTAAAGATCTCTGACCATTACAGGCAGATGGAGAGTAAAGACCTCAAAAAACATTACAGGCAGATGGAGGGTAAAGACCTCTAACCATTACAGGCAGATGGAGGGTAAAGACCTCTAACCATTACAGGCAGATGGAGGGTAAAGACCTCTAACCATTACAGGCAGATGGAGGGTAAAGACCTCTAACCATTACAGGCAGATGGAGGGTAAAGACCTCTAACCATTACAGGCAGATGGAGGGTAAAGACCTCTAACCATTACAGGCAGATGGAGGGTAAAGACCTCTAACCATTACAGGCAGATGGAGGGTAAAGACCTAAAAAAAACATTACAGGGACAAAGAGAGTGAGGACCTCAAAAACAGAGAGAGAGAGAGAGAGAGAGAGAGAGGAGAGAGAGAGAGAGATGAGAGGAGAGAGAGAGGAGAGAGAGAGAGAGGAGATGAGAGAGAGGAGATGAGGAGAGAGAGAGAGAGAGAGAGAGAGAGAGAGAGGAAGTAAAAGAAAAACATGAGAGAGACAGAGAGAGAAAGGATCTCCAAAACATTACAGGAACAGAGAGAGTAAAGACATCGGAAATCGTCTGAATGTCAACAATTGTCACAATCACTACCTCCCAAACTCCACACTTATTGACAACTTCACCTATCCCATAATCTTGTAGACCGTGGGGGCACTTCTGAAGATCTTGCCACCAGCTTCCTCCACTCTCCCCATGGTCCACAAATTTAATAGTAACAGCCTCGAATACCATGCAAATGCCAACAGTTAGCCTACAGCCTCACTTGCTTCAACATCCAACGCTACAACTTGGACAAAGTTACGAATTTATTTATTATGGTAGTCCGTCGTTTTCGACGATGACCTCCAAAACAGCAGAGGAGGCAGCTGCTGTTTCGGAAATTGGGCAGAAATTTGATTTTATTTTATTTGATTATTTGATAGTGGAGATACCTTGCCCACAGTACATCCCCACTCTCTCGGCCAAGTGGGCATAAGGACAGTCAGCGTTGAAGATGTTCTCCAAAGGCCAACTAGCCCCCAGGGCTGCAGCACATAAGGACTGTGGGAGTCAAGCCTCCTAGTCAGAGAGTCATAGTCGATCACTAAAGACTAAGCTGTAAAGTGGAATTCCATGAGTGGGAAAGCCACTGGTCATACAGCCTCTCACTTTGCTGTTACGAATACCAACATTATAGCCTCACATTTTTTATGAATGCCAGCTGTTGCAGTGTCGTTAATAAACTGATTATGAATATCAACATTTACAGATTCAAAACTTCTGTTATGCCAAGTAATGCAGTGTAGTGTAGTGTAGTGTAGTGTAGTGTAGAGTAGAGTAGCGTAGCGTTGTGTAGTGTAGTGTAGTGTAGTGTGATGTGGTGTGGGTGTGGTGTTTGGTGTGGTTGTGGTGTGGTGTGGTGTTGGTGTGGTGTAGTGTAGTGTAGTGATGTGCTGTGCAATGCAGTCCAGTGCAGTGTGGTGTGGTGTTCTGTAGTGCAAAGTGGTGTAATGTAGTGTTATAGTGTGGTGTGATGTGATGTGCTGTGGTGCGGTGTAGTGTAGTGTAATAATAATGATAATAATAATAATAATAATAATAATAATAATAATAATAAATGGAATTTATAGAGCGCTGTATCTTGCACAGACAAATCAAAGCGCTTGCACTCAACTCCTTCTTACACAGTCATGCAACCAGTAACAACTGATAGTTCCAGGGACTATTACCAGGGACTACGGACAGCTAGTGTAGCGTAGAGTAGTGTAGTGTAGTGTAGTGTAGTGTAATGTAGTGTAGTGTAGTGTAGCATAATGTAGTGTAGTGCAGTGCAGTGTATTTAACTATACTGTACTGCCTCGGTTCTCTGAACTAATCACTTCACTTGGGGGGTTTTCCCAAATAACCCCGCCACTGAAAAAAAGTGCCTTGGTTTAAATCCTATTATTATCAAATATACAAATAAAGGTTAAAGCCAACATCACCACAGTGCCATTCTGCAGACACAAAGAGGATCTTCATTTGTGACAGATAAAATCACATTTCAAGAAATACCGCCAAAGCTGATGAATTTTACGGGCGCGCGTGTGCACACATATACGCACACACACACACACACACACACACACACACACACGCACGCACGCACGCACGCACGCACGCACTGTGAGACAGAGAAAGACAGAAAAAAAGACAGAGACAAACAGACAGACAGGAGAAACAGACAAACAGACAGAAGAAGAGACAGAGACGAACAGACAGAAGAAGAGACAGAGACAGACAGGAGAAACAGAAATAGGCAGACAGAAGAAGACAGAGACAGACAGAGAGACAGACAGAAGAAGAGACAGAGACAGACAGAGAGACAGAGACAGACAGGAGATACAAAGACAAACACACAGAAGGAGAGACACAGACAGACAGAGAACGAAAGGAATGCGAGAGGCAAAAGCAGGCATGGTCATAACCTCATCATTTTCTTGGGGGGGGGGGGGGGGGGGGGGGGGGGGCAAGCTTGTTGACTTCAAAACCTAGCACCCCTCCCCCCCCCCACTCCCAACCCCACCCCATCCCTCCCTCTTCCACCCACACTACACAACACACATTCTACATCACACGACACCACCACCACCACCACCACCACTATTTCTGCACTCCCATCTGTCAAAGGCCCTCACACCTGTCATGTAATACACGGGTTTCCACACACACACGCACACGCACGCACATGCGCGCGCGCGCGCACGCACACACACACACACACACACTCAGCCTCTCTCTCTCACATACACATAATATATTATACACATACTCACTCTCTCCTCACTCATACGCGCGCGCACACACACACACACACACACACACAGAAGACGCGCGCGCGCACACAGAGCACACACGCACACACATACACGTACACACACACACACACAATGTACCATCTGGAAATAAAAGTTTGACTTGACTTAACTTGACAAAGCACACACATGTACACACACAGAGTACACACACAGAGTACACAGAGTACACACACACACACGTACACACACACACACACACGTACACACACACACACACACACACGCACACACACACACATACACGTACACACACACACACAGCACATAAAACAGCGACTCCATGACAGAAAAGCTAAAGATTTGACAGAGAGAAATGGATGACTTGAGAGGGAGAGAGAGAGAGACAGACAGAGACAGAGAGAGAGAGAGAGAGAGAGAGAGAGAGAGAGAGAGAGAGAGAGAGAGAGAGAGAGAGAGAGACAGACAGAGAGACAGACAGACAGAGAGACAGACAGACAGAGAGGAGGGCAGAAGGGCGGCTGGGGTGAGAAGGAAGGAAGGAGGGAGGGAGGGAGGGAGTGGATGGGAGAGGAGGAGGAGGAGGGAAGCTTTGTAGCGGAAGAGAGGGTGGGTGGGGGGAGGGGTGGGAAGGGGGGGGGGGGGGGGGCTGAGGGTTGGGGTTTGGGGTGAGGAGGATTGTTAGAGCAAAAAAGCAGGGAAGAAGAAAAAAAGGGAAGATAATTGTAGAGGTCATATTTTCTTCTTCTTCTGCTTCCTTCTTCATTCGTCTTTCTCCTCCACCTCCTCCTCCTCTTCAATGTATGACGAGGGATTGGGCCTAAGATGGGAGAGAGAGCAAATGGGAGGGAGGGAGGGAGGAAGAGGAGTGAGGAGGCAATGGCGTGAGAGGGCGGGGTGGGGGTGGGGGTGAAGAATGAGGGCAAAAGGTTACAGAGGTTTTATCTTTCGACATCGAAGGGGGGAAAAAAACCAACCAAACCACACACAAAAAATTTCTGTTTCCCTTGTTCCAAAAGAAACAAAAGCCGTGGAAGCAAATGGTCTTGCATTGCCAATACAACTGCGCGCGCGCGCGCGCACACACACACACACGCACACATGCACGCAGACTACACGCACACACACACAAACTCTGAGCACATCAAAAGTTATCTCTAGAAGACGACGATAAACTCTTTCTTAAACATTTCTGCTATCTACAAACACCATGCACGCACACACACAACACACACCCACACACACACACCACAACACCACACACACACACCACAACACAACACACACACCACACACACACACACACCACAACACAAAACACACACAACACAAACACACACACACACCACAACACACACACTAAGTAATGTTATCTGACATTTTTCTGTTGTTGTTTGCGTTCTCTTGTTTAGATTAATTTTTCCCGTCTAAAATCACTAAATGTGAATAGACGTTAAACTGAAAATATCACACACACACACACACACACACACACACACACACACACACACACACAACACACCACGTCACATCACAACATACACACACATTTTGTTGTGATTGTATTTAGGGCCCAGTGGAGATTCCTGATTTAGGGACTGACTCTCTCTCTCTCTCTCTCTCTCTCTCTCTCTCTCTCTCTCTCTCTCTCTCTCGGGACAGGATAGCCTAGTGGTCAGAACATTGCGCTCGCAATCTGACGACCCGGGTTCGATTCCCGTTCAAGGGGGGATATTTTTCCCCTGGAGTTAACATCAGTGCAGACTCCACTCTCCCCAAAAGTCCTTCGGATGAGACTATAAACCGAGGCCCCGTGTACGAACGCACGCAGAACATCTTGCGCTTTTCGTAAGAGTAGGCCATTGTGTACCGGTGGGAACTGATGACAGAATTTACAAAACCGCATACACATGGGGGACTGGATGTAAAAAAGCACATGAGTGCTTATTCCATTATCCTCGATATAAAAGAATAAAATAAAAGATTTTTTTTAATGTAAAAAAGCACACGAGTGCTTATTCCATTATCCTCGATGCAAAAAGGAGAAAGAAAGAAAGAAAGAAAGAAAATAGATATCTCTTCTTCCTCTCGTCAGGACTTTCTCCGCTCTGTCTGTCCACTTCCCTCCTCCTGGAAAAGTCATTCAGCCACCGCACACTGAAGAGTTATTCCCCGAAGTGCTCCACTCCGTAGGTGCTGTGTACAAACCCTAGCTTTGTTCACATCTGCATTCCATCTCCTCACACTTCACGCCACATCTCTAAAGGGGGGACGGGGTGAGCCGGGTGGTTACAGCGATGTATGCGTGATCTGCTGACCCGGGTTCCATTCTCGTTCAAGAGGATTTTTTCCTCTGGAGTTAACATCAGTGCAGACTCCACTCTCCCCCAAAGTACGGATGAGACTATAAACCGAGGCCCCGTTTACGAACGCACGCAGAACATCTTGCGCACACGTTAAATCCTGTTCCGCTTTTCGTAAGATAGGCCATTGTGTCCCGGTGGGAACGGATGACAAATTTCAAAACTGCATACACACGGGGAATTGTTGGGAAATAGCCACGAGCCCCTTATTCCTATCCTGGAAATAAAGATAAAATAAAAAAAATTTAAATCAAATAAAATAAACCCCCAAAGAAGTCGCGAGACACGGGACTTGGAATGATCAGGCAGAAAAGATGAAAAACGGAGCGAAGCCTATCCTCCCCCAAAAAAGGGAATGCATGCTGGGTATTGTTTTCCCATACCTTTCAGGCTGGTCATGAACTCTGGACTATCCACACCCTTTCTATTATACTTATTTATATATAATCATATAATACAATCACACAGAGAAGAAGAAGAAGAGAGAGGAGAGTAGAGGAAGATAGAGAACTTATGAGACGAGAGAGAGAGGAGAAGGGCCTATTGTCGATCGGCCAGAAATGTCTCAGTGTGTGTGCATTCCTTCCCCCTCTCGCCCACACAGTCGTGGCTTCTCGCTTACAATGGCACGCACACATCTGTGCCGCAGTCGTCGTTAGATAAGCGTGTAGTACAGCCTTGATGCTATTTATGAGCCGGTGCAGAGAAGTTCATCACCACATACGCAGCAACAAGACGCATACACACACACACACCCAAGCGCGCAAGCACGCGCACGCGCGCATACATGCATTATAGATTTACACACACAATCTGTCTCTATCTCTCTGTCCGTCTCTCCACATATACACCCACATAAACTACAAACACACACACACACACACCATACACACACACTCACAAACACACCACAAAAAACCAATACACACACACACTACTCTCACTCTTCCAAACACACACACACACATCCCACATACACAACACACTACTCTCTCTCGCTCTCTCTCTCTCTCTCTCCACACACACACACCCCCACACTACTCTTTCCACAAAAAACCCCCACACTCAAAACACACTCACAAATACAAACACCAAAAAAAACACAATACACAATACACAAAACTACTCTCTCTCTCTCTCCACACACCACTCACACACAACAAAAAACCCCACACACACAACACAAAACACACAACACACACACACACACACACACACACACAGAGGAACGGCGACAGATGGTGTCGGATATCAAAACAGCTCAGGTCTTAAAGCCTCTCTAAACAGCTGTCTGTCTGTCTAACAGTACGCTGCACAGGTATTGGCTAAATAACACCACACCAACTCCCAGACAGTGTCACCGGACCAACAAGGAAGTGACACTACCAGGGGTCAAACCCACGCACCACAGACGCTAGCCTGTAGCCGAGTGGGTTAAGACCCTTGGACTTCAATCCCATGGGTCCATGAAATCCTGGGTTCGAATCCTGGCGGTGTCTGGTCAAGTTAAGGGTGGGGATTTCTTCTTCTTTTTTTTATATTTCTTTTCTTTTTTAATTAAGAATCACCCAGGACGGTCAACTTCAAGAGCAGACTCGTCAGTGTCTTAATTTCCCTTTGTATATAATTATAAGGTAAAAGGTGAAGGAGTCCCATAACCTATAAGGTCGTAGGGGAGCGAGGCGTCAGAGACCTCACTTCTCTAGGGCCAGCATATTGAGGGCGGCGCCCATCTCCTCTCCCTCGCTGCTTTACCTTCCCTGACCCTAAAGAGGGCAGGTACCCATTTACAGCTGGGTGAGCTGGGGGAACTGTACTGAAGCCAAGGCGCGCAAACGGTCACCCATCCAACTGGTAACCACGCTCGACGCTGCTTAACTTGGCTGGGGGGAAAGCGAGTGCTCCGACCACTGAGCTGTCCCGTCCCCTTGTATATAATTATATGCACATGCAAAAGATAGAATATGCGTGTTAAAATATCCCGTAATTCATGTCAGTGTTCGGTGGGTGACGGAAACACGCACATACCCAGCATGCATCCCCGAACTCGGAATGCGGCTACCTTCATGGTGGGCACAAACGGTCGCATACGCAAAAATCTCATCACTGGTGAACCTGGGAGGGAGCTCTAGCCCAGGAACGAAAAACAGCAACAACAACAGCAGCAGCAACAACAACAGCAACAACAACAGCAACAACAACAACAACAACAACAACAACAGCAGCAACAACAGCAGCAACAGCAGCAGCAACAACAACAAAACCAACGCGGGCACTGGAATCCTTGTTTCGCTCAACAAAACACACCAAAATGTCATGTTGAGATTGTCTTCAGCATTGACAAGCTCTTAGCATTAACATTAACAGCCTACACTTTCTGAAGTCGGAATGTGGCTGGCTGGCTGGCTGGCTGGCTATCTTAATTAATGGTGGGGGAAAAAACGGTTCCAGAATGTCACCATTGGTAAACCTCGGAGATCTAGCCAAGGAATGGGAAGGATGGGGGGGGGGGGGGGGGGGGGGGACATCTAAGAAAGATAAAATCTCTCTCTCCATCTTCCTCCTCCGTCCCTCCCCTCTCTCCGCCCCCCCCCCCCCCCCCCCCCCCCCCCTTCCCTCTCTCTCCGCCTCGCTCCCTCTCTCCCCCTCCCTCTCTCCCTCCCTCCTCCTCTTCCCCAACAACCCGTCCTACCCCTCTCCACCCTCGCCCAACTAGCCTATGCCCTGCCCTCTTTGGTGCCGTTTCATTCTGATTGTGTAGGCTGGCCAGTCTTGCCTAGTCCCTAGAGAAGATCTATGCTAGTTATACTGATGGGCAGGCAGCGTCAAGACGAAACCGCCGCATTAATTAATGAATGAACACAAACAACACTGCCACTGTGTTCACTGTGTGGTATGGCAACAACACAAGTCCCCTGTTGTTGCTGTTGTTGTTGTTGTTGTTGTTGTTATCATTATTACTATTATTATTATCATCATCATCATCATCATCATACCCGTCTTCCGAGCAAAAAGAAGGAACGAGCGGGGGTGGGGGTGGATAGAGAGAGAGAGAGAGAGAGAGAGAGAGAGAGAGAGAGAGAGGAGAGAGAGAGAGAGAGAGAGAGAGAGAGAGAGAGAGAGAGTTTTTATTCTTTTATTTCGAGGATAATGGAATAAGAACTCGAGTGCTTTTTTGTCCCCCGTGTGCATGCAGTTTTTGTAAATTTTGTCATCCGTTCCCGCCGGCACACTATGGCCTACTCTTCCAAAAACGGGAACGGGTTTTAATGTGTGCGCAAGATGTTCTGCGTGCGTTCGCGCAAGGGACCTCGGTTTATAGTCTCATCCAAAGGACTTTTGGGGAAAGTGAAGTCGGCACTGATGTTAACTCCAGAGGAAAAAATCCTCTTGAACGAGATTCGAACCTGGGTCAGCAAGATCATGAGCGCATCACTCTGACCACCAGGCTATCCCTTCCCCCCTGAGATAATATTACTAGATATAAATAGAGACAAAGAGGGGACAGAGAGAGAGAGAGAGAGAGGAGAGAGAAGAGAGAGAGAGAGAGGAGAGAGAGAGAGAGAGAGAAAATGAGAGAGAGAGAGAGAGAGAGAAAATGAGAGAGAGAGAAAATGAGAGAGAGAGAGACAGACAGACAGACAGAGACAGACAGAAAGATAGAAGGATAGAAGGAGGGAGTGGGAGAGAAGGAACAGAGAGAAAGAAGAGATAGAAAAAGAAACTAAGAGAAGGGACAGAGAGAAAGAGAGAAGAGAAACAGAAAAGAAGTTAGAGATAAAGAGAGACAAAGAGAAAGGGGCACAGACAGATAGAAGGAAGAGAGAGAAGACAGAAGGAGAGAGAGTGAGACAGAGAGACAGACAGACAGACAGAGACAGAGAGGGGACGGGAGGCGTTGTATTATAAATGACATCATACTGGCCTTGGCAAAATAATTATGAAAAGGCATGACGTATGTGACACATTCATTTAATTAACAAACATACCGCGCACAGGACCAAACGAAAAATAAACAGCATACGGAACAAAAACGTAGACGATATTTTGTATAATTTCACATAGCATAGCTCATTTGATTTGAATGAGAGACAGACAGACAGACAGACAGACAGACAGACAGGCACACACCACACACACACACACACACACACACGGGACACACACAGACACACAAAGACAGAGAAAAAGATAGACACAGATAGGCAGACAGACAGACAGACATACAGAGACTAAGGGAGATAGGCAATACCACGCTGTGTAACAGTCGAAGTAGTGGCACTAATAATAGTGATAATTGTAGTAGTTGTAGTTACTAATATTATCAGAACTGCTGCTGCTGTTGTTGCTGCTGCTGCTGCTACATCTATAAGTTCTACTGCTAAGAAAGAAAGAAAGAAAGAAAGAAAAGAAAGACAGACAGACAGACAGACAGACAGACAGACAGACAGACAGACAGAAAGAAAGAAAGACAGACAGAAAGAAAGAAAGAAAGAAAGAATGGAATGAAGAAATTAATGAATGAATGAAGGAAGGAATGAAGGAATGAATGAATGAAGGAAGGAAGGAAGGAAGGAAGGAGGGAAGGAAGGAAGGAAGGAAGGACAGTGAGAAAGGAAAGCACAGCCAGTTACGGCGTCGTCAATCCTATCATAGGGGCCAACAACGATGATGTTTTCTCTCTCTCTCTCTCTCTCTCTCTCTCTCTCTCTCTTCTCTCTCTCTCTCTCTCTCCTCTCTCTCTCTCTCTCTCCTCTCTCTCTCTCTATGCCCCTACCCCCCCTCTCTTTCTCTGCCCCCCCCCCTCTCTCTCTCTGCCCCTCCCTCTCTTCCTCCCCCCTCTCTCTCCCTCCATCTGTCTCCCCCCCCCCCCCAAAAAAAAAAAATTTTTAATTTCTCTCTCTCTCTCTCTCTCTCTCTCTCTCTGTGGGTGTGTCTGTGAGTGCGCGCGCGCGCGTGTGTGTTCAGGTCTGTATGTGTGCATGC
This sequence comes from Rapana venosa, assembly GCA_028751875.1. Taxonomy (NCBI): domain Eukaryota; kingdom Metazoa; phylum Mollusca; class Gastropoda; order Neogastropoda; family Muricidae; genus Rapana; species Rapana venosa. Next base: position 66,449,643 of record CM054134.1, on the reverse strand, counting down.
GTGCGTGCGTGCGTGCGCGTATACACGATTCAACAACGACTGACAGACAAGCACGCCGTTTTCTCCTTTTTTTTTCTTCCTTCTTCTTCCATTTCTTTTCCCAATTTATTTCCTTCCTCTTCCTGTTCCTGTTCCTTTTGGCCTATTAACATCCCCTCCACCAACCCACTCCCTCCCTCTCTCTCCTCCCTGTCTCTGCCCCCACCCCCCACCCACCCCCCTCCCCCTGCTTTTACCTACTCCCCTGCCCTCCCCCTCCTCCAAACACACGGCAGTTCATCATTCGCCTACCCCCTTCCCTGTCATACAACTCTCAACGGTTGCCACGGAAACTGTGATGTGCAAGAGACGAAAAGAGGAGGGGGAGGGGGGGGGGGGGGTGGACTCTCTGGAACTGGGACAGAGGGGGGAAAAAAAAAGGCTTGGCTTTCTTCTTCCTCTTCCCCTTCACCCTACTGTGCGTTTGTGTGGGTGGGTATGGGTGGGGGGAGGGGGGATGTGATTGGTGTGTGTGTGTGTGTGTATGTGTGGGTGGGTGGGTGTGAGTGTGTTTTTATTTTTTATTTCATTCTTTTATATCCAGGATAATGGAATAAGCACTTATGTTTTTTTTACATATACATTATCTTCTTTTTCTCGCTTTTTTTTTCTCTTTCTTTAGATAGATGGCTTGATGAAAAAAAAGCAAATGCACTGCTTATTCAATGTACCATCTGAAAATAAAAGTTTGACTTTGACTTTGACTTTGACATCCAGCCCCCATCTGTTACATCCAGTCCCCGTGTGTATGCGGTTTTGTAAATTTTGTCATCGTGTTCCCACCGGCACACAATGGCCTACTCTTACGAAAAGCGTGTTTGTGTGTGTGTGTGTAGTGTGTAGGGGTGTGGGTGATTGTAGTGGTGTGTGGGTGATTGTAGTGGTGTGTGTGTGTGTGTGTGTGTGTGTGTGTGTGTGTGTGTGTGTGTGTGTGTGTGTGTGTGTGTGTGTGTGTGTGTGTGTGTGTAGGGGTGTGAGTGTGTGTGTGTGTAGGGGTGTTGTGTGGGTGGGTGGGGGTGGGCTGTGTATCTGTGTGTTTGTGTGTGTGTGAGAGAGAGAGAGTGTGTGTGAGTGTATTTTTTTTATGTTATTCTTTTATTTCGAGGATAATGGAAGAAGTACTCATGCGCTTTTTTTCCCATCCAGTCCCGGTGTGTATGCACTTTTGTAAAATTTAATCATCCGTTCCCACCGGCACACAATGGCCTACTCTTCCGAAAAGCGGAACGGGTTCTAACGTGTTCGCATGATGTTCTGCGCACACGTTCTCTCTCTCTCTCTCTCTCTCTCTCTCTCTCTCTCTCTCCCTCTCTCTCTTTCTTTCTTTCTCTGTGTGTGAGAGACAGACAGACAGACAGACAGACAGACAGAGAGAGAGAGAGAGAGAGAGAGAGTGTGTGTGTGTCTGTGTGTGTGTCTGTGTGTGTGTTTGTGTGTGTGTGTGTGTGTGTGGTTGTATGTATGGTTGTATGTATGTGTGTATGTGATCATGTATGTAGGAGGTAGGTAGGGAGGTAGATAGGTAGGTAGGTTGTAGGGAGGGAGGGAGGTAGGTGTATTGTGTGTCCCTCTCTCTCTCTCTCTCTCTCTCTCTCTCTCTTATGTTTCTGTCTGTCCCTGTCTCTCTCTCTCCCCCCTCTGTATGTCTCCATTCTCTCTCTCCCTGTCTGCCTATGTGTCTGTCTCTGTCTCTGTCTCTCTCTCTCTACCCCCCCCCTCTCTCTCTCTCTCTCTCTCTCTCTCTCTCTCTGTGCGATACATCATCATCATCATCCTCATAAGAAGGGACACCAGTGATTGTGGGCTGGAAGCTCGTGCAGGCAATCTACAGTGTTCAATAATTCACACCCAGCAATACTTGTCAATGCCCAGACACATGTACCTCCTCCCCCCTCCCCCCCCCCCCCCCCTCCCGTCCTGTATGTATGTGTGTGTGTGTGGGAGGGGGGTGGGGGTGGGGGGTAAATGTGTAGGGTGTGTATGTGTATGTGTTGTGTGTGAGTAGGGGAGGGTGTAGGGTAGGGGAGGGTGTAGGGTGGGTGTATGTGTAGAGAGAGAGAGAGAGTTGGAGAGAGAGTGTGTGTATGTGTGTAGGGGGGTGTGTGTGTAGGTGTGTGTGTCCTCTCTCTCTCCCATGTGCTTATTCCATTATCCTCGATATAAAAGAATAAAATAAAAATTAAAAGCTGCTTATATCAATTTGTATGTCTATTTATGCATTCATAAAATACAAACCACCGCGCACATACACAATCATGCACAGGTCTACCACCATCTTCACAACACCAAAAACAAAAACAAAACAAACAACCACCCCCCCCCCCCCCCCAAAAAAAAAAAAAAAAAAAAAAAAACCAGTTCCCTCTCCGAACATCGATGTGACATTATTGACAACAATTTTTTTTTTAGAGAACATCTCTCTCCTGATCTCTGTGTTTCCCCAAGTCCTCTGACATTTTCCTGGCGTCATTGGCCACAGTCATAGATGGCTTGGTGATGCCGGTTTATGCAGTGCCCTTTTTCACTTGCTAATTTTGACCCACATTTTTAGAAACACATGCATACCCGCAGGGGGGGTAGGGGGGGGGGGGGGGTAGGGGGTAGGGGGGGGGTAGGGGGGTAGGGAGTGGAGGTAGGTGGGAGGGGGGGGGGGGTTAGGGAGTGGAGGAGGCTGGCGGAGGAGAAGAGTGGGGGAAGGGGAGGGAAGGGAGTGTTGAGAGGTTGATTGATGGATGGATGGACGGATGGATGGATTAATATGAAAATGTCTTTCTCTCTCTCTCTCTCTCTCTCTCTCTTTTCTCTCTCTCTCTCTCTCTCTCTCTCTCCCCTCTCTCTCTCTCTCCTCTCTCTGAGAATGGTGTGTGTGTGTGTGTGTGTGTGTGTGTGTGTGTGTGTGTGTGTGTGTGTGTGTGTGTGTGTGTGTGTGTGTGTGTTCTTTCCGCTTCTTTTCACACGATGATGGAGGAGAAGAAGGAGGAGGAGATGACTGAATGCGCTTATTGCTTGTTTCTATGGGTTTTTCTTTACTTTTCTTTATTTTTGAGGGGAGGAGATTGGGGGTTGTCGTGTGTTAGTGTGTGTGGGGGTGGGGGTGGGGGGGGGTGGGTGTTGAGGTTAAGGGGTGCATATGTTGGTGAACACACATTATTTTTTTGCTGTTCGGTCTTGAGTTGTTCTACTCTGTTGTGTGCCGGTGGGAACAGATGACAAAATTTACAAAACCGCATACACACGGGTACTGGATGTAAACGAGCACATGAATGCTTATTCCATTATCCTCAATTTTAAAAAAAAATCAAAAAAATCTGAGCGCTTTGATTTGTTGCTTTACAAGATTCAGCGCTATATAAATTCCATACATTATTATTATTATTATGACTCGCAGAACATCTTTGCAAAACACGTTACAACCCCTTCTGCCTTTCAGAAGAGTAGGCCACTGCGTGCCAGCGAAAGCGTATGACAACATTCAAAACACAACAGACAAACATATAACAAAAACTTGCATGCACACTGGGTGTCGTGCTTTGACATCATCCACGACGTCGGAATGCGGCTACCTCCTTCATGGTGGGCAGAAAGAAACCGTACA
>CM054134.1:66426939-66445509 GCA_028751875.1 Rapana venosa | reverse complement strand
TTAATAGTGGAAGGGGAGGAGATCCCTTCTCCAACGGACACCTCAGTTAATTGTCAGATCACGACTTCGATGCTCTAACTACAAGGGGAAGTCAACAAAATGAAATGTAGACATCGAAAATGATTCCCAAAACTCTCCTTTCACAGCGCAAGTAGTGACCCAAAACCTTGCAGGAAGGGACTGATCATAAAAACCCATTCTCCTTTCTCATAAATTCGTAAATCTGAAATAACTCTTCACAAGTCGTGTCACACTCTGCTATAGATAGTTTAGACACGAAGAAGAAGATAGGCAGGCCCTACATTAGCTGTGGTAGATAACACTGACACAGAAACGTGTTCTCCCTGGGGCGAGCAGCCCAAATTCCGGGCAGAGAAATCTGCCGTGACTGAAAGTACTATGCAATAATAATAATAATAATAATAATAATAATACATGGAACTTGTATAGCGCTAAATCTTGAAAAGACAAATCAAAGCGCATGCATTCAACCTAATCTTACACAGTCATGCAATCAATGACAAATGATCAATAGTTTAAACAAACAGATATTTACAAACATAGTGCGCTGCAGACAAAATCTATGAAAAAAAAAATTTCAATAGTCAAATGTTTTACAAAAGTATACACACACACTCACTTAGGTCCTATACTTTAGCAGGGTGATAGGACATGGGCTAGTGAGGGTGGGATAGCTCTGATATGAAACAGGAGGGGGGAAATCTTAGGTTTGAAATAAATATGTCTTGAGGCTGGATTTAAAAGTGTCATAACTAGGTTTCTGGCGAAGAGAGAGAGGGAGCTCATTCCAGGTCGATGGACCTGAAATAGAGAAAGAGCGGCGGCCAACAGTGGATTGGTTGAATCTAGGTATTCGTAGGCACAAGGTATCTGCAGTAGAGCGGAGGGAACGTGAAGGAGTGTACAGGTTAAGACATTCACAGAGGTAGGAGGGTGCTGTTTTGTGGAGACATTTGTAACAGAGGGTACTGATCTTATCATTTACTCTCTGTGGCAAAGGCAGCCAGTGGAGAGATCGCAAGAGAGGGGTAATGTGCTCAGATTTTTTCTTTCTGAGAACTAGTCGAGCTGCGGAGTTTTGTATACTTTGAAGGGAGTGGATAGATGATGCTGGCAGACCAGACAAAAGAGAATTACAATAGTCCAGACCTGAAAGAATGAGAGAAGTGACAAGTTTGGCTGTTGCATCAGTGGACAGGTACTTTCGAATTGCACTAATACGCCGTAATTGATAGTAGCACGACTGACAGGTCTGAGTGATGAATTTTTTCATAGAGAGTGTGTTGTCGATAACAACACCTAGATACTTCACAGCAGTGGATAGAGGGACTGATGTATTGCCAAGTTCTATTGAAGCTGTTGTAATGGAAGAGAGTTTGTGTTTGGTCCCTACGAGCATGGCTTCGGTTTTATCTGCATTTAGCTGTAATTTGTTCTGTGTCATCCAGTTTTGAATATCTTCAAAGCAGCGGGCCATATTTGTCAGGAGAGAAGGCAGATTTTGAGGAGTAACACTGCTTTGAATCTGAGAGTCATCTGCGTAAAAACTCCTTCACGTTTCACAATACAATACAATGCAATACAATACAATCCAATACAGTGCAATGCAATACAATGCAATACACTACAATACAATGCAATACAATACAATGCAATACACTACAATACACTACACTACAATACAATGCAATACAATACACTACACTATAATACAATGCAATACAATACAATACAATACAATGCAATACAATACAATACAATACAATACAATACAATACAATACAATACAATTACAATGCAATACAATTACAATGCAATACAATACAACAGTCGTGGAGCCAGACTGAGTGAAGCCCACCTGTGAATCTCCAACCCGGAATGGTTTGACACCAATCCCTTACACGCACAAAAGTTTAACTCTATGGAAAACGGATACTGAGGTCACCCACCATGAGACCACAGTAACCGGGCCACCAAATCACCAACGATTTTCTTTCGGTGCATGGTGATCAACGATGATAAGGGTGCTGTCATGATCAATGCTGTTAGTGTGCACCTGCTTTGAGCTACTTGAAGGGGCAAGCACTCTACACCTCCTGCTATTATGATAATTATAGTCACGTGTGTCAAACAGGCCCAGAGAGATACAGACACCTGCAGTGTTGGTCAAGTAACTTGAGCAACACTCTCAAACTCCATCCGAACAGTGAATGAAGCTCGACAGTGTAGTCCCAGTTTTCCTAATGAGCCTTACTTAAAGCAAACTCACACTAGGTAGGAGCCAGCAGGAGTCAGAAAAGAACCCTAGGACTCATGTGGGAATCGAACCTACGACTTTCCAGTCTGCGCTAACCGCTGCATGTTAAGTGACTGGTTGAAGATACAAACTTAAGTAGACCTCGACAGGTCATACTACATTGACAATACGTAACGGTATGAAAATGTTGTTATATTCAGTAAAGACGATGTGAGCTAGAAAACAATGAGACGCCAGGATTGATGGAACACGGTTACTGCGCTGGCTTGATAAGACGTGCCTTCACGTACCTGACAGTTTTATCACTGACACTGGGTTACCTAGCCGTCAACCCAAAAGACTAAGAACAGTGGAAAAATAAAAAGAAGAAAAACAGGAACAAGGTCGTGTCGTATAGTTGGTGCTTGTCCCGAAAGGAACAGGCTCAACGTGAAGAAGAGTATCTCCCTGGGCGGATACTTCGTGAGGGGGGGGGTGGGGTTACCTTCTCTGTGTACTTCACCAGGTGTGCTGTCAATGATTGTCAGATGAAAAACTAGTGCTATAGCAGTAAAGTTGATGGATTCTAATGTACGTTAAGTCTGGCAAGTAAAAAAGCATGCACGGTCGGCGCGCGTGCACACACACAGGTCGCGCGCACACACACATAACCCCCACAGAACATGACCTTTAAAAAAAATACATTTATAAACCTTTATATATAAAAAAATTGATGGGATTCGGCGTACGTTAAGTCTGGGCAAGCAAAAAGAAGACGATAGCTAAAAAATTAACCGCCCCCCCAAAAAAAACAACAAACAACCCCAACCCCCCCCCCCCCCCCAAACCCCACACCCACAAAAACCAAAACAAAGACAAAACAACTACAAAAACGATTCAAATAACCAACAATAACAATAATGAAACATCTTATCATTCTATCGTATTGCACAATGGCAAAACCTTGAAAATCTGTCTCACAAAACAAAAAGCAAAAGATCATCATCATCATTAGCCATTACAAAACCCAGCGTGTGTAGGGCGAAGCAACAAAGCGCTTCCACCTCCTGCCCTATTCTGGCCAACATAGTCACTGATCCCCAAAGAGTGCTGCATGGCCTTCATCTCCACATTTCCTCCAGTCTTCTCCACGTTGCTTTTGGGTCTTCCTTTCTTCTCCTCCTTCTGGGGTCCAGTGCCATGCTTTCTTGCGATTGACAGTGGGTCTCTTTCGGAGGATGTTGCCCAATCCCCTTCCACCGTCGTCTGGTGATGAATGGTTCCCATGTCCTTCTTGCCTGCATCACCGTAGTAGGGTCTTCAATTGGAGATCTTCTCTGCCCAAAAGATCCCGGAGAAATTCTTCGCAGGCATATTTGTGTGGAATGGATCGAAGTTTTGGTAAGATCCACTTCCGTCCATCCGCCATCACTCAGAACCGTACAGGAGGTAGACACAACACAGCTCTGGTATAGCTTCAGTTGGTGTTGGGTGCTGTAGTACTGATTGATCTCCAGATATAGTTCAATCTCCCTAATCACATTCCTGGCCATGCCCAGTCTGTTGTGATTGTCTTCTTTTTGTGCCACCCTCTGGTTTTATGATGCTGCCAAGGTAGTGAACTTAGCGTCTGCGCAGGTCATTCCATTCACTTTCAACAGGGGCTGGTGTGGTTCACATTGAGCACAATGTCTCAAGTTTCTGGTGCTAATACGAAGCCCAGCCCCACTTTCTGTCCGAATTTTTGGAGTCTGCTGGGTCTTCTCTCCTGATATGTTGAGTGTGTGTGGGACAGCACGCCAGGTCCATCCCCAATGTCAAGTCGGTCTATGTTGAGAACAGGCTCCAGCATCCCCTCTTGGGGTGTCTTCTGTCGTTCTTCCTCATCACCCAATCAATGGGCCGATTGAAGAGAACTGCTGACATCACACATCCTTGTCTTACTCCAGTCCTTGACTTCGAAGACAGTTTGCTATGGCCCACAGAGGCATCTGAAGTTTGTCATAGAAGCTTTTGATAAGGTGTACCTTTTTTTTCGATGGATCCATAGTGCGAAGGATACTCCAAAGCTGTCTCTGTGTATGCTGTCCAAATGCCTTTTCGAAATCCACAAAGTTCACATACATTTTGTCTTTGCCACTCTGTGCACTGTCAATGATGTTTTTCTGAAGCGTGAATATCTGGTCTATACATCTCGTTTTTGCTTCCTTAACCCTGCTTGTTCCTTCCTCAACGCATCGTCCACAGCATCTGATATTCTTTCTGATATGACCTTGGCCAGTAAACTTGCTTGGCACAGACAAAAGAGTGATTCCCCTCCATTGTTTTTGGCAGTCGCACAGGGTTCCTTTCTCTTGGAGATTTTGACTATCACTTCACCTTGGTCCTATCATCAGGTACTTTCTCTGTTCTTCCACGTTACAGCTGGAACAGTGTTGCAGTATGTCCAGCTGCTATTAAGAATCTGCCTTGAACCGTTCGGAACCAAGGTTTTCCTGGCCTGGTGACTTGCCTTTCTTGAGGTTTGATGGCACCACTACTCTCTTCCTTGGTTGGGGGTGAACCGTCCCGAATGTCCTGTCGTTTGTAGCTTTCTGGGATTCGGCTGTCTCGTTCGGGTGGGGTCGGTTGAGAACTTCCTCCTGGAAGTGTTTCAAGCCACATCTTTCTTCTTGCTCTTTCTCTGTTTGTCACAGTTTCCCTTGTATTTCCTGATTGGTCCCCCAGCACTCCTCTTAAATTTGTTCGCATACTTTCTTGGTGATTTTGTCAGACCTCCCCTTTCTCTCCGTTGGGCCGCCGCCTCTTCTGCCTCACTGCCACTGGTCCAGGGCTTCCCTCTCTTGTCACGGCGTGGCGAGCTCTCACTTTCCTGTAGCCTCTCTGTACAACTCTCCGCCTCTCTCGTAAGCCGTGGTAGACTTTACTTGCAGAAAGTTCTTCCTTGGTCTCTCTTCTTTTCTTTGATGGAATTTGACGGTCTCTTGTTGGATCCAGTCATTGTTGGTCTTCTTCTTTTGATGGCCGATGTTGTCTTTGCTGCTCTCATGTACAGTTTTACAGAACCTGCTTCCCAGTCGTATCTATGTCCATGCTGTTTCTGTCATTCTGCAGGCTTGGAATCGGTTGCTCAGATCGTTGACGAATGCAGACACACTTGGTGGTCGCTCAATCGATGGTATCAAATCGCGCTTGATGGTTTCCCTTGTTGTACTTCTTCAGTTTCATCTGGATTGTGGTGCTGTCAACCAGGGATATCGCTCCCGACATCCGCACTTCGCTTGGTTCTCAACATCTAGAGAGATCTCTCCACATACCACTGATCATCAGATGCAATCTGGTTCATATCTCTATCTCTCCCATTCGTTCGGCGACGCCCATGTCAGCTTTGTGGGAAAATGTCCCGGTGCCGTGAATAGGGTCCCTCCTATCACTAAGATTTCATATGCGCTGAACTCCACAAGTTCTCTCCCCGTTGTCAGTTCTGTTCCCCACCCCGTGTTTTTCCCATGACTCTCTCATAGTCGGTGTGGTCGCTTCCGACCTTGGCATTTAGGTCCCCCATGATGAACGATGAGGTCTGGCGTGGGGCTCCTCTCTGTCTCTGTCTGCAGCTGGTGGTAAAAGTCATCTTTGCTCTCATCGCTGCTGGGGTTGGTTGGTGCTGCATGGATGATGGTGATGTTGATGTGCCTTCCCCTTCAGTCTCGACTCATTTAGTCGCTGTTGATGGGCTTCCACTCCATAAGGCATTCGCTCAACCCTTTCTTGAGGATGATTGGCAACTCCCTCGTTGGTGCTGGTCGTCATCCTCTCCCAGAGAAGAGGACGGTTTCTTTTCTTCTCCGGTGGAGTTCTCACTCGCCCAGATCCAGTCACCTACTCTCGCTTACTCCTAGGATATGGAGGTTGAATCATCTCATCTCTAATGTTACGCTGTGCCAGCTGCCCGTCTCATCATCGTCCTCACGTTCCAATGCCTAGAGTCTGATCTTAGTTTTGGTGGTGTTTCAGGTCTTTCCCTATCTCTGGTAGCTCCCTCGGCTTTTGGCCATCAGCAATCATACTAGTCTCACTGACCCGGGATGGTCCATCGCACGCAAAAGTATAAGTTTTTCTTCTTTGGCGTTTCTGTAACTCTCTTTTTTTAACGGGACCGGGGTGTTAGCCCTGTGCCCAACCCCCCACCTGAGGAGGGTTTCAACCTTAGTCGCCTCTTTACGACATGGCCTGGTTGGAGGCAGGGATCCTATTCCTTGCAATGCTCACTGTGTAAGCATACCCCGGGAGTCCCAACGGGGAAAAAGCAAAAGAAAACACCCTAAAAAACACACCAACCACGACCACCAAAACTAAACAAACAAAATGAAACAACCAACCACAAAAAAAACCACCAAAACAAAACACGAATCATCACCATGTTTATCGGATCTTTTTTTTAAATTGTAAAACTAAATGTTTAAAACCAAGCACAAAAGCCCCACCCAAAACAAACAAACCCGATACATGAGAACAAAACAAGAAAAGACAAAAACGAAGGGAAACAAACAAAAAAATCCAACACAACACACACAACACACACACACAAACACACACAAAACCCAAACAACCTACCAATCATAAAAAACCCAGCACTTGATGGCGATTAATTAATAGTAACTTAAAGACAGTAAAGAAAGGACTAGGCTCCTAACTAGCTGACATGGGCAGGAACAAGCCTGTGTGCCTGCCAAGAACACTGGGTTAGCCTAGCAGCCTAGGTGTGCACAGCCCTATATTATATCCATCAGAACTCCACGTAGTACTAGGCCTGTTCTACTACTAATAACATGCTAGCCAGCCTTGGCAGAGGGACCCCAGTCGCCAGCCTTTGCCAGCTAGAGCGCTATTTAATGAACAGACTCGCCACTGCACGTCTCCCTCCTACCACTAGTCCCCGGTCTCTGCTGCTTGGTTTTAAAACATTTTTGTGTTTAAGGAAGGAAACAATGCAATTACTACGTACGCGCGCGGCGTGGCACCGCACACACAGTCGCACGCGCGCTACTACTCACACAAACACGCACAGAGACTGGACAGCACAACACACAAAGCATGCACAACACGCATGCAATAATACACACATAATTATCTACACACACACTGACAGACAGACAGACAGACAGACAGATAGATAGATAGATAGGTAGATGGATGGATGGATGGATGGATGGATAGATAGATAGATAGATAGATAGATAGATAGATAGATAGATAGATAGATAGATAGATAGATAGATAGGCAGGCAAACAGACAGACTGACTGACACACTGACTGACTGACTACACGCTGGCTAAGTGACTAACAAACAGACACCTGTAACTTCATTTTTTAAAACTGTTTTCACTTCTTCACGATCCACAACTTCACTGCTTTCAACATCCCCCCCCCCCCCTAACACCCCATAACTTCACTGCTTTCACTCCTGCATGACCATAACATCCACTGCTTTCACCCCTAAAAACCCATAACTTCACACTTGCTTTCACTCACTTCACTCACTCAACCTCCAACACGACCCCATAAACTTCACCACTTTCACCCCTAAAGGACCCATAACTTCACCGCTTTCACCCCTAAAGGACCCATAACTTTACTGCTTTCACTCCTAAAGGACCCATAACTTTACTGCCTTCGCTATTTTAGGACACATACTTCATTGCACAGGACCCATCATCTAACTTCACTGCTTTCACTCCTATCAGGACACATATCTTCACTGCTTTCACTCCTATATTACCCATTACGTCACTGCTTTCGCTTCTATATTACCCATTACGTCACTACTTTAACTTCTTTATTACCCGCAACCTCACTGCTTTCACTTCATTACCCATAATCTCACAGCTTTCACTCCTACACTACCCATAACATCACTGAGTTCACTCTTTCGGGACCCATAACTTCATTGATTTCTCTCCTACACTGCTCATAACGTCACTATGTTCACTCCTACATTACCAGTAACGTCACTGCGTTAACCTCATTACCTACAACTTCAGTTTTCACTCCTACATGACCCATAACGTCACTGCGTTCATTCCTACATTGTCCATAACGCCAATGCCTTCACTCTTAAAGGATCCATAACTTCTCTGATTTCATTCGGAAAGAGAGGAAAGCAGTTATGTGTTTACAGCAAAAATGTTGTTGGTGTTCTGTAAATGACTCCCCCCCCTGAATGATGCTTTAGATATTTAGAAATGAACTAAGTCTGCTGCGAAGAAAAACATGTTAACAGCAGTATGCAGTTCATATATCCGCTGCTACATCTGAATTCAAGCCGATTTTTTCTGCTCAACCTAAATTGCTGACCAGTTTTATGGACATTTGTTTTGTTTTCATTGTTATTAACCTCATGTAAGTGAAACTCAAAATGAAGCGATGCAAAGCATTACAACAATGCTTCCTTCTAACTGATAAGTTCGGATTACTAATTTGATTCATAAGGGCTGATCTTTCGGAGTTCACCTTCGAAGAGTCTCTTGGAAGAATCACATACAGGATAGATAGCTCAGAGGTCAGAGCACTCACTTTCCACAGCTAAGGTTAAGCAGCATCCAGCGTGGTTACCACTTGGATGGGTGACCGTTTGCGCGCCTTGGCTTCAGTACAATCCCCCAGTTCACCCAGCTGTAAATGGGTACCTGCCCTCTTAAGGGTCATGGAAGGTAAAATAGCGAGGGAGGAGATGGGCGCCGCCCTCAATATGCTGGCCTCTTGAGAAGTTGAAGTCTCTGATGCCTCCCTCCCCTACAACCATATAAGTTATGGGACACCTTTATCTTTAGCTTTACTACTTAACTTAAGAGGCCCCCTTGAAACGTGCCAAACAGCACTGCACGCACAGTCAACCTACCAGACACAAAAGAAACGTCGTTCTACAGTATACAGAACAGTATGGAGTGTTCTACATAGTGCAGCTGTTGAAATGCACTTTTGATTGGACACACACAGAGACTGGGAGTTAACTGTCACATAATTCCTACTTGGCAGACACCACATGGAACACTGCATGGGCCAGAGACGCCCAGTGCGTCTGAGCCTTTCATGCCATAAAAAGTGCGCGCGCGCGCGCGTGTGTGTGTGTGTGGGGGAGGGGGGGGGGGGGGTAATAGCCACCAGCTTGCCTTGCAGACTGGTAAATTAATGAAGGCCCTTCTCTACGCACCCGCCGACACAATCTGTTACCGTATGGGTAAGGCGTTGTAAAGGCTGTACTGTTGAGGGGGCAAAAGGACAATGACCTGAACAGTAATGCATAAGATAATACGTGAGAATGTGGCGATGGTACAGGGGCCCATTCATGCACATAAGTGCACATGCGCGCGCGTACACACACACAAACACACACACATGCACTGGAAGTGAATAAGCTACACACTTTTCACAAACGATGATCATTCGATTTTCTACAGTAGCAGAATACATAAAACCAGCGTTTATTATTACAGTTCTTTGCTTTAAGACATGGTGGTAACGAAGAGAGTAGCTTTATAGTCCCATACTTACAGAGCACAGCGATCTCTCTGTGTTTACTTATATTACTTTTTCAACATTTCGATTCCTTAAGTCCCTACCGCCCCACCACGCATTGTCAGTGCTGCATGTTGTCATTGGAGGTGTGCAGGAAAGTCCCTCCTAAAAGTGTCAGATGAAATTCCCCTTGCTCTCCCAATCTCTTGGAACGGGCCAGCCTGGTGGTTAGAGGGATGCGCATTGCACTCGTGATTTGCTGACCCGGGTTCGAATCTCGTTCAAGATGATGTTTCCTCTGGAGTTAACATCAGTGCCGACTCCACTTCCCCCTAAAGTCCTTCGGATGAGACTATAAACCGAAGTGCGAACGCACGCAGAACACCTTGCGCACACGTTAAAACCCGTCGCGCTTTTCGGAAGAGTAGGCCATTGTGTGTGGTGGGAACGGATGAAAAAACTGACAAAACTGCATACACATGGGGACTGGATGTAAAAAAAAAGTACATGAGTGCTTACTCCAATATCCTCGAAATAAAACAATAAAATAAAATAAAATAGATACTTATATTACTCTTCAAACATTTCGATTCCTTAAACTCCTACTGCACCACCACGTATTGTCAATGTTGAGAGGTTTACAGGAAAGTCATCCCTAAAAGTGTTAGATGAAATCCCGCTTGCTTTCCAAATCTCCTGGGAATATCAAAGCCACATCTGCCAATCTACAGAAATGAGTGTCGTGCTACATCTGGATGAAAAGAAAGGCTGCAAGGTACTGGGTTTGAACCAACACTGAAGATGCTGTGAAAACGTTGCCTACCATTTTCTACACATCCTCTTTTTTCTATTCTACATTCCCTGGCCATGCTAATTTGTTTTGTTTAGTCCAATCAGGATGACCGGGTCCGCAGTCTGCTGCAGCCGGTTCCCACAGTTTTTCCTGGAGCTCCACTGGGCTGGGCCACGTCTGATGTTGAAGTTGAAGATGGGGCAGGACTCCCGCATATGGGAGGGGGTTTGTGGGCTTGTGCCACAAAGGCTCTGGTCAGAGTGGGATAGTTTAGGCAGTGGAGATGGGACACAAGCTGGCAGTGTCCTGTTCACAGTCTGAAGATGGTGGCTTGAGCAGATCTGTCTAGCTCAAGAATGCTGTCCTTTTCGTTTTTTGACCCAATGTTCAGGTGCTGGAGCCATGCTGGTCTGGTGCTATTTCTCAGGATTGTTTTTGCCTCGCTTTAAGGGCACTGGAGATCAAGGTCTGCGAAAGGGATCAAGAAATGGAACAGCTAAAAGACAGGAAATGACGAGATAAAGATGAGAGAGAGAGAGAGCTCTGTATAAAGTTCGGATGGGAAAGCATATGGATTGGGAACAGATGTAGAATATGATCGTGCTTGTTTTTCTTTTGTTTTTTGTTTTATTTTGTTTAATCAAAATAAGTTATCACTTAATAAGATGACAAATCCTTCAAAGTTTGTCGAGGCATTCCTTTCGCCCTTATCCATTCTAGTCGATAACTGAAAGATAGCTCATAGACCTAATACTGTTTGTCCCCACAAAAAAGTGTGTGTGTGTGGGGAGGGGGGGGGGGGGGGGGATTCGGATTCGGATTCGGAATGTTTATTCATGTAAAGGCCATTGCCCCTAATGAAGGGGTAGAGTACACAGGTAATATTAATGAAATCACTCGACATACACACACATTAACAAACTTAACTAAGTCAGCACTGATCGTAATTTGAATGCCTTATATAAGTAGATCGATACATTTCGGACAATATTTTCGTTCATAGATGACAAAAGTAAACACAGACGAAACTGGCAAGGGTATTTGTAAAATTTCAATGGTATATACCGTGCTCTTAGCTTACTGAGAATAGGGCAACACAACATGAAATGTATTTCATCCTCATTTCCAGTTTTACACAATGGACAAGTCAAATCCAATTCAGATTGTTTTGTAGGATTTTTGTGTCAAATTTTCTGAACCCGAATCAAAACCTGGTCATAAAAAAATTTCAAATGTTTGTCTAAAACCTTTTCGATATTTTTCCGTCTAACAACCGCAAAAAATTTTCTTAGATCAAACCTCTCACTGTTTTTAACGGGGAAGTCCCATTCTTGCCATCTGAAAGACACCCTTTTTTTAAAAACGGAAAAAAAACTTTTAACTTTTTGAAAAAAACCCCATTTTCCCATACATCCCCAAAACCCCTTTTCAATAATCTACAACGAATTTTTGATACCCATTTTCTTTTGCCTCTTACTCCAACTCATATAGCTTTTATAGCTTTCTTGGTAATCTAACATCTTCCATCATACAATTTTAACCAATAACGAAAACGCGTAAAAACAGAGTTAAATTAAAAGGATACTGTTTGTTTAAAACCATAAACAAGTATTTGGGGTTCTCCTTTTAAACCCCCAAAACTTTTTCAATAAAAACAAATTACTTTTCAAAACTGACGAGCTGCTTTTCCCAGGCCCCAAATTTCCGCCCCATACAAAGAAATAGGTGAAATGTGAATCAAATTTTTTAAAAAAACAATTCAAAGCTGCGTTATTCGGGACGAAGTTTTCTTGATGATAGCAGCATTTTTGGGCTTTACTCAAGGTCTTACATGCTAATGGAAGAAGTCTTTAGAAATATATACCTAAATATTTGTTGCTTTACCACAGGTTTCCCAACCCCATTGTATTTCCATTTTTCCCCTTGCTGAGAGAGGCCCCCTTTTTCTAAATCATATTTTACTTTTATCTAAGTTTCCCGTCAAATCCATAAAAAGTGCTGCTTTTTGTAAACTTTTTTAGTTGCGTTTGAAAACCCAAAAAACGTTTGCTAGTAAAACTATATCACTGCTAAAAGCAAAAAAAGAGTTCAAGATAATCTTATTAAAAAAACCCCCATGTCTTCCTTAAAATTTTCCCCCTCGTAGCAATCTCATTGATGAATAAGGAAAATAGAATTGACTACAAACGTCACCTTGTTTTACACCAAATACAACAAATTAAATTGTCATTTTAAACCACATCTAACTTTAACTTTAACCATTGTCATATTTTTGATACAGTTAAACTTTTTACCCTTTTATTCCATTTTTTATAAAATCTGCCAAGAATACCCCTTTTTAAAAGAATCAAAAGCCTTCCAAAATCTATGAAGGCTAATAAAATTTTTTCCTGTTACAAGAGAACTTTTTTGAACAAAAACAACAAAGTAAAACAGTATCAGTAGTTGAAAAATTCCCTTTTAAAAAACCATTGATTTTCCCGTGATATTTTTTTTCCTCAACCCATTCTTGAAACGATGGTTTTGATTGTACATAAATCTTACAAAATGTCATTTAAAAGAAAATCCCTCTAAAAATTATTTAAGGGTTTTTATTATCCCTTTTTTGTAAAAAGGAAGAACAAGCCTTCTGTTTTTTTTGGGGAAAAAACACCTTTTGAAAAAGCATTGAAAAAAAATAAAAAGAATTAATAACTTTGTCACCGCATTTTTAAAAAATTCCCCAAAATTAATCCCATCTGGACCGCTCTTTTTGTTTTTAGTTTTTTTATTTTCCCTTTTCCCCCTTACCCATTCAGTCGAAAACTGAAAAAGTCATAGCCCAAAACTGTTGTCCCAAAAAAAAGTTGTTTTTGGGGGAGGGGGGGGGGGGGGGGGGACAAGAAAACATACATGAAGCGCCGACCATACATAATTTTTGCAAAATGGTGGGGGTAGATCAGAGAGCATAAATCATAACCCCCACTGTGTGCCCAAAGAAATATATTTTGAGAAAAAATCAAACCAGCCGTCCCTTCACTTTTTCTGGGAAACTTTAAACGGGGCTAAAATACCGAAAATAAAGGCAGAATAAATTGTTTTGTTTTTATTGCATTGAGGATCCCCTTAAAAGTACATCATTTTGGAAAGAGCATTTCAACCAGAGTTAAAAAATACGGGCTAAGGGAACAAGGGGGCAAACTTGGCCAAAAAGAAACGATGGGAGTTAAAAAGGTGGGGGGAGAAAACACAAAAGAAGGGAAAGTGAAAGGGCAAGGTTGGATATGGAGAAGGAAGGGGGGGGGGGTGGGAGGGGGGGGGCCCGGGGGTTTCCCATGGCTGCTCAGTGACGGAAATTAAATTTAACGGGGGCGCTGGGGGCGGGCCCATGGGCCGGGGAAATTGGGTGGGCCGCCATAAAAGCGAAATACCCCCCTGAGGGGGGGGAAGGGCCCCCCCCCAAAAAGGTAGTCGATTAATATTTTTAAAAAGGGGGGGTAATTGGCCCCATTAGTAGGGGAAGGGGGGAAAAGTTAAATGTTAAAAATTGGGGTTGGGAAGTTTAAAAAAAAGTTAGGGGGAAGGAAAATTAAAAATCCGGCAAAGAACGGGGATTTTTTGATCAATTTGGGAAGGAAAGTGGGAATTTAGCAGTCAGGGTGACTAAAAACACCCGGTACGAACGCAAGTGGGGCAGCATTTTTCTTACCTTGTCCCCTTTTATGTTTCGCCTTTTGGTTTGAGACAAAGGGAAGTATACCACCCAATTCCTGGGTTGGGGTTTTTTTTTTTAATGGGTTTTTTTTAGGTGGTTTATTTGGCATGGGGGGGGGAAGGGGGGGGGGTGTTGGCGGTGTTTTTTCTCCTTATTCTTGTTTTTAATTTTTTGGTGGTTTAAGAAGGGGTGTTGGTAAAATTAAAATAAATTAAAATGGGACATAATCATGATGTTACATTCCCAAGAGTCCCTTTTATCCCCACCCACCCCCACCCATGCTAGCAAAAGGTTATTTGGTAAGAGGGTTCAGCCACCACAGTTGCGCGCACCGCCACACACACAACACACACACACAACAACACACACCACACAACACACACACAGATAACACACAGCCGACACAACCACACACACACACACAGACAGACCAAAACACACAGACCACCAAAAAAGACCGCACACACACACACACAAACCCACACACACACACACACGACCGACACACACACACAAACAGCCCCCACAAAACACCCCAAAAACAACCAACACAACCCCACACACATACACAAGACAGACGACCGACCACAACAACCACACACACACAGACAGACACAAAAACACACACACACAACAGACGGACCGACACAGACACACACACACACAGAAGACAGACAACACAAGACACCCACACAGACAGACAACACAAAAACACAAAGACACACCCACTTTCTTGGATGACAAAACCAACCCCCTACTCACAAACCCGACAACACCACAACCACCACCCCACCATACACACACCACACCCCCCCTCTCTCATCCCCCTTTACACACAACCCCCCCCCCCCCCCCCCCCCCCCCCCCCCCCCCCCCCCCCACACACAACCACACCGCCATCACTCTTTACCACGCATAACGAGGAGTCAAAGGGGAAAAAAACCCCACCAGCCAAAAAGAAAACAACAAAAAAACCAACAAAACAAAAAGCAAGCCAAGGAAAAACCCACGTACGTAGCTTGACACTTTAGAAATGGGGGGGTGAAGCAAAGGGGAAAGCGATAATGGAGAGGACATGTAAGAAATGGAAGCAGTCGAAGAGGGGAAAAAAGGGGGGATATTGCAACCAAGTGAGACAAAAGAGAGAGAAGAGAGGGAGGAGAGAGAGAGAGAGAGAGAGAGAGGAGAGAGAGGAGAGAGAGAGGGAGAGAGAGAGAGAGAGAGACAAGGGGTGTGTGTTGGGGTTTTGTGTGAGAGAGAGAGAGAGAGAGAGAGAGAGAGAGAGAGAGAAGGGGAGAGAAGAGAGGAAGGAGAGAGGGAAGAGAAGAGAGTAGCCACCCACACATGAAAACTGCAATAGCGGGGAAAAAAGGATGTGGAGGGGAAGGGGTGGGGGGGTTGGGAGAGACACGGCCGTTAAAACAGCAATTTCCAAACTTTTTAAAAGCTCCGCCCCACCCCCCACCCCCTCCCCCATGGATTTTAGGAGCACGAGTGTTCCCGTGTGATGTCCATGAACGGGTTTCTTGTCCTAACGGGGGTAGCTCAGTGGTCAAAGACTCATTTTTCCCCCGCCAAAGTTAACCAGCATCAAACGGGTTACCACTTGGGGGGGTGACCGTTGCGCGCTTTGTCTTCATACAGTCCTCCAGTCTGCAAAAAGGGTACCTACCCACTTTAGGGGGAGGGAAAGGTAAAAACAGCGAGGGAGAGGGGGAAGGGGCGCCCCAATATGTGGCCCCTGGTGAAGCGAGGTCTCGATGCCGCGCTCCCCCCATGACCACTAGGGTTTTGGGACACCTTTACCATAACCGGGTTTGGCCTTTAACGCGCGAACCGGGCCCAAGTTTTCTTTCGGCCAAAGGCCCATAGACCGGAGCTTATCCCCGGGTTTCTGTAGCGTTTAAACGAAATGTGGTTTTTCACCACCTGTGAAGGCGCAGCGTCGCCCAAAACTTCCCCCGCAGAGCTGGTACCCATTTTTACACCTGGGGGGGCGTGAGGAAAAAGGAGTAAAATGTCTTTCCCAAGGACCAACACCGAGCCGAGCGGGGTCGAACCCGCGACCTCTGGATCACGATTGACCGCCTAAACCCCTCACCACGGGGCCCCATGAACCCGGGCCCAAACGTTTAAATGAAAGATTTTTTTATAAAAAGGGTTTTCGATCGTTTTGTATCAAAAACACATGGGAAAAACAAACCCCGCAGAATAATGGCATTTAAAAAAAACACTCAGTCCGACTCAACGTAAACATTTTGTCCTTAGCCTTTCCCCGGGAAAATCTTTTGTTTTGTCCGATTCACCCCGGGACAAAAACAATAGGGAAAGGTCCGACTGTGGAATGTTTGTCCGCGATTTGCAGTCGTATTTTCAAAGGGGAGCGAAGGGGAAGGAGACTCAATGTCTAAAAGGAATTTTTTTAGACCCATGGAGAGAAGTTCTTATCTCCGTTGAGTCCTTCGTGGGGATGGTAGGGGGGCCTATCACTATAAATAACATCCCCACATTCTGGAAATTCCGTGTGATAAATTTCCTCTTTTCTATCACTCTCTTTGTTTCTGCCTTGTTCCTTTTCTTCCTGTCACCTCCTCCTTGTCTATTTTCTGCCTTCTTGGTGCATTCTCCTGCCTCCCCCCCCCCCCCCCCCCCCCCCCCCCCCCCCCAGAAAGAATTAAAAATAATAATTCTCTCTTCTGCCGAAGTCGGGTGCGCTGGGCCTGACTTGTCAGGCGCTTAACGGCAGCGTCACACACTTTCGCTCATATAACAGACAACAATAGTTGCTGTCTGAGCCTTGAAGAAGAAGAAGAAGAAGAAGAAGAAGAAGAAGAAGAAAAAATCTCCATTGAGTCGGTCCCCCTTAACGATAAAAACCTCTTAACGACAAAACCCTCTTTACGACACAACAGACTGGGGTCTCTCTCCCAGGCAATATGTATAGCTGAAGCCCCTAGCACGTTAATTTAAAAGGGGGGAAAAAAAGAAGAGCCCCCCCCCCCCCCCCCCCCCCTAGCATAGGGATGATTCTTGCTTTGGCCGTACCCACTTCGCCAAGGGCCGAGCCTTTCCGTTAAACCAGCGGGTGAGGGTAAATTAATGAAGCCTTTGCTCAGGCCATGACACCTTCCTCCCCGCCCTTCTCTCTCTTTTGAGTAATAATATACCCCAAGAAAAAGAGAGAGAGGGGGGGGGGAGTGGACAAAAAAGGGGGGAGGGGAGGGGGGAAGAGAAAGGGGGGGAGGGGGGGAGGAGAAGGGGGGGGGGTGGGGGGGGGGAGGAGGAGTGGGCGAAATGGGAGAAAAATAAGCTAAATAAGGAAGTTAGACTGAAAAACAGTTTTTCCTGAGTCTATAAGATGCACAAGGGAGCTAGCTAACAGTAAGGGGGCTTGTAGTATACAGCTAAGTGGATAGGACGTTTGATGCTTGGTCCAAGGGTCACGGGTTCGAAACCCACTTGTGGCTGCCAGACTGAATCTCTCTTTGGGGCCGAAATTTGCGCTGACATCCCCCCCACCCAGTCTTCCTTGCAGACTTTCTCGGGTGAGACTAAAATGGCATCCTGAGATCCTGTGCGTTGAATGCATACATGCATTGCATGGACACAGCTGCACTTAGCTTGTTCAATCCTATCCCGCTCTTGGCCGAAGAGGAGGCCAGGGGTTGCTGGGAGGAATGGATAACAAGCTAAAAAACCACACGCACACAAAAAAATTAATGTCGTGTTTTAAACCTCACCCCTCACAGACGAAATAATGATTAATTGCTGAAGGGTGGGGGGAAAAGGTTTCGTACGTAAATTATTTCACCATCCCCGATGTCGGAAAACGGCTCCCTTAATGGCGGGGGAAAAATGTGGCATAAAGGGAAATTTCACCATCAGTTGAACCTGGGAGCTCTAGCCCCAGCCGAGAACGAGGGGAAAAAATTATCAATGGTGAATTTCATAGTTTTCGTGAAGGAATTATATAAAAGTATACAGGGAAGAAAAAGCATGTCTCCCTTTCTTTATAATTTGAAATCTCTCTCTCTCCTCTCCTCCTCTCTCTCTCTCTCTCTCTCTTTCCCGTGGGGAATGCCGTTAACCTTACGTATTTTAAGGGATTTTTTCATTTCCCACGTTTCATTTTTTTAAAAAAAAATTTCCTAAATCGTTTAAAAACCCCCTTCATCAGTATGGGGCCCGGGGAATGAATTTTCACGTTTTCCTCCTCCTCCCCCTCCCCTCTCTCTCTCTCTCATCCCCCGTTTGTGTGATGTGCTGCGTATGTCCCCCGTGAAAAAAGTCGATAAAATGCTTGCTCAGCC
>CM054134.1:66424540-66426439 GCA_028751875.1 Rapana venosa | reverse complement strand
ACGGCGATTCGTCCACTGATGTGTATTTTTGTTTCTCCAAAACTCAAAATGGTTTCCCCCGTGAGTATAAACAGCGTCCCAACCTTCTGGGATTTCTGTGCTATAAATTTCCCCTTGTCTATCATTCTCTTTGTTGGGGGGGGGTCTTTTTTTTTAACCTTTCCTGTCATCTCTTGCTTTTTTTTTGCTTTTTTTTTGCCTTCGCAGTCCATTCTCCGGCCTTTTTTTCAAGCAAATCTTTCAACTATTCTCTTTGTTGTTGTTGTTGTTGTTGGTGGTGTGGTGGTGGTGGTGGTGGTGGTGGTGGTGGTGTCGTCGTCGTCGTCGTCATTATTATTATTATTGTTATTATTATTATTATTATTATTATTATTATTATTATTATTATTATTATTATTATTATCATTATTATCATTATCATTGTTGTTGTTGTGCTGCTGCTGCGGTTGTTGTTGCTGTTGCTGTTGTTGTTATTATTATTATTATTATTGTTATACAACATTTGCTCTGTATTGTTTTGTTCTAGAGACAAGGTGGCGATATATATCAAACACGGGGATGGGGGAAACAAGTTCCCACATGGCATTTTTGTTAACTATTTTTTTCGTACATTGAAGTTGTTCATTATTCTTTGTTATGCTTTCTTTTCTAACCTGGCGATCCTGAATTCAGAATGCAGCGGAATGGCTGGCGTTCTCAGCGGGTCTGGTCTTATTAGCTGAGGTGATTATGGCATCTTGTCATTGAATGTGTGGCGTTTTCTTCCAGATCGGCAGTGTTAGATGTTTGCAGGGATGTATGTTTGTCCGTCGTGTCCGACGATGACCTCCAAAACAGCAGAGGAGGCAGCTGCTGTTTTGGAAACTGGGCAGAAATTTGATTTTTGTGGAGATGCCTTGCCCACAGTACATACCCACTCTCTCGGCCAAGTGGGCATAAGGACAGTCAGCGTTGGAGATGTTCTCCAAAGGCCAACCAGCTCCCCGGGCTGCAGCACATAAGGACTGTGCGAGTCAAGCCTCCTAGTCAGAGAGTCAAAGTCGATCACTAAAGACTAAGCTGTAAAGTGGAATTCCATGAGTGGGAAAGCCACTGGTCATACAGCCTCTCACTTCGCTGTTGCCCCCAGCGTCAATGGTTTAATCAAGAACTGTGATAAAGCCCAGATGTTTGCAGGGATCGGGTGATGTTATATGTTGATCTTGAACTGGAATGTTTCCTGGAGTTGCCAAAACTGCTGATGTGACCTGCGTGGTCGGTGGGCTATAAACAACATGGAATAAAATTGCATGAAATAAACTCAAAATAGTTCATGGGAATAAATCATTTTCATTGTCATATTTGATAGTGGCGATTTTTTTGTAAGTGGGTCTAGGATTGCATAAAATTATGATCCATAAACGCACATGCTTCAACTTTCAAGACTGATTCATGCCAATTTCATGCTTTTCTTCTTTCAAATACTCTTCGCAATGTTCAGTGGTTTCACTGGGTTTTTTAATTTGCACGCGTGCGTGCGTCCCGGTGCGTGCGTGCGTGCGTGCGTGCGTGCGTGGTGTGTGTGTGTGTGTGTGTGTGTGTGTGTAGTGTGTCGTGTTTAAGTGTGATGTAGTGTAGTGGGTGGTGATGTGTGTAGTAGATGTGTACTATGGTTAGATATGCTGTTCTGTGTATATGAGTACTGTGTATTGTGTGCTAGGGTAGTATGATTGTGTGTGGTGTGTTTGTGTGTGTGTGTGCTGCGTGTGTGTGTGTGTGTGTGTGTGTGTGTGTGTGTGTTGTGTGTGTGTGTGTAGTTGAGTGTTGTGTAGTAGTGTGTGTGTGTAGTGTAGTGGTGTTATGAGTGTGTGTGTGTGTGTAGTATGAGTGTGTGTGTGTGTGTATGTGATGTGTGTGTGT
>CM054134.1:66414540-66419540 GCA_028751875.1 Rapana venosa | reverse complement strand
CTACTAAGAATCTGCAACAAGATCTGGCAGACAGGAAAATGGCCAACACCATGGACGCAGTCACTCATCATCACCCTCCCCAAGAAAGGAAATCTACAACAATGCCATAATTACCGCACAATCAGCCTCATATGTCACCCAAGCAGGTCATGCTGCAGATAATATTGAATAGACTGAAGCCACAAGCAGAGACCATCATTGCTGAGGAACAAGCAGGTTTCAGAGCAGGGCGCAGCACAACAGAACAGATATTCAACCTCAGAATACTATGTGAGCGGTACCTTCAACATCAACAAGACCTATACCACGTATTTATCGATTTTAAGAAGGCATTTGACAGGGTGTGGCATGCAGCTTTGTGGGCAACCATGAACTTGTACAGCATCAATGCAAACCTGATCAGAGTCATCAAACAGCTGTACAGCGAGGCCACCAGTGCAGTGTACTACAACAACAACATTGGAGAATGGTTTCGAACAACAGTTGGAGTAAGGCAGGGCTGTCTACTCTCACCCACTCTTTTCAACATCTTCCTTGAAGAATCATGGCTGATGCACTGGAACATCATGAAGGATCAGTCAGCATTGGTGGCAGAACGATCACAAACCTCCGCTTCGCAGATGACATTGATGGAATAGCAGGATCAGAAAAAGAGCTTGCCAGCCTAACAGAACACTTGGATAAGGCCTCCAAAACATACGGCATGGAAATCAGTGCAGAGAAGACCAAACTGATGACTAATAACACCAACGGCATTAGCACTGATATCAGGGTTAATGACCAGAAGCTGGAAACAGTTCAAAGCTTCAAGTACCTGGGAGCCATTGTATCCGACCAGGGATCCAAGCCAGAAGTAGTATGCAGGACTGCACAGACAATAACAGCTTTGTCAAAACTAAACACCATCTGGAGAGATAAGAATATCTCACTTATCTCCAAGATCAGACTAATGCGCTCCTTTGTCATATCCATATTTCTGTATGCCTGTGAATCATGGACCCTGACTGCAGATTTGGAGAGAAGAGTACAGGCAGTGGAGATGAGATGCTTTCGGAGACTCCTTGGCATCTCCTACAAAGACCACATAAGCAACGAAAGCGTGCATAACAGAATCCAGCAAACCATTGGACCCTATGAGAACCTTCTAACGATCGTGAAAAAGCGTAAACTTAAGTGGTATGGGCATGTCACAAGATCCAAGGAATTACAAAGACAGTTTTGCAAGGCACTGTCCAAGGAGGAAGAAGAAGAGGCAGACCAAGGAAGAGCTGGGAGGATAACATCAGTGAATGGACAGGCCTAGAACTCAACAAAACCCTGAGAAAGGCAGAACAGAGAGAAGAATGGAGGGAACTGGTTGCTGAGTCTTTGAGGGTGCCCCCACGGTCGTCAGACTACGGGACAGATAGATAGATAGAGATATATATATATATATATATATATGGGACTGGATGGGAAAAAAAGCATACGAGTGCTTATTTATTATCGTCGAAATGAAAGAATATGACTTTACTCTCTCTCTCTCTCTCTCTCTCTCTCTCTCTCTCTCTCTCTCTCTCTCTCTCTCTCTCTCTCCTCATTCCTTTATAAGAAATATTAATCGTCAGGTCACGTCATTTTCTTGTTTTCAGGATAGTGAAAATGACAGGTGCACTGGAGATAAAGTTTTAAATCAGAGAGAGACAGAGACAAAGACAGAGACAGAGTGCAATGCGTGCGTGCGTGCGTGCGTGCGTGCGTGCGTGCGTGTGTGCGTGTGTGTGGGGTGTGTGTGTGTGTGTGTTGTGTGTGTGTTGTGTGTGTGTGTGTGTGTGTGTGTGTGTGTGTGTGTACGATGCTCTTTCAACGTGTAACTGAAAACCTAGTGCTCGTTATCAGTTTACACTTGAGGCCGAGTTGTTCGAGATGAAAACATCCATCATAGTGAATCACTGTGTTTGACATGAAAACATCCATCATAGTGAATCATTGTGTTTGACATGAAAACATTCATCATAGTGAATCATTGTGTTTGACATGAAAACATCCATCATAGTGAATCATTGTGTTTGACATGAAAACATCCATCATAGTGAATCATTGTGTTTGACATGAAAACATCTATCATGGTGAATCATTGTGTTTGACATGAAAACATCCATCATAGTGAATCATTGTGTTTGACATGAAAACATCCATAATAGTGAATCATTGTGTTTGATATTGAAAACATCCATCATAGTGAATCATTGTGTTTGACATGAAAACATCCATCATAGTGAATCATTGTGTTTGACATGAAAACATCCATCATAGTGAATCATTGTGTTTGACATGAAAACATCCATCATAGTGAATCATTGTGTTTGACATGAAAACATCCATAATAGTGAATCATTGTGTTTGACATGAAAACATCCATCATAGTGAATCATTGTGTTTGACATGAAAACATCCATCATAGTGAATCATTGTGTTTGACATGAAAACATCCATAATAGTGAATCATTGTGTTTGACATTGAAAACATCCATAATAGTGAATCATTGTGTTTGACATTGAAAACATCCATCATAGTGAATCATTGTGTTTGACATGAAAACATCCATCATAGTGAATCATTGTGTTTAACATGAAAACATTCATAATAGTGAATCATTGTGTTTGACATGAAAACATCCATCATAGTGAATCATTGTGTTTGACATGAAAACATCCATATTAGTGAATCATTGTGTTTGACATGAAAACATCCATCAAAGTGAATCATTGTGTTTGACATGAAACCATCCATAATAGTTTATCATTGTGTTTGACATGAAAACATCCATAATAGTTTATCATTGTGTTTGACATGAAAACATCCATAATAGTGAATCATTGTGTTTGACATGAAAACATCCATAATAGTGAATCATTGTGTTTGACATGAAAACATCCATAATAGTGAATCATGTTGTTTGACATAAAAACATCTATAATAGCAAATCATTGTGTTTGACATGAAAACATCTATAATAGTCAATCATTGTGTTCTGACATGAAAATATCCATGATAGTCATCATTGTCTTTGCTTTTGATGGTTTGAAAAATATGTATGTATGTATGTATATATGTATGTATGTATTATGTATGTATGTATTATGTATATTATGTATGTATGTATGTGTGAGTAAGTATGTATGTATGCATGCATGCATGCATGTCTGTATGTTTGTCCTTATGTCTGTCTGTATGTATGCATGTATACATGTATGTATGTATGTATGTACGCACGTCCGTACGTATGTATGTATGCATGTATCTATGTATCTTTGTATGTATGTGTGTATATACGTTTGCTTATGTTTTTGTTTGTTGTTGCTTTCGCTCATCGGCTTGAGCTCTGAAGTTCACCAATGTTGGGATTTTGGGTGTGCGATTATTTGCCCACCATTCAGGTAGCCATATTATTACGACTTCGGGAATGATGTCGTAAGCGACCGGCACGTAATGGTCACATTTCAAAATAAAGTGGAACGGGTTTTAAAGTGTGCGCAAGATATTCTGCGTGTATTTAGGGAAGAGTGACCATTTCGTGCCGGTAGAGTGCTAGGCTAGTGGTTAGAAGGGATCTCGGTTTATAGTCACACCGGAGGGCTTTCGGTTGAGTGGGGTGTGGAGTTGGTACTAATGTGAACTCCGGGGGAAAGCCCCCTCGAACTGGCGTCTCGGTGATGGCTCGATCCCACGCGTCAAATCGCGAGCTCAAGGTTCTAACCACTAGCCTATCATGCCCCCCTGTATCATGTATACACTTGGGTAGCCCTTGCTGAACAAACAAGTCTAAAAGGAAGGTGGCAGGGTGGTTAAGACGTTCGCCTGCCAACAAGTAAACCGTGAGGTTGTGGGTTCGAACCCCAACCTCGCCCTTTCGTTCCAGTTTGACAAAAAAATCGAACTGAATGTCAAAGTCCTTCGGATAAGACTATAAACCGAGGCCCCGTGTGCGAACGCACGCAGAACATCTTGCGCACACGTTAAATCCTGTTCCGCTTTTCGAAAGAGTAGGCCATTGTGTGCCGGTGGGAACAGATGACAAAATTTACAAAACCGCATATACACGGGGACTGAATGTAAAAAAGCACATGAGTGCTTATTCCATTATCCTCGATATAAAAGAATGAATAAATGAATAATGACGGTGGAAGTTGCTGCTCTGTCAGAAGTTTCTGTCGGAGTCATTCTGGAGATGTTTTCTGCACAGTTTCTACTCACATAATTATCACATTCCCATCCACCTCTCCTAGATAACTATGATAACTACGGCCGGTAAAGGATTGTGTAATTTTTGGCCGTAATATTTCACCATACGCAGCAATCAAAAACCAAAATGTTATGACAAGCAACACGATTTTCGCAAGCACTTTTTAATAATATCATTTGACGTTCACATATCATGTCAATTTTTGACCGTAAGAACTGGCCATAGTGATCAAAGCTTGCACACTGCCAGAAGGCAGATGCTGTGGCCAGGCAGGCAGGCAGGGAAACACGGCCCTCTTCAGCGGCCATCAGGGGACAGGGGGCCCACCAGGGAGCAGACGGCTTCTTTGCCCACGGAGAACCTGCCGTCCTGGCATCTGCAGGTCTGGGAGCCGTCAACGAGAACCTCCTTGCCGTCAGGAATGATGGTGCCGTCAGGAGCTCTGCAGTTGCTGCCTGCAGACAGGCAAACACGGATGTGTGCAGGTCTCCTGTCATCTAGGGCGCATCTTGATCGTCAAAAATGTAGTGTTGTTGTTGTTTTTTTATTAAATCCTCGTGTCATTTAGGGTGCATCTTGATCGTCAAAAAAATGTAGATTTTTTTTTATATCCTCGTGTCATTTAGGGTGCATCTTGATCGTCAAAAAATGTAGATTTTTTTTTAAATCCTCGTGTCATTTAGGGTGTATCTTGATTGTCAAAAATGTAGATTTTTTTTTTATCCTCGTGTCATTTAGGGTGCATCTTCATCGTCAAGAATGTAGATTTTTTTA
>CM054134.1:66404540-66412040 GCA_028751875.1 Rapana venosa | reverse complement strand
GGGGTGTGGCGCGAAGACTGAGTGCGCGTGCCGAAATCAGGAGGGAAAGAAGGGAGAGAAGCAGCCTGAAGATCGCCTTGGAAGCCACAGCCATGCTGACTTTCCGTGGTCTTCCTTTTTTGTGTGTGTGTTTTTGGAGTCTTTTTATTTTAGTGGTTGTGGCGAGTTGAGTTTCTTTTCGCGAATTTTTTTTCCCCCAGTTTTTCTTTTGGGTTTCCGGGGTTTAGGGGTTTATGGTTTTTTAGAGTTTGTTTTGGGTTGGGGGGGTTTTCAGTGTTGGGCTTTTTTTGGTACAATTTAACAGAAAGCTTTTGTGTGTGTTCAATTCTTTTTCTGTTTTCGTTTTTTTTTTTTTTTAGTCTATGTATTTTATGTGGTTTTTCTCTTCCTTTTGTTAATTTTTTTCCCTTTCTTCTTTTCTGATATTTTTCCTTTTTTTCTGATTTCTCTTTTTCCTTCTGTTTCTTTTTCTCCAGTTGTTACTTTCCTTACGCCTGTCAGAAGACAGCTAGCTCTTGTTACGTGCTACTTCTAAGCAGGCTGGCTATCAGAGTGACTGGGCAGGGTCCGGCCAGTGGTCAGATGTTACCTGCTGCTGGTGTCTGACCTCAATCGTGTCCACTCAGTGTGCCTTGGCTAAAGATAGCTTGACTTTCCAGCACAGGACAGATAGATGTCCGAAAAATGTGTGTGTGTGTGTGTGCGTCAGTGCGTGTGCGTGAGAGAGAGAGAGAGAGAGAGGAGAGAGAGAGAGAGAGAGAGGAGAGAGAGAGAGAGCGTGTGTGTGTGAGAGAGAGAGAGGCGTGTGTATGTGTGTGTGTGTTGTGTTGTGTGTGTGTGAAGTCAAGTCAAAATGATCGTGTGTGTGTGTGTGTGTGTGTGTGGTGTGTGTGTGTGTGTGTGTGTGTGTTGTGTGTGTGTGTGCGCGCGCGCGCGCGTGTGTGTGTGTGTGTGCATGTGCATGTATGCGTGCGTGAGCGCGCATGTGTGTGTGCGCGTGAGGGCGTATGTATGTGAAAGGTTTGCGGCAGTTCGAGCTGTCTTATCGTGACCTCTGTGTACAGCGTTGGTGTGACTGACAACAGACAGGGAGATAAGATTGACTTTACAGGCCAGTCTGCGTAATGGCAGCAACGTGTCCTCAAAAATCAACAGACAGGAACATTATGCTTGTAGACCTCCTCTCTCTATACTGCTGCTGCTGCTGCTGCTGCTGCTGATGATGATGATGATGATGATGATGATGGTGGTGATGACGACGACGACGATGATGATGATGACGACGTCGACGATGATAATGATGATGCCGACGACGACGACGATAATGATGATGATGATGACGACGACGACGATGATGACGACGACGACGACGACGACGATGATGATGATGACGATGACGATGACGACGACGACGACGACGACAACGACGTGCCGGGGCGGGAGAAGTGGTGGTGGTGGTCGTTGTCGTCGTGGTCGTGGTGAGTGATGGCAACTGCTGCAGATGCTATTGACACCCAATTAGCAGTTCCAGAAGAAGACAAGTCATAACAATTAAGACATAAACCACAAGAAGCATTGCTCATTTTACGCGATAGTCGCTTCCATCAGCCATAACCCATCAGTCCGTCATTGCATTCCGCTGAAGACGTAGTATAGCTGCCTGCATGGCGAGGTTTTTGAAAACAGCCACACACCCGCAAATTTGGTTTAGGGAATGTTTATTCAGAAGGAAAAACAACAACACGGTTATGGTACACATAAGCATTGTAACAACAACAAACCAACGGCTTACAGCACGCTCCAAAGGCAAAACGTTACACAATTTTACTTGGCAGCTGGTATAGAGATACATATCAGTGACTTTGAAAATAAGGTAGTGCTTTCGTGTTCACTTTCAACTGGATAGATCGAGTTCAAAATGACAGTGTTATCATTCATTCTACTGCAAATGCAGATAAACACAAAACTCTTAAAGTAAAGAAATAAAACAAAATGGCAACCGTACTAAAGATGTCACCCCTAAAAAAGTAACACTCCAATAAGCAAGCAAACAAAGTGATAGGACAAAGAACAGGAGAGACAAACTTGACCCGCCATTCCTGGAACCAGAAACAATGGGAAGACGGTTACCATGAGCAGCACACACTTCTCTCTAACTATCAGCATTAAGCACATTTATGTCATGTCTCCACAGCTATACTTGCAAGCTGTAGTGAAGGAGGCCACAGTACCAGATCATGGTACACCTAGAAACGATGCGAAATGAAGAGAAATTCCCGGACAGCCCTAAATATCAGCATACTTCTCATCCTGCGTGGACTTAGGGTGTCACACTAATTTCCAGAGTGGACATTCTAGTGACCCCCAAGGAGAATGCTCAGTGCAGATCTATCAACTGAAGTCCCAGTCACTGCGTGCGTGCTGAGCTTACCTGCGTGGTTGAGTGTGTGCTGTATGTGGGAGCAAGTGAGTGCATGAGTTGGTGTGCTTGTTTGGTTGGTTAGTTGGTAGGCTGGTTAATTGATTCCCTGGCTGATAAGTTGGTTCGTTACTTGATTTTACTTGTAAACAAAATTAATTTGAAACGCTTGAAAGTCAAATAAGGGAAGCAACTGCGTTCTGATAGTCCCTTTCAGTCATTTTATGGTTATATACCTTCGATAGAAAGCAGCTGTTAGTGGTTGGGGTGTGGGTGGGGAGCAAGTATGGAAAGAAAAACAGAAAATAAGACACCACACACACACACACACACACACACACACCGCCCTTAAAGTAGACAAATAGATAAAAGCTTACAAATATGACAGATCTGTCAAATAATTCTATTTCAGTCCAGTATGACCTGAAATGTAGACCATTGTGTACAAAATTTAATGTTGGGAGTTATGTTGGGAGAAGTGTTACTTCTGACAGGGCGGGCGCG
The DNA here is from genome assembly GCA_028751875.1 of Rapana venosa. Classification (NCBI taxonomy): domain Eukaryota; kingdom Metazoa; phylum Mollusca; class Gastropoda; order Neogastropoda; family Muricidae; genus Rapana; species Rapana venosa. Next base: position 66,409,117 of record CM054134.1, on the reverse strand, counting down.
CGCGCGCGCACGTGTGTGTGTGTGTGTGTGCTTGCACTTATATAAAATTTAAAAAAACATCGTTGTTACCTGTTGTAGAGGCCTAAGACCAGGGGCGTGGCTGGCTGGGTGACACACTGCTTGTTTCTTCCTCGGCTAGAGCTAAGAGATTTTGCGTATGCTACAGTTTGTTTCTTCTTCTTCTTCTTCTCCTCCTCCTCCTCATCATCATCATCATTAGTAGCGGCGGCAGCAGCAGCAGCAGCAGTAGTAGTAGTAGCAGCAGCAGCAGCAGCAGCATTGTTATTATTATTATCACCATTATTATCATTATAGGGGACGGGATAGCTCAGTGGTCGGAGCACTCGCTTTCCCCCAGCCAAGTTAATTAAGCAGCGTCGAGCGTGGTTACCAGTTGGATGGGTGACCGTTAGCGCGCCTTGGCTTCAGTACAGTTCCCCCAGTTCACCCAGCTGTAAATGGGCACCTGCCCTCTTTAGGGTCAGGGAAGGTAAAGCAGCGAGGGAGAGGAGATGGGCGCCGCCCTCAATATGCTGGCCCTAGAGAAGTGAGGTCTCTGACGCCTCGCTCCCCTACGACCTTATAGGTTATGGGACTCCTTTACCTTTTACCTTTTACAGTTTACCCACCATTAAGGTAGCCGCATTCTGACTTCGGTGATGATGTCTAAACACGACACCTGTATGTATGTTTTTTGGTGTGTGTGTGGGGGGGGGGGGGGGGGGGGGAGTTGTTTGTTTGTTGTTGGTTTTTGTTGTAGTATTTTTTGGGTGGTGTTTTGTTGTTGTTTTTGTTTTGGGGGGGGGGGGGTAGAATTGTGTTATCCCTTCTTACCAGCACAACATGGCCTGCTCTTCTGCAAGGCAGAACGGATTTTTAACGTGCGCGCAAGATGTTCTGCGTGTGTTTGCACACTGGACCTCAGTTTTTATAGTCTCATCTGATTTCGGGGGGGAGTTGAGTTGATACTGATGATAATTCCTGGGGGAACATCCCCTTGAACAGAAGCCTCGGTGGTGGCTCGAACCTGGGCCGTCAGATTACCAGCATAGCGCTCTAACCACAAAGCTAACACCACCACTTCCCCCCTTCCTCCTTGATCATCTAGTCTACACTCTGCTGCTACCTGGAGAGGGCTGGCTCCATCAAGGTCAACGTGCCCTCCACACACTGCTGCCCAGCAGGGCTCCATAACTCCCCAACAAGTTCAGAAAATCCTAATGATGCCCTGGCAGGGTTTTGTTGTTAATGACGTTGGACTGATTATGCCGCGTAGATGGTGTGATGATGAAGAGGAGGCTCTCTTTGGTGACGTCAAGGTATTCTTACATCTGTTTAAGCAAAGACTAGTTGATATGTTTATCCAGGAATGGTATAGTACAATCAGAGACCGAGACAGATATGACAGTTACAGGTGTTTCAAAACAATATTTGCTAAAGAAGAATATCTTCTACACTTAGATACCTACTGCTTTAGAGTTGCTGTGTCACAGGTGAGATGTAATGTTTTACCACTCAACAACAATGTACATCGATATAGTGCACAGAATCAGAAGAAACAATGTCCATTTTGTAAACCCAAAGTTGAAGATGAAAACCATTTCCTTTATGAATGTTTTGTGTATAATGATTTAAGAATTAAATTTTTAAGGGATTGTGTTGATACACCTTTGCATGATCTACTTAAAGCAGAAAACAGTAGCAAAAATCACTGCCTGTCTAGATATTTATTCCATGCCATCAATAAGAGAAAAAGTTTGTTGTATTAAGATATTTACATCACAAACGAAGATACGGTTATCGTTTTGTTATGATTTTGAGAAACTTTATGTATATTGATTTTATCCAGACATAAGGAAGGTACACTTAGATCAAAATAGTGACTTGTGTTTGATACATATGTATTTTTATGTATTTGTGCATTGTCTTCATTATTTCTTTCACTGAAAGTGAGCTTGGTATTGTGTATGTTATCCGGTTTTTGCCCACTCTGTGGCATTGTCAATTTCTTCTATGCCAACCATGTATTATGGCCTAAGGCTGAGATACATTAAATTTCTGAGTTCTGAGTTCTCTCACACACACACACAAACGCAAGGGAAGCGTACGGTTTCGCTCGACTGCCGGCCGGCCGGCCTTAGCCTACAACTTTGCCCTTTTCCAGTGTGTATTTTAATGTCTGCTGTGGAAGGTTTCATTCACGTGTAGTTGAATAGCCGAGATTTTTACACCGCCGCGGATTTCTGCTGTCATGACAATAACTCTGCTGTTCTGTGCCTGCAGCACTCTGACAGTCCCAGGCTGCTTGCTATGCGGGGAAGGAACAGAAGATCAATGGTGCCGTCTTCCTAACCAGTCCCGTGACTACACAGCTCAAGGACGCCTGTTGGGCTAGACAAGCTTATGGGTGTCCGCACAGCTGGGATCCTATGCTAATGAGGTCACGCTAATAGTCACTGAGCAGTTTGTTCTCTCTCAAATCCCCCGGGCTAGATTATGGTCGCTGAATATATTGCACTCAGAAGAGTCATTGAGGTGTGTGTGTGTGTGTGTGTGTGTTCATGCATGTCGGCCTATAGGTGTTTGTGTGTGTTTTCATCCATGATAGGTGTGTGTGTACCCTATGTGGTTGTTTGATGCATAGGTGTGTGTGTGTGTGTTTGTGTGAGAGAGAGAGAGAGAGAGAAGAGAGAAAAAGAGAGAGAGGGTGTGTGTGTGTGTGGAGAGAGAGAGAGGAGTGTGTGTGTGGTGTGTCTAAAAGATAAGCAGCATGATGGTAAAAGCTAATACAAGAGGGAAAACTTCAAACCCCCCACCACCCTTCTTCTTTCACCCAAAGTTTAAATCCCCCGCATTCAGTGACCGTCGGGGTAGACATGACTCACCCCCAACCTTCACCCCTTGGGACAAAAAACGAGACAGAGCAGGAGAGAGAGAAGAGAAAGAGAGAGAGGACAGACAGACAGACAGACAACAGCGAGAGGACAGAGAGAGAGAGAGGAGAGGAGGGGAGGGGGGGGAGAGAAGGGGGAGAGAGAGACGAGTCACCAGAAACCCTGTAGGTTTAGCCAGGGAGTATATAAATTGTTGTGAAGTAGGAAGGTTTTGTTTACTGAAAGGATAACAAGAAAAGGGTGTTGGGGGGAGGGAGGGGGGGGAGACAAGGGGGAGATGGGAGTAAGAAAAAGGAAGTGGTGTGTGTGCTCGCGCGCGCGTGAAGCATGCCCCTTTTGTGTATGTGTTTTTGTGTATGCACCGGGGCGGTGCCAAAATGTGGTTGTGTGGTGCAGCCCTGCGCGCCGCGCGCGGGTGTGGTGTGATGTGATGCTTTGTGTGTGTGCGTGTGTGTAGTGCGCGTCAAGCGTTTTCGTGATTTTGTGTAATGCATCTCTGTGTGTGTTTGGTGTGTGTGTTTGCCCCCTCTTCCCCCCCCACCCCCCTCCTCCCCCCCCTTCTTTAATACAGTGCAAATTATATCTCCCCATCACTGTGTGGGTTGTAAAACCCTGGGGAAACGTTTAACTCCTCTGAGGCACTTGTTTACTTTGTTAAAAATTTCAATTCCCTTAAAACCCCCCAGGTTATTGAATCGATTAAAAAAAGCCCTTCTCTCTTCTCCCGCCAATATTTACATGTATTTTGCTGAGAGTTTAACATTAAAAATCGATTGAGGAAATTTTACGCACGTGCCGTCCCCTGCAAGTCCCTCTTCTTTCTTCTCTCTGGAATTTCATGTGTTGGGAAAGTGTGTAAAATGTTCTCAGTAATAATGAGTTTTTGCCCAGCCCCCCCCCCCCCCTCCACTGTCCCCCGTGAAAAGGGATTTGCAACCCTTTGTATTTTCCTCTCTCTCTCTCTCTCTTCCTCTTCTCTCTCTGTTTTTTTTTTTTTTTTTTTTGTTTGTGGGCTGGTGAAAAAAAAGCCCCGTGCTTATCCATTTACTTCTAAAAATTTCGATTTGAATTTGAGTTCGAGTTTCCTAAACAACACCACAAAACAAACAACACACAAACACACCCACCCCACCCAGGTTCAATAAATGTTACATTTGGGTCGGGTTTAAACGCAGTCCACCCTTTTTTACGGAGAGGGAAAATAAATTTACTTAGTTATGTAAATTCGCCTACAAAAAGGAGTTATTAATGAAACGAAATTTAATTGGCTTACGCATACTATTCATAAAGAATGGAAAAAAATGAACCCCAAACCAATGTCATGTAGACAAAAGGTTAAAGAAGTTGAGACCCTTTTCTGCCCGGAGTGTGGGGATGTGTGTAGGTGACTGTGATGTAAGTGGCGCGTGCGTTTTTTATTTTTGTTTTTTTATTTATTTTATTTTTTTACATGGGTAATGGGTAAAGCACTTATGTGCTTTTTTACATCCCGTCCCCGTGGTAACGGCTTTTTAAAAAGTCATTGTTTTCCCCCCGGCACCAATGGGCTACTCCTACCAAAGTGGGAAAAGGATTTTTAAAGGTTCGCCCCGGGGCCTCGTTTTTGTTCATCCGAAGGCTTTTGGAGTGTGTATTGTGTGTCCGCGCGCCCGCTTGTCTGTGGTGTGTGTTTGTGTGTGTGGT
>CM054134.1:66377951-66404040 GCA_028751875.1 Rapana venosa | reverse complement strand
GCCCCCTTTGCCTAGTGCTTCGTCGGGGATGTTTGGTCCCGGTCCTGCTGCCTTGCCATTTCTAAGCATTTTATGGCTTTCCTGATCTCTCCCTGGTTGGTTGCTCACAGTTGATGTCTAGGTCTCTATCAGCAGGGTCGATGTCCGGGGGTTTGAAGGGACGGGTCTGTTCAGGAGTTCCTCAAAGTGCTCTGCCCATCTGTTCAGTTGCCCCTCTGTTCCCAGATGGTGTTTCCTTCTTGTCTTTGACTGGTCGCTCAGGCCTGCTGTACTTCCCTGAGAGTTTCTTAGTGGTGTCATACAGCAGCTTCATGTTGTTACTGGCTGCTGCTTCCTCGGCTTCCTCTGCCAGGCTGTCGATGTACTTGCGCTTGTCTGTACTTGCGCTCCTCGTGACTTCTCTGTTGGCTTCTGTGAAGTCTGCTTGTGCCTTGGCCTTTGCTGCTCTTGTCCGGCTGTTGTTTAACTGCTGCTTTCTTCTGCTTTCTCTTTTCAATCTTGCCCATTGTGACTGCCGATATCCATTCCTTCTGGTTGGTGTCTCTTGGGGCCCACAAACTTCCTGACCAAAGTTGATGTCAGTGTCTCTTTCACTTTCTTCCACTGGCTCTCGATGTCAGTCTCTTCTTCAAGCAGTTCTTGTAGTGCTTGGTACTTGTTGGTGAGGGACAGTTTGAATTCTTCATTTTTCTTTGTGTCTTTCAGCAGGCTGGTGTTGTACTTCTGCCTCTTTGTTGTTGCTTCCATCCAGTTTCTTCTTCAGCTTTAGCTTAAAGCCTGGCTACCAAAAGGTGGGTGTCAGATGCAACGTCTGCTCCTCTTTTTCACCCTTACATCCTGTAGTGATCTCCTGAATTTCTTGGCCATGCAGATATGGTCGATCTGGTTCTCAGTCACATGATTTGGTGATACCCAGTGGCCTTATGTACTTTCTGTGGGGGAAAATGCTGCCACCGATTACCAGATTGTTTGATAGCACAGAAGTCTGCAATCTCTCGCCATTCTCATTCATCTCTCCTAATCCGTGTCTTCCCATCACTTCCTCGCATCCCGTGTTGTCTTGTCCCGATCTTGGCAAATTGAAATCACCCATGAGGATGTTTATATACTTTTTCTGGGTATTTGGCAAAAGACGTTCTGCAGTCTGTCGTAGAATTGATCTTTGGCTTCTTCATCTCCGTCATTAGTTGACCGCCATAACACTGGACTGACTGCTTTCATTACCTGATACTTCTTCTTATTAAAGTCGACCTGCAAGGATGCCCGCATATGATTCTTGACGTGCTGCCCTTCTTTCCCATCCTATCCAGGGCTTGTCTGCCGCCATTGGTCTTAGACAACATGACGCGCCCTACGCTCTTTCTGGTGTAGATGCTGAGCGTTCCGTCTTTCCTTCCATGGGCAGAAATAAGACAGCATTCTCTCCAGGTGAGCAGTCTCCTTTGTACTGACATGTGTTCGACTCCAGATGGAGTCTCTCTGATCAGCCCAAGAACAAGGTGTAAGGTGTAGCCTTATTCATATCTTCTGCCTGCATAACTCTAGTGTTGGTTTACCACGTCTCTATACATGGCGTCCTCACACATTCCCATGTTCTGAACCGAGTATAATGGTCATTGGTCGATAAAAGGAGGCGTTCGGCCTTTGTGGCTTCCGTAGACTCACGCATTTCACCACATGGCGTTTACATCCTCGTGGCGAGGCACCCTTCCTACTTGTCTCCCAGAAGCCTGCTGCTCTCTTGAGTCTGTTGTAGGCGTTCTGTAGCCAAACTTGTTTTCACGCTGCCTCGGTGGGGCTTGCCACTAGCCCCCCACTAGCCCAACCCTCCTCCTTTCTCATCTAGGGCTTTGGGACGCCAATGGCGAGTTAGTTAAACAAATACTAATAAAAATTTTTAAAAAAGCTCCATCATTATTTTTCGGCCTTAACTGAACCGCAAACGATTGATACTGCCCAGGCTAAGATAACAGTACAAGCACTCGTCCAATTACATTCAGCCTTTCACCTGCAAAAATCACTGTATCACATATTCTACAGGTCAGTTACTGACAAAGAAGACAAAAATGGCTGGCCACTTTCCATCACTACGCCCCTGCCTACTCCAAGGAGGGGTGCTGGTCCATGTGTGTTTGTGAGTCGTTTTTCACCCTTCATCATCGCTGTGTGTGTGTGTGTGTTGTGATGTTGAGTGAGACGAGAGAGAGGAGAGGACGAGAGTTATATCTCTCGAGACTCTGACCACTAAGAGAGTCGAGAAAGATGAGCGAGAAGTACTGATTTATTTTAAAATCTTTCACTGCTGATTCTAAAGTCTGTCAGCTACCCAACACGCTGCCTGCATAAGTTGTTCACGATGCATATGCTGCCGATAAAATCATTTAGTTCGTGTGCGAGTTAATTAAGGGCGCCATACTTTTTGCAGTCAATTATAATTCGATCTTTTCCCAGCTCGCTTTACCCTCCTATGCGCAGAGGGATGGCAAGGACAAGGGTGGCAGGGGGGATAAGTAATCGCTAGTGCTTTTAAGCTTTTTTATTTTTTAAGCCCTTTATTCCTTCTGACACTTCACCTCTCATGTCTGCTTCTACTCTTTTCAACAGCATTCTTTCATCTTCTTTCATCACAAACTAAGACTTCTTCGATGTGTGTATGTGTGTGGGTGTGTTGTGTGGTGTGCTGTGTAGTGTGTGCTGTGTTGGATTGTGTGAACTGCATACATTTGAAATAGTCCTTAAATGTTATTTGAGGAAATTTGCTATGGGGTGTAACTGATTTTGAGTGGCAAGCGCATTCGATTTCTTTGTTTCTTCAGGATTCAGCGCTCCCCATATATAAAATTCCATATATTATTATCATGCTATATTCATCATCTATTATCTTATCCATTAAGTAAGTAGTACTTAGTTAGTTATGTATTATAAGTAGTTGTAGTAGTAGTATTTAAGGCATTATGCATAAGCTTTCACAATAGCCCTATGTTGCCTTTTGACTACAAATGCTACATGCACACTGTCATTGATCAGAGAAGAAATGCAGCGTCCGCCTTGTTTTATATAAAGGAAAAAAATCCCACTAGCCACAAAAACAACCCTTAACACCAAAACAACAACAACAAAAAACCACCACGAATGATAAAGAAGAAGAAAGATGACAACAAACAACTACTTCACATGACGTGTACAGCCCTACACAAATGACAATGGCTAGTGAGGTGTTTTGCTGTCTCTTCTTCCATGTTGTACAGCGTCCGATGTTCAGTTCAGCACAGGCACAAGACACCCACCACCCTAGTCATCGCCAGCCTTGCGCGCGCTCGCACTTGTGAACACTTCAGCCTGATAGACCCAGCTGTTCTGCGTGTTCCCCCAGTTTAAGCGGTTGATGATGAAGGAGGAGAGAGGTGTGAGAACCTCGAATAACATGAGAGATGTGAGAATGATAGAGAGAAGAGAGGGAGTAGGAGCGGTGAAGAACTCGAATAAGATGAAGAGTGAGAATGAGAGCCGATTAGATGATGAGATGAGAGACTTGAGAGAGAGAACCTCTCCATAAGACGATGAGAGCAGAGAGAGATTGATGATGAGAGAGACGAGAACTCGAATAACTGAGAGAGAAGATGAGAGTTGCGCGGATGATGATGATAGCATGACTGAAGAGGATGAACTCCATCATTCAATAGTAGGAGACCTTCGTTCTTCAGGTCCTTATGAGTAGATGTAGAAATGATTGACGAGATGATGAAGAGAGCACACTCTGAATAAGTGAGAGTTGAGAAGAAGAGAGAGGATTTTTTATTAAATTTTTAAATTTTTTTTTATTGTCTTTTTATTTCTGTCTAGTGGAAAATAATGGAAATACAGCATCTTATTTCAGTACTTTTACTAACAACCCATGTCCCGCCGTAGCCGCTGTAGTATGCAGTTTTTGCACACAATGGCTTTACTACTTACGAAAAAGCAGAAAGACGTACCCTCACGTGGGCAAGATATGCTACTGCACTGCCTTTGCACCACATGGGCTCGACTTTATAGTCCTCATGGGCAAGTGACATAAATGAAGAGCAGAGGAACAGAGAATGATCGAGGAGAGCAGAGAAGCACTCGATATAAAGAAGTGAAGTGATGAGCGAGACAGTGAGAAAGAGAGAGAGAAAGAGATTGTGAGAGACGGAACGAGAGCACCACGAATTTACAGACACCCCATCCATGTGATGTTGGAGAGTGGAGAAAGAGAGTGAAAGAGAGAATAGAGAATGAGAGACGAAGAGAGGAGCCACTCGAATAGAAGTGAGTGAAGAAGACAGTGAGAAAGACGAGAGAGAAGAGATGATTTGAGACGAGAGAGAGCATCGAATAAATGACGTGTGAGTGCATTTTGAGACATGTGAGATAAAGATGTTGAGAGAGAGGTGATGATAGAGACATTCGAGACGAGAGAGAAGAGATAGTGCGATGAGTGAGAAAGAGAGGATGAGACGTAGAGGAATCGAATAAGAGAGAGTGAGAACAGATGAGATGAGGAATAGAGATCATGAGTCACGAGAGAGAGCACTCGAAAATAAGAGTGAGTGAACGAGAGTGACGAAAGAGTTCGATGGACCCGAGGAGAGACGAATTGATCTTTTCGAGCGTTTGGAGATGATGAGATAGAAGATGAGACTGTGAGTGAGAAAGATGAGGAGAAATGTAGGAAGAAACTCGAATTCAGACACATGTGAGACTTATGAGGGTATGAAAGAAGAGAGAGAATAGAGGATGAGAAGGGAGAGAGAGCACTCGTTATAAGATAGTGATTGTGAGAAAGATGTGAGAAAAGAGAGAAGGAGAGACGATGGAGGAGACCGATTGATGAGAGAGCAGAGGAGAGATTCGATGATGACGAGAGATTTGCTGAAGTGATGAAAGAGATTGAAGAGAAGAAGGAGAACTCGAATAAGAGATGAGTGAGAAAGGAGAGAGGAATTGTGAGATTATGATCGAGAGATAGAGAGAGGGATGAGAGGAGCAGTGATGCTTCAGGACTCGAGTGAGTTTCGATGATTTTTGACGGAAGAGAGAGGAGATGAGAATCGAAATAAGATGATTTGTGAGAGGAGCAGAGAGAATGGAGAGGAACTCGAAATAATGAATGAGGAGACTGTGAGAAATCGAGATCGAGAGAGAGAGGGAGACTGAGGCGAGAGATCGAGAGACCCTTCTTGAAGAGATGCTTATTTCTACTTCTATGAAGAGAGAGAAGAAGAGAGATTTTATGATCAGAAGAGAGCATCGAATAAGATGACTAGAGAGAGTGAATCTGATCTATCTGAAATCTCGACGCACAGAGATATGATGAGATGCATTAGAGCAGATTTTGAGGATCCGAGAGATGAGAGAGCAGAGAGAGAATGATGAGCGAGACTCGAATTATAGAGAAGTGAGAGATGAGTAAGAAGAGGACATGAGAACTTGAATAAGAATGAGACTGTCGAAGGAAGAGAGAGAGAGAGAGAGAGAGATGTAGAGAGAGAATGGTAAATGATTGGATGAGCAGACTGAGATGAGAGAGAATGAACCGAATGAGATTGAGAGCACTCGAATAAGAGAAGATGAGCCAGAAAGATGATGAAGACGAATTGAGGAATAGATCTTTTGGACGAGGATGTCGGAGATTCAGTACGAGAGAGCGATGATGATTGAGAGTGAGGAGAATGAGGAGAGAGAACTCGTCTAAGGCATGTACGAGAGAAGAGAGAGAGAGGATCTTAACTTTTGTCTGACTTAGTACAGACGATCGGATAAAGCATTTGATAACCGAAAAGAATAAAGAACTAGTTTTCTAGATGACGAGGAGAGAGAGAAAGAGATGAGAAGAGAGGAATGAAAGATGAGATACTCGAATAAGAATGCAGCAGTCGCAGAGAGAGAGATGAGAGAGACATTTGAAGAGAGAGATGAGAATGAAAGATGAGAGAGACGAGTATGATGGAATGAGAAGCACACCTCGAATAAGATTGGATATGAATGAAGAGAAAGCAGAGAGAGAGAAGAGAGATTTGAGACGAGAATGATATTGAGAGAGATGTGAGAAAAGATAGACAGTGAATGAGGATGAGAGGAGAGAACTCGAATAATGATGAGAGAGAGGTGAGATGACGTATGAGCCATGATGATGAGAAGAAGAGAGGGAAAGGGACAAGGGTGTGATGAGGGAGAGATGAGGATGATTGTGAAGAGAATGGAGAAAGAGGAGGAATGATTCATTGACGAGAGCTAACTCAGAATAAGAGAGAGGAACGCAGATAGAGATACGTGTCTAGATTTGTCGGTACCGATTCGATGAGAGAAGATGATGAGTACTGAAGCCGAGTCGAGAAGAGAGAGATGAGAATCTTTGAGGGAGAGATGATGAAGAGGAGACGAGAATAGAGAGATGAGAACTCGGGAATAGAGAATCGCAAGGAGCTAAGATTGAGATGATGAGAACTCCGATAGTAATGAGAGAGAGAGAGCCTCGGGAGATACATGAGATGAAGGGAGAGAGAGAGAGAATTGAGATTTTCTGAGAAGCACTTGAATTAGGAGAGATGTGAGAGACGATGAGAGCATGGTCTGAGAGATGAGAGATGCGAAGATGAGAGAGGACTATCGAGAAATGGAGATAAGAGAGAGTGAGAAAGGAGGAGAGATGATGAGAGAGAGAGAATGAATAAGCGAGAGAGAGAAGAGACGAAAGAGAGAAGAGATTTTGATTAGATTCTTGTGATTTGTATTTTGAGACTAGAAGAGATTGATGAGAGAGAAGAGATATGATGATGCCGAGAGCACTTTTGAATATAGAAGAGAGAGATGAGACCATCGATGGACCGATTAATCATATTGCTCTAGACACTTATTTAGATTGAGAGATGATGATGATCGAGGAGAGAGCAATGATGAGAGTAGCCCACTTGAATAACCTGACTTCGACTGAGATGAGAGTAAGAGATGGAGAGTGAGAGAATGTGAAACCTGCAGAGCACTTGAATAAAGATGACTTTGAGATTTGGGAGATGATATGAGAACGGAGAGAGAGAGAGATGAAGAGGAGAATGAGAGAGAGAGCTACTTGAATAATTGAGAGAGACGAGAGAGAGAGGTGCATGTAAGAGAGAGAGAATGAGAGAGAGCACTTTGAATAATGACGGAGAGAGTCTGGAAGAATCGAGATGCGATTTATTGAGAGAGAGCAGATGAGAGATGCGAATGATGAGAGAGCACTTTGCAAATAAAGAACGAGCAGAGAGAGAAGAGAATGAGAGAGATGCAGAGAAGTTGAGATGATTGAGACAGAGCAACGACGAGAGTCGTACCGGCACTCGAATATAGAGAGATGAGATTGAAGAAGATTGACGATATCGACGATGAGATGATATTTGAGCTGAAGAGGGATACGAGATTTCGATATTGAAGTTAGATGATGAGAATCAATCGATTGATGCAAGATGAGAGGAGACGACTTGGTTGAATGAGAGAGCACTCGAATAATGACCGTGAGAGATGAGAGAGAGAGATGATGACTTGAAACTTTAGATGAAGATGATGAGAGGAGAACGGATTGATGAGAGACGAGAACGATAGAGTATGGAAGGAGCACTGAATATTAATACAGAGTGAGAGACGATGAGGAGATCGATGATCGATTGCGTAGAAGAAAATGAGATCCTCTTAAGAACCGAGAGGATACTCATCTGACTGTGATCATTATGGAGACTCTCTGAAGATGAGTGAGAGAACGATTATGATACGAAGATTTATTTCAAGAAAAGGCCAATGGATGCGGATATGATGAGATTTGAGATGATGAAGATATGAGATGAGATTTCCGTATCAGTTTACGGACAATTCATCGACTTTTTTTGAGAGGATGAGAGAAGAGAGATGACCCGAACGAGAGTTTAACTCGAATAGCAGAGAGAGTGAATATTGAATAAGATGAGAGATGAGAGAAGAAGCGAAGATGAACTCGTCCCCGGAGAACTCTCTTGAGTTTAAGCTATTAGAGACCGACATTGAGAGCAGACTTCGAGTGAGAATGAGATGAGACGAGAGAGAAAGAGAGAGAATGATAAGACGAGCACTCGAATAAGAAGAGTGATCGATCGTGAACTAAGATTGACGATTAGTCTAGGACACAGAGAAAGATTGATGAGTGAGAAGACGCAGAGAGAGAGAGTTTTAACTCGAATGAAGAGAGAGAACTTGAATAACGATAGAAACTTGAAAGAGATGGAAGAGATGAGAGATTACGATGTTGATAAGAGGACGCGTGAGATCTAGACACATCAGAGAACCGTTCCGCCAGAGAGATTTGAAAGGAGAGATTGAGAGACGAGAGGAGAGAATGAGAGAGAGTATCGATATAAGAAGTCTGAGAGAAAAGACGAAGATGTGTAAGAGAAACTGGGACTGAGAGGAAGGATGATTGCAGATTCGAGAACACTCGAATAAGAAAAGGAGTCCGAATTGAGGAGATAGAGAGAGAGGAGCTCCTTGAGAGATTGATGAGACCGACTGAGAAGGAAAGCATGAGAGAATAGAGAGATGAGAACTTGCATATGAGATGAGAGAACTCGAATGAGCGAGGAGAACTCGAATGAGAACTCGAACTGAGAGAGAGAACTCCGATATCCGAAGATGACGAGATTTAAATTACTTATTTATATTTTTTATTTTATTCTTTTATATCGTAGGATAATGCAGAATGCGGAGCAGAGAGCGATGAGAGGAACGAGATCTGACGTTCGAGGAATACGACGACTACTCCGGAGAAATGAAACGTTCTTATTAACATGAGTTATCGATATTCCTAACTGAGTCAATATGATGAGATTTTTCGAGAGAATGATGAGAAGACTGATTGAGAGACAGATATAAGAGACTTTCTCAGCTTGAATTTACGTTAGATTGCGAGATTTTGAGAGAGGAGATTCTATGGTTATTGTTTGTTTTAGGCTTTTCATAGCCCCATTTTATCAAGGCGTTCCGACAGTGCAATAGGAACTGATGGCATCAAACATATATTTCAGTTTAACTTATAGCAAGAAAAAGAAACATTCACCAAGCCCCAAAATACCAATTGCCAATGGCATTTCCAGCATCATGGTTTTAACTTGCTTCAACATAACACAGCGTATCTGTAACTGTATGTTACTTGTAAATTTATCAGCCAGATCGAAAAATGTATGCAAATGTTATTGCTGTTTAAAGCTTCACAATGTCCTTGGTCGCCTGCACGCCTGGGCCATTCGGCAGCCAGTCACAGGATGCTATTGATTATAATTATTTGTGCGTTTTTTTGCTTTTTGAGACTGTACGATCATGTGGAAAACAAAAACAAAAACAATCGTGACAGGAAACTTGATAGATTAGCGAACACGTCAGACCATAATTTGTGATTTTAAAGATCACCTACACACAGCCCAGCACACACCACACACACACCCACACTACACACCAACACACACCAAACACACACACACACTACAACACACACACACACAACACCCACACACACACACAATTCTGATTATTTATATTATATATATATATGTATCATTACTATTATAATATGCTTATTTCTTATATACTATATATCACAATACATTATATATTATAATAATATAGAGAGAGAGACAGATCGATGGAAGATCTCAGAACCCGACCAACGTTGATAATAGACTAATCCGAAGACGAGAGGAGTTGATGGTAATGTTGATCTATGGATGGCTCTTATATTTCAAATGTGATAGCAAGATAAGATTACTCTACATTTTTTCATTCTGGTCTTTGCCTAATGAAGAGAGCTTTAGTGAATAAAACGTATCCGGCAAATAATATCTTTAAGCGCGATCAGAAATATAAAAACCTTCACGAGCACCAGACAAATGACTCAATAATCCAAGAAACAAACTAAGAAATACATTAAAATTATTCTATATAATGAAAAAAAATTCAGGTTACAAATGAAAAAAAACAACAGCAAGACAAATACAAGTAGCAAAATAACACGCAGAGTCAAAAGTCAGTCAAGTCAAGTCAAATTTAATATTTCAGATTTCATGTGAGAGAGATAGGAGAGAGACAGGACCGCATTCAATTGTTACTCATTCCTAGATAGACCATTTGCACTAGTATTGTTGAAGAATAACTTTATGATGAGGAGATTTGAGAGAGATGAATGGAGCACTCAAACTTGAACTCGAATCTCAGTGATTTATTCAAGAAAGATGCATTGGTCATCTATAAAGGGTTGCGAGTAGCTGATATTTCGTTCCTTTTAGTGAGTTAATAAAAATGAAAACAAAAAATCCCCCTCCACCCCCCTCACCCCACCCCCCAACAAAACAACACAATAACAGCAAAAGAAAAGAAACAACCCACACCCAACACACCCAAAAAACAACTCCCAACCCCAACCCCTACACCCAACAACAACAAAATCCCCACCCCCTGACCCAACCAACCACCACCTCCTAAACAAACCAAAAGCAGAAAATCATATCTTATCTTATCACACACAAACACACACATCTCACACACACACATCTCACACACACACAAGCGGCAAACCCCCTAAAAAACACTCCCTCCTCCCAACACCCCAAATCAAGCCACAACAGATAAATTGTCACATTCACCAATCAACACGCACCGCTACGCTATGCAACCACACACACAACACAGACAATCGCTGACTGCAGCTTCGGACACACACATACACACGCTCAAAATAGTCCTTCGCGATGTCGCGACTTTAATGTGGACCTCCCGAGTGCGAACGCACGCAGAACAATCCTTGCCCACCAACCGTTAAAATCCTGTTCCACTTTTAGGTAGGAGTACGGCATTGTGTGCGAGTGGAACAGATGACAATTTTACATATTAGCCCGTTTATACCACGAGCGGACTCTCGCGATGTAAAAAGCACCTAAGTGAACTTTACTCCATTATATCTAAGATGTAAAACGAATACAACTAACATAAATAACATAAAAAATAATAAAACGCCATCGCGCTACATTTACATACACAGTCACTTAACACATACATACACGCCGAAGCAGCAGTAAATTGTAGTCTCTAATCTTCTTTAACCTTTCTTCGTCATACACTGACATTTGGATTAGGGGTGAGTTCTATTGTTCCATTCATTTTTGAATATGGTAGTGCAGTTAGAGCAACACATTGGTATAATTTCGTCACTTATCTCTCTCTATTATTTTATTTGTGGTCATTCGTAAAACTAGACTCCCCATTTTGTAGGCTGTCTATTTACATTAGGACTAAGTTGTAATTTACTTTCCCCTTCCATGTCAAAATGGTGGACTGCGATTAAAGCGCTCGTCCACTATGTAACATTCTATTGCCAACTAGTGTGTGGAGTCGTGTTGCTATATGTGTGTGTGTGTGTGTGTTTTGTATGTGTGTTGTGCTGTGTATCGGTGAGAGTATGAACTCGAACTCGAAATTCAAACTCGAAATTTTAAATATGCGCTGAACATGGATAAGCACAGAGGCTTCTTAACACCATGCTCTCACAAAAACAAACCCAAAAACAAGGAAAAAAAAACAGCGAGAGTTGAGAGAGATGAGGTGAACACATTTTTGTCTGAGAGAGAGAATGACAACGCGTTGCAAGAATGCCATTTCACAACGACATGCGGATGACAGTGAGGTCTCTGAGTCGGGGCGGGGGTCGGGCGAGGTTCTGGGGCACAAAACTCATGTCATATGTGAGAAATTCGTTTACATCACATTTACCATCACACATGTAAATTTTTCTAAGAGAGAGACGAGGTAAGAGATGAGAGTGAGAGCTTGCATGGGAGCTGATGCAATGCAGTGCGTGACAATTTTCCTGCACCAATCCAAGCTTGTCCGTTAATGTTAAACTCATCAGCCTAACTACATTTCAATATTGGTCAGGAGAAGTAAAGGAGAGGGCTTTCAGTTAACTATACTGGATATCAAAATTGTGAACAACTGCGTAGGTTTCACGAGGGTTGTATTTTACAGACAAAGTGAAGCAAGTGCACTCGAGAGGAAGTGACCACTTTCTGTTATGCCTCATGCGTTTACAACAACACATACAGTAGTTAAGGAGAGTATGAATTATGCCACTGCTATTATAAGAAGGGTTTGGCGGAGGAGGGGGGTTGGGTCGGAAGAAAAGAGGCACACACAACACAACAAACACACACAGAGGAATGCATGCTAGCACCACAATCATCGCACGCATGCGCGCGCACGCTACTACCTTCACGCAACACACATACACACACAAGCATGCCACATTACAACACACACACACACACACGCGCACCGCGTGCACACACACATACACACAAAGCCTGCATGCACGCATGGCGCGCCCATTGTTGCCACACACACACACAAACACCATATCCACAGAGGCATGCATTCACGCGCTGCGGCGAGACAACACACACACAGCACTCACACACACCTTTTACATCACACTATTCCTTCTTCATTTCGCTCATTGACTTCTCCTTGTCTCTTCGCCTGCCCCCTCCCCCCCCCCACCCATTCCTCCTCTCCGACTATCCCTTCTTCTTCGTTGTATCATCTTCAGCTATAATAAAACCTTTCCTACTTCATACACAGATTTCTATCATCACCCCTGCGCTTATACACCTTCAGGAGTTCTACTGGAATGACTCGTCTCTCTCTCATCTACTAACTACTCTCTCTCTCTCTCTCTCTGTCTTGTCTGCTCTAGTTCTGTACTGTCTAGTATCTCTCTCTCTCTTCTGATTTGTGTCCGCCTAATGGTACTGAGCAAGAGTTGGCCTGGACGTCAGCCCTGCTCTTATCCCGCTGACGGTCTGCATGAATGCCGTGGTGATTGGAAACAGTGGCTGAATGAAGCATTGGAGTGGTTAGTGGGCGTTTGTTGATAGTTATCTCCCCCTAGGCTGTTTAGCTTTATGACCAGTCAGTGTTCTTTGACCTTAGTCTGTCAGACACAAACACACCACACACACAACACACTCTCTCTCTCTCTTCTATCTCCTCCTCTTACTCTCTAACTTCTTTCCTACTCTCTCTCACACACACACACACACCTATGCATGAAATGAACACACACACACATAGGCTACACACACACCTATGCATGGATGAAAACACACACAAACACCTATAGGCCGACATGCATGAACACACACACACACACACACACACACACACCTCAATGACTCTTCTGAGTGCAATATATTCAGCGACCATAATCTAGCCCGGGGAGGGGAAGGCGGGATTTGAAAGAGAACAAACTGCTCAATGACTATTAGCGTGACCTCATTAGCATAGGATCCCAGCTGTACCTACACCCATAAGCTTGTCTAGCCCAACAGGCGTCCTTGAGCTGTGTAGTCACGGGACTGGTTAGGAAGACGGCACCATTGATCTTCTGTTCCTTCCCCGCATAGCAAGCAGCCTGGGACTGTCAGAGTGCTGCAGACACAGAACAGCAGAGTTATTGTCATGACAGCGGAAAGCCGCGGTGTAAAAACTCCGCTTTTCAACTGCACGTGAATGAAACCTTCCCCAGCAGACATACAGTAAACACACTGGAAAAGGGCAAAGTTGTAAGGCCGGCCGGCCGGCAGTCGAGCGAAACCGTACGCTTCCCTTTTTATTTATTTATTTATTTATTTTCATTCTTTTATATAGAGGATAATGGAATAAGCACTTATGTGCCTTTTTACATCTAGTCCCCGTGTGTATGCGGATTTGTGAATCTGTCATCTGTTCCCACCGGCACACAATGGCCTACTCTTACGAAAAGTGGAACAGGATTTAACGCATGCGCAAGTTGTTCTGCGTGCGTTCGCACACGGGGCCTCGGTTTATAGTCTCATCCGGAGGACTTTTGGGGAGAGTGGAGTCTGCACTGGTGTTAACTCCAGAGGAAAATATCCCCCTTGAACGGGAATCGAACCCGGGTCGTCAGATTGCGAGCAAATGTTCTGATCACTGGGTTATCCCGTCCCTTGCGTTTGAGTGAGTGAGAGAGAGAGAGAGAGAGAGAGAGAGAGAGAGAGAGAGAGAGAGAGAGAGAGAGAGTCCGTAAATGGGATATCTCTGCCGGGACTTGGATATCACCTTCTCCTCATCTTCATCATCACACCAGACGTCTCTGTGGCAGAGTCAGTCCAATATGGGCGGAGGTGCTCACTTCGTTAATTAACAACAAAACCCTGACTGGGCATCATTAGGATTTTCTGAACTTGTTGGGGAGGTTTTGGGGCCCTGCTGGGCAGCAGTGTGTGGAGGGCACGTTGACCTTGATGGAGCCAGCCCTCCCCAGGTAGCAGAGTGTAGACTAGATGATTAACTCCAGCCTCAAAACATACCTATTTCAAACCTAAGAGTTTCCCCTCTTGTTTCATCTCATAATTATCTGTCCCTGCCTTTAACAGCCAAAATTCCATCTATCTATCTATCTATCTATCTATCTATCTATCTATCTATCTATCTATCTATCTATCTATCTATCTATCTATCTATCTATCTATCTATCTATCTGTCTATCTATCTGTCCCGTAGTCCGACGACCGTGGGGGCACCCTCAAAGACTCAACAACCAGTTCCCTCCATTCCTCTCTCTGTTCTGCCTTTCTCAGGGTTTTGTTGAGTTCTAGGCCTGTCCATTCGCTGATGTTATCCTCCCAGCTCTTCCTTGGTCTGCCTCTTCTTCTTCCTCCCTGGACAGTGCCTTGTAAAACTGTCTTTGCAAGTCCTTTGGATCTTGTGACATGCCCATACCATTTAAGTTTACATTTTTTCACGATCGTTAGAAGGTTCTCATAGGGTCCAATGGTTTGCTGGATTCTGTTATGCACGCTTTCGTTGCTTATGTGGTCTTTGTAGGAGATGCCAAGGAGTCTCCGAAAGCATCTCATCTCCACCGCCTGTACTCTTCTCTCCAAATCTGCAGTCAGGGTCCATGATTCACAGGCATACAGAAATATGGATATGACAAGGGAGCGCATTAGTCTGATCTTGGAGATAAGTGAGATATTTTTTTATCTCTCCAGATGGTGTTTAGTTTTGACAGTGCTGTTATTGTCTGTGCAGTCCTGCATACTACTTCTGGCTTGGATCCCTGGTCTGATACAATGGCTCCCAGGTACTTGAAGCTTTGAACTGTTTCCAGCTTCTGGTCATTAACCCTGATATCAGTGCTAATGCCGTTGGTGTTATTAGTCATCAGTTTGGTCTTCTCTGCACTGATTTCCGGGCCCGTATGTTTTGGAGGCCTTATTCAAGTGTTCTGTTAGGCTGGCAAGCTCTTTTTCTGATCCTGCTATTCCATCAATGTCATCTGCGAAGCGGAGGTTTGTGATCGTTCTGCCACCAATGCTGACTGATCCTTCATGATGTTCCAGTGCATCAGCCATGATTCTCTCAAGGAAGATGTTGAAAAGAGTGGGTGAGAGTAGACAGCCCTGCCTTACTCCAACTGTTGTTCGAAACCATTCTCCAATGTTGTTGTTGTAGTACACTGCACTGGTGGCCTCGCTGTACAGCTGTTTGATGACTCTGGTCAGGTTTGCATTGATGCTGTACAAATTCATGGTTGCCCACAAAGCTGCATGCCATACCCTGTCAAATGCCTTCTTAAAATCGATAAATACGTGGTAAAGGTCTTGTTGATGTTGATGTTGAAGGTACCGCTCACATTCCATCACCCTGCTAAAATGTACAACCTGTGTGTGTGTGTGTGTGTGTGTGTGTGTGTGTTGTGTGTGTGTGTGTGTGTGTGTGTGTGTGTGTTGTGTGTACATCTGAATTTGTTAGAATATTGTTAATCATTCTTGGTTGCATGTGTAGGAGCGGATTGAATGCAAGCGCTCTGATTTGCAATTGCAAGATATAGCGCTTTATAAATTCCATTTATTGTTATTATTATTATTATTATTATTATTATTATTATTATTATTATTATTATTATTATTATTATTATTATTAAGGAGGAGGGGGGAGGTAGCTTTGTGGTTAGAGCGTTGCGCTGATAATCTGACGGCCCAGGTTCGAACCACCACCGAGGCTTCTGTTCAAGGGGATGTTCCCCCAGGAATTAACATCAGGATCGACTCAACTCCCCCCGAAATCAGATGAGACTATAAAAACCGAGGTCCAGTGTGCAAACACACGCAGAACATGTTGCGCACACGTTAAAAAACCCGTTCTGCCTTGCAGAAGAGCAGGCCATGTTGTGCTGGTAAGAAGGGATGACACAATTCTACCCCTCAAAACAAACAACAAACAAACCCAACAACCACAAACAAACACAACAACCCACAACAACAACCCCCAAAACCAGCAACAAACAAACACCCCCCCCCCCCCCCCCCACCAAAAACCATGCATACAGGTGTTGTGTTTAGACATCATCACCGAAGTCAGAATGCGGCTACCTTAATAAATGGTGAGTAAACTGTAGCATACACAAAACCTCCGAGCTCTAGCCAAGGAAGGAAACAAGCAGTGTGTCACCCAGCCAGCCACGCCCCTGGTCTTAGGTCTATACAACAGGTAACAACGATGGTTTTTATAAGTGCAAGCACATACACACACGCGCGCGCGCGCGCGCGCAAAGAAACTTTCAACATAACCCCAAACATTACATTTTGTACACAATGGTCTACATTTCAGGTTATTCTGGACTGAAATAGAATTATTTGACAGATCTGTCATATTTGTAAGCTTTTATTTATTTGTCTACTTTAAGGGTGTGTGTGTGTGTGTGTGTGTGGTGTGGTGTCTTATTTTCTGTTTTTTTTCCAACTTGCCCCCCACCCACCCCAACCCTAACGCGCTTTCTATCGGGGTTTAATAACCATAAAAACTAAAAGGGGACTATCAAAAACGCATTTTTTCCCTTATTTTGACTTTCAAGCGTTTACATTTGTTTTTAAAGAAAAAAAGAACGAATCAACAAATTCAGCCAAGGATTCAGAAAAACCAGCCTACCAACCAACACACCCATTAGCGTCCCCCCTGTTCCACATGCACGCACCAGGCACACATTTCAACCACGCACGTAAATCACCCTACGCAGTGAGGGGACTGATTGTTAAGCGTTCTTCATGGGGTTTTAATGGCACTGGGGACTTATGTGACACCGTAAGCCCACGCAGGGTGAAAGTATTTGATATTTAGGACGTCCGGGAATTTCTCTTCACTTGCATCTTTTCTGGGTGTCCCATGATCTGTACTGTGGCCCCTTTAAATACAGCGCAAGTAAGCGTTGAACGGGACGAAAATGTGCTTAAGCTGATAGTTAGAGGGAAAGTGTCTGCCTCATAACTGTCTGTTCCGGACTGGCGGGTAAAAATTTTGTCCCCCCCTGTGTACAATTTTGTCCTATCTTTTTGTTTGTTTGCTATTTGGTATTAGTTTTTTACATCTTTATAGGGTTGTCGTTTTGTTTTTTTTTTTTTTATTTTTTAAGAGTTTTGTTTTTTGTTGTATTTGCAGCAGAATGAATGTCACACTGTCATTTTGAACTCGTCCCCAGTTGAAAGTAAACTAAAGCACCACCTTTTTTTCAAAGTCATGATATGTACTCTATACCACTCCCAAGTAAAATTGTGAAACTTTTTTGCCTTTGGAGGGGCTGAAAGCCTTTGGGTTTTTTTTGTTACAAGCTTATGTGCCCTAACCTGTTGTTTTTTTTCCCTTTCTGAAAAAACATTCCCAAAAACCAAATTTGCGGGTGTGTGGCTTTTTCAAATCCTCGCCTGCAGGCAGCTTACTACGTCTTCAGCGGAATGAAAATGAGGGACTGAGGGGTTATGGCTGGGAAAGCGACTATGGGAAAAAAATGAAAATGCTTCTTGGGGGTTTATGTTTTGGGTTATGACTTTCTTCTTTGGAATGCTATTGGTTTGTCAATAGCAACTGCAGCAGTTACCCACTACCCCCACCACCACCACCACTTCTCCCCCCCCGGCACGTCTCGTGTCGTCGTCGTCGCATATCATCATCTCACACCGTCGTGTCGTCGTCGTCTCATCTCTCATCGTCGTCGTCGTAAATAAAACACTCATCAGCAGCAGCAGCATAGAGAGAGGAGGTCTCAAGATACTGTTCCTGTCTGTTGTTTTTTTGGGGGAAAGTTGCGGGCCATAGACTGACCTGAAAAACACTGTCCGTAAGTCAATCTTATTCCCTGACGTTGCAGTCACCCCAAAACAGTACACAGAGGTCACGTTAAGCAGCTCGAACTCCCGCAAACCTTTCTCTAACCGCAACGCACGCACGCCCCACGCGCCCCACCAAAACACACACATGCGGCGCACCCGCATATCCCGCACACCACACCACGCGCGCGCGCACACACACACAAGTTTTTTTGACTTCACTACAACACACACACACACACACACCACCACACACACACACACCCACACACACACACACACAAACTCTCTCTCTCTCTCACCCACACCACGCCGGCGCGGCGACACCACACACCACCCACGCACGCCGCACGCACACACACAACACAAACACACACGGACATAAATCAGCCTGTGCTGGAAAGTCAAGCTATCTTTGGCAAGGCCACTAGTGGACACATTGAGGTCAGACCAGCCAGGTGAACGACCACTGGCCGACCCTGCCCATCACTTGATAGCCACCTGTTAGAAGTCCCGTAAAAAGGCGCTGTTTTCTGACAGGGTAAGGAAAGTAACAACTGGGGAAAAAGAAACAAAGGGAAAAAGAGAAATCAGAAAAAAAAGGAAAAATTCAGAAAGAAGAAAAGGGGAAAAAAATTAAAAAAAGGGAAGAGAAAACCAATAAATACAAAGACTAAAAAAAAAAAAAAAACAAAAACAGAAAAATAATTGAACACACACAAAAGCTTTCGTTAAATTGTACCAAAAAAACCCCAACACTGAAAAAACCCCAACCCAAAAACAAAACTTTAAAAACCATAAACCCCTAACCCTGGAAACCCAAAAAAAATTGGGGGGGAAAAAATGGGAAAAAGAAACCGAAACAACCAACAATAACAAATCGTAACTAAAATAAAAAGACCAAAAACACACACACACAAAGGAAGACCAGGGAAAAAGTCAGCATGGTAGGCTTCCAAGGCGATCTTCAGGTGCTTCTCTCCTTCTTTCCTCCCCGATTTCGGCCCGCGCACTCAGTCTTCGCGCCACACCCCCGACCCCTGACCTGGGGAGCCGGTTACCCCACGGAGAGAGGTTTTTACCCGGTCCCCGCACCTCTTCGAGTGTCAGCCGGCCCCGGCCACCCGCATGCAGTCGGGGGCCTGCCATTGCCGGACTGTGGGACTCTGTGCGGGACCCTGCCCAGTGCTGCCCGGGGTTCCCCAATGGGAAGGCAGGGATTGTATTTTGTCCAGTGTTCCCAAGGTAAGGCAGGGGTGTTTTGTTTTCCAGTGTGTCCCAATGGTAAGGGAGAAAGTGTATAGGGGTGTGTGTGCTGTCCAGTGTGTCCCAATGGGAAAGGGGGGATGTTGGGGTTGTCCCGTGGTCCCCCTGGGAAAGGGAGGGAGTGTGTGTTGTCCCCGTGTGTCCCAAAGGGAAGGAGGGATGTGTGTGTTGTCCCTGTGTCCAATGGTAAGGCAGGATGTGTGTGTGTTCCCGGTGTCCCCCAAAGGGAAGGCGGGGGTGTGTGTGTTGTCCCCTGGGGTCCCAATGGTAAGGAAGGGTTTTGGGATGTTTTCCCCAAAGGTAAGGCAGGGATGTGTATGGTCCATGGGAAGGGGAGGGGGGTGTGTTGTCCGTGTGTCCCCGTGGTAAGGCAGGGGTGTGTGTGTTGTCCCCAAAGGTAAGGCGGAGTGGTGTTGTCCCCGTGGTAGCAGGGATGTGTATATTTTCCCGGGTGTCCCGTGGGAAGGCAGGGATGTGGGTTGTCTGTGGTCCCAAAGGTAAGGAGGGTGTGTGTGTTGTCCTTGTGTCCCCCTGGTAAGGCAGGTGTGTGTACGTCCGAAAGGTCCCAAGGTAAGGCAGGGATGTGTGTTTGTCCCGTGTGTCCCCAAGGAAGGCGGGATGCGTGTACTGTGTTCCAATGGTTAATGGGGATTGTGTCTGTGGTCCCAAAAGGTAAGGCAGGGTGTGTATGTTTCGGGTGTTTTCCCCAAATTAAAGGGAGGGGTGTGTAGCTGTCCATGGTAAGGCAGGGTGGGTGTGTGTCCGGTGTGTCCCCAAAGGGAAGGCGGGATGTGTGGGCTGCGGGTGTGTCCCCCAAGGTAAGGCAGGGATGTGCGGTTTTTCCGGTGTGTCCAATGGTAAGGGGGGTGTGTGTTTGTCATGTGTCCCAAAATGGAAGGGGAGTGTGTGTTTTCCGTGTTTTCCCAAGGTAAGGCATGGAGTGTGTGTTGTCCAGGTGTCCCCAAGTAAGGCAGGGGTTTTGTGTGTTGTCCGTGTGTCCCCAAAGGGAAGGCAGGGATGTGTTGTTTTCCGTGTGTCCCCAAAGGTAAGGAGGGTTTTTTGTGTTGTCCGTGTGCCCAATGGTTTAAAGGGGGTTGTGTGTTGTCCGGGGGTCCCAAGGTAAAACAGGGATGTGTGTGTTTTCCCGGGGTCCCAAAGGTAAGCAGGGTGTGTTGTTTCCAGTGGTCCCCAAATTTAGGGGATGTGTGTGTTTCCATGGTACCCAAGGTAAAGGGAGGGATGTGTGTGTTGTCCAGTGTAACCCAAAGGTAAAGGGAGGGATGTGTGTTTGTCCCCTGTGTCCCAAGGTAAGGAGGGAGTTGTTGTCCCCTGTGCCAAAGGTAAGGCAGGGATGTGTGTGTGTTCAGGTGTCCCAATGGAAGGGGGGGATGTGTATGCTGTCCCAATGGTAGGGAGGTGTGTAGTGTCCCTGGTAAGGCAAAGGGGTGTGTGTGTTGTCCCAAGTGTCCCAATGGTAAGGCAGGGATGTGTGTGTTGTCCAGTGGGTCCCAATGGGAAAGGCAGGGATGTGTGTGTGTTTCATGGTCCAAAAGGTAAAGCAGGGATGTTTTGTTTTCCGAATGTCCCCAAAGGGAAGGGAGGGGTGTGGTTTTGTCCGAAGTGTCCCCAAAGGTAAGGCGGGATGTTTGTTGTCCAGTGTTTGGGCCCCAAAGGTAAGGGAGGGATGTGTGTGCTGTTCGTGTGTCCCCTGGGGAAAGCAGGGATGTGTATGCGTCCCATTGGGAAGGCAGGATTGTGTGCGTCCCCCCGTGTGTCCCAAGGGAAGGCAGGGTGTTATGCGTCCCCAAAGGTAAAACAGGTGTGTGTTGTCCAGGGTTTTCCCTATTTAAGGCAGGGATGTGTTGCTGCCCCAAAGGGAAGGGGAGGGATGTTGTGCTGTCCGGGGGTTTCCCAAAAAGGTAGGCAGGGGTGTGTGTGCTGTCCGGGTGTGTCTCAAAGGTAAGGCAGGGATGTGTATCTGTCCCAAAGGTAAAGGAGGGATGTGTATGTTTCCGGTGTGTGCCAATGGTAAGGCAGGGATGTGTGTGTTGTCCCGGGGTGTCCCCTGGGAAGGGAGGATGTGGTGTTGTCCGGGTTTGGTTTCCCCCAATGGTAAGGGGGGGATGTGTGTGCGTCCCTGTGTCCCCAAGGTAAAGGGGGGTGTGTGTGTTGTCCAGTGTGTCCTAATGGTAAGGCGGGATGGGTGTTTTTCCGGTGTGTCCTAATGGTAAGGCAGGGATGGTGTGCTGTCTGTGTCCCTGGTAAGGGAGGGATGTGCATCTTCTCTGTGTGTGTGGGGGGGTGGGGTGGGGTGGGTGAGTGTGTGTGTTTTGTGTGGGGGGTGTGTGTGTGTGTGGTGGTGGTTTTGTGTGTGTGTGTGTGGGGTGTGTGTGTGTGTTTGTTGGTGGGGGAGTGAGTGTGTGTGTGTGGGTGGGTGTGTGGGGGGTTGGTGGTGGTTGTTTGGGGTTGGGTGTGTGTGTGTGTGTGTGTGGCTTGCGCGGTGTGTGTTTTTATTTTGTTTTAATTGGGTTTTTTTTTATTTTATTTCGAGGATAATGGAATAAGCACTCATGGTTTTTTTTACATCCTGTCCCCGTGCGTATGCAGTTTTGTAAAACTTTTATCATCCGTTCCCACCGGCACACAATGGCCTACTCTTCCGAAAAGCGGAACGAGTTTTTAACGTGTACGCAAGATGCTATCTCTCTCTCTCTCTCTACTCTCTCTCTCCTCTCTCTCATCTCTCTCCTCTCTCCTCTCTCTCTCTCTCATCTTTCTCTCTCTCTCTCTCTGATTCTTGGAAGTGGCCATTTTCCTGTACTTTAGTTTTGGCTTAGTTTTCTTGATATCAACAGGCACGGACTCTATTACAGAAGAAGGAAAGAATGTGTAGGATCTTCTCCTCGCTCCTCCCTCCTTCCCCTCCCCCCTCTCCCCCGATTCTCTAGCGTCATACTGTTTACAAATGTGTCCAGACAATGTTAGTATTTTACTGTGTCAGAGTTTTTTTTCGTGGTTTTTTTTTGGGTATCCTTCTGCATTCTGTTTAGTGTGTGTGTGTGTGTGTGTGTGGTGTGTGTGTGTGTGTGTGGTGTGTGTGTGTGTGTGTGTGTTGTGTGTGGTGTGTGTGTGTGTTGTGTGTGTGTGTGTGTGTTGTGTGTGTGTGTGTGTGTGTGTGTGTGTGCGCGCGCGCGCCAACGCGCACATAATTTATATTGATTTATTTCATTATGTTTGTCGTATTTTAATTGACTTGACTTGGCTCTGCTCTTCATCATGATAAAGAAGGTGTGCTACGTTTCAATAATCTGGCACTTTTCTGAACATAACAGGGAGGGGTAACAGACTGGAAGAAAGTGTAGATGTGGCTGTAGATGTCAAGTTTGCAATAACAATTTCGCTGTTTCACGGGGCGTTTTTGTTTGTTTGTTTTTAATACACCCGGTATGGGGGAAAAAGGAAGAAAAGAAACACATTGAGAACATAACTACCGTTGACACTTTTTTTGTTCTTTTCAACACGAAGTGAAAGAAAAGGCTTCATAAAATTTTTTTATACATTTTTAACGATTAAGATGCACCCTAAATGACACGAGTATATACAAAAAATCTACATTTTTTGACAATCAAGATACACCCTAAATGACACGAGGATTTTAAAAAAAATCTACATTTTTTGACGATCAAGATGCACCCTAAATGACACGAGGATTAAAAAAAAATCTACATTTTTTGACGATTAAGATACACCCTAAATGACACAAGGATTAAAAAAAAAAAACACTACATTTTTGACGATCAAGATGCGCCCTAGATGACAGGAGACCTGCACACATCCGTGTTTGCCTGTCTGCAGGCAGCAACTGCAGAGCTCCTGACGGCACCATCATTCCTGACGGCAAGGAGGTTCTGGTTGACGGCTCCCAGACCTGCAGATGCCAGGACGGCAGGTTCTCCGTGGGCAAAGAAGCCGTCTGCTCCCTGGTGGGCCCCCTGTCCCCTGATGGCCGCTGAAGAGGGCCCTGTTTCCCTGCCTGCCTGGCCACAGCATCTGCCTTCTGGCAGTGCGCAAGCTGTGATCACTATGGCCAGTTCTTACGGTCAAAAATTGACGTGATATGTGAACGTCAAATGATATTATTAAAAAGTGCTTGCGAAAATCGTGTTGCTTGTCATAACATTTTGGTTTTTGATTGCTGCGTATGGTGAAATATTACGGCCAAAAATTACACAATCCTTTACCGGCCGTAGTTATCATAGTTATCTAGGAGAGGTGGATGGGAATGTGATAATTATGTGAGTAGAAACTGTGCAGAAAACATCTCCAGAATGACTCCGACAGAAACTACTGACAGAGCAGCAACTTCCACCGTCATTATTCATTTATTCATTCTTTTATATCGAGGATAATGGAATAAGCACTCATGTGCTTTTTTACATTCAGTCCCCGTGTATGTGCGGTTTTGTAAATTTTGTCATCTGTTCCCACCGGCACACAATGGCCTACTCTTTCGAAAAGCGGAACAGGATTTAACGTGTGCGCAAGATGTTCTGCGTGCGTTCGCACACGGGGCCTCGGTTTATAGTCTTATCCGAAGGACTTTGACATTCAGTTCGATTTTTTTGTCAAACTGGAACGAAAGGGCGAGGTTGGGGTTCGAACCCACAACCTCACGGTTTACTTGTTGGCAGGCGAACGTCTTAACCACCCTGCCACCTTCCTTTTAGACTTGTTTGTTCAGCAAGGGCTACCCAAGTGTATACATGATACAGGGGGGCATGATAGGCTAGTGGTTAGAACCTTGAGCTCGCGATTTGACGCGTGGGATCGAGCCAGCACCGAGACGCCAGTTCGAGGGGGCTTTCCCCCGGAGTTCACATTAGTACCAACTCCACACCCCACTCAACCGAAAGCCCTCCCGGTGTGACTATAAACCGAGATCCCCTTCTAACCACTAGCCTAGCACTCTACCGGCACGAAATGGTCACTCTTCCCTAAATACACGCAGAATATCTTGCGCACACTTTAAAACCCGTTCCACTTTATTTTGAAATGTGACCATTACGTGCCGGTCGCGTACGACATCATTCCCGAAGTCGTAATAATATGGCTACCTGAATGGTGGGCAAATAATCGCACACCCAAAATCCCAACATTGGTGAACTTCAGAGCTCAAGCCGATGAGCGAAAACAACAACAAACAAAAACATAAGCAAACGTATATACACACATACATACAAAGATACATAGATACATGCATACATACATACGTACGGACGTGCGTACATACATACATACATACATGTATACATGCATACATACAGACAGACATAAGGACAAACATACAGACATGCATGCATGCATGCATACATACATACTTACTCACACATACATACATACATAATATACATAATACATACATACATAATACATACATACATATATAATACACATACATATATATTTTTCAAACCATCAAAAGCAAAGACAATGATGACTATCATGGATATTTTCATGTCAGAACACAATGATTGACTATTATAGATGTTTTCATGTCAAACACAATGATTTGCTATTATAGATGTTTTTATGTCAAACAACATGATTCACTATTATGGATGTTTTCATGTCAAACACAATGATTCACTATTATGGATGTTTTCATGTCAAACACAATGATTCACTATTATGGATGTTTTCATGTCAAACACAATGATAAACTATTATGGATGTTTTCATGTCAAACACATTGATAAACTATTATGGATGGTTTCATGTCAAACACAATGATTCACTTTGATGGATGTTTTCATGTCAAACACAATGATTCACTATTATGGATGTTTTCATGTCAAACACAATGATTCACTATGATGGATGTTTTCATGTCAAACACAATGATTCACTATTATGAATGTTTTCATGTTAAACACAATGATTCACTATGATGGATGTTTTCATGTCAAACACAATGATTCACTATGATGGATGTTTTCAATGTCAAACACAATGATTCACTATTATGGATGTTTTCAATGTCAAACACCATCAGTTCGCTTAACGCTACAGAAACCGGGATAAGCTCCGGCTCTATGGGCCTTCTGGCTCGAAAGAACATACTTTACTTTTTTACTACTACTTCTACTACTACTAATGATGATGATGATGATGATGATGATGATAATAATGTGATGATAACAACAACAACAAAGAGAATAGTTGAAAGATTTGCTTGAAAAAAAAAGGCAGGAGAATGGACTGCGAAGGCAAAAAAAAAAAAGCAAAAAAAAAAAGCAAGAGATGACAGGAAAGGTAAACAAAAAAGAAAAGAAAAGACACCCCCCCCCCCCCCCCCACTAAGAGAATGATAGACAAGGGGAAACTTCTAGCACAGAATTTCCAGAAGGTGGGGATGCTGTTTATACTCACGGGGGAAACCAATTTGAGTTTTGGAGAAACAAAAATACACATCAGCAGACGAATCGCCGTTTTTATAAAGTTTCAAAGGACAAGTTACACCCCTGTTTTTCATTTCAATCCCTAAAGACTGAATCCTAGAACTCCTCACATTACGTATGTGATGACCCGACTGACGTAATTACAGTCGACACAGGAGGAGTTCAGCA
>CM054134.1:66362951-66375451 GCA_028751875.1 Rapana venosa | reverse complement strand
TCGTGTCTCAACGATCTTCAGGAATTTGAAGTCCTGTGATGGTACTCAAGCTCTGGTATCGGTGTTGACTCCAGGGCCCTTAAGATGATGAGAGCTACACGATTCTGTGTCTTGCTAACTGGATCAAAGTTGGACATGATCCAGTGGGTATGGCATGACCGTGTTGTCCTGCTATACTCAACTTTTATACAGTTCCACCAGTGTCGAGCCTGGTGAGAGTTGGGATGTCTCTCTCCCTGGTCCTTCCTGCCTGCTCTTTCGTGAGGGCCAGTCGTGCCTTGGCGCTGCTTCTGTTTTTTTGGTCTGCTGCTTCCATCTCAGAGGTCACCTTACTGAAGGGAGGTATAAGGTGGTCAAGTCAAGTCAAGTCAAAAACACTTTAATCATCCCATGAAGGGCAATTACAATACTGACAAGTCAAGTCAAGTCAAGTCAAAAACACTTTAATCATCCCATGAAGGGCAATTACAATACTGACAGGCACATTGATACGTATAATTATCTCAAAAGACACAAGAAAAATACATTTCAAATTGTTATGAACATTCCAAGATAGCTTAAAAAAATCACACACACACAAACCCAGGCGCGCGCACACACACGCACGGCGTACGCACACACACACACACACACACACAACCACACACACACACACACACACACTCACTCACTCACACACACACATACCCACACACACCAATGTAGGAATACAATGTTGTAAAACCCATTGACTGGAAAAGACACATAAACAGGCACATCGATACGTGGGTTTTCCTCAGCAAGCAGGGCCTGCCTCTCTTGACTTGCCGGAGCAGGCTTTGAAGTCTGCGTTCTTCTCCAGTGTTGGGCTGTTCTCCACCTCCTCTCTGATAGTGACAACTTCATCCTCACTTTCCTGCAGCTCCTCAGACCAGTAGGACCTATTGTTCCTGCAGGCGCCTCGTAGAGTGGTTGCTGTGGCTGCTGCCTCCAGAATGGCCTGGTTGAAATGTTCAGTGGCTCCGTTGATGCTGCAATCTTCTTGATGCCTTTACAACACTCGTCAGAGAAGTAGGAAAACATCTCCCAACCAGCCTTCACAATTTATAGTTTTATTTTCATCTTGGAACGGTTTTGGGGTTGCTGGTTTATAATCTATTGTAGATTGATAGCCAGTGATGCTGGCCCGTGATCACTGCCTCCCAACTGCTCTTCAGTTGAAAGGGCTAAATCTGTGCACTTGTTTGCATCAGGAAATCAGACTGTGCGTGTGCTCATGGGCCTCTCGTGTGTGTGTGTGTATGTGTGTGTGTGTGTGCGTACGCGCGCGCGCGCGTGCGTGGATGTGCATGTATATGTGTGTAAAGAAAACAAGGAAACTTTGACGAAACTCGTAGCGTCCAGTCCGCAACTGAACAGCAAAAGCAGGGCGCAGTCACTCCAGCCGTCACACACCAGGACTACTTCCATGGTTATTCCCCTTCCCCTTTGCTGCACGATCCTTCCTGAGCATGGCCTCTTTCTCTCTGTCAGTTACGGCGCCGTAAATGTTGAACACTGCTGTGGACAATCTGCAGTCAGCTGTAACTGAACCGCCCTTCCATTGACCACGTCTGCCTGAGAGGGATCCGTGATGGAGAAACGACATAGGGCTGCCCACAACACGGTGTCAGCACACAATGAAAGGCAGCTGACCCAGTTTTGTTCCGCATTAATAAATGATGTGGGCCATACTTACTGAGCCTCGTTATAGGCCTAGTCTAGCGTCAGTGTACCAGTCTAGGCATGAGGGTGGCTGTTTGACTTGGCTGTTGATCATGCTCATTGCTGATCATGCCGATTGTTGATTATTGATCATGTCATGTCGATTTGTTGATCATGCCGATTGTTGATCATGTCATGTCGATTGTTGATCATGTCGATTGTCGATTGTTGATCATGTCATGTCGATTGTTGATCATGCCGATTGCCGATTGTTGATCATGTCGTGTCGATTGTTGATTATGTCGATTGTTGATCATGTCATGTCGATTGTTGATCATGTCATGTCGATTGTTGATCATGCCGATTGTTGATCATGTCATTCGATTGTTGATCATGCCAATTATTGATTGTTGATTATGCTGTCGATTGTTGATCATTTCATGTCGATTGTTGATCATGTCATGTCGATTGTTGATCATGTCGATTTTTGATCATGCCATTTATTGATTGTTGATAATGCGATTGTTGATCATGTCATGTCGATTGTTGACCATGCCGATTGTTGATCGTGTCATGTCGATTGTTGATCATGTCATATCGATTGTTGATCATGCCAATTGTTGATTGTTGATCATGCCGATTGTTGGTTTTTTGATCATGCCAATTATTGATTTGTTTTGATGATGCCGATTGTTGATTGCGATTGTTGATTGTTGATCATGCCGATTGTTGATTGTTGATCACGCCGATTGTTGATTGTTGATCATATCGATTGTTGATTATGCCGATTGTTGATTGTTGGTCTTGCCGAATGTTGATCATGCCGATTGTTGATCACGCCGATTGTTGACTATTGACTATGCCGATTGTTGATTATTGACCATGCCGATTGTTGATCGATTATTGATTGTTGTTCATGCCAGTTGTTGATCATGCCGTTTGTTGATTGTTGGTCATGCCGATTCAATCATAGATGGTCTGTATTGGTTCAGTAATCTTTGGTTTTTAAGTATGGATCAAGAGTGAAGTGGCGATGAGTAAGCAATGATGGTGTGGAACAGAGTGATGGTGTTCCACTGTAAATTGTTTTAGCATTGTCTGTGTTTGTTTTGTTTTTTGTACATGTATATTGTGTGATTTGAGGCGTATTGCGAGATGATAAATGTAAAATCAATACTTCATGTTGTAGTTTTATATATAATCATACCCACGTAATGCGCTTTTGTGTTTTATTGATTTTAAGGAAAGACATAAAAACAAATAAAGTGTTATTACTATCATCATTATTATACTTATTTCTTTGTCGCATACTACATCGATATCCCAGTCTCTGAAATGTTTTAATGTACTTCGGCCATAGGCCACTGCAAACAACAAAACTAAAAAGAAAGAGGGTTGGTGGGTGGGGAGGAGGGGGGGGGGGGGGATTCACTCGATTTCCCAGTCTTGCTGTGTTGTGGCTCATAATCAGCAGCATGTTGAAGCTTTTGTTTTAGAAGAATAATTTTTTGTTGTCATCGTCTTACACTTGTCTTACTGGCGTACAAATGCCTAGAGAGCCTGAGCAGAGAGTAGGGCAACAGCAGAGCATGCAGAGACACAGGTACATATGTCGACGCAAGCGTGCGTACTCACGCACCCTCACACACACATACACACGTTTACATTTTTTAAATTTTATTTTATTCTTTTATATTGAGGATAATGGAATAAGCACTTATGTGATTTTTTACATCCAGTCCCCGTGTGTATGCGGTTTTGTAAGTTGTCATCTGTTCCCACCGGCACACAATGGCCTACTCTTACGAAAAGCGGAACAGGATTTTAACGTGTGCGCAAGATGTTCTACGTGCGTTCGCACACGGGGCCTCGGTTTAGAGTCAGTTTTATTATTGTTGGTTACAGTAATAATGTAGTTAGATATTATTGATCAAGTTGTTTTTGTTCCTAGAGAGATGGCTTGATGAAAAACAAAAAGCAAATCATTGCTTATTCAATGTACCATCTGGAAATAAAATTTGACTTGACTTGACTTGATGTTCTGCGGTATCCTGATGAGAATAAAGAACAAACCGTAACTTTTTCTGATGTGTGTGTGTGTGTGTGTGTGTGTGTGTGTGTGTGTGTGTGTGTGTGTGTGTGTGTGTGGCGCGCGCGCGCGCGCGCACGTGCGCACGTGCGTGCGTGCGTGTCTGTGTGTCTGTGTCTGTCTGTCTGTCTGTCTGGGCATGCGTGTGCATGCGTATGTGCGTGCGTGAGTGCAATCCACACGACTGGTTTTCATGCTAATTGATGGAGACAACGCCCTTGGCATGACGACAACAGAGACCAGGAAGTTGATCCTGATTTAATGGCGGAAAAGCCAAGTCCATTTTTTTCGAACATGACGGTCGTAAAAAACGACAACAAAAAAAAAAACTAGGCTAGTCACTGGTATCTCTATCTGTTAGCGTATTTTACAGCTTATTTTGTATGCGTGATACTTCTGAAACCTACAAGGTTTGCTCGCGTACAGAGAGAATCTTAAAAAAACAAACAAACCCAGTTTTGACATAAGGGAATAGGATGGTTCTTCTGCAAGGAAATGTTCGAATAATGTATGCTGCAAACTGATGAATCTTTACTTCACTCCACATAAGAGAAAAAAAACCCTTTCAAACAAAACAAACAAGCAAACAAACCAGTTAACCGTAAAACAAACAAACACATAAAACAACTCCGATCCCCATCACAGTAAAAAAAAAATAAAAAATGAAGAAACACATAGGCAAAGTCCCAGAAAAAAAACCTACACAAAAATTCCAACATCAAAACCAATAAGAAAATAAAGCAACAGCAACAACGAAATATATGGGAGGAAGGGGATGTACACACAACACACACACACACACCACACCAACACACACACACACACAACACACACACACACACCAGCTTCAAAAGTACCACCTTGTCAACAAGACAAAGCCATTCAGGGAAGTTTATCCTTTCTTCCTCAATTATCTTTTCTCCTCTGTTTTGGTCGGCTGATGTTAGAGGACCGGCCCAGTCCTGTGATGTTTAAGTCACCAACTAATAATAAGGGGCTGACTGACTGACGTGACCTTACGTGACCTGACCTGACCTTTTCAGGCGCCATCGACTGGTCCTGAACCCTTTGTGGTGGGTGGGCTGTGTGGCCAAGGTGTTAGGGTGGTTTTTGATCAAGGAGTTGTTGATCAGAACACAAGTCCTGAAGTCGGGGATATGTCTTTACTGGGGAGCAGGGGAGGGGAATGGACAGAGTTGTACCCATGATCTTTCCTTGATTGAAGGCACGACTTCAAAGTTTCATGCTGAGGTGTCCGTTTGGGGTTCCTCCCCCAACCCCCACCACCTCCTCCTTCCCCTTTCAAGATAACATCAGTGGGTGTGACGACTTTGAAAATCACTTTTCCATGAGACTATAAATTGAAGTCCTGTGTGCGAATGTATGCAGAACGGCTTGGGCGACACGTTAAAAATCCCATCCACTTATGTTCTTTCTTTCCATCCATGGCAAACTCTTTTCCTTCCATCAAAGGAGAAAAGTCCTCTGAAGTCGGAATATGGCTATTTTTATGGTGAAGTTGAAAAAAGAAACTGCTACACTGTCAGTGTTCTCATCCAGTGTGGAAACAGATGACAACATTTACAAAACCGCATACACACGGGGACTAGATGTAAAAAAGCACATGAGAGTTTTCCATTATCCGCTATAAGAATAAATAATAAAAAATAATAAAATGTTACAGTCTTCACAGCCATTTTCTAGGTTGGATGGCTGAGAGAGTGTGTGGGTAACCTTGTTGCTTTACAAGATTCAACACTACAAAATTCCACACAGTATTATTTTTAAAAATTGCTATGGTTATTATTATCTTTATCATTATGATTATGATGATGATGATATTAATTTTATCATTATTATTATTATTGGTAACGGCAGATGCTAAGCTGAGGAACGCTCAACGATGAGGTTAGAACCATGATTATGGCCACTATGGTTGGCTTAGACTATAAGAAACACGACTGATTGGTTGACTGGCTTTCTGTGTAATTCGATGGCAGTCTCCAACAAGGCACTCCAAGTAGTTCTGTTAACGTTCCAAAAGGAAACAGGAAACCAGCCCCGGTACCACCACCACCACCACCTACCCGGTATGGCTTGACTGTGCTGTTGTCTTGCTTTGTGCGGTGTTGTGAGGGAAGAAGAAAACATCCATTGTCAGTTGATCGACCAGAGACGGGGCAGGGTGAGAAACTGGGAGGCCTAAGTAGAGCGGCCATTGATCTGGAGTGTTTTGTGAAGGGAGGGAGTCTTTCTCTCTCGCTCTCTCAGTCTATATGAGACGTCTCTCTTTCACTTTTGTCTCTCACAAAAGACTGACTGTTCAATAGCATGGTAGACAGGCACACGTCACTGTTGTGCCCTATGGATGTGACACTGGTGTGAACGTCTCGCCAGAAAGAAAAAACACACCAACTCGTTTGCTTTCTTCTCCCTTAATTTTTAAGCCCGCTGAAGTAGTCACTGGAGTGTCTCTTTAGGACTGTTTGTTTTAAATATGTTTGTTGGTTTTGTTGGTTTACATTGAACAGAATTTATTCAAGAAAAGTGTTACACAGAACATTCACAAGCATAATCTTGACTGGACAGATAGTAAACTTAGAATAGTTCTGTCATAGTTTACATACACACATTGTGACGGTTCGATTCTCGTTCAAGAGGATTTTTTTCCTCTGGAGTTAACATCAGTGCCGATTCCACTCTCCCCATAAGTCCTTCGGATGAGACTATAAACCGAGGTTCCGTGTGCGAACGCACGCAGAACATCTTGCGCACACGTGAAAGCCCGTTCCGCTTTTCGGAAGA
The DNA here is from genome assembly GCA_028751875.1 of Rapana venosa. NCBI lineage: Eukaryota > Metazoa > Mollusca > Gastropoda > Neogastropoda > Muricidae > Rapana > Rapana venosa. Next base: position 66,368,874 of record CM054134.1, on the reverse strand, counting down.
GTAGGCCATTGTGTGCCGGTGGGAACGGATGACAGAATTTACAAAACTGCATACACACGGGAACTAGATGAAAAAAAAGACAATGAGTGCTTATTCTATTATCCTCGAAATAAAAGATAAAAAAAATAAAAATTAAAAAGTACATAAATAACGGTTTACTTTTTTGTTTATTCTAAGGACAGCAATAATTAACAAATCTGTAATGACAGCAACAAGCTGGGGGCTGATACTGTACTCTTCTGTTGGAGGATATACATGTATACCAAACACATGCGTGAAAGGACGGGATAGCCTAGTGGTTAGAACATTGCGATCGCAATCTCACAACCCGGGTTCGATTCCCGTTCAAGGGGATATTTTCCCCTGGAGTTAACATCAGTGTAGACACCACTCTCCCCAAAAGTCCTTCCGATGAGATTATAAACCGACAGGTCCCTTTCGTTCGAACGAGTAGACATTTCCCGCACAGGGTTACAAAATCACTGTCCGGACTAGTCAAGAAGAGTGTATGCCATTATCTCGAAATAGGAAAAATGAAGAAATTACAAAACCGGCATTTATTCTAAGGGACTGACTTGTAAAAAACACATAAGTGGCTTCATCTCATCTTCTGTTAGGATATAATAATAATACAAACAATGCTAAAGGACAATGCTTGTCAACACTACAGGTGAATCATGCATACCCACCCATTACAGCAGGCACAGTCTTCTAAGGGAAAAGGAGAGGAGACTTTAACATGCACGCAAGATATTCTGTGTCTTATTCTTCAGAGGTACATCAATGCTGGGCTTCTTTTTCATGGATTATAATATTATCACATGCGTTCTTCTGTCTGTCTCCTCTGCGTGGCTGTCTGTTCTTCTGCTCTCTTCGGTCTGTGTGTTAGCGAACTCCCGCCAGACGCAATGCGACAGGCAGCCTGAAAGCAACAAAAAGTAAGAGCTGTCATTACGTTAACATCCGTTCCGCTTTTCGGAAGAGTAGGCCATTGTGTGCCGGCGGGAACGGAAGACAAAACGTACAAAACTGCATACACACGGGGGACTTGATGTAAAAAATAAAAGCTACGTGAGTGCTTATTCCATTATCCTCGAAATAAAAGAATTAAAATAACCCGAAGCCACGTTTTAGGGACGAAGGTAGTTGGGTTGGTACAAATTTGCTCGTGTCACAAGCCGGGGAGACTATTCTCCAAAACTCTGCACATACTTCATTGTTGATCAGCTTTTCTGGAATAAACTCTCTCCCCCATCCTCTTCTCGCTCTTTCCCCCCTTCTCCCAGTCCCCCCCCCCCCCCCCATCCTCTGTGTGTGTGTGTGTTGATATTTTGATTATCTTGAACTATGTTTTTGGCTCTTTATGTCATTGAAATGGTGTATGGTTGCGCTTGTGTTTTGTTATGTTTACGTAGAATAATTTGGGTTTGTGATGTATATTGTCATGTTGGATGACATTTATTTGCATGGGTATTGATTTTGATTCGTGTGCATGTGTGAGTTTGTTTGTTCCTGCATGTGTGTGTGTGTGTGTGTGGTGTGTGTGTGTGTGTGTGTGTGTGTGTGTGTGTGTGTGTGTGTGTGTGTGTGTGTTACGCGCGCGCGCTGGTTCGTAGACTGGTGAGTGTGGAGAGTTGTTTTATCATTAATTTTACTTTCATTGCAATATCTGATGTAAACAAAGCCAGTCGTTTCCATTTTTGTCTCTGACTTTAAAAAGGTTGGGCTGATTGCTTGGTTTGGTTGTTAAAATGCAGGGCTGTGCGAGTGTGGATGGCAATAGTGTGAATACACCCTTGTGTATCTGGGGAAATTTGATGTGTATAGTTAGTCCATTTGTATTGATTGGTTGGTTTATTATATAATCGACTGGTAATGTGAGTAGTTGATTGCATGTATGACTTAAGCCATTAAGTTTATTTTCAGTCTCATTGTGTATATATGTTATACATTTCTTCATGTTTGTTTGCCTGTTGGTTTCCTTTTTTTTCACGAGGACCTGGTTTTAAATAAACCCCTGGCTTATCCATTAACCCCCAATAAAACATCTGAGTTCAAACATTCTCTCGTGCGCGTTCGCGCCATCCCCGTTCTTATAAAAGAACTGCCCCTTCTCTACCCCCCTGTGCCCCTGTCCTACTCCCAACTGGCTTTACAGCAAATCCCACCACAGGCATGCTAGGCTAGGCCTGGCAGAGGAGGCAGAGGAAGAAGAGGAGGAAGCAGTCAAGGCGGCAGTTGCATCACACAGGCAAGTCACGTCCAGGCCTGGCATGGCTTCAGTCTCTCCGCCTGACAGGGCTCGCCCGGGGCCTACCCATGTAAAGTGCACCATTCAATCCTCTCTCTCTCTGTCTCTTCTGTCTCTGTCTCTGTCTCTCTCTCTGTCTGCCTGTCTCTTTTGCCATCCAGTGGTAGGCCTATACCCTTGCAGCCTATCTGTGAAACACTATATTTTTAAAATTTTATTTTATTTTATTCTTTTATATCGAGGATAATGGAATAAGCACTTATGTGCTTTTTTTTTTTTTTTTTTACATCCAGTCCCCATGTGTATGCGGTTTTGTAAATTCTGTCATCTGTTCCCACCGGCACACAATGGCCTACTCTTATGAAAAGCGGAACAGGATTTAACGTGTGCGCAGGATGCTCTGCGTGCGTTCGCACACGGGGCCTCGGTTTCTAGTCTCATCCGAAGGACTTTTGGGGAGAGTGGAATCTGCACTGATGTTAACTCCAGGGGAAAATATCCCCCTTGAACCCGGGTCGTCAGATTGCGAGCGCAATGTTCTAACCACTAGGCTATCCCGTGCCCCCTATAAGAAGTATCAGCAGGTTTCCTGTTGGCATAACATGGTGGCGGCCACACCATGATACTGATGGAAATGTCGTCATTGCAGAGGTGTTGATTTGTGAAATTGTTCGTTAGGAAAGTTGATCCATGAGACAGAATGAGAGAGAGAGAGAGAGAGAGAGAGAGAGAGAGAGAGAGAGAGAGAGAGAGAGAGAGAGAGAGAGAGAGAGAGAGAGCAACCCTTAGTGGCTGAGAGTGTCAAGGTGGGGATCTGACAATACTGAAGACACAGATTTAAGTCTCCACTGAGGTGTTCATCCAAGGCATTTTTTTAACCTGAGGGTTTAACATTGGTACTGTTCAGGATAAGGCTATAAACCAAGGTCCAGAGTGCGAATGCGAGCAGAACACACATGGAATCCCAGGGGTCTTTCAGACGTGAGTAGATGAGGTATGCCGGGGGCACAGATGGTGACAAGAACACACCGCCCAGCAAGCCCCATGCTACCTGGAGAGGGGTTGGCTTCTGCCAATTCAGTCTGCCCAAGACAGCTGCCTGAAGAACTCACTGCAGGCCAGTGCCCCAATGGCGCCTCATGGAGTTACGGGAGACATTGTGTTACGGCAAGACCCATTGTTGCGGCATGTAATCCGTCCTTGACGAGGCAAAACTCATTTTTGCAGCATGTAATCCTTTTCTAAAAGAAAGGGCAAGATGCACTTGCAGATTTTTATCCATTTTGTAAAGGCAAGACATTGTTGCAGCATGTAATCCATTTTTAAAAGGTAAGACCCATTGTTGCAACATGTAATCCGTTTTTTAAAGGTAAGACCCATTGTTGCAGCATGTAATCGATTTTTTAAAGGTAAGACCTATTATTGGAGCTTGAAATCCATTTTTTGTTAGTTTTGCCAAAGGAGTGTCTCAGTATAGAAAATATGTGTCCTACCATGACATTTACTGAGTAGAAGGTACTGGATCAACTGCACAACCCCTCATGTTGATGATGCCTCATGCGGTCACCCCACACTTCCCTGTTGCTGCACAACACAGAATGCTGAGATGCCAATCACGGAATCTTTAAAATGCATACTTGATCATCAACATGCTTTGTATCATGACATAAACACGGATGAGGCACTGGCAGTTCTGCTCACGAGTTTTCCTGAAAAATTGTACAAACTCCTACCGTCAATCCACAAGACACCGTCAAGTTTTGATCCTGCGATCTGTGGAAATCGTACAAACTTCTCCCGTCAATTCAAAAGATACCTCCAGTGATGATCCCGCTGTCCCTGACTTCAGGATCATTGCAGCAGCCTTACCCACCCGGAAAACCGCGCCTGTCTTCAGACTAAAAGCACCATCATGACCTGTATCCAGCAGCATGACATTTTTATACCTGATGTCTTAGTTTGCCCAAAGAAAATGTACATACAACCAAGTGATTATGGCATAAAAGGGCCAAGGTGTGAACGTTCTGCACATTTACGGCGTCGTCATTTCTCTTGTATCAACACGGTATCATTTAACCAGTAGTGCTTGCATTGCTATTGACTGCATCACTCTGAAAGCCAAATATTCTATAAAAAAACAACCAACCTACCAACCAGCCAAACACAAGCCCCCCCCCCCCCCCCCCCCCCAAACACACCGATTCCATACTGCTAGAGCGGGGAGATTTTCAGTTGAACGATCTGTTTTTGTATATATACTGATTCGAATTTTCTTATATGTTCACATTTCCGCGTGTTCAGATGAGCCTCTGTAATAATTGAAAAGGTAAGTGTTTGGGAATGGTTCCTATTCTTTCAGAGTTCAGTCTGATGGAAATCGGCTATAGAGTAGAAACTACTCTATTGTGCATTCGAAATTGCAGTGATTTTTGTGTATCTAATAGTATATTTCTTGTATTCTTAAAGAAAACAATTATCTTTCCACGCAGTAATACTCTATTTCAATTCAAACAATAATATATTATTTTGCTTGATTGTATTGCAGATAAATATATATGGAAAGAATCATGTCCGTACACAGCACAGTCTTTTTTTTTCTTGATTTATTTTTTAAAAAAGAACTTGCTTTCAGGGAATCGTTATCGTTCTCTGACGGTGAAGTCTGAGTATAAAAAGCGTTTTTACTGTAAGAAAAAATAGCACGCATTGTCCATGTTATTCTATATCTTTAAGAAAAACAAAACTCAACGAAAAAAAGCCACCGCGCCATCGGCTTTCACAAAGAAGTGGCAGGAATTGTTTTCGAACCACGGAAGCAGAAAAATTAGAGTAATGAATCAAGAGTGATTCTGGCATTGCTCCCCCCCCCCCCCCCCCCCCCCCCCCCTACCTCCCCCTTCTCTCTTCCTTCCACTCTCCACCACCCGCCAGCCACATACTCTCTCTCTTCTCTCTCTCTCGTCGTCTCTCTCTCTCTCTCTCCTCTCTCTCTCCTCTCCCTCTCGTAAGTGAAAAAAGAGACACAACCCCTCTCTCTTTCCCCCCCCCCCCTCCCCCCGCTCCCTCCCTCTATCCGCCATCCCAGTTCCCCACAGTCTCGCAGCAAATCCTATGACATCACGCGCATGCGTGAACAGAGACGTGGAGATGCTGCATCAGAGAAGCGGGTCACGTCACAACTAACGTCTTCAGACGTGACAGGGCACCCCGGGGGCCAATAGATTGGAACCTCACTATTCTTTTTCGCCCACTCCTCCTACCCCCCCCCCCCCCTCTTCCCTCCCTCCATATCTCTTCATCTGTAGTGTACCGTCGTCTTCCTTTGTTCCAAGCCTTTCAACTTGCTGGTCTGAATATCAGGAAGAAGAACTGGTTTCTTTTGGAAGTCTTAGGCAAAATGAGTAAAGGACGCGAATCAGTTTTGTGTGTGCCTTTGTGAACATGTCTTCTGCCTTCCCCGCATCTCTTTCAAGTTTATTATTATTCTGATCACTAGACGTCTTTGTTCGCTTTGTCTTTCCTTTGTCTTTTGTTTTCATTCCAGTTGTCCTGTGTTTTTTCGGTATTTCTTCTTTTTTCGTAATGTTCAGTCTCCATCATGTCTTCTGTCATGTCATTAAGCAGAGAGAGAGAGAGAGAGAGAGAGGAGAGAGAGAGAGAGAGAGAGAGGAG
>CM054134.1:66357951-66360451 GCA_028751875.1 Rapana venosa | reverse complement strand
GGAAGAGGATTTAACGCGCGCGCAAGATGTTCTGCGTGCGTTCGCACACGGGGCCTCGGTTTATAGTCTCATCCGAAGGACTTTTGGGGAGAGTGGAATCTTTAAAGCTGAGATAGGGGGCAGATTTGCAGCATTGAATTTCCTCCAAGATGACATCAACAACCTCACTGAGACCTTCAGCAAGACCATTGAGGAGACAGCGCTTGAGATCCTTGGGAAAGAAAGGAAAAAGAACCAACCGTGGGTTACCAACGATATCCTGGACCTGTGCGACCAACGTAGGGAGCTAAAGCCAGAGAAGAACAAAAACCCAGAAACGGCCGAAGAGTAAAGAACAGTCAACAGGTCAATCAAGAAGAAGATGACTGAGCCATGGGGAACTGGATGTCCGAAACATGCTCCAAGGTTAGAAGCAATGGCGAAAGGAGACAGCAAAGAGCGTACCAACCATCAAGGTACTAACCAGTCCCAGCAGCCAAAGACCTCCGTTATTGAAGACAAAGAGGGTCAGTCCTTCCAGAGAGCCGCCACTATCATGAAAAGATGGACAGAATATTGCAGCGACCTGTACAACCTACAAGCTGAAGACTGATCCGAACAAACGTCACGAGCAAGATCCCAGACCACAGATCCTGAAAGCACACAGGTGCGGGAGAAGAGTAGAAGAAGCAGTAATATCCTTGAAAGGAGGCAATCACCAGGGTTGACAACATCCGGCTGAGCTCATCAAGAACGGAGGCCCAGAGATGATCAAGGCATTAACAATCATCTGCCATGCCATCTGGACCAGCAAAGAGTGGCCTGAACAGTGGACCCAATCCATCATAGTCCACTTCCAAAGAAGGGAGACCTAAGAAGTGCCAAAATTACAGAACAATCATCTGAAAGCCATCCAAGCAAAGCTATGCTACGCATTGCCTTGAACAGACTGAACACCACTAGCAGAAGAAATCCTATCAGAAGAACAGGCAGGATTCAGACCAGGTCGAAGCACTGTCGAGCAGATCTTCAACATCAGAATGCTCATAGAGAAAGCATCTCCAACATCAGCTACAGCTCTACAACAACTTCATTTGACTTCAAGAAGGCCTTCGACCGAGTGTGGCAAGAAGCTCTGTGGCAAGTCATGAAGACTATACTTCGACGAGGACCTGATTCAAGTCACCAGCAGCGCTGTATGACAGCTCCCACAGGCAGTCCTCATGGTGGAGAAATCGGGAGTTCTTCCGGACTTCAGTTGGAGTTCGACAAGGCTGCCCGCTATCCCCCCGTCTTTCAACGTGTTCCTGAGAACATCATGCAGGAGGCCCTCCTTGACTCAAGACCACAATCACAATAGAGGAATGGCCAGTCCTGCAATCTTCGATTCGCAGACGATATTGAATCTCAGGGCCGCAGTGAAGAAGAACTCCAGGAATCATCACCACCAACTGGAAACATCAGCCAATGCCCACGGTATGGAGATCAGCACAGGAAAGAGAGCAAGATCCTAGTGAACAGTACCAACACCGACCACTCCCACCCAGCATCAAGATGAGTGGCGAGACACTAAGGAGGTGGAAACTTTCAAGTACCTTGGAGCAGTCATCACCAAGAAGGTACGAGCACACAAAGGTGAAGATCAGACATGCTGTGGCACTCTCCTCCATGAACTAAGCTGGCGAAAGTGTGGAGAAACCACAACATCAGAACCCACACTAATGTCAGACTCTACAAGGCACTCGTCACAAATCCATGCCTTGTACAGCTGTGAAGCATGACACTTACTGCCGATTTAGAACGTCGCATTCAAGCCTTTGATGAAGTGCCTCAGGCGGATCCTGAACATCACCTACAGAGACCGTAAAACCAATGACTACGTCTGGCAGCAGAATCGAGGCACTGGCTGGCAACAAGAACCATTGCTAGATACAGTCAAACGAGGAAACTGAAATGGTTGGCCACACAACAAGGCATAACAGCCTGTCAAAGACAGTCCGCAGAATGTGGAAGGAGCAAGGAGGCAGGGACCGACCACGCAAAAGCTGGATATCCAACATCAAGGAGTGGACCGGCCTCACTGTACCAAACCTCCTGAAAGCAGCCCAGGACAGAACCATTTGGCGGTCCACTTGCAGCGTCCGTGCGGGTACCCCAACGGTCGTCCCGACCAAGGGATGAGAAGAGAAGAAGAAGGAGTCTGCACTGATGTTAACTCCAGGGGGAAATATCCCCCTTGAACGGGAATCGAACCCGGGTTGTCAGATTGCGAGCATTAGGCTATCCCGCCCCCCTGTGTGTGTGGTGTGTGTGTGTGTGTGTGTGTGTGTGTGTGTGTGTGTGTGTGTATGTGTGTGTGTGTGTGTGTGTATGTGTGTGTGTGTGTGTGTGTTGTGTGTTGTGTGTGATGGTCTGGCAGGCGGGATAGGGAAAGTCTGGTCAGCATCCGGGACTTGTTTTAAGGGGACTGGTGATTGATTTTGTCTGTCTGTGTTTGCTCGCCTTGTAAATCTGTCCGTCC
>CM054134.1:66327951-66355451 GCA_028751875.1 Rapana venosa | reverse complement strand
CACAATCACACACAAACACACACAATCACACACACACACACAATCACACACACACAAATATTATTCCGCAGTCATTGTGACCTTGGTGTGTGGCATACTGGTGTATCACATTTTACACAGCTGAATGTGAACATGAAAACAGAGAAGTGTAGACTTGAGAGGCCAGTCACGCTGTAGCCACTACTATCAGCTTCCCGACCTGACCAGCCACTGTAAAGGTCAGCGGATTCACGTTTCAAAATTAATTCCAGCCTGCAAGCTACCCCCCTAGTATCAATGGCTTTCCTGTTTTGGTTTTGGTTTCTGATCTCCTTTCTCTGTTTTCAAATGCCAGATTCTTAGTTACAAAACTGTGCGCACAATACGAAATTTTATTTAAAGAGGGTAATAGATGAAGTACAATGACTTTTTTTTCATCTAGCCCTCAAAAAGGGAAAAAATGTATTAACACCAAAGCAAAGCAATATATTATTTGAAAGAAAAAAAATGGAAGGGGAAAAAGAAAAGAGTAAAGGAAACGAAAAAAAGAAAAATACACCAAGAATATAAAATACTCAAGACAAGAAGGTAGAAATGTGTCCTATCGGGTGAGAAATGTAAGCATTTTAGTAAAAAAAAAAGAGAGCAAAGAGAGGAAAAGAGAGTAAAAAAGTAGAGAAAGAGTTCCTTCGGAGAGAAAAGGCAAACGAAGGATGTGAGGTAAAATAAAAACGACCGTGGATGATACAAGAGAAAAGGGAGGAGAGAAGGGGAAGAGAGAGGAGAGAGAGAGAGGGAGGAGAAGAAGAGGATAGGAGAGAGAGAGGGGGGGGGGGGGGGGTGGTAACAAGGAAAAGCAGTGCAAATACGACTGTGAGTTTAATCCCTTGGGGCTGTACACTGCGCTATACAAAAATTTTTTATTAAAAGCCCGGATCACGGGGGAAACGAAACCTCCTCCTCCCACTACTACTACTACTAATAATGTTGGAAATTTTTTAGCGTGAATCTTTTTTAAAAACAAATCGCGTCAGAGACTTAAATTTTTTTTTTTTTGCTGTGATGCGGTCTTTTAAATTTTGTCATCTGTTCCCACCGGCACACAATGGCCTACTCTTTCGAACAGTGGAACAGGATTTAACGTGTGCGCAAGATGTTCTGCATGCGTTCGCACACGGGGCCTCGGTTTATAGTCTCATCCGAAGGACTACTACAATCTAGATTGAACAAAGTTATTTTCTGATCCTAGTCTTATCAAGATAGAGGGTATTTTCTGAAATGTCAACCCAAAGATAGCGCTTTTCGTTTACAAAACACACACACACACAAAACACACACACACACACACACAAACACACACACACACACACACACACACACACACACACTGTCTCTGTCTCTGTCTGTCTCCCTCTCTCCTCATCCATTCGTCAAATACTGCTGTTTGGTTTTTTTTTCTCTTTTGCTGTTTCCTTTACTCTTTTCTTTTCCATCTTTTTTTTAAAGCTCACAGTGACTTTATGGAGAAAAACGGGAAGATACCCTTTAAACTCAAAGCTTTTTTAAGTTTTTCGTACGGGCTAAACTACTGAAACTTCCAGGGGTCATTTATGTAGGCAGTCTTAAAAATTTGGTTTTAAAAAAAGGAGCGGGGGTAAGAAAAATTGGGCTATAAAGGTTAAAAAAAGATTTATCAGAACTGGTTTTGGAATCGTGTGGTTGTCTCAAAGTAGGTAGCGGCTTTGGGTTTTATTTTGAATTGAAAGACGATCATTTGTTCTTTTTAAACAAAATTGGCACTCGGACGGAAAGTAAAGATAAAATACTGCTGGTTTTTCCCCCGTTTAAGTGTGTTTTCAAGTAAAAAAGTATTTCGAATAGACGACAATGGCACTGAATAAATTATGCAAGTTTTGATAAGAACCCCGGTTTCAATGCAAAAAAAAATGGTTTAACCTGAGAGCCCAACAGTTTCCATCCCCTGTTTGGGGGTTCTATTCTTGATGATGAAGTGATTTCCCGTTTCAGTTCAATGAAATGTTTCCATACGTAAAAATGTGGTGTTCTCAATCTGAAGCTTTCCGGAAAGATATTTTTTATATCTTATGTCTGATAAAAATTTTTGTTCAAAAAATCGGGGCAAAGGTATTGCTGAAGCATGAAAATAGGGAAAATTACAAAAGTTTTAATTATTTAACTTTGTGACTAAATAAAGAAAACATTTTATTAGAAAACTCCAGCATTTTGTGACTTATAAAAATCCAGCATTTAGGTTATGAGAACCTTTCCCTGTAAATTGCATTCTCATTTTTTTTTTTTAAATTTAAAACTTGCTTCCGTTTTCCACAGCTTTAAAATGTTTAGGGTGAGCCTTTAAAAGTTGTGAATGTGGGACCCGCTGTATTTACAAAGAAAACCCCATTTGATCCCCTTTTTAAAAAGTAAGGCATGATGGCCCATGGTGTGTATGTCAAGACTGCATGCCCCCCCGGGGTTTTACGTGGCGTAGGTTTTTAAAATTATGCAAATTCTGCTCACTGTGACGTCTTAAAAAGGGTAAACGTTTTTCCCCTAACCTATGAGGTCTTGGGGGGGGAAGCGAGGCTCAAGCCCTCAGTTTTTTCCGGGGGCCCCAGCATATTGAGGGCGGCCCCTCATCTCCTCTCCCGCTGCTTTACCTTTACTGACCCTAAAGAGGCAGGAATCCTTTACGCTGGGTGAACTGGGGGACTATACTGAATCCCAAAGGGGGGAAAAGGGCCCCCTCCACTTTAAAAACCACGTCAATGCTGATAAATTTCTTTGCCCTTTGGGGAAAGGCGAGAGCGTGCCCAGTGAACTTGGGAGAGAAAGAAACTGGAAACTGGAAAAAATTTTTTTTGGTGCCAAGAATCCCCCCCCCCCTTCCCCCCACACAAAACACAACAACCAAAACTCACCCATACACAACACACCCCTACACACACACCTACACACATTAAAACCCACACACACCAAAACAACCACACCACACAAAAAACCCCAAAACACAACACAACCCCCCACACACACACACACACACACCCCCAAACCCCCAAAAACACACACACACCGCGAGCTGGGGGCTTTTTTAAGGAGGTGAGTCCATAGCCCCCGGGTTCGGTGTACCCACGACACTGCCTGAAAAAGTCAGTGCGTGCTCCAACTGATCCTAAGGAGTTATTAAGGGCTTCGACTTCAGAGGTTTATTTATGTAAGGGCCCTTCCCCATATGAAAGGGGGAAAAAAAAAAAAATGTTATGCGTATACAACATACAAAACACACAAAATACTCGTTTTCCCAAAAAAAAATGAGAGCCCAAGACGTAAGTTTTTTAAACTGAACGCCTTATAAAAATAGAGCCAGATTGTGAAAGTTTTAATGGCCGAGCCACGCAAACTTAAAAAGGAAAAAAAACAAGGGTTAGTTAAGGAAGAATCAAGATAAGCCAAGACTAAACAGATTCGCGAAAGTCGACAGATTGTAAAACCGATCTGTACGCATCTTTTTTTTTCCCCTACTTTTTCTCCTGCTATTTTTTTATCCCTCTTTCGGGGCTTCTATCCTTCTCTGCACAGCAATAGTACCTTTCCCATTGGCACCAAATCTGAACGGTTTGATAAGGAACTTGACAGAGACCATAGCTGAGTGCTTACCCCCTTGGGGATGCTGTGGGCCTGTCAGTATAAATAGCATCCCCACCTTCTGGAAATGATGTACTACGAATTCCCTCTTTTCTATCCCTCTCTTTGCTTTTGCCTTGTTCCTTTTCTTCTTGTTGCCTCCTTCTTGTCCATTTTCTGCCTTATTGGTCCATTATCCTGCCTTTTTATGTTTATTTTTACCAGAAAGACTTAAAAGATAACAATTCTCTCCCACGCGGAAGTCAGATGCGCTGGGCCTGATTTGTCAGGCGCTTAACGGCGGCACAACGTATTTTCGCTCATGTGACAGACAAGAGTAGTTGTTGTCTGAGCGTTCGACAATGATGAAGACGAAGAAGAAGCTGAGCCGAGTGGTTAAGACCCTTCGACTTCAACCCCGTTCATGGCTCCATGAAGTCGTGGGTTCGAATCTCGGCGGTGTCAAGTGAATTAAGGGTGGGGATATTTTTTACAATCTCCCAGGTCAACATCAAGTGCAGATCTGCGAGTGCCTTAATTGCCTTTGTGTGTATACACATGCAGAAGATCAACTATGCACGTTAAAGATCTCGTAATTCATGTCAGCGTTCGATGGGTTACGGGAACACGAACATACCCAGCATGCATCCCCGAAGTCGGAATGCGGCTACCTTCATGGTGGTCAAAAACGGTTGTACACGCAAAGTCTCACCAGTGGTGAACCTCGAGCTGTAGCCGAGGAACGGAAACAGAACAACAAAACCCCAACAACAACCAATTTGATGATTTCTTGATCTGCCTATGTCGCTGTCTCTGCTTTGTTTGTGGGTGCTTTTTGGTTTGGGTTATTGATGTTTCGCGCGCGCGCGCGCGTGTGTGTATGTGTGTGTTGATTTTTCTATGTGTGTGTGTGTTTCTGTGTGTGTGTGTTTGTGTGTGTGTGTTTTCTGTGTGTGTGTTTCTCTTGTGTGTGTGTGTGTGTGTGTGTGTGTGTTTTGTCTGTGTGTGTGGTGTGTGTTTGTGTGTGTGTGTGTTTCTGTGTGTTTGTGTGTGTGTGTGTTTTTCTCTGTGTGTGTGTGTGTGTGTTTCTGTGTGTGTGTGTGTGTGTGTGTTTCTGTGTGTGTGCTTCTCTCTCTCTCTGTGTTTCTCTGTGTGTGTGTGTGTGTGTGTGTGTGTTTCTCTATGTATGTGTGGGAGTGCGTGCGTGTGTGCGCGCGCGCATGTTTATGTGTGTGTGCGTGTGCGCGCGTGCATGTGTGCATGTTTTTTTTTCTCTACCTTGTTTCTCTCTTTCTCGTATTATCATTATAGATCTTAGAATCCTGATCTGTCCGTCTGCCTGCCTGTCTGCCTGCCTGTCTGCCTGTCTGTCTGCCTGGGTGCCTGCCTTTGAACGAAGGCTAGAAGAAGAGGTCTGGCTAGCTCTGGCTATAGAAAAACTAGTGTGTGTTATTCAGCCGAGTCCATTACGTGCCGACCTGAATATAGGCAGGCCACCGGCTCATTGAGACAGGTCACGTTCCCATCTCCAGCCTGTATTGCTTCCCACTTTCCTTATCGCGCTCTCTGTCTCTGTCTCTGTCTCTGTCTGTCTCTGTCTCTCTCTCTCTCTCTCTCTCGCTATCTCTCTCTGTCTGTCTCTCTGTCTCCCTCTTTTTCCTCTCTTTCCTGTCTGTCTCTGTCTGTGTTTGTGTGTTTGTCTGTCTGTCTCTGTGTCTGTGTCTCTGTCTATGTCTGTCATTTTCTGTCTGTCTGTCTGTCTCTCTCTAACTGAATAAATCATCTGAAGTGTGACCCCCCCCCCCCCCCCCCGCTCTCTCTCTCTCTCTCTCTCTCTCTCTCTCTCTCTCTCTCTCTCTCTCTCTCTCTCTCCTCTCTCTCTCCTCTCTCTCTGAGTCAAGTCCTACCGAGGTCCCGTGTGCGAACGCACGCACGCAGAACATCTTGCGCACAGGCTAAAACCTGTTCTACTTGTTGGAAGAGTAGGCTATTGTGTGCCGGTGGGAATGGATGACAAAATTGACAAAACTGCATACATACGGAGACTGGATAAAAAAAAAAGCACATGAGTGCTTATTCCACTATCCTCGAAATAAAAGAATAAAATAAAATAAAATAAAATGAAATAAAATCCTCTCTCTCTCTTCTCTCTCTCTCTCTCTCTCTCTCTCTCTCTCTCTCTCTCTCTCTCTCTCTCTCTCTCTCTCCTCTCTCTCTCTCTCTCTCTCTCTCACGTAAGCCTACAGAGTTACCAAGTTATAACCCTAAGTTGTTGACAGGGGAAGATGTGTACATACATATGTGTGCAACTTTTCAGCTTATTCAATATTGTATTTTATATTGTGAAATCATCATTCTTTCCCCCGACACACTCCCTTTTGTTGTATTGTGGCCTAAGGCCGATGTACTATTAAACTATTTCAGAGTTCAGTATTCAGATTTCTCTCTCTTTCCCCCCCTCTTCCCCCCCCCCCCCCCCCCCCCCCCCCCCCACCTCTCTCTCTCTCCTAAGTCTCTCTCTGTATGGCTCACACATACTCTTTTTCTTTCTTTCGTCACACTGTCTATATATATCTGTCTCCTCCTCCTACCCCCCCCCCCCCCCCCCCCGCCCGCCCCCCCCTGCTCCCTCCCCTCCCCCCTCGCACCCCTCTCTATAGCTGTCAAGAGAAAATCATTATTTTCCCACCCTACCCAGCTGTGTTATGTAGCAGGTCCGTGTTGTTTATGGGCCTTCCAGCCACAGGAGGTCATAATATAAGGTGGGGGCAGAGCAGAGGAGGGAGCAGAGCACAGCACAGCAGAGCTGACAAAGCCTCCAGGAATTACACTTCACTACACTACACTACATTACCCTACACTTCACTTCACTACACTACATTATACTACACTACACTATATTACACTACACTACATTACACTACACTACATTACACTACACTACACTACATTACACTACACTACACTACAATACAATACACTACATTAAACTTCACTACACTACATTACACTACACTACAATACACTACACTACATTACACTACACTACATTACAATACACTACGCTACACTACAATACAAATACACTACATTACACTTCACTACACTACACTAAACATTACACTACAACATAATGCACTACACTACACTTCATTACACTACACTACATTACACTACACTACATTACACTACACTACAGTACACTACAGAAACACTACACTACACCACACCACACCACACCACACTACACTACACTACACTACATTACATTACATTACACTACACTTCATGACACTACACTACACTACACCACACTAAAACCACTGACGACAGCTCGTCAACAATCAACAACGGTTATGGAGTTTCACCTCACCTCACCTATCCCGTAGTCCCTTGGACCGTGATGGGAAGGGGGGGGGGGGGGGGGGGGGGGGGGGGGGGGGCACAAGGCTAATAAAAATTTTGCATCCAGCTTCCCCCACTCGCTCTCGAGAGTGGAGGAAGCTGTTTAGTTTGGGCACTGAGATAAAAAAAAACAAACAACAACAACAAACCCAGCATTTTCATTTTCTCAAATCTGTCAATTTCATGCAGAGACCGTTGATTTCTGTCAAAAATGTGACAATGGTTGCGCTGAGAAAAAAACATAACTACAAATTGTCTTTTCATGTAGTCTGTAGTGTTTGCGTTGTGTGTGTGGTGTGTGTGTGTGTGTGTGTGTGTGTGTGTGTGTTGTGTGTGCGTGCGTGTTGTGTGTGTGTGTGTGTGTGTGTGTGTGTGTGGGGTGTTTTCGTTCCTCGGGTAGAGCTCCGAGGTTCACCAATGGTGAGATTTTGCGAATGCGACCGTTTTTGCCCACCAGAAAGGTAGCTGCATTCCGATTTCGGGGGTGTATGCTAGGTATACTTATGTGTGTTTCTGTAACCCGCTAAAAGCTGACATGAAGTACGGGATCTTTCACGTTCATACTTGATCTCCTGCGTGTGCATATATCGGTGGTCTAGAGGTAACGCGCCTGTCTAGAAAGCGAAAAGTCCGGGTCGCAAGTGTACGTGGTTCGTATCCCGTCTGGGCCCGAAACTTTTCCCCCATCCATTAGACCATGAGTGGTGGTCTGGGCGCTAGTCTTTCGGATGAGACGATAAACCGAGGTCCCGTGTGTTACAGAAAATTATGCAGCGCACGACAAAGAACCCACGGCAACAAGAGAGTTGTCCCTGGCAAAATTCTTAGAAAAAAGCCACTCTGATAGGGAAAGAAATACAGTTGCAGACCAAAAAAAAAAAAAAAAAAGGGGTGGCGCTGCTCTTGTGGCGACGTGCTCTCCCCGGGGAGAGCAGCCCGAATTTCACGCAGAGAAATCTCGACTTAAAGTGGTATAAATAAATAAATAAATAAATAAATAAATAAATAAATACACGAAGGGAATTAAGGCACTGGCAGGTGTGCACTTGAAGTTGACCCGGGAGATTATGAAAAATAAAACCCAACTCTCAATTCACCAGTCACCGTCGAGATTCAAACCCACGATTTCATGGACCCGTGGGATCGAAGCTGACCGGTATTAAACCACTTGGCTATATAGTCTGTAGTGTTTGCATATACATGTAAAACCCCGTTTTGTGTGACTGTTCAGTGGAATGTGTAGCATCAGACAGACAAGTGTGTTGTTCTGCCTGGTTTTTCTCTGACAGTGGTTGAAGGGAAGGCAGCTGAATCTTTGCCGTTTTTACGATTTGATTTCTAACTGTTGACTACCCAGACAACCATACAGGTCGAAGCATGCAGACTGAGCTACACACACACACACACACATGCATGCATACGCACATACACGCAAGCACACACGCACATGCATACACACATGCATACGCACGCACACACACACACACACACAACACACACACACACACACACACAACACACACACACACACACACACACACACACACACACACACATGCATACGCACGCACACACACACATGCATACACACATACACGCTCACACACACACATGCATACGCACGCACACACGCACACACACACATACACACACATATGAAGCCCCGAGTGCGAACGCACGTAAGATATCTTTCCCGCACGCACGCATGCTTGAATGCAGGCAGACACGCACGCACGCACGCACACAAGTTAAAACATGCTCCGCCTTTCAGAAGGGTAGGGCATTACAAATTTGCATGCACAAGGGGACTGAATGAAAAAAAAGCACACGAGTGCTTATTCCATTATACTCGAAGTAAAAGAATGAATAGAACACACATATACACATGCACACACGCACGCACGCACACCCCACACACACACACACACACACACACACACACACACACACACACACACACACACACACACACACACACACACACACACACTTTATACATTCACACATATCCACAACACAATTGCATTCCCCTAACGATAATGAAATTGTTCAGTTTTATGTGATGTCCTCTGACAAGGCTTCTTCAAGACCTCTATCTTCTGAAGAATTTTTTTCTTTTTCTTTATTTCTTCTTTTTTCTTCATTGTCTTTCTTGTCATCTCTTTTTCTTTTTCTGTCTGTCTAGTCCCTCCTCCGCCCCTCTCCCCTCCTTCCACAAACCACACTCTTTCTTTTTGAAATAAACCCTATTTAGGGACATGGAAGGTAAAGCAGCGAGGGAGAGGAGATGGGCACCGCCCTCAATATGCTGGCCCCTAGAAAAGTGAGGTCTCTGACATCTCGCTCCCCAACGACCGCATAGGTTATGGGAACACCTTTACCTTTTTACCTTAACACGTATTTCCTTTTCCATCAGTCTGCTGATGTCACATGTTCACTTTGAACATTTTTTTGTTTTTACAGCTGATTGTGTCAGCAGTACGATGGGTTCACTGTTACTGGTGTGGGTTGTTGTTTTTTGTTGTTTTTTTGCATGTCTGCAAAATCCATCACTTTGTCAGTTTTAAATTAAAAAAAAAGTAAACTCTCTGTGCATAGACATGTCCTTTTAAAATTATTTTTAATCATTTATTGCGAGGAGAATGGAGTAAGCACTCGTGTGCTTTTTTTTACATCCAGTTCCCGTGTGTATGCAGTTTTGTAAATTTTATCACCCGTTCCCATCGGCACACAATGGCCTGCTCTTTCGAAAAGCGAAACGGATTTTAACGTGTGCGCAAGGTGTTGTGCGTGAGTTCGCACACGGGACCTTGGTATATAATCTCATCCGAAGGACTTTTTTGGGGGGAGTGGAGTTGGCACTGATGTTAACTTCAGAGGAAAAATCCTCTTGAACGAGGTTCGAACCCGGGTCAGCAGATCACGAGCGCAATGGGCATCACTCTAACCACCAGGCCATCCCATCCCCCAGTCTGTATGGTTTCCTGTGTGTGTGTGTGTGTGTGTGTGTGTGTGTGTGTGTGTGTGTGCATGCGTGCGTGCGTGCCCGCGCGTGCGTGTGTTTGTGAGCTCTCTGTATATGTCTGTCAGTCTGTATGATCGTCTGTCTGGAAGTGTCCTCCTCTAACTAATTTCTGACTGTGATTGTTTGTCTCTGTGCAAAAGTCTTTCCATTTGCCCGTACGCCTGTCTGTCTCTCTTTCTATCAGTCTCATTGTGACAGTCTGTCTGAGTTTTTTGTCTGTCTGCTTGTCTGTCTCTCTCTGTCTGTCCCGGGGGACGGGATAGCCTAGTGGTTAGAACATTGCGTTCGCAATCTGACGACCCGGGTTCGATTCCCGTTCAAGGGGGATATTTTCCCCTGGAGTTAACATCAGTGCAGACTCTACTCTCCCCAAAAGTCCTTCGGATGAGACTATAAACCGAGGTCCCGTGTGCGAACGCACGCAGAACATCTTGCGCACACGTTAAATCCTGATCCGATTTTCGTAAGAGTAGGCCATTGTGTGCCGGTGGGAACAGATGACAGAATTGAAAAAACAGCATACACACAGGGACTGGATGTAAAAAAGCACATAAGTGCTTATTCCAATATCTTCGATATGAAAGAAAAAAAAAGTCCCAGGCAGGCCTACATCTGCAGCATCACAGAGGCAGCGATGTTAGCACCCTCTTTCCATCATGAACACACACACACCACACACACCACACACACACACACACACACACACACACACACACACACACACACACACACACACACACACACACAACACACACACACACACAACACCCCCCCCCCCCACACACACACACCCAAGCCCCCCCCCCCCCCCCCCCCCCCCCAAACAACACAACACACACACACACACACACACTCAGAACACCAGCCTGACAGCTCTACAGGAGCACATGTAGCCAGCCTATCGCTTCTCAGGTACTGCTACAACAGGCGCCATAGCCCAGTGGGTAAGACCCTTCGACTTCAATCCCATGGGTCTATAAAGTCGTCGGTTCGAATCCCGGCGGCGTCTGGTGAATCAAGGGCGTTATACGATCTCCCAGGTCAACTTCAAGTGCTAGACCTACCAGTGGCTTCATTCCCTTCGTGTAGAAGATGAAATATGCATATTTTTATATCTGTGTTTTTGTTACAACACCCGGAATCGAGCGGTTAGAACAGTTTTCTTTGGCATTGTTTGACATTTGATATATTTCAATTTATAATTTTCTTCATTTGATATTTATTTTCAAAATTTCATTGACTGATGATTTGTGTTTACCGGATCCTGCTTGTCTTTGCAACCCTTCATACCCTGACCCTGCCGCAGCGTGAAAATTTTCACGTGATTCACGATCCCAAACCACCCCTCCACCACTGCCCGTGTTCCTCACTCCACTGCAATGACTCTATCTGTAACAGAATTGAAAGCTTTTTCCTCACGTGGTTTCCACCATATGCAAAATCGACTCCGAGAGCACATTGTAAACCTGGAATTCACCGCCGCAAAACAGAAGAGGAATCACGTGCAGGCATACGTCATCGACTGTCTGCGTGATTTGAATCTGCCTCCCCCTTCACCTCTGATCGTCACTAACCGCAACAACTGTTACCAGCCACAACACTGCCTCGCTTTCTGGTCCTCACCTGTTTCAACATTTGTGTGTGGACTCTGACTTACATTGGTTCTATCCCTAACGTGTGCCATGATCTGCATGAGACTCTAAATCCCCGACTGCTCCAGTTCTTTCACCTTCTTTCCCACCTGACTCACATCCAAACTATCTGCTCTTCCACTGTACACATCTCTACCATACCCTCATCCTGTTCCTCAGCTAGTCTAGTCACTCACCACTGTCTCTCCAACCTCTCTGCTCCTCAAACCTTCTCATATGTGTCTTCTAAACGCGCAATCTGTCTGCCCTGATGGCAAAGCTGACTTCATTTCTGATTTTATTTCTGAACACAACCTAGATCTAACTTTTCTTACAGAAACTTGGCTAAAACCACTAGGCCACGAACCAAAGATAAAACAGCTGACTCCACCTGGCTACAAAACTCTTTCTTTCCCCCGACTCTCCCGTGGAGGTGGCATTGCCATCATCTACAAAGACACTCTGCATCCAGCTATGTCTATCTGTCACTCCCTTCCGTTTTCACCCGAATCTTTCGAAGTCTGTGAACTCAACCTCACCTTACCTGGCCACTCTGTTACTTTCTGTTGCCTTTACCGTCCGCCTCCCAACCGTAGAAACAATTTGACATCTTCAGTTTTCCACCAAGAGTTTCAGTCACTCCTTGACCATTACAGCCTCTCTCCAAAAAAACTTATCATTCTTGGGGACTTTAACTATCACTTCGACAACCAGTCATCTCCTGATGTCAAGCGTCTTTCTCTTTCCTTGTCAAATCACTCTCTTTCCCAGCTAGTAAATGAACCAACACACAGATCAGGCCACATTTTAGACTGGCTTATTACCGATATTTCACAAGGTCTAGTCACATCTCAGTCTGTATCTGTCACTGACGACTGCTTTCCGATTCATTCTGCCATTCTTTCTTTCTCAACATTGCAAAGCCTATCAGAAAACAAAAAGTGCATTACCCGTCGCAACCTCAAGGCCATTGATATTCAAACTTTTCTTTCCCAAGCTGTTGAACGCCTATCACAAACCCCTGACCATTCTGACCCTTCTAAGCACTACAATACCGTCCTCAGCCAACTCCTAGATGAGCATGCTCCTCCTACTGACCATCTCCTGCCTGATAGGCCATGTGCACCATGGTACAACGTGACATCCTGGTCGCAAAACGCAAACGCCGGCAACTAGAGCGGCAATGGCGAAAAACAAAAACCGAAATAAACAAACAGCTTCTTCGTAAACAAATCAACAAAGTTAAAACTTTAATTCGTTCAGCAAAAACAGAGTATTACTCTTCTCAAGTTCTTGGTGCTACGTCTATGAAATCTCTTTTTTCCCTCACATCCACGTTTCTTGGATCTGAGAAGGCTAGTCCTCTGCCTTCTATTCACGACCACTCTGAACTTCCTTCTATATTTTCTGCTTTCTTCTCTGACAAAGTCCGCAACATTCGCTCCAGTTTGGATCAGACTCCTTTCCAGCCTGCAACTTCTGATCCCCTATTCTCTGGCACTCCTCTCCTTTCCTTTCATCCCGCAAGCGAGAAAGAAATCGAACTAATTCTGAAAGGAATGACTATAAAATCATGTGATCTTGACCCCATACCTGCTTCTCTTTTTGCACAGTGCCAGCCACAACTTATTCCCACTATTACGAATATAGTAAACCTATCTCTTGTCTCTGGAAATGTTCCTTCAGCTCTAAAAAACGCCATAGTCACACCTCTACTCAAAAGCATGACCTTGACCCCAACATTCTGAAGAACATATAGACCTGTTTCCAACTACCGTTTATCTCTAAAGTCCTTGAAAAAAGTAGTTCTAAAACAGCTCAACAACCACCTTCACTCCAACAGTCTCCTTCCTGCGTTTCAGTCTGCCTATCGCGTCAACCACAGCACTGAAATACCCTTGCCCACACCTTAAACACACTCTTCTACTCGCTTCTGACTCAGGGAAAATCTCCCTTCTTACTCTACTCGACTTATCTGCAGCCTTTGACACTATGACCACTCTATTCTTATCTCCCGTCTTCAAAAAACATTTGGTGTTACTGGTACAGCCCTTACCTGGTTTAGTTCATACCTTACTGACCGATTCCAGACAGTCACAGTAAACAAGATTCAGTCAGTACCTGCAAGATTGGAATGTGGAGTTCCACAGGGATCTGTTCTGGGGCCCTGTTCTTTTCACCCTCTACACTGCTCCACTGTCACATACAATTATCCGCCATCAGATCAACCATCATTTTTATGCAGATGACTCTCAAATTCTAAGCAGCGACACTCCTGAAAATCTGCCTTCTCTCTTTACAAATATGGCCATTGCTTTCAAGATATCCAAAATTGGATGATACAGAACAAATTACAGCTAAATGCAGATAAAACAGAAACCATGCTTGTAGGGACCAAACACAAAACTCTCTTCTATCACAACAGCTTCAATACAACTTGGCAATGCATCAGTCCCTTATCCACTGCTGTGAAGTATCTAGGGGTCATTATTGACAACACACTCTCTATGCAAAAATTCATCACTCAGACCTGCCAGTCCTGCTACTATCAATTACGGCGTATTAGTGCAATTCGAAGTACCTGTCCACAGATGCAACATCCAAACTTGTT
The DNA here is from genome assembly GCA_028751875.1 of Rapana venosa. NCBI lineage: Eukaryota > Metazoa > Mollusca > Gastropoda > Neogastropoda > Muricidae > Rapana > Rapana venosa. Next base: position 66,341,158 of record CM054134.1, on the reverse strand, counting down.
GCGTCTCTCATTCTTTCACGTCTGGACTATTGCAACTCTCTGTTGGCTGGTCTGCCAGCATCATCAATCCAATCCCTTCAACGTATACAAAACTCTGCAGCTCGTCTAATCCTCAGAAAGAAAAAAATCTGAGCATATTACCCTCTCTTGCAATCTCTCCACTGGCTGCCTGTGCCACAGAGAGTAAACTATAAGATCAGTACTCTCTGTTACAAATGTCTCCACAAAACAGCACCCGCCTACCTCTGTGAATGTCTTCACTTGTACACTCCTTCTCGTTCTCTCCGCTCTGCTGCAGATACCTTGTCCTTACGAATACCTAGATTCAACCAATCCACCATCGCCGTCGCTCTTTCTCTATTTCTGGTCCATTGATGTGGAATGATCTCCCTCTCTCTCTCCGCCAAAAGCCTTCTTATGACACTTTTAAATCCAGTCTCAAGACATATTTATTTCAAACCTAAGATTTTCCCCTCCTGCCTCATCTCATAGTTTTTCCCTGCCTTCAACAACCAAGATTCTATTGCCCTGCCAGGGTGTGTGACCGGGGTGTTTTTGTGTGTGTGTGTGTGTGTGTGTGTGTGTGTGTAGTGTGTGTGTGTGTGTGTGTGTGTGTGGTGCGTGTGTGCACATTTGGACTTGATGGAACTATTGCTTGTCACTGGTTGTATGACTGTGTAAGAATGAGTTGAGTGCAAGCGCTTTGATTTGTCTCTGCAAGATATAGCGCTATATAAATTCCATTTATTATTATTATATCAAAGATCCCGCAATTCATATCAGCGTTGGGTTGGTTCGGAAACACGAACATACCCAGCATATATCCCTGAAGTCGGAATGCAGCTACCTTCGTGGTGGCCAACAACGGCTGCAATCGCAAAATGTCATCATTGGTGATCCTCGGAGCTCTAGCCAAGGAACGAAATAAATTTATACTGCCTCTATTCAAAAAGAGGGTTTCGAGCGTAAATTCTGGGTGTTCAATACAGAATAGTCTTTCATCATCATCATCATCATCATCATCATCATCATCATCATCATCATCATCATCATCATCATCATCATCATCATCATCATCATCATCATCAGACCCGTGACCTTGGCGGTCGTGGGGGAGACACGAAAGACGATGCCGTGGTAAGCCTCCTCCATCCATCTCGGTCCTCGGCTCTGCGCAGTAGTGCCGAGTCATCCTAAGCCCACAGAAAAGACATGAGAGACAAATAGTCTTTTCACTATTATTTAAAACAAGATAAAGTCTTAACAGTGTCTTGGGAAGGGAGGAAGGGGGGGGTGGGGGTGGGGGGTAGAGGAAGATGAAGCAGTTGTGTGGAGTCACAAAGAAATAGATGGACAGCATCACTGAATGGACCGATCCCCCCTAAAAAACAACAACAAAGCAAAACAAAAACAAACAAACAAACAAAACACCCAAAGAAAACAAATAAAACAACAAACAAAAAACAAAACAAAAAACCTGAACAAACAAAGCAACAACAACAACAAAAGACCAAAGAAGCCAAGAAAAAACCCAAACAACCCCCCTCCCCCTCACACACACAACGAAAAACAAACAACAACAACCCCCCCCCACCCCAAACCCACTCCCCCCCCCCAACAAACAAACAAACAAAACCCACAACAAAACAACAACAACAAAACGAAACCAACAACCACACACAAAAACCCAAATAAAGCAAAAACAAACAACAAAAAGAAAGGGCAAAAAACAAAGCTTTTGTGCAGCACTTTCAACGACCACTCTAGCGCAGTGCGGAAGTGTAATAAGCACTTGTCTGACGTAAGTGCCGTTGCTCTCTGTTAAACGGTCAGAAAGACAGATTGCACTGCATAATTTATTCTGAATGCCCGGACAGTCTTGTGCCTAGGCCGTGGTTTGCTAAACTAGGACAGTTCGGCTGTAGGGAAACAGTTACCGGCAACAACACTGTAGATTCGGTTTGGTTTTTCACCCCCCCGTCGTGTGTGTGTTAGTGTGTGTGTGTGTTAGTGTGTGTGTGTGTGTGTGTGTGTGTGTGTGTTGTGTGTGTGTTAGTGTGTGTGTGTGTGTGTAGGGGGGGTGATTGTGTGTGTGTTTGTGTGTGTGTGTGTGTTAGTGTGTGTGTGTGTGTGTTAGCGTGTGTGTGTTAGTGTGTGTGTGTGTGTGTGTTTAGTGTGTGTGCGTTAGTGTGTGTGTTAGTGTTAGTGTGTGTGTGTTTGTTAGTGTGTGTGTGTGTAGGGGGGGTGATTGTGTGTGTGTTAGTGTGTGTGTTAGTGTGTGTGTGTGTGTTAGTGTGTGTGTGTTAGTGTGTGTGTGTGTGCGTGTGTGTGTGCGTGTGGTGTGTGTGTGGGGGTGGTGGGGTGGGGGTGATTGTGTGTGTGTGTGTGTGTGTGTGTGTGTTAGTGTGTGTGTATGTTAGTGTGTGTGTGTGTTTGTGTGTGCGTGTGTGTGAGAGTGTGTGTGTATATATAATATATATATATATGTGTGTGTGTGTGTGTTAGTGTGTGTGTTAGTGTGTGTGTGTGGTGTGTGTGTGTGTTAGTGTGTGTGTGTATGTATTAGTGTGTGTGTTAATGTGCGTATGTGTGTTAGTGTGGTGTATGTGTGAGTGTGTTAGTGTGTGTGTGTGTTGTGTGTGTGTTAGTGTGTGGTGTGTTGTGTGTGTGTGTTAGCGTGTGGTGTGTGTGTGTTAGTGTGTGTGTGTGTTAGTGCGTGTGTGGTGTGTGTGTGTTAGTGTGTGTGCGCATGTGTTAGTGTGTGTGTTAAGTGCGTGTGTGTTGTGTTTGTGTTGTGTTAGTGTGTGTGTGTGTGTGTTAGTGTGTGTGTGTTAGTGTGTGTGTGTGTTAGTGTGTGTGTGTGTGTGCTAGTGCGTGTGTGTGTGTGTGTGGTGTGTGTGTGTTAGTGTGTGTGTGTGTTAGTGTGTGTGTGTGTGTTAGTGTGTGTGTTGTATTGTATTATATCATATTGTATTGTATTGTATAATGTAGACCACTTGAAGTCACGGCAGAGTTCTCTGCGTGAAATTCACGCTGCTCTCCATGGGGAGAGCGCGTCGCCACAAGAGCAGCGCCACCCATTATTTTTTTTCTTTTTCCTCTCTGCATGTGTATTTGTTTCCTTATCATAGTGGCTTTTTTTTCTACAGAATTCTGTCAGGTACAACTCTCTTATTGCCGTGGGTTCTTTTACGTGCGCTAAATGTATGCTTCACACGACACCTCGGTTTATCGTCTCACCCGAAAGACTAGCACGCAGACCACCACTCACGATCTAGTGATGGGGGTGGGGGTGGGGGTGAGGGGGAGAAGACACTTTCCAGAGATGTTTTGGGCCATGGACTGGGCTAGTGGAGAAGAGGTCAAGTCTGTCAAGTCAAGTCATTCTCTGCCAGTGTTCGTACGGTGTAGATAGGGTTAAGGCGTTCAGTGAAGACCAGGCAGGCACAAGAACTATTTGTCCAGAGCTGTTTGCCACCGCCGTATCTCCATTCTTTTCTCCTCTCAACTAGCCTGGCTTCTGTTTTGGCTTGCCCTTTACTTCTGATCTCTTCTTGTTCTGTGTTTTACTACTACTACTAGTACTACTACTACTACTACTACTACTACTACTACTACTACTACTACTACTACTACTACTACTACTACTACTACTACTGCTGCTGCTGCTACTGCTGCTGCTGCTACTGCTGCTACTACTACTACTACTACTACTACTACTACTGCTACTGCTACTGCTGCTACTGCTGCTGCTGCTGCTGCTACTGCTACTACTACTACTATACTACTACTACTATACTACTACTACTACTACTACTACTGCTGCTGCTACTGCTGCTGCTGCTGCTACTACTACTACTACTACTACTACTACTACTACTACTACTACTACTACTACTACTACTACTACTACTACTACTACTACTACTACTACTACTACTCCTCCTCCTGCTGCTGCTACTGCTGCTGCTGCTGCTGCTACTACTACTACTACTACTACTACTACTACTACTACTACTACTACTACTACTACTACTATTACTGCTACTGCTACTACTACTACTACTACTACTACTACTACTACTACTACTACTACTACTACTACTACTACTATTACTGCTACTGCTACTGCTGCTACTACTACTACTACTACTACTACTACTACTACTACTACTACTACTACTACTACTACTACTACTCCTCCTCCTGCTGCTGCTGCTGCTGCTACTACTACTACTCCTCCTGCTGCTGCTGCTGCTGCTACTACTAAATGGAATTTATTACAAATCAGAGCTTTGTTTTGATGTGAACGATGGGCAAAGTGTACGTTAAAAAAAAGTGTGGTCATTTGCAGAATTACCTTTTTTTGTTTTTAGTTGTCTTCATTATCCCTCCCCTCGTCTCGCTGTCTCTTTATCTTTGCCTGTGTGTGTGTGTGTGTGTGTGTGTGTGTGTGTGTTGTGGTGGTGAGTGTGTGCGCGCGCGCGTATATATATGTGTATATTATATATATATATATATATATATATATATATATATATATATATATACATATATATATATATCCGCCCCCCCCTCTCTCTTTATCTGACTCTACCTCTGTCTCTCCCTCCTTCTCGGGCAATTTCTCCCCATCCTCCCCCATGTCCTCTCAAAGACAGAAAGAAAAGTGATACACCTCACCGTCCCTTGCAGCTGAGTTGTGTAGCAAGTGGTCTGCCTCAGCATCGCCAGTGTCCAAGAGAAGACGCTGTGGAGAGGGAGAGCACACAGACCCCTGCCTCTTGCGCCTCTGGGGATTCCTGGAGCGTAATCTGAAGGGACAGCCGGTTTAGATTTCACAATTGAATCTTCTTCACTGCCTGCTAGCCAGGTTTATCAAAGATGATTTTTTTTAATGGTATTTTCGGGGTTTTTTGTTCTTTCTCCTAATCCTGTCCCTAATTCACACAGACATGGCTGGATAAAGCAGTGGCAAAGCCAAGCCACACTATGTGCTGAGTCATAGAACTCAACTGTGGAAGCTGCCATTGTGTAAAGAACTGAGGCAACATTAACGATTTAAAAAAAAAGAAGAAGACACCCATCCCTCTCCAGTGATTCAAGTTTTCTTCTTCTGCTTCTTCTTCGTTGAATTCTCAGACAGCAACTATTGTTGTCTGTCATAGGAGGGAAACTGTGTTGCGCTGCCGTTAAGCGCCTGACAAGTCAGGCCCAGCGCATCCAACTTCAGCAGGGAAGAGAATTGTTATCTTTTAAGTCTTTCTGGGGAAAAAAGGGTAGGAGAATGGACCAAGAATGCAGAAAATGGACAAGGAGGAGGTGACAGGAATAAAAGGAACAAGGCAGAAACAAAGAGAGGGATTTGATATACATATTTTGTCACTATTTCCATGAGAACAATTATAGAGAGATGACTATTGTCATGTGAAGAATAGAGAGATTGCTATGTGAAGGACAGAGAGATGACAATTGCCGTATGAAGGATAAAGAGATGACAGAAACAAAGAGCTGGTGACATTTCTGCACCCGTTTCTTTCTTTCTGTCTGCCTCTGTAGTTTTCTTTCTCCTTCTCCCTCCATGTACTCACAGCTTCTATGTACTTATTCTCCAATTTAGAGACAAAGAGAGAAAAGAGAGAGAAAGAGAGAGAGAGAGAGAGAGAGAGAGAGAGAGAGAGAGAGAGAGAGAGAGAGAGAGAGAGAGAGAGAGAGAGAGAGAGATAACCTCGTTTTCCAAATGCCCAGTGTGTTTTGCAAGAAAGTCTGATGACATCATGCGCATGCGGAACAAAGAGAGGATGCTGCATGGAGAGTAGAGCAGAGAAGAGTAGAGGCCCATCACGTCTCTGCTAACATGGCCACACGTGACAGGGCACCCCAGGGGGCCATATATCCCAATCACCCCCACCCCCCCTCCTTTCCCCTGCTCCACACCCCCCTCCATCCCCATGAAGTCAGCATCCTCCATCCCCTTTTCTTTGATTTACTCTGTTTCTGTCTCTGTCTCTCTCTGTGTCTGGGTCATGGCCTAATGAACAAACTTTCCAATCCAAATCTCTCTCTCTCTATTTCTCTCTCTCTCTCTCTCTCTCTCTCTCTCTCTCTCTCTCCTCTCTCTCTCTCTCTCTCTCTCTCTCTCTCTCTCTCCTCGCTCTCTCTCCCTCTCTCTCTCCCTCTGTCTCTGTTGTTTTATCTGATTTATCTGGCAGTCTGATAAAGAAATGTCCGTGATGTTGGGAACAGATTGTGTCAGAGACTAGAACTGGTTATTTTTTTTTAAAAAGACTGTTAGCTGTTTGTCTGCAAATGTTGGTTTTCTGTTCAAGCGTTCACTCTTGTCTGTTGACCAGCATAATTATACCTGCCTGCTGTGTATGAATTTGTATCTGGCTGTGTCTCTGATTCTGTAGCTGTGCTCATGTCGGTCTGTTTAAAAATTCATCTTCGTCTCCATCATCTTTATCTTCATGTTGCTTTCTATGGTTGTGTTTCTCTACCTCTGTCCTTACTTGTCCTCCAAATGAGAAAAGAAAATGATTTGATTCCATGCCAACTTTGCCAAGGGTTTTCTGAGGAATAAATTTGGGCTCTCTAGCTATTGTCTGCTGGATAGCCTAGTGTCTAGAGGACATTTTCTTTTTCGCTCCTCAGCCAGTTCCAGAGGTTCACCTTTGGTGACATTTTGCCTATATAACTGTTTTTCCCCCCACCATTAAGGTAGCTGTATTCCAACTTTGGGAACACAGTTGGGACTTGATGCATGAACCTACCAATTCTGCCAGGTTAGTCAGGAGGTATCTCTCTGCTCTTTCTGATTTTCAACTGTGGTGGGTTCTTCTGACGTGCACAGGTCTGTAAACACACGGGTCTGACTGGTTTTAGAGTCTCCTAAAAAAAATCTTGACATTCAGTTCGATATTCCCATCAGACTGGAAAGAAAGGGCAAGGCTGGGAATCGAACCAAGAACCTCATGTTTTACTTGTTAGGCATGCAAATGTCTAAGCCATCCTGAAACCTTCCTTGGTGACTTAGAGCATTAAGCTTGTAGTCTGAGAGTAACTCAGGGTGGGGGGTTTTGAGTAGTTCTTCAGTTTAACCTCCTTCCACTAAATAGTGATTATCTGACGGGTTAGTGTGTGTGTGTGTGTGTGTGTGTGTGTGTGTGTGTGTGTGTGTGTGTGTGTGTGTGTGTGTGTGTATGTATGTGTGTGTGTGTGTGTGTGTGTGTGTGTGTGTGTGTGTGTGTAGGGGGAGGGATATGTACACAACTAATCAATCACAATAAAGAACTATTATGAAAAAAGCATAAACAAGCATTCTGAGAAGAAAAAATTAACAGCTAAAATATTAACTTTGCAATTCATATAATTGATGCTATCCTTATGTTAAAGGAGTCTGTAAATAGGAGTATGACTTAATACAATTTCTTTCATTAATGGAATGTCTTTTAGAATTTGCTGTAAGCTACAAACTGGGAAGACAGGTAAAAAGTTTTTCAGATCTCTGCATTGTAAAAGAATGTGATCATTGGTAAGATTTTCGTCACAGATACATGTTGCTGTTTTTGAAAAAAAAAGTGGGGGTTTGAGTGTCTGCTGAGGTGTCCATTTCAGATTTCCCCTTGGAGTTAACATGATTTCCCTCCTCAGAAATGCCTTTGTCCGGGACTGTGACCTGAGGTCCCCTGAGTACAAAACATCATGCAGTCATATTAAATCCGTATTCACTTCTTCTTTTTAGAAAGAAAAAAAAGATGGCCAGCAGTGGCTGGTAGCATTAATGTTGTAAACATACCAAGCATGCACCTCTACAACATGGAAATGGATGGGCTCCACCAGCTTCAATTTGTCCATAATAACACTGCCTGAAAACTTCGCTGCAGTGCCCCAGAGAGAGAAAGGGAGAGAGAGAGAGAGAGAGAGAGAGAGAGAGAGAGAGAGAGAGAGAGAGAGAGAGAGAGAGAGAGAGAGAGAGAGGCTCTTTGTTTTTCCAATTTTCTAGTGCGTTCTGCAGAAAGTCTGATGACATCATGCGCATGCTGAACAAAGAGAGGATGCTGCATGGAGAGTAGAGTAGAGGCCCATCACGTCTCTGCTAACATGGCCACACGTGACAGGGCACCCCAGGGGGCCATATATCCCCATTCCCCCTCCTTTCCCCTGCTCCACACCCCCCTCCATCCCCATTAAGTCAGCATCCTCCCGTCCCCTCCTTCCACCCTTTCCCCCTTCCCCCCCTCAGGCTTTCTGTTTTCATGTTATCTCTGTTGTTCCATCTGATTTGTCTGGCAGTCTGATAAAGAAATGTGGGCGATGTTGGGAAGTGATTGTGTCAGAGACTGGGTCTGGTTTGGGGGACTTGCTAGGTGTTTGTCTGCAAATGTTGGCTTTTCTTGTCAAGTGTTCTCTCTTGTCTGTTGACCTGCGTGATTGTGCCTGTCTGCTGTGTGTGAATTTTTGTATCTTGTTGTGATTCTGATTCTGTAGTTGTACTCGTGTCCGTCTGTTTAAATATCAATCTTCGTCTCCATCATCTTTATGTTCATGTTGCTTTCTCTCTATGTTTCTCTACCTCTGCCCTGCATTTCCTCAAAATAAGAGTAGAAAACTGTTTAATTCCATGTGCTATGTCAACTTCCCCAAGGATTTTCCAAAGTATACATACATCTGGGTGCTCTGGCTACTGTGGCTGGGATAATCTCGTGGCTGGAACATCTGTCTTTTTATTGGCCGTTCCTCAGCTACAGCTCTGAGGTGTACCAATCATAAGATCCTTGCGTGTAGATATGCCACCATTTTTTGCCCATCACTAAGGTAGCCGTATTCTGACTTTGGGGATGATGCCTAAACACGACACTGGAGCATTTAACTTGTCATCTAACAGTAACTCAGGGTGCGTGTTTAAAGCCTCTGCTGAGGTGTCCAATCAAGATGTTTCCCCTGGAGTTGACATGAGCTGACTTCACTCCTCACAAAGTCCTTTGTCAGGGACTATAAACTGGGGTCCCATGCGCCCATGTGTACAGAACATCTGGAACTCACATTACAAAAGCGTTGATGCGGCAAACATACCCAGCATGCATCTCTACAACCTGGAGAGGGATGGGCTGTGCCAGGTTCAACTTGCCCACAACACACTGCCTGAAAACTTCACTGCAGTGCCCCAAATGACTCCTGAGGGAGTGCAGTGAAAGAAGTCCGCCCAGTCAAGTGAAGTGATAGTGATGGACTCTTGGCCTCTGTGTTCTGCCACTACATAGTCCCAACTTCGGATTTCATTTCAGACCCTGTAGATTGGGTAGTTACAGTTTTCATAACACAACAGTCTGTCTATTGGATAGTTACAGTTTTCATAGCATAACAGTCTGTCTATTGGGTAGTTACAGTTTTCATAAATAACAGTTTGTCTATTGGGTAGTTACAGTTTTCATAACAGTCTGTCTATTGGGTAGTTACAGTTTTCATAAATAACAGTCTGTCTATTGGGTAGTTACAGTTTTCATAACAGTCTGTCTATTGGGTAGTTACAGTTTTCATAAATAACAGTTTGTCTATTGGGTAGTTACAGTTTTCATAACATAACAGTCTGTCTATTGGGTAGTTACAGTTTTCATAACATAACAGTCTGTCTATTGGGTAGTTACAGTTTTCATAACAGTCTGTCTATTGGGTAGTTACAGTTTTCATAACATAACAGTCTGTCTATTGGGTACTTACAGTTTTCATAACAGTCTGTCTATTGGGTACTTACAGTTTTCATAACAGTCTGTCTATTGGGTAGTTACAGTTTTCATAACATAACAGTCTGTCTATTGGGTAGTTACAGTTTTCATAACAGTCTGTCTATTGGGTAGTTACAGTTTTCATAACAGTCTGTCTATTGGGTACTTACAGATTTCATAACAGTCTGTCTATTGGGTAGTTACAGTTTTCATAAGTAAAAGTCTGTCTATTGGGTAGTTACAGTTTTCATAAATAACAGTTTGTCTATTGGGTAGTTACAGTTTTCATAACATAACAGTCTGTCTATTGGGTAGTTACAGTTTTCATAACAGTCTGTCTATTGGGTAGTTACAGTTTTCATAAATAACAGTCTGTCTATTGGGTAGTTACAGTTTTCATAAAAGTCTGTCTATTGGGTAGTTACAGTTTTCATAACATAACAGTCTGTCTATTGGGTAGTTACAGTTTTCATAAAAGTCTGTCTATTGGGTAGTTACAGTTTTCATAAATAACAGTCTGTCTATTGGGTAGTTACAGTTTTCATAACATAACAGTCTGTCTATTGGGTAGTTACAGTTTTCATAACATAACAGTCTGTCTATTGGGTAGTTACAGTTTTCATAACATAACAGTCTGTCTATTGGGTAGTTACAGTTTTCATATCAGTCTGTCTATTGGGTAGTTACAGTTTTCATAAATAACAGTTTGTCTATTGGGTAGTTACAGTTTTCATAACATAACAGTCTGTCTATGCGGTAGTTACAGTTTTCACAACAGTCTGTCTATTGGGTAGTTACAGTTTTCATAACAGTCTGTCTATTGGATAGTTACAGTTTTCATAACATAACAGTCTGTCTATTGGGTAGTTACAGTTATCATAACAGTCTGTCTATTGGGTAGTTACAGTTTTCATAAAAGTCTGTCTATTGGGTAGTTACAGTTTTCATATCAGTCTGTCTATTGGGTAGTTACAGTTTTCATATCAGTCTGTCTATTGGGTAGTTACAGTTTTCATAACATAACAGTCTGTCTATTGGGTAGTTACAGTTTTCATATCAGTCTGTCTATTGGGTAGTTCCAGTTTTCATAAATAACAATCTGTCTATTGGGTAGTTACAGTTTTCATAACATAACAGTCTGTCTATGCGGTAGTTACAGTTTTCATAACAGTCTGTCTATTGGGTAGTTACAGTTTTCATAACATAACAGTCTGTCTATTGGGTAGTTACAGTTTTCATAAAAGTCTGTCTATTGGGTAGTTACAGTTTTCATATCAGTCTGTCTATTGGGTAGTTACAGTTTTCATATCAGTCTGTCTATTGGGTAGTTACAGTTTTCATAACATAACAGTCTGTCTATTGGGTAGTTACAGTTTTCATAACATAACAGTCTGTCTATTGGGTAGTTACAGTTTTCATAACAGTCTGTCTATTGGGTAGTTACAGTTTTCATAACATAACAGTCTGTCTATTGGGTAGTTACAGCTTTCATAACAGTCTGTCTACTGGGTAGTTACAGTTTTCATAAAGAACAGTCTGTCTATTGGGTAGTTACAGTTTTCATAACAGTCTGTCTATTGGGTAGTTACAGGTTTCATAACATAACAGTCTGTCTATTGGGTAGTTACAGTTTTCATAACATAACAGTCTGCCTATTGGGTAGTTACAGTTTTCATAACAGTCTGTCTATTGAGTAGTTACAGTTTTCATAACAGTCTGTCTATTGGGTAGTTACAGTTTTCATAACATAACAGTCTGTCTATTGGATAGTTACAGTTTTCATAACATAACAGTCTGTCTATAGGGTAGTTACAGTTATCATAACAGTCTGTCTATTGGGTAGTTACAGTTTTCATAAAAGTCTGTCTATTGGGTAGTTACAGTTTTCATATCAGTCTGTCTATTGGGTAGTTACAGTTTTCATATCAGTCTGTGTATTGGGTAGTTACAGTTTTCATAACATAACAGTCTGTCTATTGGGTAGTTACAGTTTTCATATCAGTCTGTCTATTGGGTAGTTCCAGTTTTCATAAATAACAGTCTGTCTATTGGGTAGTTACAGTTTTCATAACATAACAGTCTGTCTATGCGGTAGTTACAGTTTTCATAACAGTCTGTTTATTGGGTAGTTACAGTTTTCATATCAGTCTGTCTATTGGGTAGTTACAGTTTTCATAACAGTCTGTCTATTGGGTAGTTACAGTATTCATAAATAACAGTCTGTCTATTGGGTAGTTACAGTTTTTATAACAGTCTGTCTATTGTGTAGTTACACTTTTCATAACAGTCTGTCTATTGGGTAGTTACAGTTTTCATAAATAACAGTATGTCTATTGGGTAGTTACAGTTTTCATAACAGTCTGTCTATTGAGTAGTTACAGTTTTCATAACATAACAGTCTGTCTATTGGGTAGTTACAGTTTTCATAAATAACAGTCTGTCTATTGGGTAGTTACAGTTTTCATAACATAACAGTCTGTCTATTGGGTAGTTACAGTTTTCATAAATAACAGTCTGTCTATTGGGTAGTTACAGTTTTCATAACATAACAGTCTGTCTATTGGATAGTTACAGTTTTCATAACATAACAGTCTGTCTATTGGGTAGTTACAGTTTTTATAACAGTCTGTCTATTGGGTAGTTACAGTTTTCATAACATAACAGTCTGTCTATTAGGTAGTTACAGTTTTCATAACATAACAGTCTGTCTATTGGGTAGTTACAGTTTTTATAACAGTCTGTCTATTGGGTAGTTACAGTTTTTATAATAGTCTGTCTATTGGGTAGTTACAGTTTTCATAAAAGTCTGTCTATTGGGTAGTTACAGTAATCATAACAGTCTGTCTATTGGATAGTTACAGTTTTCATAACAGTCTGTCTATTGGGTAGTTACAGTTTTCATAACAGTCTGTCTATTGGGTAGTTACAGTTTTCATAAATAACAGTCTGTCTATTGGGTAGTTACAGTTTTCATAACAGTCTGTCTATTGGGTAGTTACACTTTTCATAACAGTCTGTCTATTGGGTAGTTACAGTTTTCATAACAGTCTGTCTATTGGGTAGTTACACTCTTCATATCAGTTTGTCTATTGGGTAGTTACACTCTTCATAACAATCTGTCTTTTGGGCAGTTCGTTTTGACCAGTCTGTCTTGCATCCAACTGAAGGTTTCGACATGCGACTTGTTAAACTCCAAGGGAATATTGGCATCGTTTTCCTAGCATTTCTTAAACACATTTTGCCATGAAGTTTGTATGTGTGTTGTGTGTGTGTGTGTGTGTGTGTGTGTGTGTGTGTGTGTGTGTGTGTGTGTTGTGTGTGTGTGTGTGTGTGCGTGTTTGTGTGTGTGTGTTTGTGTGTGTGTGTGTCTGCATACACACGCACGCGCTCATGCGTTTGTATGTGGTGCCTGTGAGTGTGCGTAAGTAACCGTCTTTCAAACTTTAGGTTGAATAACTGGCCAACTTGGTCTACTTACCACC
>CM054134.1:66315239-66322451 GCA_028751875.1 Rapana venosa | reverse complement strand
GGGGAAAATGAGATGCCTCAAAGGGCTCCTTGCATCTCATACAAACCATGTCACCAACAATGAAAGCCGCAAATATCCTAAACGTGCGGGACTATGAAACCTACGACCCCCGGCGAAAAAGAGGAAACTCAAAGGTAGGGGGCACGTAACACGCTAGAAGGACTTAAAAAGACCATCCGAAAGGAGCATCCGGGGGAAGAGAAAAGGGGGCAACAGGGGGAGAAAGTGGGCCGCGACATCCTGTTGGGACGGGGGAGGATTCATGTCCCCCAAAGGCACTTGCCCACGACCGCGCTAAGTGGAGCCAGCTGGCCCACCGTTCGCCACCAGCACCCCCCACACCCTGGGGGGTTACGGGCCATGAACAGTGAACAGTGTGAACGCCTTTTCAAAGACTACACCGGGAAAAAGGAAAATCAGGCGGGGGAACAGATTCAAACCCGGAGCCTCGCTTCTTTGGAGAAAATTTTTAGCCAAAGAGAGAAAAGAGAGAGAGGAGAGAAAAGAGAGAAGAGGAGAGAGAGAGAGAGAGAGAGGAGAGAAAAGAGAGAGAGAGAAGAAAAAAGAGGAGAGAGAGAGAAGGAGAGAGAGAGAGGTGCGGGGATAACAAGTTTTGTTCCTAAGACCAAAACCCATGGGAAGGAGGGGTGATTACGACTCTCATTTTAAAAACAGAAATTCACCAAATCACACACAACACACTACATGGTTTTAAAAAACATAACGGGGTCTCACTTTTTTGCTTACCCAACAAAACCAATTTCGCTTTAAAAGATTTTCAAAAAAACATAGAAAGATTAAAAATTAACATCGATTTGATGACGCCAAAAGGAAAACTAAGCGATGAAAAATAGGTTTACTGCAATATTTCAGAAGAATGTATTTTTCTCTCAGGTCACCTAATAACCGAGCAACGTAATACAAAGTGAACTTCGTCTTCCTTAGCTGATCTACATAATACTCATTTATCATTTCTTATGGCAAGATTTTTAAATCTTTGACTGTGCACAGCAATACCAGATACCCCAGTCGAAACTTAAGTTAATGCATTTTTTACAAACCGGTTCATATTCATCACTAGATATGGTTCAATCAAATGATTTACTTTAAGAAGTCTAAAGAATGAAAACCTTTCACTTTCTTGGACTTGCAAATCCCACTCTTGCCATTTACAGTGTATCATACGTTGTTTGAAACACGCAAAAAAAAACAACCACCCAAAAAAACTCTGCATACATTGACGTTCATTTGTTACCCAAGTTGTTTTACCTTTAGCATCAAGTTCACATAATGTTTTGCCTTCTTTAGGTAATCTGTGAGCGTTCATACAGACTAATTTAAGTCAGTGCTTAATACATTTAATGTAAGCATTCAAATAAATTGTAAATTGATCAAGTTCGCCATAAACAAAGAGTTTTGGTGTACGTCATTCAACATGTAAAAATCGCTTCATGGCAAACAGATGTATCTTGTCAATTTCATTTCCATATTCCAGACCCCAAATTTCAGCATCGTATTGAACTATGGGTTGTACCTTGGCATCAAACAATTTAAAGAACAATTTCGCACAATTGCTGTCGTCAAATTTGTACAGAAAATGTAATGCATTCGTATTAGCACGTCTACCTTTGATAACAATATCTCGAGAGAGAGGTCTATTTATCTATTTATTTATTCTTTTATTTCGAGGATAATGGAATAAGCACTCGTGTGCTTTTTACATCCAGTCCCCGTGTGTATGAAGTTTTGTAAGAGACAGAGACAGGGACAGACGAAAAGAGACAACAGAAAGTGTAGTTTATTAGAGGAGCAGGAGCAACTATGACATTTGCAAGAAGACAACGAAACGAAGAAAACGATGATGAGCACAGTGCTCACCTTCGCGGACAACGAGCAGATGACGGTGACGATGTCATCAGTTCTATGATAACTGTCAGAGACAAAGAAAGATAAAATAAAAGACGATGACGACCACAATGATAGTCAAGAAGAGGGAGTGGATGAACACAACAATCACAACTGCAATAATACTTAGAAATGACTAGATTTTATTAGAAATGACCAGAACATAAAATCGACTCGTGATATTATCTAAGATCATCTTCAAAGAGCACCAGACGATGGAAACGACGATGGTATCTATGATAACGTTAAAGACGTCGATGAAGATGACGACAACAATGACATCCATGTAAAAACGTAAAGGTGTCCCATAACCTATGTGGTCGTAGGGGAGCGAGATCGTCAGAGACCTCACTTCTCAAGGGGCCAGCATATTGAGGGCGGCGCCCATCTCCTCTCCCTCGCTGCTTTACCTTCCCTGACCCTAAAAGAGGGTAGGTACCCATTTACAGCTGGGTGAACTGGGGGAACTGTACTGAAGCCAATGCGCGCAAACGGTCACCCATCCAAGTGGTAACTATGCTCAACGCTGCTTAACCTTGGCTGGGGAAAAGCGAGTGCTCGGACCACTAAGCTATCCCGTCCCTCAAATACGATAAAAAGATGAAAACAATAATCACCACTATCAAGTTCAGTGCAAAAGATCAGGAGATGAAAACTATAATGACAGCTGCAGACAACAATGACGATGACGACCATTGTGGAAAGAAAGAGGATGAGAAAGGAATGAAAGAAGAAGTAGGTAAGGAAGGTCTATGATTGATACTGCCTGGAATGAAAGAAGAGGCTATGAGGAAAAACATGACAGACAGACGGAAAACCAGCGAGATGACAAGATCAAAGGGCACGGAAACATGAAAAGATTAACAATATCGTGTTTAATTGTGAACATGTTTGTTTTTTTCTTTCCCTGTCGCTTTGACTCTGTCTCTTTGTCTCTGTCTCTGTGTCTCTGTCTCTGTCTGTCTGTCTCTCTCTATCTCTCTGTCGCTTTGTCTCTGTCAGTCTGTCTGTCTCTGTCTTTCTCTGTCTGTCTGTCTCTCTGTATCTCTCTCTGTCTTTCTTTGTGTTTCTCTGTCTCTCTCTGTTTATTTATCTTTCTGTCTGTCTGACTGTCTGTTTCTCTATCTGTCCCCCCTCTCTCGCTCACTCATTCCTTTTTGCCCCCCCTCTCCTTCCTTTCCACTTTCTGCCACCACCCTCACTCTGTGTGTGCGTGTGTGTGCGCGTGTGTGCGCGTGTATGCGTGTGTGCGTGCGTGTGCGTGAGTGTGCGTGTGTGTGCATGTGTGTGTGCGTGTGTGGTGCGTGCGCGTGTTTGTGTGCGTGTGCGCGCGCGTGTGTGTGTGCGTGTGTGCGCGTGTGTGTGTGTGCGTGTGTGTGTGTTTGTGTATGTGTGTGTGTGCACGCGCGCATATGTGTGTGTATGTGTTGATAAGGAGAGAAAGCGAGCTGACAGGTGCTTGAATGGACATTGCAGCTTCAGACTTATTAGAGGAGGGGGAGGAGAAGAAGGAGGAGGAGATGGAGGAGGAGGAGGAGGAGAATAAGAATAAGATGATGATGATGATGATGATTAGGAGGAGGATGCTGAAGAACAGAAAGAAAGAAAGAAAGAAAGAAGAAGAAGGTTCCTGGATCTGTTTGTTGTTGATTTTGGCGTCTGGAATTTTCGACCAGATGAAAGCAGTTCATAGCATTGTGAAAGCATGTGTATTTCATCAGTAGCAATGAATTCAATTGTTTGTTGGGGTCTTTTTTGTTAACTTATCATACAAAGAACTTCACATCTTTTGCTTTTTCACCAACAATTTTGCCATATACGATCAAAGTCTGTTCTGAATGCATTTTTGTTCTTTTCTTTTCTTAAAAATTTGTTTTTACACTTCGACTACCTACCACTATCAAAACCAGCGCGACAAGACTGATTCTACAAAGCTGCCATTTCTGTTTTCGTTCCTCGGCTAGAGTTCCGAGGTTCACCAATGACGATATGTGACCGTTTTTATCCCACCATTAAAAATAGCCACATTCCGACTTCAGAGATCAAAGCTGCGACAAAAATAAGCACAAACTATCTTTTTTTTATAACGTCCAGTGACAGCAGTTTCTGGAGGTATGATATCTTTGACATTTTTTTTTAATGAATAAAAGCAGCGTTTGCATTCGAATTCAGCTTATTTTCCAGAATTGTACCAAGATAGTTTTTTACTCCTGCACTCTCTCTTCTCTCTCTGCTTTGGTTTGGTCTATGAACAGATCGGGAACTGCGGGTGTATTTCTGCGACAATCAATTTAACATTTCTTTGGTTTAGCTGACATTTAAACCAAGAGAGTTATTTCTTACACCAATCACAGAACCTTTGTACTTCATCAAAATATACGTTATTTGAGCTGGATATTTCTAGAATACCAGGATTGTTGACTATTAATTCTTATAACTGTAATTAATCGTTGCTATACAGTGTAAAAAGTACAAGAGCTAAGACAGTGCCTTGTGGTTTGTGCATTATGTTACGGACTGGAAGATCGAGGGTTCGAATCCCATAAGAGGCATAGGGATTTTTAGGACCCCAGCGGGCTCCTACGCAGAGTGAGTGTGCTGTGGGCTCAGTGGGAAGACTGGGACCACACAGTCGAGCTTCATCCACTTTTCGGATGTGATTTTGACAGTGTTGCTCAAATTACTTTACCAATATTGCAGGTGTCTTTATCTCTCTAGCCTGGTTAACGCCGGGATACATTATGATAGAAAGCCATCCATTAGATCGTGAGTGGTAGTCTGGGTGCTAGTTTTTCGGATGAGACGATAAACCGAGGTTCCGTGTGTTACATATAATTATTTAGCGCACGTAAAAGAACCCACGGCAACAAGGGAGTTGTCCCTGGCAAAATTCTGTAGAAAAAAGCCATTCTGGTATGGAAACAAATACACTTGTGGACAGGAAAAGAAAAACAAGATAGGTGGCGCTGTTCTTGTGGCGACGCGCCCTCCCTGAGGAGAGCAGTCCGAATATCAGGCAGAGAAATCTGCCGTGACTTAAAGCGGCAAACAACACAACACAACACAACACAACACAACACCATACCATACCATACCATACCATACCATACCATACCATACCATACCATACCATACCATACCATACCATACCATACCATACCATACCATACCATGCAATGTTACATTATTGTTTTAAAGAAGGCAAAAACAGACTGCAAACTACACTGATTAAAATCACCGAGAACAACATTAGAAGAGTCAGGAAGAAAGCAACTCTTAAGTCCTACACGACATCAGCAATGTCATTGGCAGCACGTGCAATGTTGGCAGAGGGCGGGGTGCACATGGCAGTGATTACAAACCTTTCCAATTCACGGGACTGGCAAAAAATCCCCCAAACCAACCAACCAACAAACAAGCCCAACCCTTCCCACTTCACGGGGCAGGCAAAAAAGCACAACAACCAACCAACAAACAAACCCAACCCTTCCCAATTCACGGGGCAGGCAAAAAAAAACAACCAACAACCAAGCAACAAACAAACCCAACCCTTCCCAAATCACGGGGCAGGCAAAAAACAACAACCAACAACCAACAAACAAACCCAACCCTTCCCAATTCACGGGCAGGCAAAAAAAAACAACCAACAACCAAGCACACAAACAAACCCAACCCTTCCCAAATCACGGGGCAGGCAAAAAACAACAACACCAACAACCAACAAACAAACCAACCCTTCCCAATTCACGGGCAGACAAAAAAGCACAACAACCAACAAACAAACCCAACCCTTCCCAATTCACGGGGCAGACAAAAAAGCACAACAACCAACAAACAAACCCAAACCCTTCCCAATTCACGGGGCAGACAAAAAGCACAACAACCAACAAACAAACCCAACCCTTCCCAATTCACGGGGCAGGCAAAAAAGCACAACAACAACAACAAACCCAACCCTTCCCAATTCACGGGGCAGACAAAAAAGCACAACAACAACCAACAAACCAACCCAACCCTTCCCAATTCAGGGGGCAGGCAAAAAAACAACCAACCAACCAACCAACAAACAAACCCAACTCTTCCCAATTCACGGGGCAGGCAAGAAACAACAACCAACAACCAACCAACAAACAAACCCAACCCTTCCCAATTCAGGGGGCAGGCAGGTAATGGGGGACGCAGTGACACTGAGAAAAGGTCAACGTCCGGTGTTGCTCAGCTGTGTTCTCACCTGTCACATTGGCTGTCTTGCAATACCTTTTCATTGACCCACAGGGCACACACGTGGCCATTCTGCCACTTAGAAGAATTTGGTTAGGGTCGTCAGTTCTGAAAGGAGTTTGAAAACCGTCCCTGAAAACAGCATGGTCAGTCACAGTCTCTCTCTCTCACACAGCCAGGTTTCAGTCAAAGTACGCATGTATGCGTCAGGAAATTCTGTCAGCAGTTTGTGGCTAGCAGGTCCTTCGAACTTCAAGTAAGGTATTATGGTGGGAATAGCGCCTACATGTGATACAATAATTGAGGAAAGAAGGGGGAGGGGTGGTTTTATTTCTTCGTAAATGTCTTCACACTCCTCTGTATCCTGGCTTCTTTGATTGTCTTATTTCATACCTGCTCTCATTGTAGTCATTTAAATACACATCCTCTGAAGTCGGAATGGGGCTACCTTCATGGTGGGTAAAAACGGTCGCACACCCCAAAATCTCATCGTTGGTGAACCTGGGAGCTCTAGCTGCAGAACGAAAAAGAAATTTAAGACATCTCTAAAGGGAGATTTTCAAACTTAAGTCCATTTGTATCTCTGAATGTTTTGTACAGTGACAGAGTTTCATGATTATAACAACACATATTGTACTGCCCTGTTAAAACCACTTTGAACCCTTGCACTTGTAAAAATACAGACGTTTGTGAGATCCACTTTCACAATTACCAGCAAAAAGAGTCTGAAATACACCCACGGTCCACTTGCTGGATATCACAGAAAAACACTTTGCACAAGAGTATTACAGATCACAGGGTATGAACATTTGAAAATCAACAATACCCACTATACAAGCCCCTCCAATTGCCCCTGGTGAAGCGCCCCTCTAAAGCAGGCAACACACTACCCTGTTTAACCTCACCCTTCAGACAGACCTTTCAAACCTGTTCGTTCCAACCTGTCAGAGTGAAAAGGACCAGCTGCTACAGGAAGCGTTTGCAAGGTGTACAAAGTAAACACGTCTCTGTGTGCCCCCCAGGCTTCAATCCCATTCACAAGGCACACACAGGCTTGCACGTGTGTGTGTGTGTGTGTGTGTGTGT
>CM054134.1:66307739-66310239 GCA_028751875.1 Rapana venosa | reverse complement strand
TTCCGAAAAGCGGAACGGGTTTTAACGCGTGCGCAAGCTGTTCTGCGTGCGTTCGCGCACAGGACCTGGGTTTATAGTCTCATCCGAAAGACTTTGGGGGAGAGTGGAGTCTGCACTGATGTCCAGCTAGCTGTTTGACAAGCTTGGGGGGAGGGGGGGGAGTCTTGTTCATTGTCTACCAGGCCATCATATGTCGTCTGCAAAGCAAATAATACTACTATTTTTGCAAGAAATTACTACTACTGCTACTATTACTACTGCTATTACTGCTACTACTGCTACTGCTACTACTACTGCTACTGCTGCTGCTGCTGTTGTTTTTGCTGCTGCTGCTGCTGCTACTACTACTACTACTACTACTGCTGCTGCTACTGCTGCTGCTGCTGCTACTGCTACTACTACTACTACTGCTGCTGCTACTACTACTGCTGCTGCTGCTGCTGCTGCTGCTGCTGCTGCTACTGCTACTGCTACTACTACTACTACTACTACAGCTGCTGCTGCTGCTGCTGCTGCTACTGCTACTTCTACTACTTCTACTTCTACTACTGCTACTACTACTACTACTACTACTAAGAAGAAGAAGTCAAGTCAAGTCAAGTCAAATACTTTTATTTCGAGGATAACGAATAAGCACTCATGAGAGAGAGAGAGAGAGAGAGAGAGAGAGAGAGAGAGAGAGAGAGAGAGAGAGAGAGAGAGAGAGAGAGAGAGAGAGAGAGAGGAGAGAGACAGACAGACAGACAGACAGACAGAGAGCAAAATGACTGATCGACTGACAGTCAGCCACACGTGTACAAGAGAGTCAGGCAGACAGACACAGAGGCAGACAAAAGAAAGAACGGTATGGTTACGTCATGCCCTTATGGCAGCATGGTGTTTGGCTTACACAACAAGTCAACGACACGACCACCTTTAGATGCTTGTCTGAAGACACTAATTACAACACTCCAACTCGTTAGCGTTCTGTGCGTGCCTGTGTCGGGATGGGGGGTGGGGTGGGCGTGGAGAGATCTTGAACGGGTGGCAGAAGAAGAACAATGTAGAGAGGATTTATTTTATTTGATTTGATTCTTTTTATATCGAAGATAATGATATAAGCGCTTATGTGGTTGTGTTGTTTTTTTTTTATACATGCAGTCCCCGTGTGTATGCGGTTTTTGTAAATTCTGTCATCTGTTCCCACCGGCACACAATGACCTACTCTTATACGAGTAGCGGAACAAGTAAAACGTGAGGTTCTGGGTTCGGTTCTTAGTCTTGCCCTTTCTTCCCAGTTTGACGAGAAAACAAATCGAACTGAATGTCAAAGGTCTTCGGATGAGACTATCATAATTAGACAAACCGAGGCCCGTGTGGGAATGGACGCAGAACATCTTGCGCACACGTTGAAAACTCGCTCCGCCTTTTGGAAGAGTAGGCCATTTCGTGTATGTAGGAACGGATGAAAAAAAAATGCAGCATGAACACAGGTGTGGTGTTTAGACACCATCCCCCAAGTCGGAATGCGGCTACCCTAATGGTGGGTGCGTGGTATTGATGGGAGGGGGGGGGGGGGGGGGGGCGGTTGCATACGTAAAAATCTCACCATTGGTGAAGACACACACATACAAACACACACACACCACAAAACATACACACACACAACATACAAACACACACACACACACAAACACACACACACAAACACACATACACACACAAACACACATACACACACACAAACACAACACACAAACACACACACAAACACACATACAAACACACACACAAACACACACACACACAAACATACACACACAAATACACACACACAAACACACACACACAAACACACACACACAAACACACACACACACATACACACCAACACACACACAACACAAACACAACACACAAACACAGACACACACAAACACAGCACAAACAAACACACACAAACACACAAACACACACACACAAACACACACACACACGCCAAACACACACACCACACATACCACATACACACACGGTGCGCGCGCGCGCGCGCACGAACAAACAATAGCAATGAAACGGACAGGAGAACACACACAGGCTAAGCTTACCCCGGCCGTTTCTTCTGCCAGTCTGCATCAGGCACAGAAGTGGGGGTAGCAGGATGGTTAAGACGTTTGCCTGCCAACAAGTAAACCGTGAGGTTCTGGGTTCGATTCCAAGCCTCGCCCTTTCTTCCCAGTTTGACAGGAAAAAAATCGAACTGAATGTCAAAGTCCTTCGGACGAGACTATAAACCGAGGCCCCGTGTGCGAACGCATACAGAACATCTTGCGCACACGTTAAATCCTGTTCCGCTTTTCGAAAGAGTAGGCCATTGTGTGCAGGTGGGAACAGATGACAAAATTGACAAAACCGCATACACACGGAGACTGATTGTAAAAAACACATGAGTGCTTATTCCATTATCCTCGATATTTAAAAAAAAGGAAACAAGAAAAAAGATGTGGGGGTGGGGTGGGGG
>CM054134.1:66300239-66305239 GCA_028751875.1 Rapana venosa | reverse complement strand
GACTCCACTCTCCCCAAAAGTCCTTCGGATGAGACTATAAACCGAGGCCCCGTGTGCGAACGCATGTAGAACATCTTGCGCACACGTTAAATCCTCTTCCGTTTTTCGTAAGAGTAGGCCATTGAGTATCGGTAGGAAGAGATGACAAAATTTACAAAACCGCATACACACGGGGACTGGATGTAAGAGCTTATTCCATTATCCTCGATATAAAAGAATTTTAAAAAAGAAGATTAAATTGAGCGTGGTTAACTCTTTGACGGATGACCGTTCATGCGCCCTGGCTTCTGTACAGTCTCCCAGTTCACACGGCTGTAAATGGGTACCTGCTCTCTCTAGCGACAGAGAAAAGGTAAAGCAGCAAGAGGGAGGAGATGGGCGCCTCCATCAAGATGCTAGCCCCTTAGAGAAGCTGAGGTCTTTGGCACCTTGCTCCCTAACGACCGCACAGATTTGGGAAACCCCTTTACCTTCAGAAGAGCTATGGAGGTCTATAGAGGCTCCTGGGTGTTGAAGCCATTTTGACTTTATGGACGCAGCTTCTAATGTACTGACCAGACGACGTTGCTGACGGGTAATAATAAAAAAGGAGGTAAAGGTAAAGGAGTCCCATAACCTATAAGGTCGTAGGGGAGCGAGGCGTCAGAGACCTCAATACGGGTAATAATACGGGTAGTAATACCAACAATAATATATGGAATTTTTAGAATGCTGAATCTTGTAAAGCAAACAAATCAAAGCGCTTGTAGACTAAGGTCTGGTGCTTTCTGCTGTCTTCCTATCCTCACTGGCTGGAACCTGTCCTGTTTGTTGTTCACCCACAGGTTTTTGGTTAATTAACTGAGGCTTGAACAAGATGGCAGCTCCAGCGGCAGCTAGCCCATGTGCCGTAGACATTCTTTCTGCCAACATGAAAACTAAATGATGAAAGTGGAAATTCAGGCGTGCGTGTATGAGAAAGAGAGAGAGAACTCGAACTCGAACTCGAACTGGTTTATTCAGTATAGGCCATGGCCCCTTACTGAAGGGGGTACAATACACCAGTTTCAAAGCCAAACAGTGGCCAGGTGTTCCAAAACTTAATCTGTAAACATGTCATTTACAATATGTAGATCAACATAAAGCACAAGATATCTTTGACAGTAAAAGGTTCAAATAACCTGAAAAGGAAAATCTTCGTTGTTTGATTATGTTCATTTCAGTTGTGTCATCTATCTATAAACTTTATACAAATCAGCAGATAACAAAATATAATCATTACACTTTTACCTGTGTCTGATACACACAAAACAAACATGATCAAATCCAGCAAATTTACCAAATTAGAATACATACATTCAGACTTATACACATATTTATCATATATTTGCCATATTTCTACTCTACGCACTAACCGGAGCAACTGTAATTCAAACATGGTGACGTGCCTGTAATACTAAAACAATGAGAATCTTTATCTATGATATCTGGGACAATAGTTACAGTCAATTTAATTAAATCTCTTTTCTTCAATACATGCACATCTTAAAGCTCTCGAATCTTATCTGGAACTATCTTTCAGACATAAGCATACCACTATTAACATCAAAAAAGATTTTCTAGTAGAGATAAACACAAGCACATAATACATCCTTTTCTAAACCTTAAATGACCTTTTGATAAAATGAACTACTAACATTACTTCAGTGATGTTTTATTTCCCTTTTTAATGTATAACAAAAGTTTCCTTTGCCCAAAAATTTTATCTTTCGGCCCTTTTTGTTTATGAATTGAATAGCAGTGGTTTCTAAGCACGAAATTGTAAGAAAAAAAAAACAAAAACATTTTCAACTAAAAATTTTCACACAAAATTTTCAAAAACATATCTGGAAAAGCAACTCATAACGAAAAAAACTTTTTTTTTTTATTTTTTATCCAGACACCAACCCACGGGTTTCCAATGCCAAGGTAACACAACAGGGGATTAAATTTTTGATTGTTTTCTCTTCCTCTTCTTCTCTTTTCTCTCTCTCTCTCTCTCTCTCTCTCTCCTCTCTCTCTTTCAACAACACCACATCGCGCGCGTAACCACGCACGCACCCCCCCACCCTATTAATTTTATCATGATCAAAACGGGTTTTTTTTTCCATTTTTAATTATTTCGTTTTTAGACGGCATTTGTTTTTGAATGGAAAGAAAACGGAGCTGATTCAAACTTTACGTGGGCATGACAGTGCGGGCAACGTTGAACAGTTAGTTCAGCAGCCTGTGGAAAAAGCCCGGGACAAAATTCAGTGCAGCTGCACGTGGAGGAGGGGGGGCAAATTTAATGCAGCGGTGACTGATTTTCATTTTTTCCCCTCTGACGCAAAACAGAAAACCCATAAAAAAAACCACAACACAACAAAACCCACCAGAGACGATAATGTAGCAGGGGGTTTATTTTAAAATAGGCCACCAGATTACTAGACGGTATTTGTGGGATCTGGATTTTCGTCCAAACGTTTCCCCCTCAATGATCAGATGACAAAGACCTAATGCTTTTTTCCCATTTTTCCCTGGCATCCTTCAAATAGGAACAAGTTTCCTTCTGATATCACGCACACGTGGAGGGTCTTCCCAATAAGACATTGCTTCCACGGAGTTTGCGTTTAGCCTTCAAATCACTCCTTATCCCTGAGAATGCAACTCCCTAGAAGGGGAGAGAAGGGGAGAGAGAGAGAGAAGAGAGAAAAAGAGAGAGAAGAGAAGAGAGAGGGGAGAGGAGAGAGAGAAGAGCAAAGGAAACAAAAATTTTTCGGGAAAAAAAAAAAATCCTAAAGATACATTCACGGTTCGGGCAGGGAAAAGGAAGCAGAAAAACGACTACAAGTCTAACCTAACGTGTCCCCCCCCCATCCCCCCCCACCCCCCCCAGCGGTAAGAAGTTAAAAGCCGAAACCATTTCTACTTTTTATTTGTATGCCCCTTTTAAGTCCGGCGATTTTTTTGGTGAAATTCGATGTTTTAAGAAAAGGGGGCACAAAACAGCGCCACTAAAAGTTTTTTGTAATAGTTGCTAGGGGGGGAAATTCTACGAAGACCCTTGCTGCTGGGCTGCCCTGGTTTCTTCGTGGTCAGTTTTAAAATAGCCCCGTGGTCCGGCGCACGGACTTCCCTCCCCTTTAGACAAGATACCCCGTAAAAAAAGGTAAAGGAAAGGTGTCCCCCTAACCCTTTTGGTCATAGGAGTGGGCTCAAAAAACCCACTTCTCTAGGGGCCGCTAAATTTAGGGCGGCGTCCACTCCTCTCCCCCCGCTGCTTTACCTTCCCCGACCCCAAAGAGGGCGGTACCCATTTACACTGGGGAACTGGGGGAACGTACTGAAGCCAAAGCGCGCAAAAAGGCCCCCCCTCCAACGGTAAACCCCGCTCGAGCTGCTTTAACCCTTGGGTGGGAGAAACAGTGCTCTGATCACTGAATAACCTGCCCCCCCCACCAAACCCCCCCCCAAAAAAAAAAAAACAAAAAAAACAAAAAAAAAACCAAAAAAACAAAAAAAAAACAAAACCCCCACCAACAACAATAACAACAAAACCCAAAAAAAAACACACACCACCCAAAACAAAAACAAAACCCAAATTCCCCCCCCTCCCCCCCCCCCCCCCCCCCCCCCCCCCCCCCCCCCCCCCCCCCCCCCCCCCCCCCCCCCCCCCCCCAAAAACAAAAGCAAACAAAAAAAACCCCTGTAAAGTTTTCCCTACCCCTTTGGCACTTGATGAAAAACCCCCCCCCCCCCCCGCAAACAAGCCCCCTGTCTGAAAACCCGGTGGGGGCCCGATTGAGGGGAAGGGTGGTGGTGGGGAGGTTGGAGGGGGAAGGAAGAGGAAAAGCCCCCCCCCCCCCCCCCCCCCTTCCCCCACGCCTTTTTAAAAATGGAAAAATGGCCAATTTATTTAAACGACGGCCCCTGACTGGAAAATGGAATTAAACTGCACCCTCGCATGCACAACTGCACTACACTACATGGGGAGAAGGGCCCCTGTGATGGGGTACCAGTGCTATGCTGCCACTGCATGCCATCGATTGCACACACAGATGCGATGACGACGCCCCGGTAAAAAAGATAGGAGGATAAAAAAAAAAGAGGGGAAGAGGGAAAAGTTTGGGGGGGGGGGGGGGGGGAAAGAAGGGGGAAAGGGGGGGGGGGGGTTGTATGTGTAGAAGGTGTTTGATTACACTTTTACAGAGGAATGTCGTTGCTTCTGAAAGAAAAGGGGTTTCGTCGTCGTGGTCGCCCTAGTTTTTATTGAAAGGGGAGAGAGCGACACAGCGATGATTTTTTATTAACTGAATAGGGCTGTCACCACGGGATAGCCTGGTGGTTGAACGTTGCGCATTGCGCTCGCGATTGCCGAGGGTTCAAACCCGTCAAAAAGATTTTTTAAGGGGTTAGCCCAGTCCCGCTCCAACACAAAAAAGCCCTTGATGAGTTTTAAAACCCGAGGGCCCCGGTGCGAACCGGTAAGAACTTTTGGCACACGTTAAACCCGTTTTGCTTTCGGAAGAGTAGGGTTTGTGGCCGGGGTAGGGGAAACGGAGGACAAAATTTAAAAAAACTAGTACACACGGGGGACGGGGACGTAAGAAAAGCACACGAGGGGGTTTTCTGTTATCCTCGGAAACAAAAGAATAAATCAAATAAATAATGAAACAAAAAACTCTCTTTGAAAAAATTGGTTTCGTCGAAGCGGGGGTCTATTAAGCTTTTTGATCCCCGGGAAATGTCCATGTATTAAATTCGGGGTGCTTTTTTTTTTTTTTCCAGGGAAGGGATCACCCCATAGTAGAGTGCCTTTTTTTTCCTTTCTCTTTCCCTTTTTTTTCTTTTAAACAGATTTTTTTAATGGTTTCTATTTTTTCCTTCCGGAATAATGTTTCTTATATTTTAAAGGGAACAACTCCCTTTTGCCATGGTTGTGCCCCTGTGTGAATGGCGAATCTTATTTTGTATGAGCCACTGACTGTTTTGGGGATATT
>CM054134.1:66282739-66292739 GCA_028751875.1 Rapana venosa | reverse complement strand
CGTTTGCGCGCCTTGGCTTCAGTACAGTTCCCCCAGTTCACCCAGCTGTAAATGGGTACCTGCCCTCTTTAGGGTCAGGGAAGGTAAAGCAGCGAGGGAGAGGAGATGGGCGCCGCCCTCAATATGCTGGCCCTAGAGAAGTGAGGTCTCTGACGCCTCGCTCTCCTACGACCTTATAGGTTATGGGACTCCTTTACCTTTTTTTTTTTACGTTACAGGACTGGCCTTGAGTGGAACGAATTGCTACGGAAAGCAGAAGTGTGGAGGAAGCTGGTTGCAAAGTCTTCATTAGTGCCCCCCCACAGTCCAAGGGTCTACGGAATGGGATAGGTGAGGTGAGGTGAGGTGAGGTGAGGTGATGCAGCTGTTCACCCTCTGTCCTGTCCAGTGTGGGCTACATCATGTATACACTGGACACGTCAACTGAACAAGTGTGCTCAAGGTGTGAAGAAAGGGTACATCATTAACACACACAAACGTGCGTGTGTGTGTGTGTGTGTGTGTGGTGTGTGTGTGTGTGTGTGTGTGTGTGTGAGTGTGTGTGTGAGTGTGTGTGAGTGTGTGTGTGAGCGTGTGTGTGTGTGTGTGTGTGTGTGTGTGTGTGGTGTGAGTGTGTGTGTGTGTGTGTGTGTGTGTGTGTGAGAGTGTGTGTGTGAGTGTGTGTGTGTGAGTGTGTGTGTGTGTGTGTGTGAGTGTGTGTGAGTGTGTATGTGCGTGTGTGCTGTGAGAGAGAGAGAGAGAGAGAGGAGGAGAAGAGAGATAGAGAGAGAGAGGAAGAGTGAGAGAGAGAATTTCAAAAACCACGCGAAAGAAGCCGCTAAACGAAAGGAATGAATAAATAAGACAACATGTCAACAACAACAACAACAACCAGCCTAGGTTTGTCACAGTCAAACATCAACAAATTATACCAACAATAATAACAACAATCTTTCTATTAAAAAACCCCAAAACAAAACCCAACAACAACAACAACAACAAAAACCTAAGCGCGTAACAAATCCTTAAGTTACCGCTCTTCATCTCATTGACGTCATAATTCGTGCAGGTCAGCCTGACCTCTGTGTGCAAGGCGGCGAGAGTGAGTTCAGTTCAGTCTATTAATATATAAAAAAAAAGCGCGCAAGTCTCCCGTTTCCCGAGGTGTGTGTGGAAATTGCCTATGTCAGTTTAGCATAGGTTAGGGAAAGAGGAGAGAGATCACGTGCCTTGTTCAGCCTCTTCCTCCTCCTCCTCCTCTTCCCTTGCCAACACACCTTGATACTTCCTTCTTCTTCTTCTTCTTCTTCAGTCTTTCTTTCATCTATTCTGGAAGCCGTTCTGGCTTTCATCTGTTACCAGAGTGCATGCTTCCTTTCCATATGCTTTGTTGTTGTTGTTGTTGTTGTTGTTGTAGCGATGGGGCTTAGCCTATTTTGGGGGTTGGTGGGGTCTTCTTCTTCTTAATTATTATTATTACTATTATTATTATTATTATTACTACTACTACTACTATTTTTTTATTTTTTAAAATTTATTTATTTATTTATTATGTTTACAAAAAATATTATTCTATTTCGAGAATAATGGAATAAACACACGATGTGCTTTTTTACATCCAGTCCCCGTGTGTATGCGGTTTTGTAAATTTTGTCATCTGTTCCCACCGGCACACAATGGCCTACTCTTTCGAAAAGCGGAACAGGATTTAACGTGTGCGCAAGATGTTCTGCGTGAGTTTGCACACGGGGCCTCGGTTTATAGTCTCATCCGAAGGACTTGAGGGGATTTTTACCTCGTGAGGGGGAGTTTAGCCTCTTAAAGGGAGTTTTGCCTCGGGGGGGGGGGGGAGGTTTTGCCTCTTGAAGGGAGTTTTGCCTCTTGAGGGGAGTTTTGCCTTTTGAGGGGAGTTTTGCCCCTCCGGTAAGGAACAAGTACACAAGCAGACATGGGAAAAAAAGGTGGCGCTGCACTCGTGGCGACGCGCTCTCCCCTGGGGGGGGGGGGGGGGGGGGGGGGGTAGCAGCCCGAATTTCACGCAGAGAAATCTGCCGTCGTGACTTTGAAGTCGTGGACAACTAGGAATGCAACTTTATCTCAGCAGCATAGACTGGAAGCCCCTCTCTTCCCTACCGTTACGACCTTGACCCACTAGGTTAGCCCCCCCCCCCCCCCCCTTCCTTCAGCGCCAACGCCACCTACAGCAAAGTGGACGAACAAACACGGGCGGCTAGACCCAAGAATGGAACCAGGGACCTCTTGCTGACTGGGCAAGTGCGTTACCCAGGGATCATACCCTGTACTGATGTGGAGTTGTTAAACAACAAAAGCAAAAGCCACAATTATGAAATGTGTCATTTATTTGCCTATGATGAGTGTCATCAGGGGACGGGATAGCTCAGTGGTCAGAGCACTCGCTTCCCCGCCCCCCCCCACCCAGCCAAATTAAGCAGCATCAAGCATGGTTACCAGTTGGATGGGTGACCGTTTGCGCGCGCCTTGGCTTCAGTATAGTCCCCCAGTTCACCCAGCTGTAAATGGGTACCTGCCCTCTTTAGGGTCAGAGAAGGTAAAAGCAGCGAGGGGAGAGGAGATGGGCGCCGCCCTCAATATGCTGGCCCCTAGACATGTGAGGTCTCTGACGCCTCGCTGCCCTAAGATCTTATAGGTTATGGGACACCTTTACCTTTTACCGTCATCGACGCCTCCTCCACAGAATGCGTTAGGGGAAGGTCTGAATAGGAGTGAAGTGTGAAAAGACGGAGGTCACTCTAAACAAACAAAAAGGGGGGTCTAGGGTAAACACGACAGAGTTCACATCCCATGAAAGAAAAATTTAATGTAAATATTGAAATGCCATATTTGGTTCAATTTTGTTTCCTCACTTTCAGCAATGAAAGGGGAAAAAGGACATGTACATAATTATTAAGGAAATGATTCCAAGTATTTAATTTTCTTTATCCAAGATTTAGCCAGTTCTATTATTTTGGTCGAGTAAATGAGGTAGCAAGAACTTGATAGAAAAACACACACGCGCGTACGCACGGACACACACACACACACACACACACACACACACACACACACACACACACACACACACACACACACACACACACACACACACACACACACACACACACACACACACACACACACACACACACACACACACACACACACACACACAACACACACCCACACACACACACACAGAGCTGTAAATGGGTACCTGCATTCTTGTAGGGACTGGGAAGGTAAAGGAACGTGGGATAGGAGATTGAGTACCGCCCTCAATAATATATATCTATATATAAATATCTATATAGCTATCTATATCTATATATCTATCTCTCTCTCTCTCTAGATATATATTATATATATATATAATATATATATATATATATATATATATATATATATATAATATATATATATATATACTGGCCCTGGAGAAGCAGACGTCTCTGACTCTCCGCTCCCCAGCGACCACATAGGTGGTGGGAACACCTGTACCTTTTTTAAGCCCGCCATGGCTGGCTGGTGGGATGGATGACACGATCATACCCAGCACGCACCTTGTAGGAATAAGCTCCGCCACGTTTAACTAGACCACGACACACTGCCAGAAGAATTCACTGCAGTACTCTAATCAACTCCTTGATTAAGGAGTCTTAAGGGAGAAGTTAGAAGTCAGTATTTCTTCTTCTTCTTCGTCGTCGTCGAACGCATCAAACAGCAACTCTTATTGTCTGTCATTAATATGACAGAAAATGCGTCAGGCTGCCCGTTAAGTGCGCATTCGACTTCGGCTTAAGAGAGAATTATTATCTTGTAAGTCTTTCAGGAAACAAAGCAGGAGAAAGGACCAAGAAGGCAGAAAATAGACAAGAAGGAGGTGACAGGAAGATTTTTATTTATTCATTTATTTCTTCTTTTATATCGAGGATAATAGAATAAGCACTCATGTGCTTTTTTACATCCAGTCCCCGCGTGTATGCGGTTGTGTAAATTCGGTCATCTGTTCCCACAGGCACACAATGGCCTACTCTTACGAAAAGCGGAACAGGATTTAACGTGTGCGCAAGATGTTCTGGGTGCGTTCGCACACGGGGCCTCGGTTTATAGTCTCATCCGAAGGAAAAGAAACAAGCCAGAAACAAAGAGAGGGATAGAAAACAGGAAATTTCCAGCACCGAATTTCCAGAAGGTGGGGATGCTGTTTATACTGACAGGCCACCTCCCTGGCATCCCTACAGGGGGGGGGGGATGTAGTCAGTGTTATAACAGAACTGTTACTGTTGCTGGGCACTGCTCTCAAGGTGATGCTGTTTGAAGGCAGCCGACACCTGCCCGGTCATTGCTGTCGGCTGAGCACCGTGGCCAGGAGAAGAGCGCCATGCAGCAGGATATGAATTGTTATGTGATGCTGTATGGTGTTTAATGCCGTGCTAATGAATCGTTCAGGGGCCCCCGAGTCGTTAATTCATTGGGGAAAAAATATAATTGGAATCAAAACGGTAGCGTTTCCACCCATTCTATTCATTGCTGTTTTCAGTGTGTGTATGTGTGTGTGTGTGGTGTGTGTGTTGTGTGTGGTGTGTGTGTTGTGTTGTGTGTGTGTGGTTTGGGGGGATGCTTTTGTTAGAATAAGTATGGAACCCCTTATCTGTTTGTTTAAAGTGAAAAACATTCTGGGTTTTAGCTCAATCGAGGGGCCAGGGTGAATAGTTCTTGAGTTTTTTCTCTTCTTTGTGTCTTTCTTTTCTGTTTCCATCTTTATCTTATTTTCTTTATCCAGTTCTTTTTCTCTCTCTGTGGCTTGGCATCTTTATTCCAGAAGTATCACTCCTGTACCAAAAAGACAAAAGTATTAAAGTAGTAATATACTGGTGATTGAAGTATACTGGTTCCTGGATTCTGTAATCAGTTCTTCTTTTCTTTATTATCTTCTCTTTTGCGTGTTTGTCTGTCTTTGTCTGTTATGATAGTTTCGCGGTTGTACTTTTCTCTTGATGTTTTTCTTTGGCGTTAAAAGCTGATATCACCGGTTCAGTCTTGAGAATGACCAACTCTCTGTCTTAATAATAATAATAATGTATGGAATTTATATAGCGCTGAATCTTGTAAAGCAACAAATCAAAGCGCTCAGATTTCATTTCATACCACTTTAAGTCTTCCTCGGCTCCTGGGTCACTACCCGCCACTTCTCTCGTTAGTCCTCATCTTCAGGGCAGACCTCACGTCGGACATCGTAGTCAACTGGGCAGTTCTGAAGGACGGGTCGTTACCTTTGACGCTCCGTGCTTCCGCGTGGTTTTTCTTACACATGAGCCAGCCGAGGTAGGTGCTGTGGAGTAAATGAGCGTTGGCTTCAGTACAGTCCCCCCAGTTCACCCAGCTATAGATGGGTACCTGCCCTTTTTAAGGTCAGGGTAGGTAAAGCAGCGAGGGAGAGGAGATGGGCTTTGCCCTCAATATGCTGGCTCCTAGAGAAGTTGAGGTCTTTGATGCCTTGCTCCCTTACGACCACATAGGTTATGGAACACCTTTACCGGTACGGGATTTTTTAGTCAGTGTCGCTCTGTCTTCTGTTGGCAAGCCAGAGGTGCTCTGTGTCGCCTGTTCACCCTGAGGTTTGTTTTGCCTGTGCTCTGACTTTATTAACCAACGTATTCATTATGTAGCTGTTACCTATTTGTTGATTTATTGAAGGAGGCAGGAGAGGAAGAGGGAAGGGGGATGGGGGTGTAAACAAAAGCACAGTAGCTGTCTGGGCAAACTATGTTTCTAATTCGGTCTGGTGTTCTCTGTAGGGTTGATGGAATCTTTGATAACATCCTGCCTCACGTTCGACCTGCCTGCTCCAAGCCAAAGTGATCAATAGTCAAGTACGCGTGTTTACACACCTCCGCCTGCTTGAGGAATTGACCTGACAAAGGTGTACTCAGCCAGTGCAGCCTCTGTATAGGAGGACTGTCTCAGATACAGGAAATCGTTCTGGCTGCTTCCGGTAGCGAAAGGTGTGCTACTATTCTCGGTTTTGTTGTTGTTGTAGTTGTTGATACACTTTTATGGAAAGTTTCACTTGTAGGATACTGATGGAAAGTAATAGAAGGCGAAAATATGACTTACAAAGTCCTATGTTGGCGCAGGGAGGGAGGGTTGGGGGAGTCTGTTGTGAAAGTAGAAGATAAAGTGCATGAAAGGAGAAAATGAAACCTCATTGATGACAGTGGGTGGTACCGTGGCAGCGGTGACGATTGTTATATTGCCTTGTGTGGTGTATTTGGCGAACCCGGGTCAGTAGATCACGAGTACAATGCACTTCACTCTAACCACTAAGCTATCCCATGTGTGTGTGTGTGTGTGTGTGCGTGTGTGCGTGTGTGTGTGTGTACGTGCGTGCGTGCGTGTGTGTGTGTGTGTTTGGAGACGCTTTGATGGTAGCGCCACCCCTATCTTTAAACTGTTCTCTTCGCCACCCGGGCGCAGCACGTTCCTTTCTGTCTGCTGCCAAAGACCAAGTGCTTCAAGTCGGAAGTGTATGTCCCCTGGGGAACGCCCGTTGAGTATTGCCGTGCCAGTTGTCTTGTCATTCTGGGCTCGATATCTTCAGACATGTGTATCTTTTTGATCAACCAATTTAATTAAACGTCACCCTTTATACCCCCTGTTTTGCCTGGCATTTCATACATTTTCTGAATGAAACCTGTGTGGTAAAAATCTTTTTTCCTAGTTTCGGGAAGCCGTCATGGTAAGTATGATAGCAAGCTGTGTCTGCATGGGCTTGATTATCTTTTTATCGTTCCTCGGCTAGAGCTCAGAGGTTCTCCAATGGTGAAACGTTGCCTATGTGGCCGTTTTTGCCCTCCATGATGGTAGCCGCATTCCGACGTCGGGGTGTGTATGGGCTTTATGGTTTGACTTGTCCCCTAACTTGTTGAACAGTCCTTTGGGCGTTGAACTTCATTTTTCAGGCAATGCCTTTCAGGCAAGTTAAACATGGTGGAGTCCATCCCTCTCCAGGTCACGAGTTGCATGCTGGGTATGTTGATGTCATCCACGCGCCCCTGGCCACAGCTGGCCTAGTCCTTGACAACAGACGAGTATTTCAGGAGTGCACACATGTTCTGTGTTCGCACACACACACAGGGCCTCCACAGCCTGAAGACGTGCAGGAGAAGGGAGTTTGTGTGCCGGTAGGAACGGATGAAAACAAATTTACAAAACCGCATGCATACGGGGACTGAATGTTAAAAAGTACACGAGAACTTATTCTATTAACCTCGAAATAAAAGAACAGATAAAACACATAAAAATATGATAAAAACACTCAGACACACGGACCCCCCCCCCCCCCCCCCAAACATACACACACAAACTAACATGGTCAGGAAGAGTTCATTTTAAAAATTAATGAGGAAACGTGTACGCACACGCACGCACGCACGCACGCACGCACACACACACACACACACACACACACACGATTCAAGACTGAAATCCTTCATGGAGGATTGCAAACATATTATTTTAACAGGAGAATAAACCTAACAGCAATTAACTTCAAAACTGATTATCAGTACCAACAGAAACTGAAAAACAACCAAGCGTTCATCATGGAACAATGAACAATACTTGTAAAATAATCAACACAACAATGAAATGCAAGGCATCTGATAAACTTTTACATCCACTGGTTTTTCTAATGCTATGTGAACAGCGGTTCTTGGAAAAATGTACTCAGTTGTGAAAGATAGCAAATCACATTTTCTTAAAACGCTGGCAAATCTGTTAATTAATGTTGACAGAAATAGACCTTCTCGTAGTGGATCGGTGGTCTAGAGGTAACGCGCCTGTCTAGAATGCGAAAAGTCCGGGTCGGGTGTGTGCGTGGTTCGTATCCCGTTTGGGCCCGAAACTTTTCCCCCATCCATTAGACCATGAGTGGTGGTCTGGGCGCTAGTCTTTCGGATGAGACGATACACCGAGGTCCCGTGTGTTACACAAAATTTCAGCGCACGTAAAAGAACCCACGGCAACAAGAGAGTTGTCCCTGGCAAAATTCTTAGAGAAAAGCCACTCTGATAAGGAAACAAATACAGTTGCAGACCAAAAGAAAAAAAAAAGGGGTGGCGCTGCTCTTGTGGCGACGCGCTCTCCCCTGGGAGAACAGCCCGAATTTCACGCAGAGAAATCTCGTGACTTAAAGTGGTATAAAAAAAAAAAGTTTCATCAGTGGACCAATAATATAACTTGACATGGGGTGAAGAAAATCATCTCATCTCATCTTATCTCATCTCATCTGCTCCTGTAACCCCCTCCGGGGTCGTAGGCGCTACTGCAGTGATGAACGTTGCACCAGCTGGCTCCATTTGCGAAAATACCGTGGAATAAAATCTTGTCGTGAGGCGTCTGAAGTGGGGACATTCCGTGATACAATGAAATTCATCCCACAGAACAGACCCGTCACGTCTACAATATACTGTGTCCTCCAGTGGAATATCATGAACACGCCCAACTTCAATAGCGCGCATGTGACTATTGCAAGGAAATTTAATACGAGCGTAGGCATATCACACACCTGGTAGACAAGTTATGTATTTTTCCTTACCAAAAATCGATATTTGCGTGCGTGCGTGTGTGGGTGCGGGTGTGAGTGCGTGCGTGTGTGCGTGCATTCGTAAATAATAAGTTTATATATATTTTCTAGTAAATTGTTTTAATAACATTGTATTCCTACATTGGTGTGTGTGTATGTGTGTGTATGCGTGCATGTGTGTGTATTTTTTATGTGTGCATGTGTGTTTGTGACATTTTTATTTGAAGTTATCTTGGAATGTTTAAACCAATATGAAATGTAGCTTTTTCGGAACTGTAGGCCATTGTGTAGCTGGTGGGAACGAATGACAAGATTTAGAAAACTGCATACACACGGGGACTGCATGTTAAAAAATGCACACGAGTGCTTATTCCATTATCCTCGAAATAAAAGAAAAAGAACACACACACACACACACACACACACACACACACACACACACACACACACACACACGCTCACACACACACACACACACACACACACACACACACACACACACACACACACAAGGTCACTAAAATGGTACAAACAACAGACTTGTAACCCAACCCAACTCAACCTTACCCCCCACCCCCCACCCCCCAAAAAAAAGAAAAAACAGCAAAAGCAAGGAAAGAGGGAAGGCGGGTTGGCCCTTCATACTTTAAAAATAAAAGCAGGGGGAGTAATAGTAGTAAACCCAGCCCAGCAAATGCTATTCAATGCGGACAGCATAGCTAACTAACTGTCTGTGTGTCTGGCTAGCTAGCTAGCTAGGCCTTGCCAAACCCGCTCACCTGCACACAGCAGCTCTTTTGTTCCTGACATGACCGCCATTACCCCCAGACAGGCAGCTAGTTGGGTGCAGAGACAATACATCAATCTGTATCTGCACCCAGCCAGTGGCAGGAAACGGTTAAGCATGCGAGGAAGCTTTTGCAAGGAAGATACGTGTTCATACTTTACCACTTGTCAGTGTAACTCACTCTTTATGCAGGAAATAATTTCGGAGAGGGATGGGCTCTGCCCTGTTCAACTTGCACATGACGCGCTACCTGAAGAATTAATTCACTGCAGTAGGGTTAAACTAAAATGTTTATTCAGAAAATCAGAAAAAAAACCCACATTGCACACACATGCAGTAAAATAATCAACGTCTGAAGTGTGTACCATGACGGGATAACCTGGTGGTTAGAGCGATTGATTGATTGATTGATTCAATTTTATTTTCAGAAGGTGAATGAATAAGCATAACAGTTACTTTTTCAAAATTTTACATCCAGCCTTGCGCTCGTGATCTGCTGACCCGGGTTCGAATCTCGTTCGATAGGATTTTGCCTCTGGAGTTAACATCAGTGCCGACTCCACTTCCCCTGAAAGTCCTTTGGATGAGACTATAAACCGAGATCCCGTGTGCGAACGCACGCAGAACAC
>CM054134.1:66270239-66277739 GCA_028751875.1 Rapana venosa | reverse complement strand
CATCCCCCTTCCCTCCCCTCTCTCTCCCCTCTCCCTCTCTCTCCTCCCTTCTCCCCCCTCTCTCTCAACCACTATCGTTACTGGACTCCAAGTGCATCATCATCATCATCAGTTGTCTGTTCTCTCTAAGCCTTGACCTTCCCCAGCCTGCATTGACAACTAACAGAAGCGGCTGATCTGAGGGAAGCTGTGGATGCTCATGGCGACTGCCTGTCTGAGCCAAGCTGTAGTGAGGATGCCTTTGCTCTGACAGAAACCACCGCAGCATCCAGCCATGAAGGCACGCTGCTGTGAAAAGAAGCCATTTCTTTTATTTTTTCTCTCCTTGCAAAGCGTGTCCTCACATGCGCTTTCCCACATTTTTTTGCGCTCCCAGTGGACGAATATGAGATGATGATATAAATGGTCAATGTTTATGGCTAATCATATTCGTGTTATTGCTTTATTGCATGATGTACGTCAACATTATCATACATGGATTGCCATCACCTGCTTTATTATATGATATCTTTGCGCGTTGATAAGAGAACGAAGGGACTGCGCACTGTAGAAGCAAATACTGGGCCTCTGCTCCACAGAACATCTTGTCAATCAAAACGATCTTTATTGAGGGCAACAGATTAAGTTTACATAACCTTTTTTCATCCTGCCCTCACCCCCCCCCCAAAAAAAAAAAAAAATCAAGAAAAGTGATTTATAAAAGCATTCAAAATACAATGTTAATCTATGTTGAAAAGAACAAACATATATGAGGATTTCCATTTTAGTAGTCCAAACTCACACACAAAAATGATAAAACAAAACCAAGACAGTGCAACACAAACTCAAGCCGTTCAGACAAATGAAGAAAATACAAAATAACAAGGGTAGGAATAACAAACAAAGCAGCCAGATGTAAGGCAACCTCGAGTAATAAAGTGTACTTCCAATTTGTCCATCACATGTTTCTTCAAGAGTTTCTTAAACGTTTTTTTCGAAGGAGCTGATTTTAAAGAGATAGGTAGAGTATTCCACACTGTTCTTCCTGAATAAGCAAGGCTTGGTTTATAGAGATTGTTATGGGGTCAGGTGAATGAATGCACATGTTACAACCTATTCCGCATTTCCAAGGAGCAGATAGCCCATTTGCGCCGGTTGGAACGGACGACGGAATGGATGTAAAAAACAAACAAACAGCACACGAATGCTTATTCCATCATTGTCGAAGTAAATAAAAGAATATAGAACAAATAAAAACATAACACTCAAGCGAACAGTGTTGAACAGAAGAGAACTTATCACAGTTCCCAGCTTCGCACATGCGCAGTGGAGGGAAAGTCGTACAAGAAAATCGAACTTATGCTTTCCAAAACGATACGACGAATCGACCAGCAAAATTAATTTGGATATTTTTGTAATGAAAAAAGAACTAAGAAAGAAAATTAGAGAGCGGTTTGGCATGGTTTGTTTCGTAGTTCATTCACGTAAACTGTGTATGTGCATAAATAAGTGACATTGAGGGACAACAGTAAGGAATAGATAACTCCTCCAAGTTGTTTCCCGGAGCTCTTCTTTCCTCCTTGCAGGGGCCGTAACTGCAATGTAGTCCTTTCTGTTACAAGTGTGTATATGTGTGTGTGTGTGTGTGTGTGTATTTGTGCGTGAACGGGCACACGCTGCCACACTTGCAAGCGGAGGAAATTAGTTTCATCCATTGGAAAATGGCTGTGTTGTTGGATTAGATAAAAACAGGAAGTTGCTTGTAGTCAGTTGGTTTGAACAAGCACATAAGAGAAGAAGGCAACAGCTGTGATGAAGGCATATGTTCAGTCTTCTGAAAGTCGGGTTAAGTGTGACGTCACCCGCTATGTCCACATTTTTACCACGTCCACGGGAAAAAACCAACAACCGTAACCACTGTTCTGTTATTTGTTGTTGTTGTTGTTGTTGTTGTTGTTGTTGTTGTTCTTCTTCTTCTTCTTCTTCTTCGACGACGACGGACGCTCGCTCAGACAGCAACTATTTCTGTCTGTCATGTGATCGAGAATGCGTCACGCTGCCGCTAAGCACCTAACTAGTCAGGCCTAGCGCATCCAACATCGGCGTGGGAGAGAATTGTTACATTCTACGTCTTTCTGGAGAAAAAGGCAGGAGAATGGACCAAGAAGCTAGAAAATAGACAAGAAAGAGGTGTCAGGAAGAAAAAGAACAAGACAGAAACGAAAAGGGGGATAAGAAAGAGGGAATTCCTAGCACAGGATTTTCAGAAGGTGGGGATGCTATTTATACTGACAGGCCCACGAGGGATGTTCTGGTATGAATGTGCAGCTCATTATGGAAGCTTGTTCAGTGGATGGGGAAAACGGATAATATATCATCGTCTACTAAGAGCCACAACCATACATCTCCATACATCTTTACGTATGGAGATGTGTGGTTGTTGCTCTTAACAGACGATATTCTGACACGTTCTGCCGCAGATATCTGTTGCTTTCAAATACCCACATTCAAACAATCCACTGTTGGCCGTCGCTCTTTCTCTATTTCTGGTCCATCCATTTGGAATGACCTGCCTATCTCACTTCGCCAAAGGCCTACATTAATGTTTTGATACTTTCAAACTCCAGCCCCAAGACACGCTTATTTCCGACAGAATATCTTTCCCCAATAGCTACACCTTTTATCTGTTTCTACTTCCAAGAGACTTCCCTGTCTGATAGCGTGGTGTGTGTGTATATGTGTGTATGTGTGAGTGTGTGTGTGTGTGTTGTGTGTGTGTGTATGTACCCGCGCGCGTGTATGTGTGTGTGAATTTAAAATCTGTTTTTTTTGTGAACGGTCGTATGTGTGTGAATGATTCGAATACAAGTGCTTTGATTTGTTTGCTTTACACCATTCGGCGCTCTAAAAATTCCATATGTTATTTTTTTGTTTTTGCGTGTTAGAAAGATGTGGCTATGGCGGCGACGTCTCATCTAACCCGTCTTCAGAAGCATTGGACATAATGCCTGTGGGGAGTAAGCTCATGGCTTCTGTCTCGTGCAAATGATTTATAGATCCGCCTGTGTGTGTGGGCAACTGTCCTTATTTTTTTGTTTTGTTTACTATGTCGGTTAATAACATTTTTTCTTATTTTTGTTTTACAGGTTCTGGTTTTAATGGATCACATTGAGTCTGGCGGTAGATTTCTGTTGACGTCTCGTTCTAGATCAGAAAGTGCAACTGAATCGAGATCTCTGTCTCTCTTCCTCCCTCCTCCCTTCCACCCTCTCTTTCTTTTTCTGTCTTTGTCTCTCTCCTTCCTTCCCCCCCCCCCCCCCTTTCATTTGCATACTTAGGTAAGATTTTAAAATCAAATTGAGTTGATTACTTGTCTGTCTACCTGCCTGTCTGTCTCTCCTTCCCTCCTTTCGTTGTGATTTTAGATATTTAGATAGGCGTTTAAAATCAGATCGTACTGATTTCAGCCTGCCTGTCTGTCTGTCGTCTGTCTGTCTGTCTGTCTGTCTATCTATCTACCTCCATCCTTTCACTGTGTTTTTAGACATTTATAGAGGATTTCCAATCAAACTGGACTGATTTCAGTCTGTCTGTCTGTCTGTCTGTCTACCTCCATCCTTTTACTGTTTTTATACATTTATACAGAACTTCCAATCAAACTGGACTTATTTCAATCTGTCTGTCTGTCTGTCTATATCTACCTCCATTTTTTTACTGTGTTTTTAGACATTCATACAGGATTTCAAATCAAATAGGACTGATTTCTGTCGGTCTGTCTGTCTGTCTGTCTCCCTTTTCCCCTTTTATTTGTGTTTTTAGATATTTAGGTAGGATTTTAAAAGAAAATGAAACAGATTTCTGTATGTCTCTCTATTTTCTCTACCTCCTTCTCATTCATTCTTTCCTTATCCCTTACTCCATCTCTCTCTCTCTCCTCTCTCTCTCTCTCCTTCTCTCTCTCTCTCTCTCTCTCTCTCTCTCTCTCTCTCTCTCTCTCTCCTCTCTTGTTTCTATTGTCTGTCTTTCATTTTCTAATGCCTAATCTGGCCTTTCCTTTTCAATTCATTGTCAGTTGTTTAGTTTTTGTTTTTTAATTAAAAGATCCCTTTCACTTATCCCTCCCTGTTATTCCCCCCTTTTCTCCATCCCCCCCCCCCCCCCCACCTCCCTCATCACACTTTCTCGATCTGCCTCTCTTCTCTTAGTTTAATAGTTTTTTATTCAAGCTAATGGCCTTCTTAATCATCTTCTAGTGTTTGTTGTTGTTAATAAACCTTATTAACCACTGGGAACACTACACACTAGTCCGCCCCCCACCCCCACCCCACAACACACATCACACACTCCAATCTCTCTCTCCTTGCATAATCGTTATCACAACATGCACCAACACACACGACACATCAACATAACCACACCTCCTCCACACCACGACCGCACACACACACACACACACACACACACCTCCACCTCACACACACACACACACACTACTCTCTCCTACTCACACATCTCTCACACACACACACACCACTCTCTACTCCTCTCCTCTCACACCACACACACAACACACACACACACATACCCTACTCCACACACACACACCACATCACCTCTCTCTCTCTCTCACCACACACACACACTCTCTCTCTCTCTCACACACACACACACCACTCTCTCTCTCTCTCACACCACACACACACTCTCTCTCACACACACACAACACAAACACACCACACACACACACACTCACACACACACACACTCTCCCCTCTCTCACACACACACCTCTCTCTCTCATCTCCCCCTCTCTCTCACAACACACACCACACACACACACACCTCCTCACACACAACACACAACACATCACTCCATCACACACCACACACACACACACAACCCACACACACACACCAACCACACTCTCTCTCTCTCTCTCCTCTCTTCACACACACACACAACAAACCACACTTCCTTCCCCCCTACTTCTCCCTAACACACTAACCCTCACACACACACACACACACACACATCTCCTCACTCACACACACACACACACACACACACCCAACAAACAACACACACACACAACACACACAACACCACAACACAACACACACAACACAACACAACACACACACAATACAACACACAACACAACACAACACACACACACAACACACACACACTTGTATACTGTCGCCGCGATAATATTTCTACGCTACATTGATCAACTAACTATACAAGTGAGTGAGCTATACACTGTGCACCACAATCCTTTAGCAGTGGAAAACCTGCCCGTTGTGCCTCCTTCTTCTTCTTCTATTCCTTCTACCCCCAGTGTTCAAGGCATACATGGTGGTATCTACAGACTCTCTTTCACAGGCCACACACACTAATATCATCTGCCTGGCTTGTTGGCTTGTACTGTACTTGGCCATAAAAGACTTTTTAGTGCGTGTCGTTTTCTTCAAAAGATAAGTGCCATAATCCACTCTCTTAGATCTACCGCGTTCTCTCTCTCTCTCTGTGTGCGTGCGTGTGTGTGTGTGTGTGTGTGTGCGTGCGTGTGTGTGTGGTGTGTGTGTTTCTGTTCGTCCCTCCTCTGTGTGTCTGTCTGTCTAACTCTCCCTCGCTCTCTCTCTCTGTATGGAGGGCACAGGGAGGGAAGGAGGAGGAAGAAGAAGAGGAAGGAGGAGGAAGAGGAGGAGCAGGAAAGACGGAGAGAGACAGAGAGACAGACAGTCAGAGAGAGAGAGAGAGAGAGAGAGAGAGAGAGACAGAGAGACAGACAGAGAGACAGACAGTCACAGAGAGAGAGAGAGAGAGAGAGAGAGAGAGAGAGAGAGAGAGAGAGA
Organism: Rapana venosa; assembly: GCA_028751875.1. Taxonomy (NCBI): domain Eukaryota; kingdom Metazoa; phylum Mollusca; class Gastropoda; order Neogastropoda; family Muricidae; genus Rapana; species Rapana venosa. Next base: position 66,271,901 of record CM054134.1, on the reverse strand, counting down.
GAGAGAGAGAGAGAGAGAGAGAGAGAGAGAGAGAGAGAGAGAGAGCACGTATTTATGGCGAAGGGACACACAGAAGAGTATTTGTTATCTGCTGCCCTGGCGAATTACCTGCTAGTATACGGTGAGAATTAAAAGGGCATTTATCACAAGAGGCTGTGGAAAGTAAGGGCAGTAAAAGACGTTGATAATAGAGTCACAGTGGGAATCAAAGGAAATATACTACAAAGGCAGAGAATGAACGAAAGGGTACCCATCACCCTAACACCAGGGGAATTCAGGGATACACGTCATCAGGACACAACCAGGATGGGAATAAACTCTCTCTCTCTGTCTCTGTATCTCTCTGTCTTTGTCTGTCTGTCTGTCTGTCTCTCTCCCTTCTTCCATCACCAGATAGTGGGAATTTGGATCATGGGACATCCTCCATCAAGATACAGTGAGAATTGAAAGGACTCTGATTATTAGACACTGTGAGAATTAAAAGGACATTTATCATCAGACACAGTAAGCATGAAAAAGACATTGATCATCAGACATTGTGAAAATTAAAAGGACATTGATTATCATATATTGTTAGAATTAAACGGACATTGATCATCAGATATTGTTAGAATGAAAAGGACATTGATCATCATATATTGTTAGAATGAAAAGGACATTGATCATCATATATTGTTAGAATGAAAAGGACATTGATCATCAGACACGGTGAGAATTAAAAGGAAATTGATCATCAGATATTGTTAGAATGAAAAGGACATTGATCATCAGATATTGTTAGAATGAAAAGGACATTGATCATCAGATATTGTTAGAATGAAAAGGACATTGATCATCAGATATTGTTAGAATGAAAAGGATTTTGATCATCATATTTTGCTAGGATTACAAGGACATTGATCATCAGGCTCTCTGGGAATTGAAGGACGTCTGTCATCAGACACTAAGAGAATTAAAGGACATTAAAATATCACCAAGACATTGTGCAAGAATTAAACAAGAATTATCACAAAGACAATGTGAGAGTTAAGCATTTATAACCAGGACAGTGTGGGACATAAAGAGCATTTATCATTAAGACAGTGTGGGACTTAAAGGACATTTATCATCAAGGAAGTGTGGAACTTAAAGGACATTTATCATCATGAGAGTGTGGGACTTAAAGGACATTTATCATCAGGAGAATGTGGGACTTAAAGGACATTTATCATCAAGGAAGTGTGGGACTTAAAGGACATTTATCATCAGGAGAATGTGGGACTTAAAGGACATTTATCATCAGGAGAGTGTGGGACTTAAAGGACATTTATCATCAGGAGAATGTGGGACTTAAAGGACATTTATCATCAGGAGAGTGTGGGACTTAAAGGACATTTATCATCAGGAGAATGTGGGACTTAAAGGACATTTATCATCAGGAGAATGTGGGACTTAAAGGACATTTATCATCAGGAGAATGTGGGACTTAAAGGACATTTATCATCAAGGAAGTGTGGGACTTAAAAGGACATTTATCATCAGGAGAATGTGGGACTTAAAGGACATTTATCATCAGGAGAATGTGGGACTTAAAGGACATTTATCATCAAGGAAGTGTGGGACTTAAAGGACATTTATCATCAGGAGAATGTGGGACTTAAAGGACATTTATCATCAAGGAAG
>CM054134.1:66235239-66250239 GCA_028751875.1 Rapana venosa | reverse complement strand
CACACCAAAAACTAAACCAAACCCAGAGCAAGCAAAACACGTCCACTAAAACAGTTTACATAATGAAGATGACACCAAAAGCCCAGCACTTATTCAAACAGCAGAAGTGTCCTGGTTCGAATCCCGTCCGATGCTGGACTACCCCCCCCCCCCCTCCCCCCATCCTCTAAACGTAAACTGGTGGTCTGGGTGCTAGTCTTTGAGATAAGACCAAAAAACCAAGCCCTATATTATGCAACAGATATTTAGCGCACGTAAAAGAACCCATGGCAAAAAAGAGATTTCATCCTTGGTAAAAGTTAAACGTTAAAAAAGCCACTCTCATACACATCAGAATGTCTATTTTTAGGTAACAATAATAATAATAACAATAAGGTAGTAGTAATAATAATAATAATAAATAATAATAGTAACAACAACAACAACAACAACAACAACAACAATGTATGGGATTTATATAGCGCTGAATCTTGTAAAGTAAACAAATCGAAGCACTTAGGCGACCCCCCGACCTCCCACGACCACCCCCGGGCATTAATCTGGGGAACGCCCAACACTAACAACTTAGAAACCAGTGTACAAGGCAGGCACACGACGCAGGCATTAAAACAAGCGGCGCTGCTCTTTCTTTTCTTTCCCGGGGAAAGCAACCTGGATTTCTCGCTGGGAAACGTGCTGTGACAGTAAATGCTATGGATGCTCCATTCTAAAATACACACACTGAACAATCATTATCATGGCTTGCCGAATGCTTTCTGTCGCATTTTTCGCACTAGGAACAAACCAGAAAAAGGTTAAAAAGAATCCGTACCTACATATTAAGACCCCCCCCCCCTCCCCACCCTCCACAAGGTAAATAAACAAACATAACACAACAAAAGCAAAGAGAAGATCATTGTATGATTTATAATAATTACAGTGTTTTTACGGCGGCTAAACACCAGTCATAATTATGTGGAAAGGCATGAATGTTAGAAATGTCATTCATAAATCCTAGAGCAAAACAAAAGAGACACCTCCCCCTCCCCCCCTCCCACCCCCCCCCCCCCCCCCCCCAAACCAAAAAAACCAACCAACAAAAAAACCACCAGACAAACAAAACAAAACAACAGCAAGCAAAGAAAGAAACAAGGAAAGAAACACTCGCAAACAAAACTACCTCTATATATTTTTTGTGTGTTTCTCTGCTAGAGCTCCGAGGTTCAGCAATAGTGAGATTTTTGCCAATGCGACCGTTGTGTTTTTTTTTTTTAATACTCACCATTAAGGTAGCCACATTCCGACTTCGAGTATGATGTCTAAACAGGACACCGCTGTGCGTGCGCTTTTTATTCCCTTTTTTTATTTTAAAGAATATTTTGTCATCCGTTCCTACCAGCACGAAATGGCCTACTCTCCCGAAAGGCGACACAGGTTTTTGACATGCGTGTAAGATGTTCTTCGTTTGTTTACATACAGGGCTTCGGCTAACAGTCTCATCCAAAGGAGTGTGTGTGTGTGGGGAGGGGGGGGGGGGGGGGGGGGGGGGGGGGGGGGGGGAAGTGGAGTCAGCACAAATGTTAACTCCAGGGTTAAATCCCCTAAAACGGGCGCCTTAATGGTGGCTCGATCCCGGGTCGTCATTTTAAAAGGGCAGCGCTATAACCACTGGGATATCCCGCCCCCCGACCCCCATTATAAAAGCCCACAAATATCTGAGCCCTGTACAAAACATCTTGACCACACACACAAAAAAAAGAAAGAACGAAAAGAAAAAGAAACAGCGGAAGGACTCGCGAGACAGACAAGAGAGAGCATGAGGAGACAGAAGAGCGAGAGACAGACAGACAGACAGACAGAGAGAGACAGACAAATAAAGATTCCTTTTCTTGTTGCCGTTCTCCACGAACTGCAGAATACACGCCTGTACTTGGGGACTGTAGATTCAAATGCTGTCAGGGTCAAGTGGCGCTTGATCTTTCTTTCCATTCACGTACACTCTCTTTGTCTGGTTGTCCATCCTGCTTATCTGTCTGTCTGTCTGTCTGTCTGTCTGTCTTTGTGTCTCTCTGTAGCTCTCTTCCCCTCCCTCCTTGTGTGTTTGTGTGTGCGTGCGTGCGTGCGCGTGCGTGCGCTCGTCCGTGTGTGCGTGTGTGCGTACATGCGTGTGGGCGTGCGTGTGTGTGTGTGTGGTTGACATCATCATCATCATCATCATCATCATCATCATCATCATCATCATCATCATCATCATCATCATCATCATCATCATCAATAGTAGTAGTAGCAGTAGTGTCGTAATCGTTAGTAATGTTGTTGTTGTTGATGTTGTCCTTCTTGCCCATCATGTCTTCTGTATCGTCCCTGTGTTCTTCTTCTTGTTAAATTGATATGTACTGTTTCCTGAGGTTATTTCATCGCCGTTCTATGCTATTTTTCTGTCACTTTTACTGATGGTGGCCTCAAGTAGATTTATACGGTCAAGATGCATCACGAAAAACGGACATGTCTTCTCTGCTGCCCAACAGGGCAAGTCTGCTGCTGAAGCAGACCAGTACTGTGCAGTGTTGACTGTGTGTAGACATTCTGTAATACGTGAGGAGAATCACACACAAAAGCACGAAACATACCTGCATGGACCACAGATGCACACAATGTGCCAAGCACGCACACGTACGCGCGCATGTGTGTTCATATTATATTCCACGGTGCGACTTTGCACAGGCGTGTACACATGTATGAAGGTACGATCATCACGTGTGCACACACGCACGTGACTGTGTTCAGCACTCAAACACACGTTTGCATTCACACACACACGCGCGCACACGCACACACAAGCACACAAACACACACACACAAACACACACACACACACACACACACACACTGTGCGCGTGCCACAATAGAACATTGCATGAGTGTACATAATTATGCATGTATATGTGCGTGCACGCAAGCTCCCACAGAAAAGAGAGAGAAAGAGAATGAATGAACGAATTTTATTTGACAAAAGCTACAAGCCCATCAGTCAAAGGGGGCAAATATAAACGTTATATTCACGTACGAATGGATATGAACAGGACATGAGTAATAATCCAAAGTCCAGTTAAATGTCATCCAATATTTTCAGTTATTTCGTATAGAATCTGTTTGATTCATAGTCTGCTTACATTTATCTAGAGCCTGTGTTAGAGAGAGAAAGAGAGAGAGAGAGAGAGAGGAGAGAGAGAGAGAGAGAGAGAGAGAGAGAGAGAGAGAGAGAGAGAGAGGAGTAGGAGAGAGAGAGAGGAGGGGGCGCAAATGTATACGTAAACTCTTTGCAGTATCTTTTTTCCTTATTCAGCAAAAATTGCACAACCCCCCTCGTGAAAAGATAGATTGCAGACGATTGTTGATTTATTTGTTGTTGTCTTTTTGTGTGTGTTGTGCATAAATCTGCATCAGAAAAAAATGCACAAGAATATCTCGAACAGAAGTATGTAGATTTGCATTATTATTTTATCTATTACATTTGTTTAGTTGCTTTTGGATTTGGGGTTGGTTTTCTTTCGCTAAGGGCTGTCATAAAACGTCTACATGCATTTGCAGGCGAAGGGGAAAATAGGTTATCTTTGGGTTTTGTCTGAGAAATGTTCTTTGTTTGTTTGTGTTTTGTTTTATTTCTTTGTTTGCTTGCTTGTGTATTGTTTGCTAACGAGTGGATTCATAGACTTTGGTGTTGTTGCTGCTGTTGTTATAGCAGCTGTTTTGCTGTTATTACTGTTGTTATAGCAGTTTTTCGGGGTAGCCGAGTGGTCAGAACATTGCGCTCGCAATCTGACGACCCGGATTCGACTCCCGTTCAAGGGGATATTTTCCCCTGGAGTTAACATCAGTGCAGATTCCACTTCCCCCAAAAGTCCTTCGGGTGAGACTATAAACCGAGGCCCCGTGTGCGAACGCACGCAAAACATCTTGAGCACACGTTAAATCCTGTTCCGCTTTTCGAAAGAGTAGGCCATTGTGTGCCGGTAGGAACAGATGACAAAATTGACAAAACCGCATACACAAGGGGATTGGATGTAAAAAAAAAAGCGCATGAGTGTTTATTCCATTATCCTCGAAATAAAAGAATAAAATAAAATAACACACACAACACAACACACACACACAACACAACACACACACACACACACAAACACACACACACCACACACACACACACACACACACACACACACACACACACACACACACACACACACACACACACACACAGAGTTGAATTCTTTTATTATGTATATTATCGGCATCAGAGGGTAAAAAAAATCCCTTAAAAATAACTTGAAGAGAAATCTGCAGATCAGGTTTTACATCTCTTTTATTTTCGTTTCTTTTTTGAAAAAATCTTTTTGTTTCCACTGAGGACTGTCAGAAAAGTGTACACATTTTTTTACAGGCAGGACAAGAGCAGTTCATCTCTTAATGTGTGGTTTGAGGGAGGTTGTTTCATTTTATTGTCTGTTTGTTTGTGTGCAGACACAGGAGATGCCATTGCCGAAGGTGATCTGGCTTGTTATTGTTACCTGTGTTGTTTCTGCTGGTAATGTTTCAAAGATAACAGGATTTTGAATATGCGTACATACTCGCAAACACACGCGCACGCACGTGCACACACATATACACACACAAACACACACACATACTGCGCGAGTGCTACAATAAACATTACAAAGACATATACCCATACATGTTGGTATGCATATAAGACCAACACTCTCTCTCTCTCACGCCCTCTGTCTCACAAAAAACACATAGAAACACACACACACACACACACACACACACACACACACACACACACACACACACACACACACACACACACACACACACACACACACACACACACACACACACACTGTTTATATAGTTTGGAATAGTCTTTTAATGTGCATTTATACCAACACGTATCTATTCTACTTAAAGCCCTTATCTCATTAAGCTGCGCCCCCCCCCCCCCCCCCCCCCCCCCCCCCCCCCTGCCTCCATCGTCTAATATCACTTTAAGTGAACAGACGTAAAATTGAAGACACACACACACACACACACAGACACACAGACACACAGACACACAGACCACACACACACACCACACACACGTACACACACCACACACACACACACACACACACACACACACACACACACACACACACACACACACACACCACACACACACACACACACACACACACACCCCACACACACACTACATACACACACACCACACACACACACACACACACACACACCACACACACACACACACAGGCTCTGCATTTGTCATACCAGCACTTAAAATTGAGAAATCATACTATCTTGGTAAACATCGTTCAATATTTACAGCTGAACTTATTGCAGTTCTTATGGCTCTGAACTATATTCTTGATTTTCCATTATATCTCTTTCATATCTTGCTTTGTGTTGACTCCAAGTCAGTATTGTATGCTAATAAAATCCCCGAATTTCAAGAAGGTCTCCAGAATTATTTTTGAAATCAAATATGTAATACACCTCCTAAGTTTAAGAGGTATTCCTGTGTTTTTTTGTTGGGTGCCTTCTCACGTTGGAATTTTTTCAAATGAGTGGGCTGACAGAGCTGCAAAAAAGGGGGCAAGACATGATATGGAATCGATAGAACTGGATGTTCCCTTATCCCTACAGGAAGGATACCGTATATTAGAACAAACTTCATGGGGTAAGTTTAAAGAATCTGATCAATTCAAGGAACGATATTTAAAAAGTTGCCTGACCACTGCCCATATTTTTTGTTATATGGCTCCTTCTCAAATAGATTCGCGTTTTATAACCGTGAGAAGGGTTAATTCACTATATTTTAGAATGAAGTTAAATGCATTCCTTACAAAATTTTGTAAACATGTTAGATGTCTATGTGGGGATCATATTTCCAATACTCATCTCATATTTGATTGCCTATTGTAAAACCTTTTTTACCTACATTTTCTGAACAGTCTCTGGAAAATGTCTTTGAAAATTCAAAGCTAGCCTTTGCCATTGCCAGATGTTTATTGCATAGTCCACTTGATTATTTATTGTAGTTACAGTATTGTTATTTCATGTTTCCACATTGTTGAGTTTACATTTTGCTGCTGTTTAAAAGTATTATCATTACTTTTCTAGGTTGGTTGGGGGATGGGGGGGGGGGTGTTTAGTTTGTGTGTGTGTGTTTTCCAAAAAACAAACAAACCCCAACACATGCTATTTCTTTACCTTTTCTCCTTCCACTCCTTCTTCTCCCTTCTTTAACTTCCACTATACTTTCTATTTCCCTCGTCTAATATCACTTAGAGTGAACAGACGTTAAATTGAAGGCAACAACAACACACACACACACACACACACACACACACACACACACACACACACACACACACACACACACACACACACACACACACACACACAACACACACACACACACACACACACACACACACAAGTACCCCACACACACACACAACCCCTATCCCCTCTCACCCCCCCGCCCCCCCCCCCCCCCCCCCCCCCCTCCCCCCCCCCCCCCCCCCCCCCCGTCCCCCCTACCCTACACACACACTACATCCAAACACATATCAAGCATCGCGTTTGTCATCCAGCACACTTTTGCAACAAATGCCCTGATGAAAAAGCTGGCATGCAGACGATTGTTGATTTTTAGGGGATTTTTTTTTCTCTCTTTGATCAGCATGAATCTGCGCCAAAGAAAAGTGCAGACAAACAAAATATTATTATTGTCTTGAATTAGAGCAGTCTGCAGATTGGATGGATTCTGGTATCTTTTTTTTCTTCTTCTGGATTTTGTGTCTCTCTCAAGGCTGCCAGAACATTGTAGGTGCATTTGCAGGCAGGAGAAAAACACAGGCCATGTGTTTCTTTGCTTTGACGATGCTTGCTTGTTTGTTTGTTTCTGTCTGTCTGTCTGTCTTTCGGGTGTGAACAAACAGTATCTATCGCATTGTCTGAGTGGATTCACAGGCTTTGGTTGAATTCTTGTTGTTGTTGCTGTTGCTCTTACGAGGGGGGGGGGGGGGGGGGGGGGGGGGGGTGGGGGGGGGGGGGGCGGGGGGGAGTGAGGGGGTTAGGTGGGTTGTGTGTGTATGTACTTGTGTGTGTGTGTGTACTTGTGTGTGTGTGTGTGTGTGTGTGTGGTGTGTGTCTGTATCTATGTGTTTGTGTGAGACAGAGGGCGTGAGAGAGCACTTGTCTTATATGCATACCAACATGTATTGGTATATGTCTTTGTAGTGTTTATTGTAGCACGCGCGCAGTGTATGTATGTGTGTGTGTGATTCAGATTCAGATTCAGATTCAGATTCAGAATATTTTATTGCCATTTAAGTCATGTAGACTTATTTGACACAACAAAAACATCAACTATAATTATTATCTATTTTGGCTAAAAGTGATGTACACTAAAAACATGTTGTATTCTACTTCTCTTTTTCTCTTTTTTCAAAACACTCATACACATATCTGTGTATTGTTGTGTGTTTGTGGTGTGTGTTGTAGGTTTTTGTGTGTGTGTGTGTTTGTGTTTTGTGTGGTGTGTTGTTTGTGTGTTGCTGCGTGGGGGGGGGTTTTAACAAACATGACTTGAAATACAACGTAATTAAATTTTTCCATTCTGTGTGTGTGTGTGGTTGTGTGGGGTTTTGTGTTTGTGTTGTGTGTGTGGTGTTGGTGTGTGTTTGGTGTGGTGTGTGTTGTAGTGTTTTTCTGTGTGTTGTGATGTTCGTGCATGCGTGTTATTTTTGGGGTTGTTGGGTGTGTTGTGTGTTGTAGTGAGTGCGTGCGTGCCGCGCGCGCTGCACACGTGTTTCTCTTGTTTTGTGTGCATTTAAATTTCACTGAGGGCTGTCAGAAAAGTGTGAACGTTTTTCGCAGACAGGAGAAAACCCGTACATTTCTCGGGTTGGGTTGGGGTTTGGGAGGGTGAGGGGTGGGGGTGGGGGGTGTTTGTTTGCAGACACACAAGTTTTAAATTGCTCAAGTTGTTGCAACTGTTGTGTTGTTGCTGTTGTTTTTAAAAAGGACAACTTTTTTGAACACCACCAAGGATACACACTAAAACGCACGCCACACACACATACACACCGTGCGCACAACCACAAACACACAACCACACACACACAGCACGCACGCACGCACGCACGCACGCACGAAACCCACCCACGCACGCACGCACGCACGCACCACGCAGCACCCACGCACGCACCACGCAGCCGCACGCCGCACGACGCACCCCCGGCACCACAACGAACCGACACCAGACACAGACACAACACAGACACACACAGACACACCAAAAACCACACACAGACAAAAACCACAGACACACACAGACACACACCACACACACACACACACACACACACACACACCACACACCACACCACACACCACAAACACCACACCCCAACAATAAACACAAACAAAACTAAAAGTAAAAAAATTGCCGGGAAAAAAAACAAGTAGGACAGAATTCTTAAAAATGAAGTACAATAAAGGGTTTAAAAATTTTTTTGGGAAAGAAATTTAGTGAAATGAAAAAGGGATTTCACCCCCCCAATAATCCAATAAAAATTTGAAAAAATAATTTCCAAGCAAATTAAAAAGCAAAGCTTTTTTTTCAATTTTTTCAGAAATATTTTTCACAGTAAATACAATCAAATATAAAATTTAGAAAAAAAAAAAAAATAAAAACAAATTTGTCATCTTATAATGCTGATTATTTAAATGCCCCCATTCAATATGAGATTTAGGAAATTTTAGATTCTTTTAACAATAACAAGCGGCTGTTGGTGCTGTGGTATATCTTACAAATGCCTCATACCTTTAAAAAATGGAAAAGGCACTCTTTTCTTTTTCCAGAACTTTGGGATAAAGGGCGCTCTTCCTAAAATCTGGAGCGTCGTTTGTAGTCCCAACCTGAAGAAAGTAAACTGTGGTCATCGATGTAGCTACAGCCAATTGCTCTTACTTCCATGTGGGTAAAGAATGGAAAAAAATTTAACATGCGTTTACTTTTTTTTTTGGAAAAGAATAATGTGATCCCAACAAACCGGTTTTCAAAAGGGGAAATGTACTTCTGCCCACTTATTAAACAAAAATCAAATTAAAAGCAATTTTTAAAAACAAAAAAATGTGTTACCACATTTTTGATGAAAAAGAAAGCCTTGAAAGTTTGTCATGATCAATTGCTACATAATTAAAAAACATTGGTATTAATGGCATATTAAAAAAAATTTCTGAAAAATTTTCTTGTGGGTTAATCAATTTGCACTAAATTGGGTTCATGTCTCATTTTTTAAAGCTATCGATGGGTATCCCACGGGGATCAGTACTTCACCATCTTTTTTCTATTTTGACTGATCTCCCTAGCTTTTTGCACCTAATACTAAGTTTTCAGTATGCAGATGATATGCTTTTTGGATAAATACTCACTTAGAAAAAAACACGAAAAAGAGGGGATCAAATTATGTTAAAAATATATCGGGGAAAAATTAGAAAAATTCTGATTATATAAAGAAAAAAATTTAGAATTCAGCAAAAAAACGTGTCTTGGCTTTTTAAAAGGGTGACAAGCATTAAATTACCAATCAAATTAAAAGGGAAAGGGTGCTTAAATACAACAAATGTCAAATTCTTGGGTGTATTTTTAGTAAAATTTAAATTTGGAAGATGCACTAAAACCAAAATATAACTGAAGTGGGGAAAAGACTTAATTTCCCTAAAATAAAAATTTCTGGGCAGGGAGTAAAGACACTAGACTTGAACATCGGTCTGCCTTGGTACTTCAAAATTAATATAGGGACAAAAAGGGTTTATTTTTTGCTGCAGATTTCTATTAAAAAAATTTTAAAAAAGTCTAGACAGAAAAAGCGTAAAGTACTCTTGGTGTTCCGGCGCATGCAAATACAGCAAATATTTTTATAAGAAGCTCATTTACTACTTTTTTCTGATCAGCAAAAAATGGCAGTAAAAAATATGTTTTTCGTAGACTCTATTCCAAATTCAGTAAAAGAGGGAAAATTTATTAATCAAACCGGATTTCCTAAACGGGGACACAATATTTTATTCTGCAGCCAAAAAAAATTATACAGACCATTTTTTTAAAGAAAAGCATCGATATATCAACAAATTTCCCAATTTTTTCCCATTGTTCCACAATTACCCCCCTTGGGGAAAAATTTCACTAAATTTTACATTTATACACGGAAAAAAAGAAAATGAAGATCAAAATTCCACCGTTATGTAAAAAGTCATTAAAAAATTATTCTAATCACTTAAAAGTGTATACGACGATCTGTATTAGAAAACAGGGAAAAAAGGGTGCTGCTAGTATTCCGACTTTTAAAAAACAAAAATCTTTTTTATTTTGGGCAACTTTTTTATTTTTTCTTCTAATTTTTTAATTCTTTTGGCTTTTAATTTTTTTTCTGATACGCTATTGAGTTTGCCAAAATTTTTTTTTTGGTTTACCAAAGGGAGGTTAATGGCATTAAAGTTGGCTTTGGAAAATAAGGGAAAGATTGTATTTTTAATAAAATTCCTGATCATTCTATTTTCAAGCAAAGGATCGGCAAAACATTTTGCGGTCCCCTCTCATTGTGGGAAATTTATTGAATGACTGGGTTTATTTTTTGGCAAAACAATGCCCTGAATACAGACTGAAAGTGTTTGATTCCAATTTTCATTGTCGTCTTTTAAATTTATTCAAGTTAAGAAAAGATACATTCAAAGTTATAGAAAAACATTTCAACATTTCCTTGCCCCCGGAAAAATTTGAAATTCTAATACATAAACTGGATTAAATGCATGGAATACTAAATATTTAAAAAAAAGAAAATGTTTTGTTTTTTCCACTTTTGTCCCCATTTGTTGTTGATTCCCAATTCTTCTTTACATGTATAAAAAAGGGTTTGATATTCATAAGAAAAAATGCCACATCAAAAAGTTTTATATGACCTTTACAATCATAGTGTCAGTTCTGAAGCATATATTCTTCCCTTAAACCTTTACGTAATTACATATATATATATATATCTAAAAAAAATGTTTAAATAATATATATTTATATATATGTATATACAAAATTTTTATAAATTTATTATATGTAAATTTATATACTTATGTGGTTGGAGTGGGGGCGTTAGGGAAAGAAAAAAGAGAGAGAGAGAGAGAGAAGAGAGAGAGAGAGAGGAGGGAAAAGGGAGAAGAGAAGAGAAAAAGAGAGAGCGGTTGTAATAATAGGTACTTTGGGGAATGCGGGGGGTTTTCTAAACACCCTGAGTGAATAACATTTTAAAAAAAACAAAACAAACAAAACAAACAAACACACACACACACACACACCACCCGAACCTGCAACATACACACACAAACCCCCACCACACACACACACAACACACAAAACAAAACCACACACACACACAACACCACCACACACACCAAAAACACACACACAACCCCACACACACACACAACACACCCCACAACCACACACACAACACACACCACACACACACACAGAACCTGCACACATAGACACCCCACCCCCACCACTTTCAAAATCCCCAACTTTGCAACAATGCCCTCGTGAAAAATTGGGTTTCAGACAGTTCTTCATCTTTTTTTTTTTCTTTTCTTTTTTTCTTTTCTTTTTTTTTTGTGTTACTTCCTCTCATAAATCTCGTCAGGGAAAAATGCCCAGAAAAAAAGGTTTTTAAAATGACGGCTCAAATGGATTATTCTCTCACCCACTTTTTCATTTATTCCCTTTTTAAAAGAAAAATCAATTATCTACTTTTTCTTTATCTCTTCATTTGCTGAGACTGCAAAATGTCTGCAGTCTTAAAAAAAAAAAAAAACAAGTCGTTTTTTGTTTTTTTTTGAAGGTGTTGTTTTTTTTTTTGTTTGCAAAAAACAGTAACATTCCCGGGGTGGGTTGAGGAGATGGGATTGTTGCTGTTTTTTGTTGTTTGATCATGTTGTCGAAGGGGGGAAAATAGCTACATGACTGGCGTTTTGTGGGGATGTATGTATGTACGTATGTAGTATTATGTATTAGTAAATTTATTTTTTATTTATTTTACCACTTTAAGTCACGAGATTTCTCTGCGTGAAATTCGGGCTGTTCTCCCCGGGGAAAGCGCGTCGCCACAAGAGCAGCGCCACCTTTTTTTTTTTCTTTTTTCATGTCTGCAACTGTATTTGTTTCCCTACCAGTGTGGCTATTTTCTAAGAATTTTTCCAAGGACAACTCTCTTGTTGCCGTGGGTTCTTTTACGTGCGCTGAATAGTTATGTGTAACACACGGGACCTCGGTTTATCGTCTCATCCGAAAGACTAGCGCCCAGACCACCACTCATGGTCTAATGGATGGGGGAAAAGTTTCGGGCCCAACGGGGTACGAACCACCGCACACTTCAGACCCGGACTTTTCACTTTCTAGACAGGCGCGTTACCTCTAGACCACCGATCCACCTTGTATGTATGTAATGTGTGTGTGTATGTATGTATGTATGTATGCATGCATGCAGGCATGCATGTATATATATGTATGTATGTATGGATGGATGGATTGATTGATTGATTGATGGATGGATGGATAGATAGATGTATATATGTATGTATGTATGTATGTATGTATGCATGTATGTATGTATGTATGTATGTATGTATGTATGTATGTATGTATGTATGTATGTATCTATCTACCTATCTATCTATCTATCTACCTATCTATCTATCTATCTATCTATCTATCTATCTATCTATCTATCTATCTATCTATCTATCTATCTATCTATCTATCTATCTATTTGTATATTTGTATGTCTATGTTTGTATGTGTGCGTGTCTGCGTGCGTGGTTGCGCGCGTGTGTGTATGTGCTGTGCGTGCGTGCGTGTGTACGCGCGCGCTACTTTGTTTAATCAGGTATTGTTTTTCGTTTTACTGCGGGCTGTCAGAAAAGTCTGGCTGTTTTTGCAGACAGGAGAAAACCATCCCATCTCTCTGTTTGGTTTGAGGGGGGTAGTGCTTTTTTGCTTGTTTGCAGACATACAGGATGACATTGCCCATGTGGTCTGACGGACTGTTTGCATTGTTTACTGCTGCTGCTATTGTTGAGAAGATAATATAAGATTTTGAAAGTGCACGGACTTACACATGCACCCACCCACGCACGCACACGCACACATTCACGCACACACACGCGTACACACGCATGCACGCACACACATACACACAAACACACACTCACTTATTCATCTGGAAATAAAAGTTTGACTTTGACTTGATTTTGACTTTCACACACACACACACACACACACACACACACACACACACACACACACACACACACACACACACACACACACACACACACACACACACACACACACACACACACACACACACACACACACACACACACAGCAAATGCATTGCTTATTCAATGTACCATCTGGAAATAAAACTGTGACTTGACTTGACACAAACCCCCTTCCCCCTCCCTCCCTCCCTACCACACACACACACACACACACACACACACACACACACACACACACACACACACACACACACACACACACACACACACACACACACACACAGCACGCACGCACGCACGCACGCACGCACGCACGCACGCACGCACGCACACACACACACACACACATTCGTCTAATATCACTGATAGTGAATAGACGTAAAATCGAAGACAACAACAACAACAACAACAACAACACACACACACAGCACAGCACAGTACAACACAACACAACATAACACAGCACAGCACAACACAACACAACACAGCACAGCACAGCACAGCACACAACACAACACCACACACACCACACACACACACACACACACACACACACACACACCACACACACACACACACACACACACACACACACACACACACACACACACACACACACACACACACATACTACATCCAAACACTTACCAGCATCCCTTGTCTTATCCAACACACTTTTGCAGCAATGCCCTGATGAAAAACTGACATGCAGGCGTTGGTAGATTTCTTTGACTTGTTTGGGTTGTTTTTTCTTTGATCAGCATGAATCTGCGTCAGAGAAAGATGCAGAAAAAATATTATTTGTCTTGAATTAGAGCAGTCTGTAGATTGGAATTTTTCGAAAACATTTATTTTATGTATTTCTTAATTTTTGTTGTTGAAGGCAGTCAGACACGTCTATATCATTTTGCAGGAAGAGGGGGGGGTGGGAGGGGGGAGAAAAAGTTTTGTATGGGGGTGGGGGGTGGGTGTTGTTTTTTCTTTTTACGTGCGCATCTCTCTCTCCTCTCTCTCCTCTCTCCTCTCTCTCTCTCTCTCTCTCTCTCTCTCTCTCCTCTCTCTCTCTCCTCTCCTCTCTCCTCTCTCTCTCTCTCTCTCTGTGTACTTGATACACATGACTGTTTTTGTTTTGTTTGCGGGTAAACAGGATTATGTTGCCTTCTGGGTGAACTGAGGGACTTGAACAAACATTATTGCTGTTGTTGTTTGTGGTTGTTGTTGTTGAGGGAATAGACAGTAATACTCTCAGTCTGTCTGTTTGTTTCTCCCTGTCTGTACGTCTGTCTCTTTCTCTGTCTGTCTGTCTGTCTCTTTATCTGTCTGTCTGTCTCTCTCTCTCGCTCTGGATCCTCTGTGTGTGTTGCGCGTGCGCGCACGTGTGTGTTTTATTTTGCGTATATGTGTACGTGCACGCGCGAGCGCGCGCACGCGCGCGCGTGAGTGTCAATGTGTAAATTTGATCCCTTTGGCTTTTTTATGGATGTCCTCTTTCTCCTGTCAGCCAGGCTCTTTAGAATGTGCCTGGAGATTCGGAACGTGAGAGTCCTGCAGATTTCTGCATTTCCTTTCTTCCCCCTCCCCACCCCCCTCCACCCCTCCTTCTCCTGTCCACCCCCC
>CM054134.1:66232218-66234739 GCA_028751875.1 Rapana venosa | reverse complement strand
TGGGACATGACAAAAATAGCAGAAACCACTGCTTGTTGACAATGATACTCAACTAGCCACAGTTACAATACAAACCCAGCTCACATCGATGTCTCTCCTCTCAGCTGTAATCAATCAAGCCTTCTGTCAGCCAGGTTTCTCTGTCTCTCTGCCTCTCTCTCTCTCTCTCTCTCTCTCTTCTCTCTTCTCTCTGTCTCTCTGTTTCTCTCTGTCTCTGTCTCTCTGTCTCTCTGTCTGTCTTCTGTGTCTGTCTGTCTGTCTTCTCTCTCTCTCTCTCTCTCTCTCTCTCTCTCTCTTCTCTGTCTTTTATTTGATTTGAATGTTTTCTTATTTGTTCATTGTCTTTTTTTCTCCTCTTGACGAGGGCCTGGTGTAAAGAAGCCACTGGCTTATCCATATACCCTCAATAAAAAATTCGAGTTCGAGTTCGAGTTCGAGTTCTCTTTTCTCTTCTCTCTCTCTCTCTCCTCTCTCTCTCTCTCTCTCTCTCTCTCTCTCTCTCTCTCTCTCTTCTCTCTCTCTCTCTCTCTCTCTCTCTCTCTCTCTCTCTCTCTCTTCTCTCTCAAAGAGTGTATGTGTTTGTGTGTTTTGTGTGTGTGTGTGTGTGGGGGGGGGGGGGGGGGGGGGGGGGGTCGGGATAGTCTAGTGGTTAGAACATTGCGCTCGTAACTGACAACCCGGGTTCGATTCCCGTTCAAGGGGATATTTTCCCTGGAGTTAACATATCAGTGCAGACTCCACTCTCCCCAAAAGTCTTTGGGATGAGACTATAAACCGAGGCCCCGTGTGCGAACGCACGCACAACATCTTGCGCAGATGTTAAATCCTGTTCCGCTTTTCGTAAGAGTAGGCCAGTGTGTGCCGGTGGGAACAGATGACAAAATGTACAAAACCGCATACACGCGGGGACTAGATGTAAAAAAGCACATAAGGGCTTATTCCATTATCCTCGATATAAAAGAATAACTCTCTCTCTCTCTCTCTCTCTCTCTCTCTCTCTCTCTCTCTCTCTCTCTCTCTCTCTCTCTCTCTCTCTCTCTCTCTCTCTCTCTCTCTCTCTCTCTCTCTCTGCTACTCTATTCTCTCTACTCTACTCTTACTTCTTGCTATCTTGCAGAGAGAAAAGCCTCGAGATGATTAAAACAACAGTACAGCAAGCGTTGGGTTTCGGAGGTAAAAGGAGACGGACTTTGACTGTATCGATTTTCCCTCATGCTCTCAAAGTCTCTGACATTCATAAACACTAGTCAGACAGTATGCCTGTGTCGGGGCTATGATCTATATGGAAGCAGTCAGCTAATCAGGAGGGCCTTTGTTCTTCATGTGTGTGCTGTACTGTCACTGTATTGTGTTGTGTTGTACTGTACTACACTACTGTGCCGTGCTGTACTGTGCTATGTGTTTTGCAAGATGTCTTGTGGATATTAAAGGGAAGGAAAGGGGGGGGGGGGGGTAGGAACTGGAGAAAGAAGGAGGTAGTGACAGTGGTGATGGTGGGAGATGGTAGAAGAAGTGGAAGAAGATACGTGATGATGATGATGATGATGGTGGTGGTGATGATAATGATAATGATGATGATGGTAATGATGATGATAATGATGATCATCATCATGATCATGAATATGATGATGAGGATGATCATCATCATTACCATAATCATAACAATAATAGAAGGAGAAGAAGAAGAAGAAGAGAGAGAGAGATGGATGAAGGGAGCGAGGGAGAGACAGACAGACAGACAGACAGACAGACAGACAGACAAACGGAAACACAGATTTTTTGCGAGGGGTGGGAGTGGGGTGAGGATTGTGTACTAACTTGGGTTCTTTTAGAATGAAGTGTGTGTGTACACACAAACTCTCTCTCTCACACACACACGTGCACACACACACACACACACACACACACGCATACACACACACACACACACACACACACACACACACACACACACACACACACACACACACACACACACACACACACACACACACACACACGTACACTCACTCGTGCACACACACATGCGCACGCGCCCACAAACATACAGAGAGACTAGGCAGAGACCGACAGACGGACAGACATTCAGACAGACAGACAGAAAAAGAGAAACACAGAGACAGACAGAAAGAGACAGGGACAGACAGACAGACAGACAGACAGACAGAAGGACAGCACACCAGCAGACGAGTCACAGTATAGGAAACAGACAGAGAGAGAGAGAAACAGATTACAGAACAGATTTGGCAACGTCGATGTGTAATAATATAAGGTATTATTAATTGATAGACGCTGGTCGTAAAAAGCGTGGAAATGAAAACTAATAGCTGTGCAACAGGTGTGCCATTCAAGCAGGCAGTAACACACGTTTGTGTGGTGTGTGTGTGTAGTGTGTGTGTTTGTGTGTAGTATGTGTGTGTGTAGTGTGTGTGTAGTGTGTGTGTGTTTGTGTAGTGTGTGTGTGTTTGTGTGTGTAGTGTGTGTTTGTGTGTAGTGTGTGTTTGTGTTTGTGTGTTTGTGT
>CM054134.1:66202218-66227218 GCA_028751875.1 Rapana venosa | reverse complement strand
TTCAACAATATGACTGGAAGGAACATCATAGATTTTCTAGGTGTATGAGTCTGTGAATGCTAACAAACTACTTTTGTCATGTCATTATTCCTTCAAGCTCCATAAAGTTTATATGTTATCATACTTATTTTGTTTATGATGATGATGGCGATGATGATGGTGGTGATGACGGCGATGATGATAGTGGTGGTGTTTATTGTGATTATTATGATTCACTTTGCTTTTGTCTGTTTACTTTCTTTCTGTCTTTCTATTCGAGGGCTGGATGTAAAAACGTCTTCTACTTATTCTATTATCCTCAGAAAAATAAAATTTCGTGATCTCTCTCTCTCTCTCTCTCTCTCTCTCTCTCTCTCTCTCTCTCTCTCTCCTCTCTCTCTCTCTCTCTCTCTCTCTCTCTCTCTCTCTCTCTCTCTCTCTCTCTCTGTCTCTCTGTGTGGAATTGGCTAAAATCTGCCAGTATGACTATTCTTTTTTTATTATATATCTCCTTATTTACTTTCCTGTTCATTGCAAACCATCACTGCCTTTTTGTTTTTGGAACAGGATGGCCTAGTGTTTAAAGCGTTCAACTTGGAGTCCTCATCTGACAGTACCTGAGGCCTCGCGTTCAAGTCTCCCCTGAGGTGTTCATCTTTCTTTCTCAACTCGTTCCTCGGCTGAAGCTCCGAGGTTCACCAATGGTGGGATTATTTTGACCGGGTTTGTTTTTTTACCCACCATCACAGGTAGCTGTATTCCGACTTCGGAGATAATTTCTAAACATGCCACCAGTGTGCAAACATTTTTGTTGCTATATTTGTTGTTTGTTTGGTCTTCTTTTCGTCTATTCTTACCAACACTGACCTACTCTTCCGAAAAGTGGAACGGATTTTAAAGTCTGTGCAAGATGTTCTACATGCGTTCGCGCACGTGACCTCGGTGTATAGTCTCATCCAAAGGACTTGGGGGTTGGGGGGGGAGGGGGGGGAGTGGAGTCAGTACTGATGTTAACTCCAGAGGACAAAAAATCCCCGTGACTATGTGGTGGTTGGAACCTGGGCTCGATCCCAGGCCGACAAATCGCGAGCGCAAGGCTCTACCCACTACGCCATCCATCCCCACCCTACCCTCCATAATTTATCTGTCTGACAGGATTTTTTCCCCCTGGAGTTATTTATCCTCGGTGCTATCTCCAATCCTCGAAAGTCTTTTGGATGAGACTGTCGGCAGAGGTTCTGTGAGTGAATGAATACATGCAGAATATCTCGCACACACGCTAAACCCTCATCCGCTTTGCGTGGAGGAGTTAGCTACTTCTGGTGTGGGAAGGGGGGGGGGAAGGAGGTGGAGGGGGAGGGGGGGAGATGGTTGACACGAACAATCCCAGCATGCACTCTGTTAAACGAGAAAAAGAAAGAGAGAGAGAGAGATTCCGCCATGTTTATCTTACCCACGACACGCTGCCTGAAAATTTCACTGCAGTGTACCCCTCAACGACTCCTCAAGGAGTTAAGGAGAAGTCAGTCATAGTTCTGTATACATGGAGTACAGTTGATAACCCTGAACAATGTTATTCTTGGGAAAAAGAGGCAGCGAGGGAAGCTGTTGTAAGGCTTTTGTATCTGAAATGTTGGATGAAAATGGAGTCGCCATCTTTTCACGGTTCTTTTCTTTTTGGGGAAATGGTCATTGCTTACGCTTTGGAAGCGGAATCGCCGATTTTCTGAGATGTATAAAAACCACAAAAGAAATGCTGCTCTAGCCCCTACAGTGCAGAGTCGTCTCTGTCGGGTTGGTAGGGAGGGACAAGATGGCCTTGTACTGATGCTGATCCTGCCGAGTCAACTGCCATCATCAAGGCTGCAGCGAAACTTATGCCAGTGTTGCAGAAAAACGTGAGAGTACATTCTGATATTGACAATGTTTGAAGGACGTCCTTGAAAGGACATTAAAATTTAGTATTTTGAACAGATGACCTTGAAAGGACGAATGTGTTGAAAGGACGTCTTGAAAGGATATTAAAATAAATGGTGTTGAAAGAACATCCTTGAAAGTTGATTAAAAATAAATGTGTTAAAAGGATGTCCTTGAAAGAACATTAAAAATGAATATGTTGGAATGACGGCATTGAAAAGAGATTAAAATTGAGGCACAACGCTTTCAAAGTGCTCATTAAAAATGAAATGAAATGAAATGAAACAAATTGGTACAGCCGGCATGTAGTCACACACACACACTACACTACTCTACTCTACACTACACTTCTCTACACTACACTACTCTACACTACACTACTCTACACTACACTACTCTACACTACACTACACTACACTACACTACACTACACTACACTACACTACACTACACTACACTACACTACTCTACACTACACTACACTACACTTCACTATACTACACTACACTTCACTATACTACACTACACTACATTACACTACACTACTCTACACTACACTACACTACATTACACTACACTACACTACACTACTCTACACTACTCTACACTACACTACACTACACCACACCACACCACACCACACTACACCACACACCACACTACACTACACTACACTACACCACACCACACCACACACACACTACACCACACGACACTATACTACACCACACCACACCTCACACCACAACCACACCACACCACACACCACACCACACCTACACCACACGACACTACACTACACTACACACACACCACCACCACACCACACCACACTACACCACACGACACTACACTACACAAACACCACACCACACCAACACCACACCACACCACACATACACACACTACACACCACACCAACACACCTCACCACAACACAGCACACCACACCACACCACACCACACCACACCACACCACACCACACCACACCACACTAACACCACACCACACCACACCACAACACAACACACACATTCATTTTTCAAACTTGCCGGTAACACCATTAATTACTTTGTGCTCCCCAAACAAAACCCCATGTACATAGTGTGACAGGGACAAACTTCCCAGCTAGCTAGTACAATGATAATATCATTTTTACTATAGTATACTAGTAGAGGTGTAGAAGAAGAAAACAACAGTACAGCACAGTACAATACAGTGTAATACAACCCACCACACTCCACTGAACACTGAGCGCATCGGCTCTAGAGCCAGGGGAGGCAACTAGTCTTCCTGTGGACGGAACTTAAGGCGGAAATGAATTAGAAATGGAAGCGGAAATGAAACGGAGACCCCCCCATATCCATCCCACCCCGCCCCATCCCCTCTGCTCTTTTGTGGTGGGACTGAGAGGGTGGCCAGGAGAGCTGGAGGGAAACATCATAATACTCCATGATCAGACACAGCCCCACAGTAAAGCTGTAGTCATTAACTCCTCTGTTTCAGCCTTTTCCGCTTGGCTTTTGTATGTATGATTATTATTTGTTACAGGTGTGTTATTGAAGAGTCGCAAAGAAGTTGTGTTTGGTAAAGTACGTTGGTCGTTTTCTTCTGTTTATATATATATATATATATATATATATATATATATATATATATATATATATATATATATATATATATATACATACACACACACTGTACCACAGTTCTCTGCTTTTCCAACCAACCTCGAAAATAATGATATTAAAAATAATTTTAAATTTTTTAAATAATAATGATGACAATAATAATAATAATAATGGTATTGATGGTTATGATAACAATAATAATAATAATGACAATAATAATAATGATGATGATGACAATAATAATAATAATAATAATGATAATATGATAATAATAATAATAATGGTGATGATGCTGATGCTGATGCTGATGACGACGACGATGACGATGACGACGACGACGACAACAACAACAACAACAACAACAACAACAACAACAACAACAACAACAACAATAATAATAATAATAATAATAAAAAACAATAATAATAATGATAATGATAATGATACTGCTGCTGCTGCTGCTGCTGCTGCTGCTGCTACTACCACTACTACTACTACTACTACTACTACTACTACTACTACTACTACTACTACTACTACTACTACTACTACTACTACTACTACTACTACTACTACTACTACTACTTTTACTACTACTACTACTACTACTACTACTACTACTACTGATTTCATTTGAATTTTTCTTGCGTTTCGTTTCTTGGCTAGTGTTCCGAGGTTCCCCAATGGTGAGATTTTACATTTGCGACCCGTTGTTTCTTTGTGCCCACCATGAAGGTAGCCGCATTCCGAATTCGGGGAATTTAATAGCATTTGATGTCTTTGACAGGAAAGATCGATACATGTTATCTGTATTATTTATTTATTCATTTTATTCTTTTATATCGAGGATAATGGAATAGGCACTTACGTGCTTTTTTTTTTTTTTTACATCTAGTCCCCGTGTGTATACGGATTTGTAAATTTTGTCATCTGCTCCCACCGGCACGCAATGGCCTACTCTTACGAAAAGCGGAACAGGGTTTAACGTGCGCGCAAGATGTTCTGCGTGCGTTCGCACACGGGGCCTCGGTTTATAGTCTCATACGCAGGACTCAACAACAGAGGGAAGAGTATGGATGTGCTTCGCACTGACAAGTCAGCATGTTGAATGACTGTACTGTATGGACGTTGGACAGAAGAAGTCGGTGGGGTTGAAAGAATGGTTGAAAGCAGGAGGACAAGATGTAGAGAAAGAAGGAACAATGAGAGGAGCAGAGGAAAGCAGGGGTGAGGGCGAAGTGGGCTGGGTGTGAGTGAATGAGTGAGTGAGTGAGTGTGTGAGTGAGTGAGTGTGTGTGTGTGCGCGTGCGTGCGTGCGTCCGTGCGTGTGTGTGTTATATGATTTTTTGTTTATTTATTCTTTTATATCGAGGATAATGGAATAAGCAAGATTGTGCTTAAAAAAAAATCTAGTCCTCGTGTGTATGCGGTTTTTTCAGTTTTGTTATCTGTGTGTGTATGTGTGTGTGTGCGCGTGTGTGTGTGTGATGTGTGTGTGTGTGTGTGTGTGTGTGTGCGTGTGTGTGGTGTGTGTGTGCGTGCGTGCGTGTGTGGGGAGTGTGTGTGGCTGTATGAGGAGAGGGAGTGTTGAAGAAGATTTCAGATTTGAAAAAGAACTTTAATACTGGAAGATAAAGAGTTTAGGCACTGCTTAGTCTTCCAATCTCTATCTCTCTCTCTCTCTCTCTCTCTCTCTCTCTCTCTCTCTCTCTCTCTCTCTCTCTCTCTCACTCTCTCTCTCTCTCTCTCTCTCTCTCTCTCTCTCTCTCTTCCTACTTGAGAGGGAGAGAGAGAGATTGGAAGACTAAGCAGTGCCTATTCCAATCTCTCTCTCGCTCTCTCGTGCTCCTTTTCCCACCTGAGAGAGAGAGAGAGAGAGAGAGAGAGAGAGAGAGAGAGAGAGAGTAGGTGGGGACAAGAAGGTGAAGCTGCAACTGTACTAATACAATATTGATTAAATCACTTTTACAGCAGCAAGAGGAGTAACAAAAGAAACACGCCATCATAATATATTATCATCACACTGGACTTTTTACCGAACTCGTGCAGCAGTCGTTGGGGCATTGCGCGACATTATGCAGGCTGTGGGTTGTCGTAGGTGAGTTGAACCTTGTGGATCCCAACCCTCTCCAGGTAGCAGGTTGCATGCTGGGTAGGTCTGTTCCATCCATCCATCCATCCATCCATCCATCCATCCATCCATCCATCCATCCATCCATCTGTCCGTCCGTCCGTCCGTCCATCCATTCACCCATCAATCAATCCATCCATCCATCCATCCACCCATCCACCCAATCCAATCCAATCCAATCCATCCATCCATCCATATATCCATCCACCCACCCACCCACCCACACATCCATCCATCCATCCATCCATCCATCCATCCATCCATCCCACCAATCCAAATCCAATCAACCCATCCATCCATCCATCCACCCATCCCATCCAATCCAATCCACCCACCCACCCACCCACCCACCAATCCACCCACCCATCCACCCATCCATCCTTCCATCCACCCACCCATCCATCTCACCATAGTTGGCCCCACTCTTCCCTACACAAAAAAAGGACGGTAGGCCTATTTGAGCATGTCCGCAAGATGTTGTGACGTGCATCAGACAGGGGGGTGGGATGGATGGCCTGGTTGGTTAGAGCCTTGCGCATTGCACTCATGATATGTTGACCCGGGCTCAAATCCCATTTAAGGGGATATTTTCCCCCGGAGTTAACATCAGTGCAGACTCCACTCCCCCCAAAAGTCCTTCGGATGAGACTATAAACCGAGGCCCCGTGCGCGAACGCACGCAGAACATCTTGCGCACACCTTAAAACATGTTTCGCTTTTCAGAAGCGTAGGCTATTGTGTGCCAGTGGAAACGGATGATAATATTTACAAAACTGCATACACACGGGGACTGAATATAAAAAGCACATAGGTTCTTATTCCATTATCATCGAAATAAACTAATGAAATAAACGATAACAAATAACAATAATGAAACCTGAGGTCACACAGGCACCTCGGTGTATTGTCTTATTCAGACCTTCAGGGGAGTGGGTTCAGTACCACTGTGTCATCGAAGTCGGAATATGGCTACCTTAATGGTAGGGAAAACCGTTACTGTCACATACACAAAACACATCACCACCGGCCAACCTCAGAGCTCTAGCCGAGGAACGAAAAGAAAAAGTACTGGTGTCAACTCCGGGGGAAAAAAGGTCCCTTAAGATTCGAACGTTAGACCCCAGCTAGCGTCAGATTTCGTAGTTCAATGTGTAACCGGTAGGTTATTCCGCCACTGAATAAAATTATGAACTGCTGCTAACTGAGTTAGTTTCGGGCTGATAGCTGCCCTTGGCAGCAGACACAGACTGGTGTGTCCACTGTACCCTTCAGCACCTTGGCTTTCTCATAGTTCTTGATTAAACCACTGACGCTGGGGGCAACAGCGAAGTGAGAGGCTGTATGACCAATGGCTTTCCCACCCATGGAATTCCATTTTACAGCTTAGTCTTTAGTGATCGACTATGACTCTCTGACTAGGAGGCTTGTCTCGCACAGTCGTTACGTGCTGCAGCCCTGGGGGCTGGTTGGCCTTTGGAGAACATCTCCAACGCTGACTGTCCTTATGCCCACTTGGCCGAGAGAGTGGGGATGTGCTGTAGGCAAGGCACCGCCACTATAATGAAATTGCTGCCCAATTTCCGAAACAGCAGCTGCCTCCTCTGCTGTTTTGGAGGTCATCGTCGAACACGACGGGCAAACATATACAATCCCTGTTGGGATGCTGGGAGCTATTTCAGTATAATACCTTCCCCACATTTTGGAATTTCTGTGAAAGACATTTTCCTCTTCTCTATCACTCTCTTTGTTTTTGTCTTTTTCCTGTCCTTTCTATCATGCCGGGAGCTATTTCGGTATAAAGACCATCCCTACCTTTTGGAATGTCCTCTGCTCTATCACTGTCTTAGTTTCTTCTCTTTGTCCTCACCTTTCTGTCATCTCTCTCTCACACTATTTCCATACCTTCCTACTTCATTCTCCTGTCTTTTTTCAAGCAAAATCTTTCAATTATTCTTTTCCCCCATCATTTGACATTTTGCCAGATTGTTTTGTTCTGGCAACCAGGTAGGGATATTCAAACACTGGGATGGGCACAGGATGTCTATCCTGCAGTATCGTTTGCCCATATGGCATTTTTATGTATATCTCTGTAATTTGAAATAATTATTCGTTTTAGGTTTGTTTTTTCTACGCTTTTTGTAAGCCGTGGATGATGAATTAAAAGAAACGGCTAGTGTCCTGAACACAACGTGGGTTTAGTAATATTACCAATGAAATAATAATAAATAATCATAATAAATGGAACTTATATAGCGCTATATCTTGCAAAGACAAATCAAAGCGATAAATAATGTAGGTATTGTGTGTCATTTCATACTCACTCAGATTCCAGACTGACTGACGGTGTGGGATATTTCAAAAAGTATTAGGAGGTGCTGCTGGTTGTGAACTTGCAGTGACAGTTACTGGAGCCGCTGAAGCTGCAGGAGGGGACAGCTCTGACGTGGTTTTGGTGGTGGGCAGTGCTGCAAACAACGAGAAATGAACTCAACTGAACGTGCCCTCTGTCGCCCTCACCTGCCCTGCCCTGCAGCTTGTCAGGCGAGTGAAGCCTCATGTCAGCCATTCATCATGGCTTGATGCATACGCTTAGCTGTGCATTCTCCTCCACTCCTCTCCTCCCATTCTGTGCATTCTCCTCCTCTTCCTCCTTTCCTCTCCTCCTTCTCCCTACTCCTCATCATCTTCTTCTCTCTGTTATTTTATTGTTGTTGTTGCTGTGACTGTTGTTGTTGTGTGTTATCTTGTTCTTGTTCTTATTTTCTTTGTTGTTATTGTTTGTTGCTGTGTACTGTTGTTGGTGTTATCTTTTCTTGTTCTTGTTCTTATTGTTCTTGTTTGTTCTTGTTCTTGGTTGTTGTTCTTGTCTTGTCTTGTTCTTCTTGTTCTTGTTCTTGTTCTTCTTCTTCTTCTTCTTCTTCTTCTTCTTCTTCTTCAAATTCTTCTTCTTCTTCAATTTCTTCTTCTTCTTCTTCTTCTTCTTCTTCTTCTTCTTCTTCTCTTCTTCTTCTTCTTCTTCTTACTGCTTCTCATCCTTCTCATTCCCTTGTTCAGACCCTGAGATTTATGGGGGGTTCTGCATTCGCCTTGGAGGCAGATTTTTCTACTTCTCTCTCTCTCTCTCTTCTCTCTCTCTCTCTCTCTCCTCTCTTCTCTCTCGTCTCTCTCTCTCTCTCTCTCCTCTCCTCTCCTCTCTCTCTCTCTCTCTCTCTCTCTCTCTCTTTTTTCTCTCTCTATTCTTTTTTCATTAATTTTAGGCTGCCTTTTTCAACTCTTTTTCTTGTTTGTCTTTTTCGTTTTATAGTTCTGCAGACACCACTCCTTTACCCCCTACCACCCACCTTACTCCCAACACCCAGTCGCCTCTTCCCTACCACCACTCCGCCCCTTTACTCCCCCCACCCCCCCCTCTGATGCCCCCCTGACCCCCCCCTCCTCCCCTGTCTCCCCCGTCTCCCCCCCCCCCCCCCCCACACCACACACACACCTCCCTGCCTATTCTTCTTCTCCTTCCATTCCTGTCCTCTTTCTCATCTGTGAAGAATGAAGGGCGACAACTGAACTTCCTGCCCCTCCATGATCGTCTGCACATATCTGCTAACCCCCCACCCCCACCCTCCTCGCCCCTTTCCTCCCCCCACCCTCCTTTCTGTGCTTTGAGAATCTTTCGTTACACCAGTCAAATTTAAATGGTGTGTGTGTGTGTATGCATGTATGGACGGATGGATATAAAGTATGTATTATGTATGTATGTATGGATGGATAGATGATGTATGATGTATGTACGTACTTACGTACACACACACACACACACACACACACACACACACACACACACACACACACATTCACACACACACACACACACACACACACACACACACACACACACACACACACACACACACACACACACACACACACACACACACACACACACACACACACACACACACACACACACACATATATATATATATATATGTATATATGTGTGTGTGTGTGTGTGTGCGTGCGTGCGTTCGCGCGCGCGCAACGTGTGCATGAGTGTGTGTGTGCGCTTGCTTGCCTGCTTCTCCTTTGTATTTCGAGAGGAGGGTTTGTCTTTCTCTTTTTTTTCTCGTTTGTGTTTGTTTTGTTTATAGCTTTTGTGCGTGATGACATGAGCGGTTGAGATATTGTGTACTGGATGCAGCGTGACACGTTAGAGAAGCCACGGGGAAAAAGAGACAGAGACTTCATAACAGTCTGCAGAAAACTGTTGTTTGGTGTTACAGTTTAGCTTCTTGCCTTTTCGATGAGCAGCAGTGTGAACTACGACTATACTACACTACACTACACTACACCACACTACACTGCATTGCACTACACTACACTGCACTACACTGCACTGCATTACACTGCACTGCACTGCATTTCACTACACTACACTGCATTTTACTACACTACACTGCATTTTACTACACTAAACTACACTACACTGCACTGCACTGCACTGCACTACACTACACTACACTGCACTACACTGCATTACACTACCCTACACTACACTACACTACACTACACTGCATTACACTACACTACACTACACTGCACTACACTACACTACACTACACTGCACTGCACTGCACTGCATTACACTACCCTACCCTACACTACACTACACTGCACTGCATTACACTACACTAAACTGCACTACACTACACTACACTACACTGCATTACACTACACTACACTACACTGCATTACACTACACTACACTTCGCTACACTACACTACACTACACTACACTACACTACACTACACTACACTACACTTCACTATACTGTAGTGCTGTGTTTACAACACAACACAACACAAAACAACACAACATTCTTACATCAGATGAGTTGATTCTTAAACAGCCTTTCTTCTTTTCTACGTCAAATCACAACACAGCACACTGCAACACCAAAAGAGAAGTTTTGAAGTTAAAAATAGTTTTGTTCATTGGGCTTTTGTTTTCTGAGTTGTGGAGGTCTTGCTGTTGTTGTTGTTATTGTTGTTGTTGTGCTATGATGGCGTGAAAGTGCTGGTCAGATACGATTCTATGTCACCTGCATAGCTCATTGTTTCGGAAACCATACCCGGAAACCATTTCGAAAACAACGGCCTTGCGTCATATCGGAAACCAAACTATCATGCCATCTGGAAACCATACCCTTGCAGCGTTTTTGGAAACCATACCCTTGCATCTTTTTTGGAAACCATACCCTCAACATCAACAAGACCTTTACCACGTATTTATCGATTTTAAGAAGGCATTTGACAGGGTGTGGCATGCAGCTTTGTGGGCAACCATGAATTTGTACAGCATCAATGCAAACCTGATCAGAGTCATCAAACAGCTGTACAGCGAGGCCACCAGTGCAGTGTACTACAACAACAACATTGGAGAATGGTTTCGAACAACAGTTGGAGTAAGGCAGGGCTGTCTACTCTCACCCACTCTTTCAACATCTTCCTTGAGAGAATCATGGCTGATGCACTGGAACATCATGAAGGATCAGTCAGCATTGTGGCAGAACGATCACAAACCTCCGCTTCGCAGATGACATTGATGGAATAGCAGGATCAGAAAAAGAGCTTGCCAGCCTAACAGAACACCCGAATAAGGCCTCCAAAACATACGGCATGGAAATCAGTGCAGAGAAGACCAAACTGATGACTAATAACACCAACGGCATTAGCACTGATGGTTAATGACCAGAAGCTGGAAACAGTTCAAAGCTTCAAGTACCTGGGAGCCATTGTATCCGACCAGGATCCAAGCCAGAAGTAGTATGCAGGACTGCACAGACAATAGCAGCTTTGTCAAAACTAAACACCATCTGGAGAGATAAGAATATCTCACTTATCTCCAAGATCAGACTAATGCGCTCCCTTGTCATATCCATATTTCTGTATGCCTGTGAATCATGGACCCTGACTGCAGATTTGGAGAGAAGAGTACAGGCAGTGGAGATGAGATGCTTTCGGAGACTCCTTGGCATCTCCTACAAAGACCACATAAGCAACGAAAGCGTGCATAACAGAATCCAGCAAACCATTGGATCCCTATGAGAACCTTCTAACGATCGTGAAAAAGCGTAAACTTAAATGGTATGGGCATGTCACAAGATCCCAAGGAATTACAAAGACAGTTTTGCAAGGCACTGTCCAAGGAGGAAGAAGAAGAGGCAGACCAAGGAAGAGCTGGGAGGATAACATCAGCGAATGGACAGGCCTAGAACTCAACAAAACCCTGAGAAAGGCAGAACAGAGAGAGGAATGGAGGGAACTGGTTGCTGAGTCTTTGAGGGTGCCCCCACGGTCGTCAGACTACGGGACAGATAGATAGATAGATAGACCCTTGCAGCTTTTTTGGAAACCATACCCTTGCAGCTTTTTGGGACACGTTACCCTTGTATTATTTCAGAAACGTTACGCTTGTAACATTTTAAAAACGTTACCCTTGTATCATTTCAGAAACGTTACCCTCGTATCATTTTCAGAAACGTTACGCTTGTAACATTTTAAAAACGTTACCCTTGTATCATTTCAGAAACGTTACCCTCGTATCATTTTCAGAAACGTTACGCTTGTAACATTTTAAAAACGTTACCCTTGTATCATTTCAGAAACGTTACCCTTGTATTATTTATGTTACCCTTGTATCATTTTTGAAATGTTACCCTTGCATGATTTTAGAAACGTTACCCTTGTATGATTTTAGAAAGTTACCTTTGTATCATTTTTAGAAACGTTACCCTTGTATCATTTCAGAAACGTTACCCTTGTATCATTTTTAGAAACGTTACCCTTGTATCATTTGGGGACGGGACAGCTCAGTGGTCGGAGCACTCGCTTTCCCTCAGCCAAGTTAAGCAGCGTCGAGCGTGGTTACCACCTGGATAGGTGACCGTTTGCGCGCCTTGGCTTCAGTACAGTTCCCCCAGTTCACCCAGCTGTAAATGGGTACCTGCCCTCTTTAGGGTCAGGGAAGGTAAAGCAGCGAGGGAGAGGAGATGGGCGCCGCCCTCAATATGCTGGCCCTAGAGAAGCTGAGGTGTCTGACGCCTCGCTCCCCTACGACCTTATAGGTTATGGGACTCCTTTAGCTTTACCTTTACACTCGTGCTATCCATTTTAAGAAACCATACCGTGCACCCATTTCCCAATATCTACCAAATAAACCAGAAAAAGTGCTTGAAAAGAAAGAAAAGGAGGGGGGGGGGAGGGTGGCAAAGTTCAAAGAGGCGACACTACGTGATGACTGCTCTCTAAAAGCTACTGTACGTTTTTCAAGAAGTCCTCTCAGTATAGTCCCCCAGTTCACCCAGCTGTAAATGGGTACCTGCCTCTTTAGGGTCAGGGAAGGTAAAGCAGCGAGGGAGAGGAGAAGGGCGCCACCCTTGATATGCTGGCCCCTAGAGAAGTGAGGTCTCTGATGTCTCACTCCCCTACGACCACATAGGTTATGGGTACCTTTACTTTTTATCTCTCAGCAGAGTTTTTGCACAGGTCTACATAACCCAAATAATGGGGCAGGATAGCTCAGTGGTCAGAGCACTCGCTTTCCCCAAGTCTAAGGTTAAGCAGCATTGGGCATGGTTACTAAGTGGATAGGTGACCATTTGAGCGCCTCGGCTTCAGTACAGTTCCCCAGTTCACCCAGCTGTAAATGGGTACCTGCCCTCTTTAGGGTCAGGGAAGGTAAAGCAGCGAGGGAGAGGAGATGGGCGCCGCCCTCTATTATTATTCTGGCCCCTGGAGAAGCTGAGGTCTCTGACATCTCGCTCCCAAACGACAGCATTGGTTATAGGACACCTTTACCTTTACCTTTAACCCAGAATACTGATCACGCTTCAGGCAGATGATTTTTAAAGATCTGTGACATGCATATTTAATGCTCTGCGTGCGTTTTGTCAAGGAAGGGAAGCAAGGCACTTTCAGGTCTGCACTTAAGTTGGCCTGGGAGATCAGTAGACATCGTAGAGATATCCATCCGCCTTTAGACACCAAGGGGCCGACAAGATTCGAACCCAGTACATCATAACCACCAGCACTGGCGGCCTCCATGCTCTTAACCACTCCGCTATCGCGGCCGTCACTGGTGGAGAAGAGGGTGGGGGTGATAGAGGGGGAGGGGAGTGGTGCACGCGTTATTTTCGGCTCTCCCCCCCCCTCTCTCTCTCTCTCTATATATATCTATCTCTCTCCCCCTCCCCCCCCCCACCCCCCTCTCTCTCTCTCTATCTCTCTCTCCCCCTTCCCTCTCTCTCTCTCTCTCATCATCCCTCTCTCTCTCTCTCTCTCTCCCTCTCTGCCACAGAACGACGTCTCACAAAAATTCACTACGCACGCATTCCAAAACCGGCAGGCGACAGACAAGTTACAGTCTTTGAAAGTGAAGACGGTACATTAGGACAGTAAATGTCGTCTGCTTCTCCCTAGTCCTTGAGGAAAGACAGACAGACAGGCAGACAGACAGACAGACAGACAGACAGACAAGGAGCTAGACGAAGGAAAAAAGCCTTCAGCGACAGACGACAGACGACATCATTACCCCAGATCGATAGAGGTGGGTAAGAGTTGAGGGGGGTGGGGGGGGGGGGGGGGGGGGTTAGGGGGAGAAGTATCAGAACTGCTTAATGTGAATCGATCCACTGCTGTCAGGTTCAGGAGAAAATCAGGCCACAAATGGCAGCAGACCCTACTACACTAGCCAGCAGATGTGATGGGAGAGGTCAGGACATTGATGATGTGCACGTCCTTTCCACCTCCACCCCCCCTCTCCCCCGCCCCCCCCCCCTCCCCCCGTTCCCTTTCCCCCTCCCTCTCTCCTCACTCGTCCCAGGAAAGAGAGAGAGAAGAGAGAGAGAGAGAGAGAGAGAGAGAGAGAGAGACAATGACAATGGCAAATTCTTTTATTTCGAGGATAATGAATAAGCACCCATGTGCTTTTTTACATCCAGTCCCCGCCTTTAAGGATATATATGATAATAAAATAAAATAAAGCCCATAGCAATATACTTACACAGCTTACGGAAAAAGTATCTACATAAAAAAAATCCCCACAAAAATCACCGAAGAGAGAAGAGAGAGAAAAAAAAAGTAGCAACAAGTAAGAGAGAGAGAGAGAGACAGACAGACAGACAGACAGACAGAGAGACATACATACAGACAGACAGGCCGGCAAGCAGAGAGAAAGAGGTTTTATCTATTTATTTATTTCATTTTTTATGTTATTCTTTTATTTCGAGGACAATGGAATAAAGCACTCATGTGCTTTTTAAAAATTTTAACAGCCAGTCTCCAGTGTGTATGCAGTTTTGTAAAATTTTTTCTCATCCCTTTCCACTGACACACAATGGCCTGCCTACTCTTCCAAAAAGCGGAACAGTTTTTTAACGTGTGCGCGAGATGTTCTACATGCGTTCGCACACGGGAACAAGGTTTATATAGTCTTATCCGAAGGATTTTGGAGGGTAATGGAGTCGGCACTGATGTTAACTCCAGGAGAAAATATCCCCTTGAACGGGATATGAACCCAGGTCAGCAGATCATGAGCACAATGCGCAATGCTCTAACCAGCCAGGCTTTCCCGCTCCCTCCCCCCCCCCCCCCCACCTCCCTTCCCAAGAAGAGAGAGAGAGAGAGAGAGAGAGAGAGAGAGAGAGAGAGAGAGAGAGAGAGAGAGAGAGAGAGAGAGAGAGAGAGAGAATGAATGAATGACTAGATGAACATTTTATTGAGGGGAAAGAATAAACACAATAGTGGCTTTTTTCATCCAGCCCTCAGTCCCCCCAAAAAGAAGTACATCAACCAACCAATAATGAATTGTCTAAAGAATTAGCTAAAACGTAAACATAGGATACACAAACAGAAGAGAGACAGTTGAAAACACAGAAGAGAGAGAGAGAGAGAGAGAGAAGAGAGAAGAGAGAGAGAGAGAGAGAGAGAGAGAGAGAGAGAGAGAGAGAGAGAGAGTGAGTGAGAGAGAGAGAGTCCTCAAAAAACGTTTTTGTACAAAATGACAGCGAAAGAAAAAGGTTGCTTGAAAATGTTGAAGAAGTTTCGTGCGATTCTACTTCTCTCCTCTCGTCCCACTTGAGAGTTCTGTTGTCTGTCTGTATATTACATTGGTGATGTCTTTTTTGTGTTACTTCTTCTTCTGAAGGAAAGTGTGTGTGTGTGTGTGAGCGAGAGAGAGAGAGAGAGAGAGAGAGAGAGAGAGAGAGATGACAGTCACGTAAATGGCACATTAGTGAGATGGGTTGTGCTGACTGAAGACTGGGTAAGGGGAAAGAGGGGGGAGGGGGGGGGGGGGGGGGGGTCAGGGAAGGAGGGAGTTGTGCTTTTAGTCTACATCTTTTAAAAAAAAAGTCTACATCTTTCTTTCAGTGGGGATGGTCACAAGGAAAGGGTCTTTTGTACGAGGAACAAAACAGAATACAGAATGTTTCGAAGACACAAAAGGATTGTTGAAGATTGGGGGTGGGTGGGGGGTGGGGGGGGGGGTTTGGAGGGGATGTTCTTTCACTTCCCTGTCTTTAAACTCCCTGAGGTCTCACTGGAGCATCACGCTCAACTTCACTTAGCATGTCGGGGGGGGGGGGGGGGGGGGGGGGGGGGGGGGGGGGGGGGGGGGGGGGGGGGGGGGGGGGGGGGGGGGGGGGGGGGGGGGGGGGGGGGGGGGGGGGGGGGGGGGGGGGGGGGGGGGGGGGGGGGGGGGGGGGGGGGGGGGGGAGGGGGGGGGGTGGTGGGGGGTTAGGGGTTAAAGGGATCGAGAGGAAGGGAGAGGGGGAGGGGTGGTGTTGCGTTAGATTTAAATGTGAGCATGCAGGCTAGCCGCAGCTGTTTTCTTGGTGTAGGGTTTTTTCTTTTTGTTTGATTTATGCTTTTTTTCCCCTATCTGTTTTTTCCCCTTTTTTTCCATTTTTAATGGGGCTTTTCTTAAACTGACTCTTGCACAGAAAAAAGACTCAATCATTGTTCGAGAAATGTCGAATTTTCCTAAAATATCATTGTTTTTTACTATCATTTTTAAAACATAACAAAAAACCAATCATCAACCCCCCCTCCCCCACATCTTGTTTTTGAATTTAGCCACCCCCGGGCGGAAGCGGTACCTTCGGGGGGAAAAAACCCCCACGGGCACATACACAACTCTCACCATTAGTGAACCTGGGAGCTTAGCCGAGGAAGAAAAAACCAAAAAAAATTTAAATGTCTTTTGCCCCCAAAAAAACAAAACTGTTCGTAAAAAAAAAACGCTGTTTTTCACTGAAAACATGAGACCTCAAGCCCATTTTCAATAAAACAAAGACTAGCTTGACTTCTCTCTGAACTTCTTGAGGAGTCGTGGAGACACTGCAATGTACTCAAGTTTTCAGGCAGAATGTGGGGCGGGAGGGAGGGGGGTGAGTCTGGAATGATGGGTAAAAACGGTGGCATAGGCAAAATCTCACCATGGGTAATCCTCGGAGTTCTAACCGAGGAACGAAAAAGCAAACCCCCCCCTTAAAATAAAAAAGTCATTCAGAACTACGCAGCTCTAATACATAAAACAACAACAAACAGAGAACAACAAACAATGCTTGCGCAAAAATGGGCTGCAAGTGTTCCTTATTTTCTGGGTTTTTTTTATTTGTTAAATATTTCGAGTGTAGTACTTTAGAACCGATAGAAGCAAAACCTAGTGACAAAGAAAGAAAAGCTAATGGCCTGGGTAGACATGGCAACAGACAAAGTGATGTGTCACGCTGCCGTTAAGCGCCTGACAAGTCAGGCCCAGCGCATCCAACTTCGGCATAAGAGAGAATTGTTATCTTTTAAGTCTTTCTGGGAAAAAAAGGTAGGAGAATGGACTAAGAAGGCAGAAAGAAAACAAGAAAGAGGTGACAGGAACAAAAGGAACAAGGCAGAAACACAGAGAATGATAGAAAACACGAAATTTCTAGCACAGAATTTCCAGAAGGTGATGATGCTATTTAAACTGACAGGCCCTTGGCATCCCATGGGGAAACTTGAATCTTACCCAAAGGACTTTCGGGGAAATTGAGTGATTAACAATGCTAATTCCTGTGAAAAAATCCCATCGAATGGATTTTGGAGAATTCAACCCGTGCCCCTCAGTTATATCGCAAGCACGTCGCTCTAACTCTAACCACTTGGCCTACTCCCTACCCCTTTTCTCAGGCTGTGACAGTGACAGTGCTAGAGGAATGAGACATAATACTGACAGGCCAGCCGTGCGGTGTCAGAAGCAATCTCCTAGCAGCAGCAGCAGCAGCAGCAGCAGCAGCAGCAGCAGCAGCAGCACCAGCAGCAGCAGCAGCAGCAGCAGCAGCAGCAGCAGCAGCAGCAGCAGCAGCAGCAGCAGCATCGTGATTCTCTTTGAATTAAGCATCATGCAGCTCATTAACAACGCTCTCTCCCCAACTCTCCCGTACCATCCTGAATTCCAGACATACTTGGGGTGTGGCTTCTCTTATTTGGCTTAGCTTGATGATCGGTGGTTCGGTGGTCTAGAGGTAACGCATCTGCCTAGAAAGCGACAAGTCCGGGTTCGAAATGTGTGATGATTCGATCCCCGTTTGTGGCCAGAAACTCTCTCCCCCCCACCCCCCCCCCCCCCACGCCCCCCCCCCCCCCCCCACGCCCCCCCCCCCCCCCCCCCCCCACGCCCCCTCCCCCCCCCCCCCATCCACTAAACCGGAGGGTTTTGGGTGCTAGTCTTTGGGATGAGAAAGTAAATCGAGGTCCCATATGTGTTACACATATTTAGAGCACGTAAAAGAACCCACGACAACAAGGGAGTTGTCCCTGACAAAATTTTGTAGAAAAAAACACCTACTCTGATAGGGAAACTGATACAGTTGCAGACGGGACAATTTTTAAAAGATATAAGGGTGGCGCTGCTCTTGTAGCGACGCGCCCTCCCAAAGGGGAATGGATAAGCATTAACATACTTTTTTTCCATCTGACCCTTGCCCTGAGTAAGGACCATCATTAATAATGGTAAATGATCACATAGAGAGAGAGACAGACAGACAGACAAGACAGACAGACAGACAAGACAGACAGACAGACAAGACAGACAGACAGACAGTCAGAGAGCTCACTCTAAACTCTGAGCTCTAAAATAGTTTAAAGAGTACATCAGCCTTGGGCTACAATACATCAAAAAGGAGTTGGGGGCGGGGAGAGGGGAGACGAAAGATGGTATGGGGGGGAAGCTTAATATTTATGTTCTGACTGAAGAGATAATGACAGCAACGCAAAATCACACACAACACAACTCTACACAACACAACAGCCATGCCTTTGAGTAAGTGACTAGGCTAGACTAACGTGTGCTGTAGGCTCCTGGGGTGCATGAAGTTTAGAACACACACAGGGGGGGGGAGTCAGGCCACCCTTTATTTATTTTGCTCTTTTATTTCGAGGATTATGGAACAAACACTCATACGCTTTTTTTTACATCCAGTCCCCGTCTGTACGAAGTTCTGTAATTTGTGTCATCCGTTCCCACCGGAACACAATGGCCTACTCTTCCGAAAAGCGGAACGGGTTTTAACGCGTGCACAAGATGTTCTGCGTACGTTCGTACACGGGACCTCGGTTTATAGTCTTATCCAAAGGTTTTTTGGCGGTTTTTGTGTTGTTGTTGGGGTTTATGGGTTGTTGGTTGGTTTTGGTTTTTGGGGGTTTTTTTTTGGGGGGGGGGGGGGGGGGGGGGGTACAGTAGAGTCAGTTCTGATGTTAACTCCAGAGGAAAAAAATCCTCTTGAACGAGATTCTAACCCGGGTCAGCAGCATCACTCTAACCATAAGGCATCCCCCCTCCCCCTTCCTCCACTCCCCCACCCGCTTTGTCAATACAAGCCTTGTCTTCAGTCAGTCAGTCAGTCAGTCAGTATCTTGCAACGTGACTGAAATGCCCAGACAGCCAGCTTAGCCATCAGTCAGGATACGAGTTGTGGAGCACGGTTACAATGGCCAACCCACTCTAGCCTATTATTTATTTATTTTATATTTTATTTACTTTATTCTTTTATATCGAGGATAATGGAATTAAGCACTTATTGCTTTTTTACATCCAGTCCCCGTGTATATGCGGTTTCGTTAAGTCTGTCATCTGTTCCCACCGGCACACAATGGCCTACTCTTACGAAAAGCGGAACAGGATTTAACATGTGCGCAAGATATTCTGCGTGCGTTCGCACACGGGGCCTCGGTTTATAGTCTCATCTGAAGGACTTTTGGGGAAAGTGGAGTCTGCACTGATGTTAACTCCAGGGGAAAATATCCCCTTGAACGGGAATCGAACACGGGTCGTCAGATTGCGAGTGCAATGTTCTAATGTTCAATGTTCTATCCCGTCCCCCTTGACAATCCCTGCCTTCATTCAGTGTGGGGGGTCTGCTCTATTGTGGCTTATGTTGTTTATTAATGATAGCTCTGTTCTGCTTGTGTTTGTGGTGTGTTGTTGGTGTGGTGTGGTGTGGTGGTGTGGAGTTGTGGTAGTGGTGGTGGTGGTGGTGGTGGTGGTGGTGGTGGTGGTGGTGTGTGTGTGTGTGTGTGCGTGGGTGTGTGTGTGTTGTTGTGGTGCGTGATCGTTTTTGTTTGGCTGATTGATTGGTTGGTTGTTGTTTTCTTAGTTTGTTTTTTTAACTTTCTTTTCTGGGGTTTGTCTTTCGTTTTTCTTTCTTTCTTGGTTAAAATACAATTTTATTCATCCCCAAAGTCGGAATGCGGGTACCTTAATGATGGGTAAAAACGGTTGCATACGCAAAAATCTCACCATGGGTAATCCTCTGAGTTCTAGCCGAGGAACGAAAAAGCAAATTCCCCCCCCCCCCCCCCCCCCCCCCCCCCCCCCCCCCCCCCCCCCCCCCCCCCCTCCCCCCCCCCCCCCACCCCCCTCAACAACAACAACAAAAATCATTCAGAACTACGTAGCTCTAATACATAAAACGAGAACACCAAACAATGCTTGTGCAAAAATGGGCTGCAAGTGTTCCTTATTTTCTGGGGGTTTTGGGGTGTTTTTTTGGTTAGATATTTCGAGTGCATTACTTTAGAACCGATAGAAGCAAAAGCCAGTGACAAAGAAAGAAAAGCTAATGACCTGGGTAGACATGGCAACGGACAAAGTGATGTAACTGCACTATTCGCACACAGATTACTGCCTGAAGTGTTGAACGGCAGTGTTGGCTGCTTACTCCTTCAAGCTCCTTAAGAAGGAAGGTGGCAGGATGGGTTAAGATGTTTGCCTGCCAACAAGTCAACCGTGAGGTTGTGGGTTCGATTCCCAGCCTCGCCCTTTCCTCCCAGTTTGACCCCCCAAAAAAAATCGAACTGAATGTCAAAGTCCTTCGGATGAGACTATAAACCGAGGCCCCGTGCGCGAACACGTGCAGAACATCTTGCGCACACGTTAAATCCTGTTCCGCTTTTCGAAAGAGTAGGCCATTGTGTGCCGGTGGGAACAGTTGACAAAATTTACAAAATCGCGTATTGGATGTAAAAAAACACATGAGTGCTTATTCCATTATCCTCGATATAAAAGAATAAATAAATAATAAATCAAGCTTCTGCCTGTAGTGACTGTGAGGTGTCTGTGCAGCTGAACGTTGAAGACTGTTGCTGGGCTTGGATGTTCAGCACAGGTACAGCACATTGCTGGTCAACGAAGTGGGTTCTTGTCAGTTGACTGGCCGACATTCGAATCGTGTTTACATCTGTGGTTCCTTGCCACAGGCCCCTGAAACATATCTCTCTCTCTCTCTTCTCTCTCTCTCTCTCTCTCTCTCTCTCTCTCTCTCTCTCTCTCTCTCTCTCTCTCTCTCTCTCTCTCTCTCTCTCTCTCTCTCTCTCTCTGGAGGGGGGGGGGGGGGGGTAGTGGTATGCATATAATATTTTTTCCCTGAAGTCGAAATGCGGCTACCTTCATGGTAGGCTGAAACGGTGGCGTACGCAAAATCTTACCAATGGTGAACTTCGGAGCTCTAGCCAAGGAACGAAAATAATATATATATTATATATATATATATATATATATATATTATATTATATATATATATATATATATATAATTATATATATATATATATATATATATCCCTGAAGTCGAAATGAAGCTATCTTAATAGCGGGTAAAAACGGTCGCATACCGAAAATCTCACCATTGGTGAGCTTCGGAGCTCTAGCCAAGGAACAAGAAAACCCCCCACCCTAAAACAAAAGAAAAGAAAACCTTATACTCGCGTGCAAAGTCGCCCTGTACTGCCTTGATAAAGAAATATAAATGGAAAGGATTGTGACAACACCATGAAGAACAACTAAACGACAGTATCAAAGGTAAAGGTGTCTCATAACCTATAAGGTCGTAGGAGAGCGAGGCGTCAAAGACCTCAACTTATCTAGGGGCCAGCATATTGAGGGTGACGCCCATCTCCTCTCCCTCGCTACTTTGCCTTCCCTGACCCTAAAGAGGGCAGGTACCCATTTACAGTTGCGTGAACTGTGGGACTGTACTGAAGCCAAGATGTGCAAACGGTCACCCATCCAAGTGGTAACCTCGCTCGATGCTGCTTAACCTTGGCTGAGGGAAAGCGAGTTCTCTGACCACTGAGCTATCCCGTCCCCAATGGCAGTATAGTAAGCTTAGTACAGCTGAAGGCACGTCATCTGACCAGTGCGGAAAACGATGACGAATCTTGCAAGAAGCGGTGTCGATGCAAAAGATGGACAAACGTCATGGTACAGAGACACCAGAGTCCTTCCAGAGGTGCCCTCTCGATTCTCTTCA
Organism: Rapana venosa; assembly: GCA_028751875.1. Lineage (NCBI taxonomy): Eukaryota > Metazoa > Mollusca > Gastropoda > Neogastropoda > Muricidae > Rapana > Rapana venosa. The sequence continues at coordinate 66,204,719 of CM054134.1, read as the reverse complement.
CTCCCTACACTGCTCCACTGTCACATAACTGTGAGAAACCGTCATCACATCAATCATCATTTTATGCTGATGATTCTCTGATTCAAAGCAGAGATACTCCTGAAAATCTGCCGTCCCTCTTGACAAATAATTATGTCCCACTGCCTTCAAGATATTAAAGACTGGATGATTCAGAACCAATTAAATGTCGATAAGATCGACGCCATGCTCCTAGGGACCACAGAGAAATCTCCTCCATCACAACAACTTCATCAGAAATTTGGCAATACTCAGCTCAGGCTGTCAACCTCTGAAATATCTAGGGGTTGTTATTGGCAGCACACTCTCTATGCCAAATTCATTGCCCAGACCTGTCAGTCCTGCGACTAAGAATTACGGTGTATTCGGTGCAATTCGCAAGTATCTGTCCAGTGATGCAACATCCAAACTTGTCCCATCTCTCATTCTTTCACGTCTGGACTATTGCAATTCTCTTCTGGCTGGTCTGCCAGCATCATCTATCCACTCCTTTCAACGCATACAAAACTCTGCAGCTCCACTTGTCCTAAGAAAGAAAAAACCCTGAACACATCACTGCTCTCTTGCGATCTCTTCACTGGGGTTGTTTGTCTCACAAAGAGGGAAGTACAAGATCGGTACCCTCTGTTACAAACGTCTGCACAAGACTGCACCTTCCTGTCTCTCTGACTGTCTTCACCTATGCACTGCTCGTGCTCTCTCTTCCTTCTACAATTCGCAGCATTCCTTACAAGCTGAAAATAAAAATAATGAAACGCTTAGACTTTTTTCCTTTCTTCGTACTGAACTTTGCTAGTTGTCTGGCAAGAGAAAGCGTGTTTTGACTGAAGCAATCCTTTACTCACATTTCATCAACAGGGTTACGAAACAGTTACATGGAACTTCTTAGGCGAAGATGGGATTTATCTCAAGTTCTGCTTTCAAAGATGACAGAAAAGGTTTAAAAAAAACAACCCGAAAACTTTTGCAGCAACGGAAAGTGGTGTGTGCTTGTTTGATGAAATAACTTTTATTGTCAAGTCAAAAACACTTTAATCCTCCCCACGAAGGGCAATTACAATACTGCCAGGCACATTGCTACGAATCATTATCTCGAAAAGACACAGTAAAGCTACATTTCATATTGGTTGAAACATTCCAAGATAACTTCAAATAAAAATATCACACATAGTTCAAGAAACCATACAGTCCCACAAATATTGATTCAACATATGATACACCAATGAAGGATAGACATGTTCTAAGCGGCTGTACACTGAAGGGTGTATGTAGCCTTAGGCTTCACAAGACCCCCTGAGCTGTGAGCTCTGGTTGATCATTAGGCAAGCCAGCCAGTGTGTGTGCGTGTGCGTGTGTGCGTGGGTAGGTGCGCGCTCTCGCGTACGTGCGTGCGTGCGTGTGCGTGTGTGTGTGTGCGTGTGTGTGTCTGTGTGCGTGGGCGCGCGTTTGTGTGATGGAGGAAGGGGGTTACGGGTAGTGGGGGAGGGAGGGGGGGGGGGGGGGGGGGGGGGGGCAAACAAACGACCCCGACTCATTCGGTTTTTCCTGTTCCTGCTAACACGCAGATTGAAGGCTAATAGTGCGGGATAAAACAAACGAAATGCCTGGCCTGATGTTGACATCCTGGTTGGAGTGCAGAAAGGGAATCTCTCTCTCTCTCTCTCTCTCTCTCTCTCTCTCTCTCTCTCTCTCTCTCTCTCTCTCTCTCTCTCTCTCTCTCTCTGTACAAAGTGTATTTATTCACTACGACAATGAAGTCTATTATATTAACAACGAAGTACGGTGTTTGTGAAATTTTACTTTAAATTTTCTCTCCTTCAAATGGGTTTATGGCTTTACTGAAATAAACGATCTACGCCTCTCTCTCTCTCTCTCTCTCTCTCTCTCTCTCTCTCTCTCCTCTCTCTCTCTCTCTCTCTCTCTCTCCTCTCTCTCTCTCTCTCTCTCTCTCTCTCTCTCTCTTCTCTCTCTCTCGGGTTTTTCATACCCCCCACTGACCACAAAGGCTATATCAGGGCTACCATCCTATTTAATTAATCTGTAAAAAAAAAAAAATCTTCATACCACTTCAAAGTCACGCCAGCGTGAAATTCGGACTGCTCTCCCCGGCGAGAGCGCGTCGCCACAAGAGCAGCGCCACCCATTATTATTCAATTTCAGCAACGTCAATAAAATTCACCTCAAGTTCAACAACAATAGCAACACAATCTAATCCTTTCAAGCGCTCAATACAGCACAAGCAGGGAGAAAAAAACCAAACAACCCAACATTCAATGACAAAAGGCTTAAACGGTTTCCTGTCCTTAAAGCCAATAAAACCAGGCTGTGCTAAGGAAGCCAGCCATTCTCCTTAATTTATTAACCCCAGGTTACCAATCCCCCCCAAAGCGTAAACAACTGATAATGACCACTTTAAGAAAAGTGCCATATTGGCAAATAACACTGCAGGATGGACATCCTGTGTTTACCCCCGTGTTTACAGA
>CM054134.1:66184718-66192218 GCA_028751875.1 Rapana venosa | reverse complement strand
GTTTTGGCTGGATTTGGATTTCAAAAATTTTAAGATTGTGTTTACTATCATTTCCTTGCACTTCTGGAAAACTTTGTTCAGCTGTGTAACTGCTTTTTTGCCTTTAGTAGCCAAACTAGGATATACCTCTCTTTGCGGTAATCGTGGTTATAAACATCAAATCTCAAAGAGTAATAACTGTTAACGACTTCTAATGCTTCATTCTTGAGGAACTATTTTTCTGCTCTCCCAAGTATCCCTCTTTCCTAAATACCACAATCTTAGTTTTGTCTATGTTTACGCTTAATTCTTTATCATCACGGCAAGTTTCTGAGACCTTTCATTGATTCTGTATACCACTAGGTGTAGTTGAAATAAATGATACGTCATCAGCAAATGATAAGATAATTCAAAAACACCTGGAGGTATTTGAGCCCCATGCTTATGTCTTTCGTTCATACTGTTTGCCAACTGATTAGTAAATATAGAAAACAATGTGGGGCTTCGAGCACAGCCCTGACTTACTCCCGTGGGGGTTGGAGAGAACTCGAATGAACTCGAATGTTTTAATGAGGATAATTAGATAAGACAGGGGCTTCTTTACACCAGGTCCTAAAAAAAACCCAACCAAAATAAAACAACAACAAAAAAACAAAGACAAAAAAACAAAAGGCAAACAAACATGAAGAATTGCATAGCATACACACAATGAAGCTGACAAAAAAATCAATCACTTAGTTATACTTGCAATCAACTACTCACATTAACATTCAATTATGTACTAAACCAGCCAATCAATACAAATTGACTAATTTCATGTCTACACACATCAAAATTTCCCTCACACATAAAGATACATTCACACTACCACCATCCACACTCGCACACCCATGTATTTCAACGACCAAACGAAGCAATCAGCCCCACTATTTGTTTTTAAAAGTCTGGGACAAAAATGGAAATGACTTATCTTTACATCAGTTATTGCAATGAAGGTAAATGATGTAACAACTCTCTTTCCACAGTCATCAGTTTACAAACACAGCACGCACACACACACGCACGCACGCACGCACGCCTACACACATGCAGGCACAAACAACTCACACATGCACATGAATCAAATCGATACCCATTCCAATTAATATATATAATCAAAAATGACACTACTAACAAATCCAATCTTGTCTACTTTAACAGAACAAAACGCAAGCGCAACCATACACCATGTCAATGCCATAAAGAGCAAACAAACATAGCTCAAGATAATAAAAAAAATCCACTCTCAGACACGCACGCGCGCGCGCGCTTGCACACCCACACATGCATACATATTCATATGAATGCCCATATGAGTAAATAAACCATCCAAGTCGACATTCTAATCACAAATCCAGTTCATTCTTAACAGAAAAAAATGCATCCCATCCACCATTTCATTACATAAAGAGCAAAAAACCCCCCATAAAAGTTCACGATAATAAGTATTTCCATACACATACACTCGTACGCGCGGGGGCACACACACACAAACGCGCGCGCGCGCGCACACTGAAAAAATACATACATTGACATGAATACACAAATAAATAAACAATTAATCCAGGACCTTATAGATAAGAAATTCAATAATTCTACATTGATAAATAATGCAAACCGTTACCTTTTCAATGACATAAGAACAAAACACATTGAAGATCAAGACATTCGATATGTCAACACACACACCGCCACACACCCACCCACACCCATACCCACTCAAATCACTGTCAAGCCAGTCAGTCGAGCAAACAGCCAGCTATGAACAAAATAGGTGTATAAGTAAATACGACATTACATAATCATGGTATATACAAAAGGCAAAGTGCACATTATATTCAGAACATTTCAAATAAATATTTATGATAAGCTTTTTTGAATGAAGACAGACTGCATTTCTGTTTTAAATTATTCGGAAGTTAATTCTATTCTTTACTACCTGAATAGACAAGGGATGACTTGTAAAGATCAGTTCTTGGGGAGAGAGAGAGAGAGAGAGAGAGAGAGAGAGACAGTCAGACAGACAGACAGAGAGGCGTCAGCCGTTTCTTAGTTTGCTGTCAAGTGAAATATTGTAACCTGGCAACAACTGGTAAAGAGTGTCAAAACTGTAGAAAAGAGGACATAGAGAGAACACGCGCGCACGCGCGCGTGTGTGTATGTGTGTGTGTTGTGTTGTGCGGGCGTGTGTTTGTGTGCGTGCGTGCGTTCGCGCGCGCACACACATACACAAACAGGGATGATAAAATTCTGAATAGTTTGTTATGAGCAGTTATGATAAAAATAGCAATTGTGTAACAGGAAATGTTAAATTTGAAAATCCATAAAAAGTAGCGATTTCATATAGATAAGAATTGCTCACATTCATGCAATTTATCTTCATCAACATTATCATCAACTCTCTCTCTCTCTCTCTCTCTCTCTCTCTCTCTCTCTCTCTCTCTCTCTCTCTCTCTCTCTTTCTGTACTGCTTTAATAGTAAAACTGAGTCAATGATGACACTGTTCTTGCATCAGAAAGTTTTCAATTAGGTAGGTAAACCCTGTAACGTTTTGGAGATGGGAAAAGCTGGTAGTACTTCGCTTAAAACATGCGTAGCATCACTTGTAGGTTTATCTTTCACACGACACTTCTATAATTCATTTAAGTTGTGTGTGTATGTGTGTGTGTATTCATTTCGAGGATAATGGAATAGCACTCAGTTGCTTTTTTGTGTGTTTTGTTTTTACATATCAAGTCCCTGTGTCCCCGCCAGTGTGTGCGTGTGCGCGCGTGTGTGTGTGTATTCATTTCGAGGATAATGGAATAACACTCATGTGTTTTTTAAATTTATATATCAAGTCCCTGTGTCCCCGCCAGTGTGTGCGTGTGTGTGTGTGCGCGCGCGCGCGCTGCCCACAATCTAGCTGTATCCTTTCAAGTGTGACACAATAAACGGAATTCACGTGCCACACAGTGCAGTGTACCAACGCACGCATCAAGTCAGATCTTCCGCACACGCTTAACAACCCGTCCACCCATGGGTCGGTTGGTTGGGGGTCTAGAGGTAAAGCACCCATTGAGAACGTGAGAAGTTGCAGGTTCAATTCCCCGTTTGAATCTAGCCCAACTTTTCCTTCCTCCCATTTCCTTAGGCTTTTGAGTGGTGGTGGTCAGGGTACTAGATTTTTTTGTTTTTTGTTCCGGACGAGGCCACAAACCAAGGACTACGTGGAACATACGTTCAGCGCACGTAAAACAACCCACGGCAACATTTCAGTTGTCGCTGACAAAAGACTGTAGAAAAAAGCCACTTCCAGGAGTAAGAGAGAAGAGAGACGTGTGAGTGAGAGGAGAGAGAGAGATGGAGGGAGAGAGAGAGAGACAGACAGACCAGACAGGACAGACAGACAGAGACACAGAGAGAGACAGATTTCGATGAGAGACAGATTTTTCTCAGAGAGAGAGTGAGATGAGAGAGAGACGACAATGACAAATTCTTTTATTTCGAGGATAATGAATAAGCACCCATGTGCTTTTTTCATCAGTCCCAGAGAGGACACCGAATAATCCCCCCTCCAAAATACAACAACAAACAAAACCAAAACAGAACCAAACAATGCAAAACCTCCATAATATAAAGGAGAACAAACCAACGTAAGTAGTATCATTTTGGCTAAAGAAAGAAACGTCAAAATTCTTTGTGCTTTTATGGAGGAGAGATGAGAGAGAGATGAGGATGAGGAGAGAGAGAAGAGAGAGAGAGGAGAGAGACAGACAGACAGACAGACAGACAGGAGAGAGGAGGAGAGAGATGAGATGAGAGGAGAGGAGAGGAGAGAGTAGAGAGAGAGGAGAGGAGAGAGAGACAAAGACAGAGAGAGAGTGTTCATTTCTGCTTTATTTATTAAATTCAGTTTTTCCCCATTTGAAAAGCAGTCTTTTCTTTCTCCAAAATACACGAAATATATAGCACATATTACAACAATTATGATTAACACAAGAAGGACGGTGACAGGATGGTTAAGATATTTGCCTGCCAACAAGTCAACCGTGAGGTTCTGGGTTCGATTCCGAGCCTCGTCCTTCTTCCCAGTTTGACAAATAAAAAATCGAACTGAATGTCAAAGTCCTTCGGATGAGGCTATAAACTGAAGCCCTGTGCGTGAACGCACACAGAACACCTTGCACACACGTTAAACACCCGTTTCGCCTTTTGGAAGAGTAGGCCATAGTGCGTCGGTAGGAACAGACGACAGAAAAAACCAGCATCCACACACAGGTGTCGCCTTCAGATACCATGCATCCCGTACGTCGGAATGCGGCTACCTAAATAAATTGGGTGGGGGGGGGGGGGGGGGGGTGGTGGTGGGGTGGGGGTGGTGGCGAATTCCCAAAAATCTCATTAGTGAACCTCGGAGCTCTAGCCGAGGAACAAAAAAAGATACACACATCACAAACATTTGACTAATTTACGTACTTAAATTTTTGTTAAGAATATAATTTTATTTTCATTTTCATACCACTTAAGTCGCGGAACAGAGGCTATCTCCGCATGAAATTCGGGCTGCTCTCCCCCAGGGAGAGCGCGTCGCCACAAGAGCAGCGCCACCCTTTTTTTGTTTGTTCCCGTCTGCAACTTAAATTGGAGAACGAATCGCCACAAGAGCAGCCGCCACTCAATTTTTTTTTCTTTTCCTGTCTGTAACTTAAATTGTTTCCCTTTATTCATTTATTTAGCAACTTTCTGTTGTTGTTTTTCTATATTTCTCCTCACAAGAGCAGCATGTTGCAGGCATGTGTTGTGCTTGGTCCAGACAGTGCCGACTCGACACGACACGACACGACACGACACGGCACGGCACGACACGGCACGACAGCGACAGCGATCCTGCAGATCCCCCTCTTTTGTCAGGCCTGACAAGAAAAGGGAGCTAATGTGATCAGATCAGCCCCCCCTCCTGCATTATTTATTCTGACCGACTGCTTTTCATTTCAGCGCTGCCAAAAATACAACCGCTTGGATGTGCAAGCAACTCTCGAGGGAATGAAAGGAAGCTGCCTGCCGCCGCCGCGTGGAGGGATGGATGGATGGATGGATGGAAAGAAGTGCCAGCGTGTTGTGTGGTGTGTTGTGTGTGTGTGTGTGTGTGTGTGAGTGCTCTCAAAAACTGAGCTTGGCTGAATCGCAGCTGATTATTTTGGACTAGAGTCAAGACGGACGTTAATGTGCTTCTCAGACTTCTCATCACTCCCCCTCCCTCCCCTCCTTTTCCTTTTCCGCGGCACTCGGCCTAGCAGTACCAGTAGCAGCAGCAACAACATTCTAGGCTATCGACGGAAAAGGGTTTTTTTTTTGTTGTTGTGCTGAGAGAAGGAATGATATAGCTAGTCGAGGGCAGAGAGTTGGAAGTAGGCAGAGAGAGAGAGAGAGGGAGAGAGAGAGGGAGAGAGGGAGAGAGAGAGAGGAGGAGGGGGAGAGAGAGAGAGGGAGGGGGAGAGAGAGAGAGCAGTCAATCAAAGGGATTCATCCGACAGCGAATGAGCTCAGCGCCTACTGTGTTTACATGGCCAGGGCGCTAATCTCCACTCATTTGCCGGAGCGTGCGTGAGCGATACCCTAAAGCGACAACCCAAGAGGAAAAGGAGAGAAAAAGAAGAGAGAGAGGCCATAGAGGTGAGGGAGGGAGGAGAAGGGAACCTAGGCGGAGGAGGAGGAGGAGGAGGTAGAGGAGGAAAGGGGAAGGGGTGGGAAGGAAGAGGGGAGGAGGAATGAGGGAGGTGGGGGGGGGGAGGTTTTCAATCCACCGCTTGTTTCTTTCTGCTTTCTGCTCTGTGTTAGGTCCCACACACAAACCTAACCACTATGTGTGCGCGCGTGCAGTTGTGTGGTGGTGATTGTAGACATCTGCTGGCGGCGTTTAGTGGCCTGTTCATACTGTGTGTGTCTGTGTGTGTGTGTGAGTGTAAGTGAGGGTGTCACTCACTGCCACCACGACTGGCGCTGGCCTAAAATGAATCTCATTGCTGGCGGATCAGGCGCGCACTTTGTTTACCACTGCTATCGACTTCTTCTTCCTCCTCCTCCTCCACTGAGACTGACCCAGTTGTGCGGGCTGGAGCAAGGCATTAGTATCGTCGTACGTACGGTGTTGCTTGCAGCCTTCTGTCTCGCTTCTCTTCTCTTCTCTTAGCCTACTGCCTTGTGTCTTGTGTTTCTTCCTGCAGTAGTAGTAAGGCCTAGTATCTAGATAGACAGCCATGTTGGCCCATGATTCATGGAGGCCGTGACAGACAGACTAACCCAGGGTCTGACAGTTAGCCTAGCCGAGAAGCGTCAGAAGGACGGAGTGAGTGACTGAGCAGTGTAGTAGTGGTAGTACTTGAGTGATGCCCACTCCACCGCTACGGCGTCGCTCCTGACAGCTGTGGCAACTCAGTTTGAATCTCCTCTCGCTCTCAGTGTGTGCCCTGTGTGTGCCCTGTGTGTGCTCTGTGTGTGCCCTCAGTGGAGTGCTGCGCAGCAAGGGGCGTACTCCCCGACCTTCCTTCCCCCCTCTCGACACTATTAGGGGCACCCGCCGCTGCTGCTGCTGCTGCCACGTCGCCCTTCTTCCTCTTCGTCGTCTTCTCCTCCTCCCTCCCGTGTGTGGCGCTGGATCGTGGCGATGGGGAGACGGAAGACGGCCAAACGCGGGGCCAAGGCCCGGACGAAGAAGCTGGCCAACCACGAGGCTGTGGCGGTGACGGCGGAGGACAGCCAGGACAGGGGGGCCCGGGGCAGGAGCAGGTGCTGGAGGGGGAGGCGCCCCGCAAGGAGGAGGAAGAGGAGGAGGAGGAGGAGGAGGAGGACCAGGACCACCCGGGGCTGGAGGTGGGGGAGGTGACCGCCTCCCCGCTCTGCCTGCACCCCTCCCCGGACCTAGAGGACGCGGATGAGGAGGAGGAGGACGAGGAGGGCAGCGGGGAGGGGTCGGGCAACGAGGACTGGGAGGGCGACCCCATCCACACGGGCTTCATGCAGACAGGCCCCAAGAACTTCCGCTGCGGGAGCACGGCCATCGACCTGACCAAGGCGGACGAAGACACGACCTTCAGCTTCCACAGCAAGGACATCGGGCTGGAGGTGGAGTGTGGCGGCAACCGCGCCATGATGTCGCTCTCCAAGCTGTACCAGGGCAGCAAGGGGCCCTGCATTGACTTCCAGGGCACCTGGATCACCCCCAACGAGTTCCAGGCCGTCAGCGGCCGGGAGAGCGCCAAGGACTGGAAGCGGTCTATCCGCCATAACGGCCGCAGCCTCAAGCTGCTGCTGAGCAAAGGCGTGCTGGACGTGCACCCTGCCGCCTGTCGCTGCGACAGTTGTCGTCTCCTGCAGCAAGCGGTAAGTGCTTTTCACCTTTTATCCGCTGCCTTCTTTGTCCTTAGTTTCCAGCCTTTCCGTCCAGCTCACGCCCATCTGTGTCTCATCAGCTCATGGAGGACTCGAAGGTACTGATCATA
>CM054134.1:66177218-66179718 GCA_028751875.1 Rapana venosa | reverse complement strand
CTCGTAAGAGCTCAAAACCGCATTGATTATGAAGGAAGGGTTTACGTCGCAGAAACGGAAAACAGAAACGCATTGCAGCAGAAGATTATGATCAATAGTAAACGTTAGACGGCTATAGCTATCTATAGGCGATGTAGTCATCCTAGAATGACTTGGCTGACTGACTGACTTGACTTACTGACGTGAGTGGCTTGACTTACTGACGTGACTGACTTGACTTACTGACGACGTGATTTGACTGACTGACGTGATTTGATTACTGACTGGACGTGATTTGATTGACTGACGTGATTTGATTGACTGGTGTGATTTGACTGACTGACGTGATTTGATTGACTGACGTGATTTGATTGACTGACTGACGTGTTTTGATTAACCGACTGACGTGATTTGACTAAGACTTCATTGGCTAATTTCTCTCATAAATTCCTACAGGAGTCGTTTTTAGCAGTGTTCTGAACTTTTTTCAGATAGTGGTGAGTCGTTGGTCGTCGTGTTGAACCTGGCGGAGCCCATCCCTTTCCAGATAACAGGGTGCATGCTGGGTATGGTCATGTCATCCATCCCGTGGGGGTGGGGGGTGGAGGGTAGATCCCGTGGAAGGGACACCTCAGTGAAGACTGGAACCCGTGCCCTACAATTATTGCTATATATATACCATCACGAGCTTGGTGTTTTAACCAGTCGGCTACCAGCATAGATCTGCATAATTTGAAAGGACAAGTAACTAACTGTATCAGCAGCCTGTGGGCGAGCAGCCTTCTATATTTGAAGCTTGTTCCTCCTGTAGGGCGATGGTTCAAACCTGTATGTATCTTCACTATTTGAAGCATTGCTGTTCACCCTTATGTTTTGACAGCGAAAGTGGAGTGAAGTCAAAAACGCGTTAATCATGGAATTCCCATTAAGGTCTTTTCCCTGCTCAGTGTATGTCCAGCTGAAGATGTCAGAATGAAACAAGGAGGATTGAAATACACGTTGAATTGTCTCTAGCAAAGTCTTGTTCGTCTGTCAGTCTGTTAATAAATAACTGGCTGTATCGTATTGTTTGTCCTGTCTGGTCTATGTGCAGAGAGAGAGAGCAGTGTGTTTTGTGTGTGTGTGGGTGAGAGAGAGAAGAGAGAGAGAGAGGAGTGGATGAGGTGTAGCACTACTGTATGTGTGGTAGAGAGAGAGGGAGCTAGAGAGAGAGGGAGGGAAGGTGTGTTGTGGTGTGATGAGAGAGAGTAGAGAGAGAGAGAGAGAGAGAGAGAGAGAGAGAGAGAGAGAGAGAGAGAAGAGAGAGAGAGAGAGAGAGATTGAGTGTGTGGTGCGCGCGCGTTCGTGTTTTTGTAGTGTGTGTGTGTTGTGTGTTGTTGTTGCTTCGATTTTACGTCTGTTCACTCAAAAGTGATGTTAGTGTGTGTGTGTGTGTGTGTGTGTGTGTGCGTGCGCGCGTGCGTGCGTATGTGAATCTATACGCACCTACTACACACAGGCACTGGATATGAATGCGTATGATTATGCTGAACAAAACATAACATAGGTTCATTATTATGCAGATGTAAAAAAAAAAAAGTGCTGACGTTGTTTGTGATATAATGATTAAAACGGTAATGCGGATATTATGATGCCGGGTTAACATCTCATAAATATGTCATGATGTTATCGTCAGGATAAATTGAAGCACGTGCGGATATACGTGTGTGTGTATGTGTGTGTGTGTGTTTTGTGTGTGTGTGTATACGTGCGCGTGTGTGTATGTGAGTGTATGTGTGAGCAAGAGAGAGAGAGAGAGAGAGAGAGAGAGAGAGAGAGAGAGAGAGAGAGAGAGAGAGAGAGAGGCAGTGTGTGTGTGAGAGAGAAAGAGAGAGAGCAGTGAGAGAGAGAGAGAGAGAGAGAGAGAGAGAGAGAGAGAAGAGAGAGAGGAGAGAGAGAGAGAGAGAGAGAGCAGTGTGTGTATGTGTAAGCATGTACGCGCGCGTGCGTGTATGTGAGTGAGTGAGAGAGAGAGCGCAGTGTGTGTGTGTGTGTGTGTGTGTGTGTGTGTGAGCAGTGTGTGTTAGAGCGAGAGAGAGAGAAAGAGAGAGCAGTGTGTGTGTGAGAGAGCGAGAGAGAGAGTGAGAGGAGAGAGAGAGAGAGAGAGAGAGAGTGTGCTCAGTGTGTGTGAGAGAGAGCGAGCGAGCGAGAGAGAGAGAGCAGTATGTGTGAGAGAGCGAGAGAGATAGAGAGAGAGACAGGGTCTCAGACAGACAGACAGACAGGGACTGAGAGAGAAAGAGAGATAGATAGAGAGAGAGAGAGAGAGAGAGAGAGAGAGAGAGAGAGAGAGAGAGAGAGAGAGAGAGAGAGAGAGCAGTGAGAGAAGAGAGAGAGAGAGAGAGAGAGAGAACAGTGTGTGTGTGTGTGTGTGTGTGAGAGAGAGAGAGAGCTAGAGAGAGAGAGAGCGAGAGAGAGAGAGAGCTACTAATTTTAGCCAGCACATCCTCTCGAGAGACTCAGGGAGTTTATAAGAAGAGTT
>CM054134.1:66159718-66164718 GCA_028751875.1 Rapana venosa | reverse complement strand
AGCTTTGTGTGTGTAGAAAGGCAAAGCTTTGTGTGTGTAGAAAGGCAAAGCTTTGTGTGTGTGTAGAAAGCTTTGTGTGTATGTTCGTGTATAGAAAGGCAACGCTTTGTGTGCGTTTGTGTGTAGACAGGCAAAGCTTTGTGTGTGTGTGTGTGTGTGTGTTTGTGTATAGAAAGGCAAAGCTGTGTGAGTGTGCGCAGTGCAGTGCATTGAAGTGTCAGTGTACGGGTTTTTTCTTTCCTTTCCATTCTTTTCCTTCTGCTCTTTATAGTCTTCGGCTCTCTTCTTCTTCTCCCCTCAAACCTCCTCAATCCCCACCCCCCTCTCTCTCCCTCTCTCTCTTTCTCTCTGTCCACCCCCCCCCCCCCCTCTCTCTCTCTTTCTCCTCTGTCCTTCCCCATCCCCGTCCCCTCTTTCTTCCAATTTATGCAACTGCTCTGCGTGCTTCTCATGTTTAGCTCCACTAAGCGATGCGAAGGTTGCTGCTGCTGCTGCTGCTGCTGTTGCTGCTGCTGCTGCTTCTTGTGTTGCTGTTACTGTTGCACAGCTCGCTTCAAGGCTTATTTAGATTACATACACTCTGTGGAAATGGGGCTTCACTCTTAGCCTCGTTCTTTCTTTCTTTCTTTTCTTTCTTTTTCTTTCTTTCTTTCTTTTCTTTCTTTCGCCTTCTGTCTCTAGTAGCTCTGTCTGGGTCGGATACGCTTGTCTTGTCTGTCTTGCCTGTCTGTCTGTTTTCATGTATGTGTATGTATGTCAATAATGTATCATTGTATGTATGCATGTATGTAAGTCTGTCTGTCTGTATGTCTGTCTGTACATTAATTTAATCCTGTCTGTCAGGTACGCCTGTCTGTCTGTCTGTCTCTCTTGACGTCTCTCTTTCTCTCTCTCAAATAACATTTGTTCGTTGGTTCTCCCCCCCCCCCCCCCTCTCTCTCTCTCTTAAATAACATTTGTTCCTTGGTTCTCTTCCCCTCTCCCTCTCCACCCCCCCTCTCTCTCTCGCTTTCTCTCTCTCTCTCTCTCTCTCTCTTTCTCTCTCTTTCTCTTTCTCTTGCTCTCTCCCTCTCTTTCTCTTTCTCTCTGTAGCTCTCTTTATTTATGTAAAAACAACAGCAGCAACTGTGTATGTTTATTCTATTGCTATCTTTGAATAACACTGGCTTTTAGTTGTTACTCAGTCTGTCTGTCTGTCTGTCTGTCTCTCTGTGAATGTAATGTTTATTTGTATTCTCTCATTTGTTCCTAGTGGTTAGAACATTGCGCTTGCAATCTGATGACCCGGGTTCGATTCCCGTTCAAGGGGATATTTTCCCCTGGAGTTAACATCAGTACAGACTCCACTCTCCCCAAAAGTCCTTCGGGTGAGACTATAAACCGAGGCCCCGTGTGCGAACGCACGCAGAACGTCTTGCGCACACGTTAAATCCTGTTCCGCTTTTCGTAAGAGTAGGCCATTGTGTGCCGGTGGGAACAGATGACAGAATGTACAAAACCACATACATACGGGGAGTGGATGTAAAAAAAAGCACATACGTGCTTATTCCATTATCCTCGAAATAAAAGAATAAAAAAATAAATCTCTCTCTCTTCCCCCCTCCCCCCTCCTGTTCTTCTGTATCCCTGTATAACATCTCTCTCTCTCCACACTCCCTCCCCTCCCCCCCTCTCTCTCCTTCCCTTCCTCCGTCCCTCCCTCCCTCCAACAAACTCGCTCTTCCTTTCTCCGCTTCCATAAAGTTAGTTAATTCTTCCCCTACTATCGCTTCTGCTTTCCCCGTTTCCCTCCTGCTGTTCTTTAGTCGTTGTTTTGCGTTGTTGTCTTGCAGTTGTGCGTGTGCAGGCCGCGTGTGTCTTTTTTCCCCCCTTCATCTTAACCGATCCTCCGTCTTTTCCCGCTATACAGTTCCCCCAGTTCACCCAGCTGTAAATGGGTACCTGCCCTCTTAAGGGTCAGGGAAGGTAAAGCAGCGAGGGAGAGGAGATGGGCGCCGCCCTCAATACGCTGGCCCTAGAGAAGTGAGGTCTCTGACGCCTCACTCCCCTACGACCTTAATATAGGTTATGGGACTCCTTTACCTTTACCTTAATTATGTCTGTGAGGTGGGCTTCGTCTGCCCGGTTCCATTCCACCACACCCCTTGTATTGCCCCAGAATGGGCTTTCCGAACTGAAGGTGTTCGGTGCTGTGGCCTGAATCGTTCCATTCGGTCAGCAGCGAGTGGTGGTGGGCGAAGCGTCCTGTGGGCTGCTGTACAGACAAGAGACAGGTTCGCTGGCAAACAGACAGCAGGAGTAGTACTAACAAGATAGATGGAGAGTTATAACTCCAAAAGCTGATTGTGGTACAGTTTGGAGTTGACGTAATGATACACGGGCACATAGATAGGTACGAAGGTGCACGAGTTCGGACGGGACAGAGAGATAGACAGAGAGAGAGACAGGCAGACAGGCAGGCAGGCAGACAGAAAGACAGACAGACAGACAGACACACACACACACACACACAAACACACACACACATTTACGGCTGCACGTGTGGCATAGCACACACACACACACACACACACACACACACACACACACACACACACACACACACACACACACACACAGATACACAAAGACTGACAGAAAGAGACAGAGAGACAGAAAGAGAGAGAGACAGAGGGACAGACAGACACAGACAGACAGACAGAGAGAGAGAGAGAGAGAGAGAGAGAGAGAGAGAGACAGAGACAGAGACACAGAGAGAGAGAGAGAGAGAGGAGAGAGAGAGAGAGAGAGGTTTCAGTCAAATTCGACAGACCCCATCAGCTCAGAACTGGCCATGCTAATGCTGATAATCTTAACACAGCACGAGCAATACAGGCAGCCAGAACACTCAGTCCAGATAACTAACAAACACACAGCTGCTGCTGCTCATATATATATATATAGACCACGCCAAAGATGGCCGTCATGACCTTGACTTTGGGTCTGCGTCATCCGAGAAAACCTCAGCTGTGAAGAGAAGGCAATTCATTAATCTGCGATGTCGTAGGCGTGTTTTTCCCTCTGAGGGCTATCAAGCATACAGCAGCAACTGTTGGTGGTAAACATGGCCCAAAGGCGGGCAAATATTGTTTTAGTG
This sequence comes from Rapana venosa, assembly GCA_028751875.1. Lineage (NCBI taxonomy): Eukaryota > Metazoa > Mollusca > Gastropoda > Neogastropoda > Muricidae > Rapana > Rapana venosa. Next base: position 66,161,582 of record CM054134.1, on the reverse strand, counting down.
ACTTATTATGATGTGTGTAAAAAAAAAAAATATATAAGCCTAATTGCTTATCAAGACAAAGGTTTTTTAACCAACATAGGCCTAATTAGTTTAAGGCCAGGGCGTAGCAAATACAGGCCCTAACTACTTGTTAATTAAGGCAAGCGCATAAAAAAAAGAATACAAGCTGAATTACCTATTGAAGAGACAAGCGCCGTAAAAATGCAGGCGTAAATTCCTGACTTACTCGAGCACGCGCGTCAAGATGTGGTGCTAATTACTTCTCTGCCAGACAAGAAAGGAAGTTTGCCGAATGGATGGACGGACGGACGGGTGCTTTGGTTGTTGTTGTTGTGTGGGGCAACAAAAGTCTGACCTGCTGTGTTGACCAAGAAGGTCGCCAGTCCACTCGTAAGAGGATGATGCCTGGCTGGAAGCTGCCGTTCCTTTCTGAAGGCGTTCAGGAGGCACGAGTTACTTACAGGAGGCCTGGCTGATCTAAGTCTTCTTCGTGGAACGCCCAGACTTCACAGCAGCTAGTGTTGTCTGTTATATGAACGAAAATGCGCTGCCGTTAAACCGCCTGCCAAGTCAGGCCCTGCGCTCGTGACTTTGGCGTGGGAGAGAAGCGTTATCTTTTCTTCATCATCATCATCATCATCATCATGGTCATCAAAATCAGCATCAGAATCATTATCATCATCATCATGGTAATCAGAATCAGCATCAGAATCATCATCATCATCATCATCATCATTATCATGGTAGTAATGTATGGTATTTATATATAGCACTGAATCTTGTAAAGCGAACAAATCGAAGTGCTTTTAAGTGTTTCTGGGGAAAAAAGCAGGAGAATGGACCAAGAAGGCAGAAAACAGACAAGAAGGAAGTGCCAGGAAACAAAAGGAACAATACAGACACAAAGAGAATAACAGAAAAGAGGGAATTTGTAGCATAGATTTCCAGAAGGTGGGGGATGCTATTTATACTGACAAGGCCCCCAGCATCCCCACAGGGGAGCTTATCTAGCTGAAAGAAAGGAAAGAGGCTGTGCCTAGCGATGCATGTCAGTTATGATGTAACATCAGCCCCTTTAGTTCACATTTCGCATTCTTAACAAACGCCGACAGCTACATTCTTTTGTTAATGTAAAAGATTACACACAGTGTGAAAGCAATGCTTGTGAGTTCATTCTGTGAGAAAGATGAGCCTCGTACTTTTCCGTCAGTGTGAGAAATCCGTGATACATTTCACAGCGTTACCTTCCTCCACTCTTGCAGTTGCGGATTGCAAGGGACGTGTGTGTGTGTGTGTGTGTGTGTGTGTGGTGTATGTGTGTGTGTGTGTGTGTGTGTGTGTGGTGTGTGTGTGTGTGTGTGTGTGTGTGTGTGTGTGTGTGTGTCGCGCGCGCGCGTGCGGCAAGAGCGCTTTTCCACCTTTCTTATAAAATGATATACCCCTGTTGTCCCTTTAGATATCCACTAGCAAGTGTTATCATCATTTTCATGCCAGTTATTGTGGTGGTGATTATATTCTTTTTATTAGCCTTTATGGTGTTTATAAGCTTCTGTCTTCCTGAGGGCAAATTTGTCAAGGGAACTGTGCACTGGAGGTAGAACGGCTGCAGGTCGAGAAAGAAAGAAACACGGGATCCAGTCCAACGGTTCTCTAGAAGTATGGTATCGTTTGGTACCGCACTGTATTGTATCGGATCGTGTTGTTATACCACCTTCAGTCACGACCATTTCACTGCACGAATGTCGGGCTGCGCACCCCGTCGAAGAGCGCGTCGCCACAAGAGCAGCGCCGCCAATTTTTTTAAAAAAAAAAGGTCGTGTCAGCATGTGTATTTTGTTTCCCGATGAAACTGTTTCTTTTTTCC
>CM054134.1:66149718-66152218 GCA_028751875.1 Rapana venosa | reverse complement strand
GCCCTTGAAATCAATCTTCTAGACATCGAATGCAAGGACCGAGTATGGTCATGACGTAAGTATCGGTACAGAAACCGTCAACGCGTGAAGGTCAGTACGCAAGTATCAGTACATAAAGGTCAACACAGGAAGAAACGTCAACACAGGAAGGTCAATACACAAGTATTAGTACAGAAACGTCAACGCGTAAAGGTCAATACACAAGTATCAGTACATAAAGGTCAACACAGGAAGGGTCATGACACAAGTATCAGTACAGAAACGTCAACGCGTGAAGGTCAGTACACAAGTATCAGTGCAGAAACGTCAACACAGGAAGGTCAGTACAGAAGTATCAGTACAGAAACGTCAACACAGGAAGGTCAGTACAGAAGTATCAGTACAGAAACGTCAACACAGGAAGGTCAGTACAGAAGTATCAGTACAGAAACGTCAACACAGGAAGGTCAGTACAGAAGTATCAGTACAGAAACGTCAACACATGAAGGTCAGCTCACAAGTGTACAGAAACGTCAACACAGGAAGGTCCAGTACAGAAGTATCAGTACAGAAACGTCAACACAGGAGGGCAGTACAGAAGTATCAGTTACAGAAACGTCAACACATGGAGGTCAGCTCACAAGTGTACAGAAACGTCAAAAGTATGAAGGTCAGCACACACACTGTATCAATACAGAAACGTCAACACAGAAACTGTATCAGTACAGAAACGTCAACACACACACACTGTATCAGTACAGAAACTTCAACACACTGTATCAATACAGAAATGTCAACACACAAGTATCAGTACAGAAACTTCAACACACAAGTCAACACACAAGTATCAGTACAGAAACGTCAACACACAAGTCAACACACAAGTCTCAGTAGGGAAACATCAAAGGGCAGTAGCTGACGAGCATCAACAGGAGTATCTAAAGCAATATGATGTGGAGTGTCAGCTGATGAACATCACACACACACACACAAGAGGTATCATAGCGTCCCTCTCTCAGTTGAAGGAGTATCATCAACTCATGACCGTCCACAGAGAGTGGCGGCATGTGAAGAAAGTATGATCCCTTGAACACAGTGTGAAAGATAGCACCTGGCACCACAGACACGCGCACATAATACAAGGGGTGTTACGGTACACAGAGAGACGTCAATGTGAAGGAACACTTACTGAGCATCGTGAGCATCAATACAAGGAGTATCGGGATACATATACGAACAGCAACTTATTAAGGAGTGCCATTATGAACATTGAAAAGTATGAAGTTTATGAACATCAATATGAGGAGCATTATTATGCACGTGAACTTCATCAGAAGGGTTTGTGATGCACATCAATATCATGAACATCAATATCAAGTGCCATGTTGACATGAACAAGAACAAAGGCAGGGAGTGCTCTGATGCACATGAACATCATCGAAAGTAATATCATGATGAACATCAACGAAAGGAATATCGTGATGCACATGAACATCAACGAAAGGAATATCGTGATGCATATGAACATCAACGAAAGGAATATCGTGATGCACATGAACATTAATGAAAGGAATATCACGATGAACATCAACGAAAGAAATATCACGATGCACAGGAACGTCAACGAAAGGAATATGATGAACATCAATGAAAGGAATATCATGATGAACATCAATGAAAGGAATATCATGATGCACATGAACGTCAACGAAAGGAATATCACGATGAACATGAACGCCAACCAAAGGAATATCACGATGAACATGAACGTCAACGAAAGGAATATCATGATGAACATCAATGAAAGGAATATCACGATGCACATGAACGTCAACGAAAAGAGCATCGTGATGCACAGGAACATCAATCAACACGCACAGTGTTTTGTTGCACAAGAACATCAACGTTATAGTTATAGTATCGTAATGAACACATCACCACAAGAAGTATTACGTTCCATCAACAAAAGGTTATCACATGCATGTCTGAACATCGACAAGTAAAACTAATATCGTGACGCACGTGAACATGAACAATGATGAAACATCAGCAAGTGTACACCAACATGGATACTTCACATAGAAGAATCATTTCGGTCAGAATTCTGATACGCATGAACATCAACAATGATGAAACATCAGCATCAACAATGATGAAACATCAGCGAGTGTACACCAACATGGATACTTCACATAGAAGAATCAACTCGGTCAGAATTCTGATACACATGAACATCAACAATGATGAAACATCAGCAAGTGTACAACAACGTGTAGAAATGTATGTAGAAGAATCAACGGGGGGCAGAATTTAATGTGTAGATAATCAGCCCATTGCCGTGGCCACGACAAAAGGCAGGAGGAAGGAAGATAGTGGAGGAGGGGAGGGGGGTACAGAAAAGGGACAGAAGGAAAATTCACTAAGCAGACGACAAGACAGGGCCCTGACAAAAGAGCTGGCCTGGCTGAGACAGATATGACAGTGTCTTTCACTCCCCTTAGTGATGACTGCAAGCTACAGC
>CM054134.1:66117218-66142218 GCA_028751875.1 Rapana venosa | reverse complement strand
GAGACAATAGCGACGTCAGCAGTGTCTGTATTCCTGGCTAGGCTGTCAGTCTGTGTGTCTTTCCCTCTCCATTCTACATCAACAGTTATCAAATTCTCAAGGCTGCATGCATACGACAGCAAGTTCTAACTGCAGATCCAGTCGTTATGTTTTTCAAGTCAAATAATAATAATAATATAATAATAATAATAATAATAATAATGTATGGAATTTATATAGCGCTGAATCTTGTAAAGTAAACAAATCAAAGCGCTTAGAACCTTGTGTTCATGTGTGTGAAAGTGAATGTCTTGAGAGATGATACTCTTATCGCATAAGGAAGCCTGCCTTCGAGTAACCAATCCAATCCAATCTTGTTGTTTTGTAGTCCCGCCCACCACAGAGGCCACAGGGGGGGGGGGGGGGGGGGGGGGGGGGGGGGGGGGGGGGGGGGCAGTCCCCTCGTAAAAAATTGAATCTCGGAATAAAGCTCTGCAACTATATACAGAGTATAAAACCATCCATACTGTCGTTCCTTCGAGTAACCGTATGCTGTGAGTATGGGGATGATTCTGAAATGAACGCAGAGATGGTCAGTATTGTAAAGGTAAAAGTGTTCCCATCACCTATGGGGTCGTAAGGGGAGCGAGGCGTCAGAGACTTCGCTTGATATTGAGGGCGGCGCCCATCTCCTCTCCCTCGCTGCTTTACCTTCCCTGACCCTAAAGAAGCAGGTACTCATGGGTGAACTGAGGGAACTGTACTGAAGCCAAGGCAGCGCAAACGGTCACCCATCCAACTGGTAACCCTGCTCAGCGCTGCTTAACTTTAGCTGGGGGGAAAACGAGCGCTCTGACCACTGAGCTATCCCGTCCAGTATTGTTCTCTCCAACAAAAAAGAAGCCACTTTTCAGGCAGTCAGACGTCGCCAGCAGTGTCCAAGCGTAAGTAAGGCTCACATGAGTTAACCCTTGTCACCTTTGGGCTGCCAGTTTTTTCCCCCGAAGACAGAATACGGCAACCTTTATGAAGTAGATCGTAGATCTATGGGCAGACTGTGGCAAACGCAGCGGTGTCAGCCGTGGTAAATCTTTCGAGTTGTAGCCGAGGAAAGCAGACGAATTTTGGCGGAGATGCTCATATGTTGGTGTTTTTCACAAGTTCTACTCTAATGGAGATTGTATACTCAAGACTTGAAAAACAGTAAATCTTTTAAAAATAAAACATTTTCTTAAAAGCTTCTGCGAAATACACAACAACCACCCCCCCCCTCCCCCCAAACAAGAAAAGCCAACAACAACAACAACCCTGCAAAATGCAGGTAATGACTGTGAGTCCCTAAAGCCATTTGTTGTTGTTGTTATTGTTTAGATTACTTGAATGTCATCTGACGCTAAAAAATGAAACTCGAGAGGTGAAGAAAAGTAACATAAATGAATGACGACAAAGTCTAGTTTTTTTTTAAAAGAAAGAAAAGAAGAAGAAAGGTATTGGACTACATGCCATTATGGACAGAAAGAAAACGTCATTGGTCAAGCAATACTGATGTTGCTGTGTGCAGTAATATACCCTATATATATATTTGATTAAAATATTGTTAATCATTGTTGGTTGCATGTGTAGGAGCGGATTGAATGCAAGCGCTCTGATTTGTATTAGCAAGATACAGCGCTCAATAAATTCCATTTATTATTATTATTATTATTATTAAGCACAGCAAGGTGGGGAAGGCTGATCGATGGACAGAACACTGTGCTTTGGCTGGGTCTGGCAGACAGGTCTACTGGCAACACTCGTGAAGATTCCAGACACACTGTCTGACCAAGTCCTGCTGGACTTAAAAATCACCACACTCCTGACATCACTGTATCACTGAATCTTTGATAGCGTTTAGTAGGTGAAGGGTTAGGAATTTAAAAAAAAAATGTCCAGGTTAACTTTTGTGTCTCGTATCACTGTATGCCTCGAATCATTGATAACGTTTAGTAGATTGAGGGTGAGGAGTTAAAAAAAATCTAGGTTAACTTTTTTTCAGACCTGCCAGTACCGTAATGCCTGGTTCGTGTATGTGTGCGTGTGTGCTTTCAGAAAAAAAGAAAAATCAGTCAAAATCCACAGAGATGTCAGTGTTGGGTAGGCAGGGGAAACATGATCAGTGCACTGTTCTGGGTTATGCGCTAAACAAGTACAAGCGTGCCCTTCGGCATTTTTTCCCCCCTAGTGATTAGTCATAATTATGTGTCATTTCCCATGCGCAATTTTACCACGTAGAAAACTGAAGACAGAAAACATAAATTCTTGAAAACTTCAGCAAGATGGGGGGGGGGGGGGCAGGAGAATCCTCCTTGAAACCATTTTGTCATCTTGAAGCGACACGTTTGCTTGCAACAAAAAACAAAACCACAACAAAACACCCGCCAAACAAACTGTACGACCAAGTCCTGTTTCCAGTCCAAATTTTTTCTTCTTCTCAATATTCATCATTTCCTTTAAAAAAAAAGAAACAGACCTGACAGGGAAAGAAACTTCCACAAAAAGAGAAAAAAAAACGATTGTTTTTTTACTGGAAAGAATGCGGACAGACGAACGGACAGACAGACAGACAGGCAGGCAGGCAGGCAGGCAGGCAGGCAGGTAAACGGATTGATAGGAAACTTGACCGGCTTGACAAACAGTGCAGGCTCTCTCCTTTTATTCGGCCACACCTGTTGTATTATGTGTGTGTGTGTATGTGTGTGTGTGTTGTGTTGTGTATGTGTGTGGTGTTGTGTTGTGTATGTGTTGTGTGTGTGTGTGTTGTGTGAGTATGTGTGTATGTGTTGTGTGGTGTGTGTGTGTGTGATCGCGTCACGCGCTGTCTTCGGGCGCTTCACTTCTGCTGTTGATGGTTTCTCGTGCCTGTCAATGTGTTGAGCACACTTGTCGGAAACCTGGCGTCAGTTTCAGTAGTGTGACATAGCCGTACACACACGGGGACTGGATGTAAAAAAAAGCACACACGCGCTTATTCCATTATCCTCGATATAATTATAATAGAATAAAATAGATAAAGAATAAATGTGCCGGTTACAATCGCTTCTTTCTGTTGGCAACAAGTTAGTGCCAAGCGGTTTTTGGAAGTATCAGCGGCGCAATTGCTGTTGCTTTCACCAGCAGGGATGATAATTATAGGCAGTGCATTGTCATTATAATTATTAATGTGCGAATGGTTTGCAGGATAAATGTTGATGTAAACCAACCAAAAGTTATATATATATATATATATATAATTCTTAAGGAGTGACGTTGCAGGGGGTTAAACTCATCCAGAGTGTTTTGTAATGACTTACATGTCTGAAAAGGAATTGGAACTGGAAAATACTTGTGTGGATTGGTTTGGTGTTTTTTTTAACACATACACGCGCACGCACGCGCGCACGCATGCACGCGCGCACGCACGCAACGCACACACGCACGCACGCACGCACACAACGACACGCACGCACACACACAACACACACTTACCACACACACACATACACACGCACGCAGAGAGAGGAGAGAGAGAGAGAGAGAGAGAGAGAAGAGAGAGAGAGAGAGAGAGAGAGAGAGAGAGAGAGAGAGAGTGTTATGCAGGCAGGTAGGCAGGCAGACTGCATGAGAGACAGAATCAAGAATCCACTAAACTTTGATTCATCATCACATTGTCCATTTTTTAAAATATCCAACACCAACAACAAAGATGATAACAATAGTCATGACAGACAATAGCAGGAAAATAAATCAAACCATAACACGGTGGCTTTGAAAGCACTTGGCCTGGTAGAGAAAGATAACGATGTCACATCCTCCTCCTCCTCCTCCTCCTCCTCCTCCTCCTCCTTCTTCTTCTTCTTCTTCTTCACAGCACTGAGAGAGAGAGACCGACAGACAGACAGAGACACAGAGACAGACTCACATAGACAGAGAAGGCGAGAGACACGGACAGAAACACAGAGAGAGAGAGAGAGAGGGAAATGGGGGGGGGGGGGCGGGAGAGACACAGACAGAGACAGACAAACAGAGAGACAGACAGACAGAGGGAGAGAAAGAGAGGGGATGGCGGTAGAGAGAAAAAAATCGATAGGCTTTTATTTTGAAAGCGAGACAATTTCCGCTTTGGGAGAAAACAGCACCACGCTTTGGAAACGGAATGCAAGAGGGGGGGGTGGGGGGGGGGGGGGGGAAGAATGGGGGAGGGAGAGAGAGAGAGGGTTATGGTCACACACACACAGAGTCACACAGATAGAGATTTATTTTATTTATTTATTCTTTTATATCGAGGATAATGGAAAAAGCACTCGTGTTCTTTTTTTATTATTTTTTTTTACATCCAGTCCCTGTGTGTATGCGATTTTGTTAATTTTGTCATCTGTTCCCACCGGCACACAATGGCCTACTCTTTCGAAAACCGGGACAGGTTTTAACGTGTGCGCAAGATGTTCTGCGTGCGTTCGCACACGCGGGGCCTCGGTTTATAGTCTCATCCGAAGGACTTTTGGGGAGAGTGAAGTCTGCACTGATGTTAACTCCAGGGGAAAAAATCCTCTTGAACGGGGTTCGAACCAGGGTCGTCAGATTGCGAGCGCAATGATCTAACCACTAGCCTATCCCGTCTCCTCTGAGACTGAGAGAGAGAGAGGGAGGGAGGAAGAGAGAGATAGAGAGAAAGAAAGATAGGGAGGGAGAGAGAGAGAGAGAGACAGGGAGGGAGGAGGAGAGATAGATAGCTAGAGAAAGAGAGAGAGAGAGAGAGAGAGAGAGAGAGAGAGAGAGAGAGAGAGAGAGAGAGAGAGAGAGAGAGAGAGAGAGAGAGAGAGAGAGAACGAACTCGAACTCGACGGATTTATTCACAAAAAGGCCATTGGCCCATACATGAAGGGGGTTGCCGAACTGCTTAGTATTTTGGTGGGGGGTAAAAGTTACAGTAACGACAACATGTTACTGTATAACAAAAAGTCCGCTACAAAAAAAATGACTTAGGATAACAATATGAGAGAGAGAGAGAAGAGAGAGAGAGAGAGAAGAGAGAGAGAGAGAGAGAGAGAGGAGAAACCGAACTCGAAGGATATATTCACAAAAAGCCATGGCCCTACATGAATGGGGTTGCCGAACTGCTAGTATTTTTGGTGGGGTAAAACAATAGTAACGCAACATGTAACTGTATAACAAAAAGTCAGCTACAAAAAATAAGACTTAGGATAACAATAGAGAGAGAGAGAGAGAGAGAGAGAGAGAGAGAGAGAGAGAGAGAGAGAGGAGAGAGAGAGAGAGAGAGAGAGAGAGAAAAGAAGTAAATGGAGGAAAGTGGAGAAAGAGATAGAAATCGCTTAGAGAGAAGGGCGTAAGAATGAGCGTTAAGGGAGATGGTTCATGTGGGAACAGTTGTGCGTAACTCGGGTAACTAACTGTAACGTGCTTCGGTCAAAGGAAGTGAAGCACAATCTCAGGAGAGAAGGGAGAGTAAAGAGAGAGAGAGAGAGACGGAGAGAGAGGCTATGTGAAAGAAGGGAGAGAAAGGAGAAAGGAGAGGAGAAAGAGTAGGGGGGAACGGGGAGAGAGGAGAGAGAGAGAGAGAGAGAGAGAGAGAGAGAGAGAGAGAGACTTTTAATATCGAGGATAATGGAATAAGCCATTCATGTGCTTTTTTTCCCTTCCCCATCCAGACCCCGTGTGTATGCAATTTTGTCCATTTTGTCGTCCGTTCCCACCGGCACACAATGGCTTCCTCTTTCGAAAAGCGGAACAGGATTTAACGTGTGCGCAAGATGTTCTGCGTGCGTTCGTACACGGGGCTTCGGTTTATAGTCTCATCCGAAGAACTTTTGGGGAAGAGTGGAGTCGGCACTGATGTTAACTCCCGAGGAAAAATTCCTCTTGAACGAGATTCGAACCCGGGTCAGCAAGATCACGAGCGCATCACTCTGACCACAAGGCTATCCCGCCCCCAGGAGAGAGAGAGAGAGAGAGAGAGAGAGAGAGAGAGAGAGAGAGAGAGAGAGAGAGAGAGAGAGAGAGAAGAGAGAGAATCATTATCTTGAGGATAATGAATAAGCGCACCCTCTCTCTCGCTCTGCTCTCTCTCGCTCTTGCTCTCTCTCTCTCTCTCTCTCTCTCTCTCTCTCTCTCTCTCTCTCACTCTCTCTCTCTCTCTCTTCTTTCTTTCTTCTTCTTCCTTCCTTCCTTCTCTCAAAGTGTTCATTATCACTGTCTTCGTATGATTTTTTGGAAGCATGGTGACCCAAAGTCCTGACTTACCCATTTTTTCTTAATTAACAGTTCAAGTTCTCTCTGTCTGTCTAGTCTGTCTCTGTCTGTCTGTCTCACTCTGTCTCTCTTTTTTGCCTCTCGTCTCTGTTCTGTCTATCTGTCTTTTCTTCTCTGTTTTCTTTCTATATATTTTTTCTCAATTTTATATATATAAATATTATTATATTAGTATATATATAATATATATCAATATATATATATTATATATATTCCTCTCAGTGTATCTGTCAGGAGTCTGTCTCGGTGTCTCTCTCCCCCTCCCCTCTCTCTCTGTCCCTCCTCCTCTCCTCCCGACCCTCTCCTCTCTCTCTGTGGTTAATTAAATTTGGTGGTCATTATTTCAGCCTTGCTGAAGAGGAGCCATTAAGGTCAAACAGCAGCAACATCAGCTGTTATTGCTGCTGCTGCTGCTGTAGAAAGAAATAGTTTCCTGCTCGTCATGGTAACATTGTTAGTCATTCAGTTAAACTGGTAATGATGGGAATGTTACAATATACCCGGCCGTTTTTCATACGCCGGCAGGTGTGTGTGTGTGTTTGTGTGTGTTGTGTGTGTGTGTGTGTGTGTGTGTGTGTGTGTGTGTGTGTGTGTGTGTGTGTGTTGTGTTGTGTGTGTGTGTGTGTGAGATAAAGAGAGAGAGTGCGTGTGTTTGTGTGTGTGTGTGTGTGTAGGGTGTGGGGTGTGTTTAGGTGTGTGTGTGTATGAAGAGAGAATGAGTATGTGTGGTGTGTGTGTAGGGTGTGGGTGTGTTTAGGTGTGTGTGTATGAGAGAGAGAATGTGTGTGTGTGTGTGTGGTGTGTGTGGTGTGTGTGTGTAGGGTGTGGGGTGTGTTTTAGGTGTGTGTGCATGAGAGAGTGTGTGTGTTGTGTGTGGTGTTGTTTTAGGTGTGTGAGTGTGAGAGAGAGAGTGTGTGAGTTGTGTGTGTGTGTGTGTGTTGTATGTGTGTGTTGTGTGTGTTTAGGTGTGTGTGTGTATTGTGCGTGTATGTCCTTGTGGGGGGGTGTGTGTTGTGCTGTGTGTCTGTGTCTGTGTGAGTGTTGTGTTGGTGTGTGTGGTGCGTGTGTTTGTGCGTGCGAGTGTGTGGGGATGGGGTGGGGAGGCGTGTTGTCCTCGATAGCAGGATAGATAAGCTTGCGTACGTCAAACATTATGGGTGCTCTGTTCATCCCTGAGTTGCATTTACTGTCTGTCTGTCTGTCTCTTTCTCTGTCTATCTATCTGTCCTGTCTGTCTGTCTGTCTCTCTCTCTCTCTCTCTCTCTCTCTCTCTCTCTCTCTCTCTCTCTCTCTCCTCTGTCTGTCTGTCTCTTTCTCTGTCTTTCTATCTGTAGTCTGTGTCTGTCCCTCTCTCCCTCCCTCCCTGCCGTCATCTTTGTCTGTCTGTCTGTCTCTTTCTCTGTATTTCTATCTGTAGTCTGTGTGCTGTCTGTCTCTCTCCCTCCCTCCCTCCCGTCATCTTTCTCTGTCTGTGTATGTGTCTGTCCCCCCTCCCTCCCTCCCTCCCTCCCTCCCTCTCTCTCTCTCCTCTCTCCCCTCTCTTCTCTCTCTCTCTTTTCTCCTCTCTCTCTCTCCCCTCTCTCTCTGCTGGATTTAACTTCTCTCTTTTCGTGGAAGAAAAAAAGACAGGTTTAAATTCTCCTTGAAAAACGACACAGCAGTCAGAAGGTTGGTACATACGGGTAGAGGTCACTGGTTATTACAATAGTATTGCAGAGAGAGAGAGTGTGTGAGAGAGATGAGACGAGAGAGAGAGAGACAGGACAGACAGACAGACAGACAGACAGACAGACAGACAGCAGACAAGTCAGTGAGAAGACAAGGTAAGACAGAAAGAGGGAAAGAGAGAGAGTAAGAAGACGAGATGAAGAAGAAGGAGAAGAAGAGTTGAGAGAGTGAGAGAGAGCGAGTGAGTAGAGAGAGAAGAGTAGAGGAGAGAGAGAGCGTGAGAGCAAGAGGAGAGATGAGAGAAGAGAGGGAAGGAGAGAGAGAGAAGAGAAGAAGAAAGCGTGAGAAGGAAAAAGAAGAAAAAAGATTAAATGAGGTAAGAGAGGAGAGTGATGAGAGGAAGGAGAAGAAGAAAGAGAGAGAGAGAGAGAGAGAGAGGAGAGTGAGAGAGATGGAGAGATGAGAGAGAGAGAGAGAGAGATGAGGAGAGAAAAGAACAAAAGGGAGAGAGTGAGAGAAGAGAAAAGAAGAAGAAGACGAAGAGATAGAGACATCACAGAGGACACACAGATAGACACACACTCACACACACACTCACACCACACACACTCACTAAATCACACACACACTCAACACACACACAGACGGAGAGAAATGGAGTCGGCGATGAACGCCAGATTTAGGGCAATGGCGATTGGAATCCTGTGTTAAGCGGTGGAAAGGGAGGGCCACTGACAGTCTCGGCTCACTGCCCACGTCTGTCTCTCCTTGCTTTCCCTCGGGAGGTGAGAGGAAGGGGCTTTGGTGTTGTTGTCGTTGTTGTTTGTTGTTGTTGTTTGTTGTTGTTGATGATGGTTGTTGCTGCAATTTTCAACTGGAACTTAAAAAATTTATATATATATGATTATACTCGAAAGAAAAGAAAGAAAAAACCCAGGAGATCGGGAATGTAGGTAGAAGAAATTGAGTTCGAAGAGTGGCTAGGCAGTTATCATCTTTTTCGTGTGTGCCGTGACTGTGTAGAGGATTAGGTGAGACAGAGATGGATGGATGAGAGTCAGGTCAGTCAGACAGAAGAACGACTAAGATAGAAAGACAGTGAAGAGACAGACAGAGGAAGAGAGAGAGAGAGAGAAAGACAGATTGATAGATAGACAGACAGACTGAGATAAGTGGCAAGACAGCTGAAGGCAGTATAGCAACTAGGATTTATAATACTATATATTTTTATTTATTTATATATATTATCTATATATAATTATATATAATATAGAATATATATATATAGTGCAAATTAATCATAAAAAACATAAACCACACAGTATTCTCTATAATTATTTTTGATGATTTTTGTTTAAAGAAAAGCCCTTTGTTATTGTTAGTTGTATGAATGTTCCTTAGAGTGAGAGATGAAAAGCTTTACCCCATATATTAGAGTCTTGTCCTACTTTTCAGATTGTATTCGTATGAAATATTCCAATAAGTGTACTGATTTTCCGTCAATTATGTTTTTTCTAAAATATAACACTACATTAAACCAACCCAAACAAACAAAACACACCCCCATCCACACACCCACCCCATCACTTCGCCATCACCTATTCTGTATTCTAGTAGACCGTTGGGGCATCACTGAAATGTGTGCAACCAACTTCCTCCATTTCCTCGCGTGCGGTTTTCAATTTTCGTAGTAGCCCTATGTAGTCGTTCTGTCTATCAAGGCCAGTCCATTCTCTAATGTTGTCTTCCCATCGTTTTCTCTGTCTGCCTCTTCGTCTCCCTCCTTGTACTGTTCCCTGTAGGACAGTCTTGGCCAGTCCAGATGTTCGTGTGCATTTCTTTTTTTTAAAATCTAATTGATTGATGTTTAATTGATTTTTTTTTAGTTTGCCCTCTCTCTCTTTCGCATCTCTCTCTCTCTTATTCTTGTTGATGATAGTGCTTCTTCCTGTTTCACTGTGTCAATCATATGTTTACCATACATGAAAACTGGTGTTTTCATCTTGAAGCTTTCCAGTATGGCTAGATATTTTTTCTTTCTTATGTCTGATGATGATATTGCGATCAATCTGGTTGAAAGTTTATTGCTTGAAGCAATGAAATTACGAAATTACAGCTAAGTTCAAATTAGTTAACATTTGTGACGTAAACTAAAGTAAACATTTATATTAGTATCTAAAGGCATTGCTGTGTCCACACTAAAGTAACATTTATAATTTACGTGTAATCTCCAGCAAGAATTTTTATTGAATAATTTTCAAATTCCAGATTTATTGGATGGTCTAATTTAGATTCTAGAATTTTTTTTTATTATTTTAGTCTCTTGATTATTGGTCTGTTTCGTTCATCCTTGTTATTTCTTTGTGTTCAGTTTGAACTGAGTTTACATATGAGCTGTTAAGTCGAATCGTTCATAGACGGAATCTTTTGGGTTTTTTTTTTTTTTCTTTACGTTAAATGCTTCATGTAAGTGTTCTTGTATTTTTTTGTATTTACAAAGAAAGTCGTGTTAACCCCCATTGTCAATAGGCTCAATTGAGGCAATGTCAAATTAATTGGTTCCAAGCGTCTCTCTCTCTATCTCTCTCTCCTTATCGCTCTCTCTCTCCTCTCTCATCTCTCTCTCTCTCTCTCTCATCTCGCTCTCTCTATCTTCTCTCTCTCACTTGAGTTCTCTCTTTCTCTCTCACTCTAAATTCTCTCTCTTTTTGATTCTGAGTTCTCTTCCTATCTCACTCTCTCTCTTTCTATCTCCCCTCTCTTCTCTTCTCTCTCTCTCTCTCTATCTCTCTCTTCTTACTCATCTATCGCACATTTCATTTCTTGAATAATATCGTTATCTTTTTCGTTCTCTCTCTCTCCTCTCTCTCCTCTCTCTCTCCTCTCTCTCTCTATTTCTTCTCTCATATATCTCTCTCTCTCTCTCTCTCTCTCTCTCTCGTGTGCGTCTTTTGCACACAATTTTTCCTCCCTTTCGAAAGTGCACTACATTTGAAACACATTTCCCTGCCTCCCTCCTCTCTTTTACACACACACAACACACGCACACGCGTGCTAGCAAGCACACCACCACATCCACACACACACACACACACAAACAACAACACACACACACACCACACCACACACTCACACACACACCCACACCACACACACATCACCAAAACAGAAACACACAATCACACACAAAACACAAACACACACAAACACACAAATCACTCACATCCGTTTTTTCAACTTAATTTGCCAGTGTGTGTAAATATGATAGCCGTCGATTGTCTCGTCCATCTTTCAGTTTGTCATACTGTCTGTCGGTAAGTCTGTCATTAGGTCTGTGTAGTCTGTCAGTCTTTCTGTTGTCGTATGTTCTGCCTTTCTATTGTACGGTCTGTTTGTCTTGTCAGTCTGTTATATATGTGTGTCTGTCTGTTTATATGACTGCCTGTCTGTCCGACTGTAAGTCTACCAGTCAGTCAGTCTGTCTCTCAGTCTGTCCATCAGTCAGTCAGTCTGTCTGTCTGTCTGTTCATCTGTCTGACTGACTGTCTGTAAGTCTACCAGTCAGTCTGTCTGTCTCTCAGTCTGTCCCTCAATCTGTCAGTCTGTCTGTCTGCCTGCCTGCCTGCCTGTGTGTCTGTCTGGTTGTCTTTGTGTCCCTGTATCAATTTAGGATATCCAGAACATTGGGGTTGTCGTGGAGATTAATGAGGGCACCAGATGTGCGCTCTGCGCTCTCTCTCTTCTCTCTCTCTATCTCTCTCTCATCTCTATCTCTCTCTCTACTCCTCCTCTATCTCTCTCTTCTTCTCTCTCTCATCTCTTCTCTCTCTCTTTATCGTCTGTTCTGTCTTGTATGTCTGTCTCTGTGTCTTTCCTCTCTCTGTGTATGTGTGTGTATCTGTCTGTTTCTCTCTCTGTTTTCTGTCTGTATCTGTCTGTATCTATCTATCTGTCTATGTATGTATGTTTGTATGTATGTATGTATGTATGTTATCCTATCTATCTATCTAGCTATTATTATCTATCTATCTATCTATCTATCTATCTATCTATCTATCTATCTAATCTATCTCCTTTTCGTTTTTAGCTGTGCTTTGTTTTGATTCTTGGTCTACGTCAGCCTCTATTTAGTTTTTAAAAAATATATTTTGGAATATACATATTCAAGAGTATCCAGTTTTAAGTGCACGCCAAGATATCGTGCCAAAGTTCTACCAAAGTTTACGAGAAACTATACTTCATTTTCTTTGCCTTTTCCATTTGTTGCCCCTCAAAATGTATTGTGGCCTAAGGCCGATGTACATTAAACAATTTCAGAGGTCAGAGTTCTCTCTCTCTCTTTCTCCATCTCCCTTAGTTTGTCCCCCCCCCCCCCCCCCCCAACACCCCCCCCCCCCCCCCCCCCTCCCCCCCCCCCCCCGCCCCCACCCCCCTCCCCCCCCCCCCCCCCCCACCCCCCCCCCCCCCCCCCACCCCCCCCCTCCCCACCCCCCCCCCCCCCCCCCCTCCACCCCCCCCCACCCCCCCCCCAACACCCCCCCCCTCCCCCCCCCCCCCCCCTCCCCCCACACCCCCCCCTCCGCAGACACACTCACATTCAGGTCCCTAATTCTATGTGAGTGTCGCCTTGCACGATTGATAGGATGAATTTAGAACATGGTGTGTTGTGTTGTGGATGTGAATGCCGTTATTAGTATTTATCATTATTATTATTATCATTTATTATTATTATTATTATTTTTGCCTTCCAAAGTCAGTAAGTCTATAAACCGAGGACGTGTTCGAACGCATGCTAGAACATCTTGCGCCACACGGTAAATACTGTTGCACTTTTCGGAAGAGTAGGGCCTTTGTGTGCCGAAGGAAAAAGATGACAAATTTTACAAAACCGCTACTCACAGGGGATGGAAGTAAAAAAGCAAATGGTGTGCTTATTCCATTATCTTCGATATAAATATAAATAAATAAATTAAAATAAATATATAGTCGTGTTTTAGGGGGCGATTGGTCGGCTTCTGAAGTTTACGCTGTCTGTCTGTCTGTCTGTCTGTCAGTATGTTGTCTCTCTAGTCGCTGCTTCTGTCTGTCTATGCTTTTCTCTATCGTGTCCTGTCTGTCTCGTCTGTGTTCTCTCTCCCTGTCCCTCTCTGCCTCTGTCTGTTCTATTTGTATGTCTGTCTGTCTGTTCTGTCTGTTTTCTCTCTCTTTTCTGTCTCTGCCTGTCTGTCGGTCTGTCCTGTCTGTCTTGTCTGTCTGTTTCTCTTCTCTTTTCTGTCTATGATGTTCTGTCCTGTCTATATTTGTCTCTTATCTCTGTCTATCTGTCTTGCTGCTGTCTCGTGTCTATCTGTCTGCCCTTTGTCTATTGTCTGTCAGTCGTGTCTCTGTTTCTGAATGTCTCTGGTCTGTCTGTCTCTTTTGGTCAGTCTGTCTCTGTTTCTGACTGTCTCTTGTCTGTCTCTGCTTCTGTCTGTCTGACTGTCTCCTGTCTGACTGTCTCCTGTCTGTCAGTTTTGAGAAGCCTTACGGGACAGCTCAAAGCACATCAAATCAATCTTGTATTCTATCGGCCATCTCATGTATATCCTTGTTTGTATTGTCGTTGCGTGTTGTGCATGTGATTTAATACTAGCGATGTCTTGCTTTCGTTTCATCATTCTGATGTCCATTTCGAAGTTATTGTATTTAGTTTAGTACTTCGGGTTGCCTCGTGGTAAAACATAACGACGATGTTTCCAGTGCTATTAGATTACTACATTAATGACATGACTTGCTGTACTCGCGTTAAATTTCTTGACATTCCATGATACATTACATTGTTGTACAGTTGCGTTTGCATTGATCACATTACATCACATCGCATCGCATTAATCGTTATTGCATTTGCATCACAGTGGCACCACCATCTATTGAATAACTCTCTACTTGTTTCGCATTACTTCATATTGCTTTGCATCATATTACTTAGCATGGCATTGTATTGCTTTACTTCACATTGTATCTTTTTACCTATCGCAGCGTGCATCCTCGTTTGCAGTGAATCTTATTTTAATCTCTTAGCATTGATCCGTATCGTTACATCTCTTCGCATTGCTTCAACATTGTATTGTATTACATTAAGTTTTAAATCATACCACTTTACAATTCGTCTCACGCAAGTTTTCGCAGAGATTATTTTTATTCTCGTTCTTCGAAGACAGCGACATTCATACTGGCACATCTCGTTAACGATTTTGGCCAGTGTCAATCACCTAACTCTCTCTCTCCCCCCTCCCCCCCCCCCTAACTCCACACCACCAACCCTCACCATCCGGCCCACCCCCATGTCCACCTCCTCTCTCTCTAAAAAATCCACAAAACCAAAAACTGTTGAAATTAAATTCCGTTCTCAGTGTTCATTAAGAGTTATCTTCTTATTTTTTTATAATCTTTTTTTTTTTTTAAATTGGGATAATTCATTTTTTATAGGTTCGATTTGTCCTCGTTTCTAAATTCATAGTCCGGAGACAAACATTGATTCCCGCTTCCATATACTTTCTATACCATAATTACAGCTACACAACCATAAAACAACCAACAAAATCCAAACTTGGTGACAGTCAGGGGACAGTCAGTGGTGTTGGAGTTTCCACACTTAATGTATCGTGTTCACTTTTTATCATTCCTTATCTCCACGAAACAATTTCCGGTTGTGAAAAGTATGCTGGCTTTGCGAATCTGCGCGGACAACTACCTATCCCCTCTAGATCCACCTTCCCCCCTCCCCCCCATCTCTGCTACCCTTCTTCCTCACCCTACTTCCTACCCACCCTACCAATTTTTAAAATTTTTTATAGAACCAGTTGAAATAACTTACAGGGGTCGTATTCATATTTCTGTGCTGCTTGATGAATACATAAGGAGTGGCATTGCACTTTTTTTTATTTTTATTATCAATTACTTACTTAATTTTTTCTTTAATGTTTTTGACGGTTTATTAATCAGTACTTGGGGCAGGGTTTCATTGGGTATGGTTTGGTTTCATGGTGGATGTGAAAGGTCCTGTTGTTATTTTTTATTTTATTCCATTCATAAATGGAATGAAAGGATAATTTCTTGATATTGCTTTGTTAAAGGAGCTGACTATTTGAATAGGAGGCTTGGTTTGAGTTGTGGGGGACTGTTTTTTGGGTCTATCTTTTTAAATTTTTATATTATGACTTTTATTTACCCTATTGTGGGGATTAATATTTGGCTTCTACCCGATATTATTAGAATTATATCAATTCGGGAGGGGGGGAGGCGGGGAGTGGGTAAATACACTAGATTTTCTTTATTTAATTGCCGCTGGGGTTGCTTTGTTAGGGAGGTCTAATGGTAAATAGATTTTTACTACTATTGGAATCTTGCTGTAATATACGGGGTGGGTATGTAGGGATATCTAGGGGGTGGGCAGATTATGTGGTTACATTTTGTAGGGGTGAGGCTGTGTATGATGTTTGGTTTTTTGTTTAGTGGTAGATTATGTCATAGGTAATGTGGGCCTCATTTGTCATCTTTGTTGGTCATACGGACGGTGTGCGCATATTGGGGGTGGTGGGGAGTTCCAGCTGTGATTAATTCCCTAGTTGGGGGCTTTGGGTGGTTTACCTTAAGTGAGGGACCTCTGGGTGTAGTACTGTAGTTGTTCAAGATTTCGCTATTAGGGTGTTTTACGGGGTTTGCTGGGGTTTCTTCTTTGGGCTGGGAGTGTGGGGCTCTTTGGTTGGGCGGGTCGCCTGGGGAGGTCTTATTTTTGGTCTTATTTTATTTATTTCCATTAGTGCTTTTAGCTTTTTGCCTCCTTTTGTTACTATTATCTTTGTTTATTTTGGAGTTTTACCCTATAGTCGTGGCTTTCCTGCTATTTCTTGGGCAGTATATTCTTTACCTTTGGGGTTTTGAACTCTTACCTGTCATTTCAGTATTTTTATGGGGACTGTTTCAGGCTGTATTTGTAGGAGATGGGGGACCGATGTGCGCCCTTGCTCCATGCATGCCACGCACCTTCGTTGCTTTTGATGCACACGCGCGCGCCGCACAATCACACTCAGAAGTAAACTAATTACACAGATATTTTACACCACAAACGCGCAAACACACGCCCGCACGCACGCACGCGCTAATCGTCGGTGGGCACGTACGCACGCACTCACACATACACAGACAGACACACACACACACCACTGAACTTATTTACACTCTCAGTACAACACACAGACCCATGCACAGACACAAGACAGACAGACAGAAACAGAAAGACAGACAGACAAACATACAGTCATTACAGACACAACTCACAACACACACACACACACACAACAACACACACACACACCACACACACAAACATCACACACTACACACACAACCACCTGTTATCACTATTTAGTGATAGAGTGACTATTAAACTGAAGAACTAATACCAACACACACACTCACACACATCTCTCCACACACACACAACACACACACAAAAACACAACACACACACACACTCTCAAACACACACACACTCTCATTCATCATTTAAGTGAACTGAGGTTAAAGTCGACACACCCACACACACCACACACCACACACACAACACACACACACACACACACACACTCACACACACACACTACACACTAACACCACAATTTACTTTTTTATCTATTGTTCTAAATTGTCGAAGTGTTTTAAGTAAACCTGGAACATTATTGTGTTGTTTGTCAATAAGGGGTGGTTTTGCCACAGACTAGGTAACGAAAACTATTGTCTGTTACATGCATGGAGTTCTTTGCCACTCCATAGAGAAATAATTATCTGTATGTTTTATTCAATATTACCACTATGTTCATTGGCTCCCACAGAGAACTAAAATCTATGTTTGTTCACATAAGTGGTATTCCAAGAAATTGAAAAACTAAATTCTCTTCTTTTCTTTAGCCACACTTGAGAGGAATAAAATCTGTTGTCTGTTGTTCCATACTGGGGTGTATCTTTGGCCACTCTAGAAGTGATGAATATATTTCTCTGTTTGTTTGATATGCAGGAAGTTCTTTTTCACATTAGAAGAGATACTAAATATTGTTTCTGTCTGTAGTTCACATTACAGGGTGTTATTTGGCCACTGTTGTAGAGAACTAAATCTTTTGTTCTGTTAACATAAATATTATAGAAGTGAACCTAAAATATTGTCGGTCGGTATGTTCGCTTACAGGGGTGTTCTGTGGCTACAGTGGTATGAGACTAAATCTATTGTCTGTTCAAGTAATATTATAGATGAGAAATAAAAAATTGTTATGTTTATTCACATAGGTGGTGAGCTTTTGTCACATTTGTGAAGGTAAGGTTAGTCCCATAAACCTATGTGGACATTAGCTAGGGGTGCGAGGGCCAGAATATTGAGGGCTGCGCCCATTCCTCTCTCTCTCTCTGAGTGTATGAAACTGGGGGACTATAACTGAAGCCAAGCAGCACTACGGTCACCCATCCAAGTGGTAACCACGCTCGATGCTGCTTAACCTTAGGCTAGGGGGAAAGCGAGTGCTCTGACCACTGAGCGAGCTATCCTGTCCCCTTGTCGCTCTTGAAGAAAAGTTAAATATTTTGGTCTATTTGATCATGCTCGTGGTATTCTCTAGCCACACTTAACGAGAAATACCTTGTCGCTCTTGAAGAAAAGTTAAATATTTTGGTCTATTTGATCATGCTCGTGGTATTCTCTAGCCACACTTAACGAGAAATAAACCCCCTGTCTGTGTCTGCTCACACGCAGGGTAGTAAAGCTTAAACTCCATCCTTTGTCTGCCCAACTCCTGGATGACAGGAGAGGGGTGGGCCCGAGTTCATGTTCGCATGAACATGACACTGCTGTACCTGTCTAGAGTTTGGACCACACCTACTTCCTCTTCACTTCACTTACTTCACTTCGCTTCACTTCGCTTAAGGGGGAAGTCAAGTTCTTGAAATAATAAATATTCCTCTTTTTCCTTTTTCTTAGTTCACCCGGGTACAGTTAAGGTTATTACCACGAGGTTTTTGTTTTTTGTTTTGTTTTTTTTGGTTGTGGGGAGTGGGTGGGTGGGTGGTGGTGGTGGGTGGTGGAGGGGGGGGGGGGGGTTGCGGACGTGACGGTTTCTTTCTGCCCACCTGTGAAGGAGAGCCGCATTCCGACGTCGGTGATGGATGTCAAAGCACGACACCCACAGGGTCATGCAAAGTTTTTGTTGTTTGTATGTATGTTTGTCTTTTGTGGTCTTGAATTTGTCTCGTTTTTCGCTTGGCAACGCAGTGGCCAACTTTTCTGAAAGGCTCAGAGATGGGTTGTATAAGTGTTTTGCCAAAGATGCTCTGCGAGTAATAATAATTAATAATTTTAATAACAATGTATGGAATTTATATAGCGATGAATCTTGTAAAGCAACATATCAAAGCTCTAGTTTTTTATTTATTTTTTTAAATTGAGGATTATGGAAAATTAAGCACTCTTGTGCGCTTTTTTTACTTCCAGTACCCGTGTGTATGCGGTTTTTGTAAATTTTGTCATCTGTTCCACGGAACAACAGAGTAGATAACTCAAGACCGAACAGCAAAAAAGTTGTGCGTTCACCTAACATATGCAACCCTTAAACTTAACCCCCTCCACCACCCCACCCCACACACAAACTAACACACGACAACCCCCCAATATCCTTCCTCACAATATAAAGAAAGGTAAAGAAAGAATCCCATAGAAACAAGCAATAAGCGCATTCAGTCATCTCCTCCTCCTGCTCCTCTCATTCATCGTGGTGAAATGAAGCGGAAAGAACACACGCACACACAAACACACATACTACACAACACACACTCACACACACACACACACTCACACACACACACACACACACACACACACAACACACACACACACACACACCACACACCCTTATCACAGAGTGAGAGAGGGGAGAGAGAGAGAGAGATGAGAGAGAAGAAGAAAGAGAGAGAGAGACGATGATGAGAGAGTGAGGTTGATGAGTCAGAGAGAGAGAGAAGACATTTTAATATTATTCCAACCCTCCATCCATCCATACCATCAATCAACCTCTCAAACTCCCTTCCTCCCCCTACCCTTCCACCACTCTTCTCCTCCGCACTCCTCCTCCTCTCCCCTACCCCCCCCCCCACCCCCCCCATACTCCACATCCACCCACCCCCACCCCCCCCCCCCCCCCCCACCCACACCCCCCCCCCCCCCCCCCCCCCCAATCCCCCGACGGGTATGCATGTGTTTCTAAAATGTGGGTCATAAATTAAGCAGTGAAAGGGCACTGATAACCGCATCACCAAGCATTAAGGACTGTTGGCCAGGCTCTGTGAACCAGGAAAATGTCGAGGACTTGGGGAAACACAGAGATCAGGAGAGAGATGTTCTCTAAAAAAAAAAATTGTTGTCAATAATGTCACATCGATGTTCGGAGAGGGAACTGGTTTTTTTGGGGGGTGGGGTGGTTTTTTTGTTTGTTTTGTTTTTGTTTTTGGTGTTGTGAAGATGGTGGTAGACCTGTGCATGATTGTGTATGTGCGCTTTTGGTTGTATTTTTTGAATGCATAAATTAGACTTAAAAATTGTATAGCCAGTTTTTTATTTTTATTTTATTCTTTTATATCGGAGGATAATGGAATAAGCACATGGGAGAGAGAGGGACACAAACAGCCTTCACACTTCACCCACCAACACACTATACACACAGTCTTCTCCATAACTCTCTCTCTCTCTCTCTCTCTCTCTCTCCTACTTACAAATACTCACACTCTTCTCAACTCTTCTCTCTCTCTCTCTTCTCTCTCTCTATTCTCTCTCTCTCCCTCCTACACATCACACACTCTCTCTCAACTCTCTCTCTCTCTCTCTCTCTCTCTCTGCTCTCTCTCTCTCTCTCTTCTCTCCTAACATAACACACACTTCTCTTCAAATCTCTCTCTCTCATCTCCTACACAACACACCCCCGCCCTACACCCTCCCATACTCTCACAATCACATACACACACATCTACAATTTAACCCCCCATCCCCCACACCCCCCACCCCCCCCCCCCCACACACACACACACACAGAACGGGAGAGGGGGAGGGGTGGTACATGTGTCTGGGCATTGACAAGTATTGCTAGGTGTGGAATTATTGAACCCTCTGTAGATTGCCTGCACGAGCTTTCAGCCCACAATCAATGGTGTCCGTCTTATGGAGGATGATGTTGATGCTGGAATCGCACAGAGAGAGAGAGAGGAGAGAGAGGAGAGGAGAGAGAGGGGGGAGAGGGAGTAGAGGGGGGGGGTGGTGAGAGAGAGAGACTGAGACAGGACACATAGCAGACAGGGGAGAGGAGTGAATGGAGGACATACACGAGGGGGAGAGAGAGAGAGACAGGGACAGACAGAAACATAAGAGAGGGAGTGAGAGGGAAACATAATATCCCTCCCTCCCTCCCTACCTACCTACCTACAATTTATAGTAATATACATAAAACACACACACACACACACACACACACCCACACAACTCACACACACACACCACACACTAACACTCACAAACACTCACACACACACCCACACACCACACACACACACACCACAACACACACACACACACACACTCTGTCTGTCGTCGTCTCTCACACACAGAAAGGGAGGAATGTGTGCGCAGAAAATCTTGCGAACACGTTAGAACCCGTTCCGCTTTTCGGAAGAGTAGGCCGTTGTGTGCCGGTAGGAACGGATGACAAAATTGACAAAAGAGCATAAACACGGGGGCAGGGTGAGAGAAAAAAAAAGCACATAAGTGCTTATTCCATTATCCTCGAAATAAAAGAATATAAAATAAATATAAAAATAACACACACATACTCTGTCTCTCACACAAACACACAGTGACACCCCACCCCCACCCACCCACCCAAACACCCCTACACACACTCACACCCTAACACACACACACACACTCAACCACACACACCACACACACACACACACACACACACACACACAACACACACTAACCACTAAATAACCACAACCACACCATACACACTACACATACACTAACACGCTTTTCGTATGTAGTTAGGCCTTTGTGTGCGTAGGAACAGAAAATGACAAAATTTAAAACTGCTACACACGGGACTGGATGTTACGATGGGGGCTGGATTGTCAAAGTCAAAGTCAAAGTCAACTTTTATTTTTCAGATGGTTTCATTTGAATAAGCGTGCTTTTGCTTTTTTTGATCAAGCTTCTATCTAAAGAAACGAGAAAAAAAATGCGAGAAAAGAAGATAATGTATATGTAAAAAAAACATAAGTGATTATTCCATTATCCTCGATATAAAATAGAATGAAATAAAATAAATACACACTCACCCCACCCACCCAACCACCCACACACACACACACAAAACAATCACATACCCCTTCCCCCAACCCTACCCACCCACCCACATTAAACGCCACAGTGGGGGTGTAAGGGGAAGAGGAAGAAGGAAAGCCAAGCCTTTTTTTTTTCCCCTCTCGTCCCAGTTCCAGAGAGTCCCCCCCCCCCGCCCCCCCCCCCCCCCCCCCCCCCCCCCCCCCCCCCCCCCACCCCCTCCCCTCTCTTTTTCGTCTCTTGCACATCAGTTTTCCGTTGGCATCGTGTGAGTTGTATGACAGAGGAGGGGTAGCGAAGATGAAACTGCCGTGTGTTTGGACAGGAGGGGGAGGGCAGGGGTGTAGGTTATAAGCAGGGGGAGGGGGTGGGTGGGGGGCAGAGAGGGGAGGGAGTGGGTGGGGTGAGGGTGTATATGGCCATAAGGTATTGGAACAGAAGAGGAAAGGAAATAAAATGGAAAAAAAAGAAAGGAATAGAAAGGGAAAAAGAAAGGAGAAAAACGCGTGCTTGTCTGTCAGTCGTTGTTGAATCGTGTATACGCGCTCGCACGCTATGCACACATACAGACCTGAACCACGCGCGCGCGCGCACTCACAGACGAAAGCACAGAGGAGAGAGAGAGATATTATGGAGGAGAGAGAGTTGATTGAGAGAGAGGAGAGAGAGAGATTAATAAAAAAATTTTTTTTGGGGGGGTGGATGACAGATAGAGGCGGGGAGAAGAGAGGGGGGAGTGAGAGGGAGGGGCAGAGAGAGAGAGAGGGGGGAGGGGCAGAGAAAAAGAGAGGGGGTAGGGGCCCTTACAGAGAAGTGAGTGTGGGGCGGTGGGGGAGAGAGAGAGAGAGTGAAGAGAGACGAGAGGACGAGTGAGATGAGACCTCGTAGAGAGAGAGGAGAGAGAGTGAGAGAGAGTACATCGTCGTTGTTGGACCCAATGATAGGGGATTGGCACGACGCCGTATCTGGCTGTGCTTTCCTTTTCACTGTCTTCCTTCCTTTCCTTTCATTCCATTCCTCTCCTTCCTTTCTTCATTCATGTTTTCTTTAATTTCTTTATTCCATTATTTCTTTCTGTCGGTCTGTCTGTCTGTCTTTTGTCTGTCGGTCTTTCTGTCTGTCTTTCTTTTCTGTCAGTCTGTCTGTCTTTCTTTCTTTTCTTTTCTTTTCTTTCTTTTTTAGCAGTTGAACGTATAGATGTAGCAGCAGCATCAACAACAGAAGCAGCAGTTATGATAATATTAGTAACTACAACTACTACAATTATCACTATTATTAGTGCCACTACTTCGACTGTTACACAGCGTGGTATTGTCTATCTCCCTTAGTCCTGTATGTCTGTCTGTCTGTCTGCCTATCTGTGTCTATCTTTTTCTCTGTGTGTGTCCCCGTGTGTGTGTGTGTGTCTGTCTGTCTGTCTGTCTGTGTCTGTCTGTCTGTCTGTCTGTCTCTCATTCAAATCAAATGAGCTATGCTATGTGAAATTAATACAAATTATCGTTTACGTTTTTGTTCCGTATGCTGTTTATTTTTCGTTTGGTCGTGTGCGCGGTGTGTTTGTTAATTAAATGAATGTGTCACATACCTCATGCCTTTTCATAATCATTTTGCCAAGCCATATGATGTCATTTATAATACAACGCCTCTCGCCCTCTGTCTGTCTGTGTGTCTCTGTGTGTTTCTCTGTCTCTGTCTGTCTGTCGCTCTGTCTCACTCTCTCTCTTCTCTCTCTGTCTGTCCCCCTTTCTCTTCTCTCTATTTGTCTCTTAACTTCTTTCTGTATCTCTTATCTCTTTCTCTCTGTCCCTTCTCTTAGTTTCTTTTTCTATCTCTTCTTCTCTCTGTTCCTTCTCTCCCACTCCCTCCTTCTATCCTTCTATCTTTCTGTCTGTCTCTGTCTGTCTGTCTGTCTCTCTCTCATTCTCTCTCTCTCTCTCTCTCTCTCTCTTCTCTCTCTCTCTCTCTCTCTCTCTCTCTCTCTCTCTCTCTCTCTCTCTGTCCCCTCTTTGTCTCTATTCATATCTAGTAATATTATCTCAGGGGGGGAAGGGATAGCTGGTGGTCAGAGTGATGCGCTCATGATCTTGCTGACCCAGGTTCGAATCTCGTTCAAGAGGATTTTTTCCTCTGGGTTAACATCAGTGCCGACTTCACTCACCTCAAAAACTGTTGAGACGATGAGACTTAAACCGAGGCCCCTGCGCGAACGCACGCAGAACAATCTTGCGCAAACGCTAAAACCCGTCCGCTTTGGGGGAAGATAGTCATTCCCGGGCGGAAGGGATGACAAAATTTTACAAAAACGCATCACACGGAACTGGATCTAAAAAACACCGAGTCTTTTTCCATTATCCCAAATAAAAAAAAAACTCCTCTCCTCTCTCTCTCTCTCCTCTCTCCTCTCTCTTTCATCTCTCCTCTCTCTCTCTCTCTCTCTCTCTCTCCTCTCTCTCTCTCTCCCCCCCCCCCACCCCCCCTTTTCTCTCCCACCCCCCCCCCCCGCGTTCCTTCTTTCGCCTGACAAAGACAGCCCCCAAACAAAGATAAAAAGGGAGAGGGGATGATATAAAAATAAAAACAACAAAACAAAAACAAACAACAACGTTTGTTCCCAAAACCACACGTAAACACATAAATTTTTTGTGTTTCATTCTTTAAATTTAATCCCGGGGGTTTTTCGTCTTGACGCTCCTGCCTCCCATCATATAACTAGCAAGACTTCTCAGGGGCAGCAAACGTGGGCCCCCTCCAACAAATGAAACGGCAAACCAAAAGGGGAGGTATAGGGTAGTTGGGCAGGGGTGGGGAGGGTAAGGGGGGGTTTTTGGGGGGGGGAGGGGGGGGGGAAGAAGGAGGAGGGGAAGAAGAGGCTAGGGGAAGAAAAGGGAAGGGAAAAAAAGGGGGGGGGGGAAGGCGGAGGGGAAGAGAAGAGTTTTTTTTTTTTCTACTTTCTTTGATTTTCCCCCCAATTCCTTTGGGTAGATTTTAGGTTTTAACCCAATGGGGAAAATTTTTGGGCTTTTTTTTTTTCTTTTTGCTCACCAGAAGGACCATCCACCAGCCACATCCCTTCGGGGTTGTAGGCTGTAATTTTTGCTAAGACTTGCCGTGGAGACAATCCCCCAAAATGCATTTTTGGGGTTGTTTTTGTTAGCGAAACAAGGGTTCCCCTGCCCGCGTTGGTTTGTTTTTTTGTTTTTTCGTTGTTTTTTGCTGTTATTGCTGCTGTTTTTCTTGCTGCTTTTTTTGTTTTTGTTTGTTTTTGTTGTGCTGTTTTTTGCTGTTTTTTTTTTTCGGGGGAACTCCTAGGTTTCACCATGATAATTTTTTCGTATGCGACCTTTTGGCCCACCATAAGGGGGGCCCCATTCCAGTTTGGGGTGCACTGGTATGTGCGTGTTTTCCCTCACCCCCCAACGCTGACATAAAATTCGGGGTATTTTAACGCCTATTCCGATCTTTTTTTGTGCATATCATTTTACAAAGGAAAAAAAGGCAAAATGGCAAGTCTCTCTTGAAGTTTACCGCCCCGGGGGATTCTTTAAATTTTTTAAAAAAAAATTTAAAAAAAAAAAGAAATCCCCCCCCCTTAAAAGCCCAAAACCCCAGATTTGAACCCCGGGTTCATGGACCCATGGGATTGAAATGAACGGCTTA
>CM054134.1:66082557-66116718 GCA_028751875.1 Rapana venosa | reverse complement strand
GACTTTTCCCATATGAACGTATTCTTTTAAAACTGGGGAAATTATTTTACTAGGTGATTTTAATATTGCCCCTAGCAAAAGTAAACAACCAATGGACCCAAGATGCTCTTCAATTTCACCAATTATAACTTCACCCAAAGAGTCACTCAAATTCTAACACAATATTGATCAAAACTATGTTCAGCCCTAAAAACATCTAAAAACTTTGGGCCCTTACCAACTGAGCGACCACTACCCTCTGTCCCAAAAGGTCAAAAAAAGGGGAAAAAAAAATCCTAAACTGGCCATAAAACAAACCTATCGTTCTTTTGCAAAATTTAATGATATTTTTTTCTTAAGTTAAGCATTCCAGCCGGGGAAACATTCAATATTCGATCCAGACTGGCCATTGATTCGGGATAAAAGTTTTTACTGAAATCTAAAACAAACATGCCCCAAAAAAAAAACCTAAGGGATAAAACATTAGCAAACCCCCTTTGGTTTAAAAAGGGAACTGAGTTTCTTAAAAAAAAAATATTATAGGGGAAAAAAAATTAAAAAATCCATAAACTCAAAAAAACGGTGAAGAAAAGGAAATTTTTCCAAGATCTATTTCATCCAAACAAAACTCAAAACTGTAGGGAAAGGGGCAACAATCAAAAAATAAAATTTGTTTTCCCAAATCTAACGAAATTTAAAAATATTTCTGCTGAAAAATTAAACAATCACCTCAAAATATTTTTCTAACATAATTAACAATGATAAATCGAAGCCCAAATGTTCAATGAACTAAAACAATTTCCCAAAGAAAAGAAATTTTCCATCAAAACTCCACAACCATTCATATTTTTTGGGGTCTACTTTTACCTGACTCCCTCAAACAATAAAGTACCTGGGGTCTTGATGGAAAATGGCAGAATACTAAAACTCTCAGTCCATTATTACAGACATTGACAAATACATAACCTTTTCTTCAAAAACTTTTTCCCCAACCCCTTCAAAACTGCTAAGGGATTCCGATCCACAATCTGGAGACACTTTGACCCCCTAAATTTTATGGCCAATC
The DNA here is from genome assembly GCA_028751875.1 of Rapana venosa. Lineage (NCBI taxonomy): Eukaryota > Metazoa > Mollusca > Gastropoda > Neogastropoda > Muricidae > Rapana > Rapana venosa. Next base: position 66,115,673 of record CM054134.1, on the reverse strand, counting down.
TCTATTTTATCTTACCTTTCAAAACCTTGGAAAAAATATGAATAAACACATAGTCCCTATATAGATATTAACAAATTACTTCACCCAAATCGTCTGGATTTAAAAAATCACTTTTGTCTACGGCATTAAAATAGTGTTGTAACAATTGCGTCAACATTAAAGACAATAAATTTTGTGGATATTATTGTAGATTTCAAAAAGCATTCGGGTAAATTTACCCCAGACTTCTCATTAAAAAACTAACTTAATAATCTCTCTAAAAATACTCTTGAACTTCTTTCTTCTTATCTTACAAAAAGGCAAAAATGTTTTTCAATAGCTACGTCCACATCCACACTAAAACCCACTTTTAAGTACCACAGGGGTCCATCTTTGGACCAATTCTCTTTTCATTTTAAAAATGACCCCCCCCATATCAAAACTAAATGCGAACTTTTTTGCTGACGACACAACCTACATACAAGCATACTGACATTAACTTCCCCCAAAGACTTTCAAAATACACTGATGATCTTGTCAAATGGGCTGAACTAAAACACATGTCTATAACCCCCCCACAAAACCAAATGCATGCTTACTTTCGTTTCATTCCTTGGGCGGGACGACCGTTGGGGTACCCGCACGGACGCTGCAAGTGGAGCCAAATGGTTCTGTCCTGGGCTCTTTCAGGAGGTTTTGGTACAGTGGGGCCGGTCCACACCTTGATGTTGGATACCCCATTTTTTGCTGGTCGTCCCTGTCTCCTTGCCCCTTTCCCCACCTTTCCCCCTGCAGACGCTTTGACAGGCGTTATACCTTGTTGTGGGCCAAACCACTTCATTTTCCCCGTTTGACTGTATTAAAATGTTTCTTTTTTGCCACCAGTGCCTCGACTTTCCAGACTAGTCATTAGTTTTACGGTTTTGTGGGTGAGTTCGGACCCCGCCTGGGCATTTTCATCTCAAGGCTTGAATGGACGTTCTAAATCGGCAGTAAGTGTCCATTTTCACACTGTACAAGGCAATGGATGTGAGATACCTTGTAGAGTCACCTTAGTGGGGGTTCTGATGTTGGGGTTTCTCCACACTTTCGCCATTTAGTCATAGAGAGAGTCCCCACACAAGTCGACCTTCACCTCTTGTGTGCTCGTCCCTTCTTTGGGATGACTGCCCGGGTACTTGAAAGTTTCCACCCCTCTGGTCTCGCCCTCACTTGTGCGGGGGGATGGTGGGTTTTGTGGTATTGTTCATTTGGGATTTGCCTTTTCCGTGCTGATCTCCATACCGGGGGCTTTGGCTGATGTTTCCTCTGGGGGTGAGATCCTGGGTTCTTCTTCACTGGGGCCCATAGATCAATATCGTCTGCGAATCGAAGATTGCAACGGGCCTTTCCCTCCTATTGTGATTGGGTTTTGAATCAAGGGGGGCCCTTTATGCATATTTTCCCCAAACAGTTGAAAAAAAGGGGGATAGCGGGCAGCCTTTCAAACTCCAACTGAACCGGAAAACTCCCCGTTTTCCCCCATGGGACGCACGTGGGAGCTTCATCAGCGCCGGGGATGACTTGAATCGGGTCCTCGCGAAGTTAAGTTCTCATGACTTGCCACAGAGCTTTTGCCACACTCGGTCAAAGGGCCTTCTTGAAGTAATAAAGTTGTTTAGAGCTGTAGTTGATGTTGCAGATGCTTCTCATGAATTTTCTGATTTTAAAGGGATCCTCGACAGTGCTTCGCCCTTTCTAAATCCTCCGGGGTTTCTTCTGAAAGGATTTCTTCTGCTTGTGGTTCAGTCTTTAAAGGGCAATGCGTAGCTAACTTTGTTTGGGAGGGCTTATAAACTGATTTTTTTCTGTAATTTTGGACTCTTCGGGTCCCCCTTTTTTGGAAGGGGAAAAATTGTGGTTTGGGGTCCACTGTTCAGGCCATCTTTGCTGGCCCAGATGCTTTAGCAATAATTTTAAATGTTTTGTCTCTCTGGGCCTCGTTTTGAGGGCTCAGCCGGATGTTTCAATCCCTGGTGCTTGCCCCCTTTCAAGGGATCTTACGCTTCTTCACTTTTCCTCCACACTGGTGTTTTCAGGATTGATGGCTGGGATCTTGCTGGTAAATTTGTTCGGATCAGCCTTTCAGCTTGTATTGTACAGGCGCTGCAATTTTCTGTCCATCTTTCATGAAGGGGCGTCTCTGTAAGGACTGACCCCCTTTGTCTTCAATAACGGAGGTCTTTGGATGCTGGGACTTGGGTTAGTCCCTTTTAGGGTCTGGTACGCCTTTTGCTGTCTCCTTTCGCCATTGCCTTTCAACCTTTGGAGCATTGTTTCTACATCCATTCCCCATGGCCTCGTACTTCTTCTTGATTGACCTGTTGACTGTTCTATACTCTTGGGCCCGTTTCTGGTTTTTGTTCTTCTCTGGCTTTACCCCCCTACGTTGATCGGCAGGTACGGATATCTTATAACCCACGTTTGGGGTTTTTTCCTTTTCTTCCCAAAGGGATCCCAGCACTGTCTCCTGAATGGCCTTCAAGGTCCAGTGAGGTTTTTATGTCGTCTTGGAGGAAAAACAATGCTCAAATTGCCCCTATCTCAGCTTAAAGATTTTACGACTTCGGGTCCTTCGCTTTCCATTTTAACCCCAAACGGGGATTTTCTTCGGGGCTTGGGCTCACTTGATCTGTAGGGCATGAGACCTTTTGTGGTCACTGCCAAATCAGCGCCAGGAAATTTTTGTCTGGGCTTTGTTTATGCTCGACTTAAATCGTTTTTGGGGCCCAAGATGTAGTCAATCTGGTTATGTTTTTCCATTGGTGAGGCCACGTCGTTCTTTTTGATGTCTTGTGGGGGTAAGGTGTTTGGGGACAGTAAGATTGTGGTGCTTTCGAATTTCAAAAGCTGGGGTCTTCATTGGTTTCGTCCACGCCCAAAAAGGCCTACTGTCCCCGGCCCTTTGGGCATAACGTCAGGGCCCATTTGGCATTCCCCGCCCTGGATCATGAGAAAGTCCCCTTTTTTGGGTTGATTTTATGGGTCCTTCCAAACCTCGTAAAACACTCGATTTCTTCATCACGTATCTATGTTGGGGCATAGACTTTTATGATGGTCTGTTGTGTGGTTTTGCTTCGACACGCATGGAGTCAGCTGCTTGAAATTGGGGACGCTGATACATGTTAGTTCTTTTGTGACAAAAAATCCCTTTTCCGTGTTGGTGTTTGGAGTCGTCACACTACCCTAGTTTGTGATCTTCTCGTGGTTGTTTCCCCAATCCACCCAAAGGACTTCGGCCGTCCAAAAAGGGCCCCTTTGTATCTTCGTAGTTCATGGTTAGTTCTTGGGGCTTCCACATGCGTGCAAGGACGGATGTTTCCCTGTACCAATGGGTCCTCTCAGCCTGGGGGTTTGACCGCTGTTGTTTTTGTCCATCGCATATTTCCACCCCCATCCTGAACACTCCAATGGAAGGGGCGTTTTTTGTATTCCCGGCCTCAACCCACCGGGATGTTTTTTCTTGCAGTCTGTCCCTGTTGGCATTTTTGTGGACGTGGTTGCTTTTGGGGCGCCATCTCCCTCCCAAACTTATTTCCCCCAAACTGGGGGGTTTTGGGTCGGGGTTTTCTCCCCACTGAACAGGTATATGGGGCCCAGTTACCATACAGAGGGCACCTTGACTCGACTCTGATCATGTTATCACTACCAACAAAAGCGACAAAATCATCTCATAAATTCTCTCCCAAACCATATTGAAAAAAACAAAGAACAAGCCCTTTACCCCAAGTTCTAGGAAAACAAATTTAGAAAATCTCAGCTGGTACCACACTATCCCATCTGTGCAAAACAGTCCAAAGATATACCAACGACTAAAAACAAACATTTTTTTGACTTTCATTCAAGAAAACTTTTTTTCAAACTTATATACAAACCTCTAAAATTTTCTTCACCCTGTGGGTTCTGCTATGCAACTACCTTTCTAGAATGATTATACCGTTAAATATTCTTCCCCCACCCAAAGACTAAGATTTTAAAAAAGGATCATGATTTTAAGTAAGACAGGAAAATTTTCCCATCCTTAAAAGACAAGTTCCCAATGAATCATTTTCCCGAAATACGAAAAGCCCTGTTCCCAAACCCAAGAATAATTGTTCAAAACTAGCTTTCTTTTTTCAGCCCCGTGCTGTGGAACTCCCCTTTCCCGACTCATTTAGACAACACCCAAAACATTAACAATCTTCAAAAGTCATTTTTCATTACTTTAGCATCAAAAATAAAAATCCACAATTGATCTGTTGGAAACAAATAAATATTCCTCCCTTGCATTTACCAAATTATCCCTCTCTCTCTCTCCTCTCTCTCTCTCTCTCCCCCCCTTCCTCCCCCCCCCCCCCCCCCCCCCCCCTCTCTCTCTCTCTCTTCCGGGCATATGGCGACTAAAAACGTTAAAACGTTTTTTAGTAAAAAAAAGAATTTGGGGAATGTGGTGATTGTGCATAAATGTCACGAAAAAAGAAGGATTTACACGAAATTCTACGCTGTGACAAAGGGAGAACGGTTGGAAACTTACGACTTGGGAAAGAGGCGAGTACATCATTTTTTTGGCTACCAGGGCCCCCAAAAATTATGACAGCTTAGAAAAAAAGTTAAGCAATGAAAAATCAGGGATTTGAGTCCGCCAGTGAGGTTTATAGTGAGATGAAAAGACAAAAACAATGAAGAAGATGATGTGATGAATGCAGGCTAAAAGAATGCGACAGCCACAAGAAACTGACAGAAAACACGTACTGACTGCAAATGAACAGACATGAAAGTAGCAAACATTTTGAAGGAAAAAACCTTAAGGATGTGTTTTAACAGGAAGTCCATTGGGCCGTACCTCACCCCCTAAATCCCAATTGTTTTTTTTCCCAAATCTACAAAAATTTACACATCCAGATCTTTGCCGAGGAAAAAATTTGGATCAAAACAAGTACTAAAAAATCGATAGACAGGCAGCCCTGACAAAACCCAAATCAAGAAATGACGTCCTCATAAAAAAAAGTCATGCACAAATGATGAAAAAATGATCTTAAAGCCAAAGTCCAAAACTTAAGGCGGTCTGTAACCTAAAAAGGCAGTGAGCACACTAGCAGAGCACATGTACTCATCATTCAATAAATTGAAAGAAAAATACAACATGTACTACTCAAAACCTCAAAACATAAAATGGGCGTCTGTGAAAAAAATTACGCAAACCATCAAAACAGGACACCGAAAAAAATGACAGTCAAAAAAAAAACGAAAAACTTCAAAAAAAACTATCAAAAAAAAATCAAAACAAACGCACGAAAAAGATTTGCTGAAAACCCCCCACAACTACCTTGTGGGAAAGTATACGATGCTTTTCCAAAAAACACCCCCCTCTACTAGATATATGCGATACGAAACCAAACAAGAAAAAATTGTGTCACATATAGAGGGTACTCGGGGTCAAGTACTGAAGAAAAAAATTCGATGAAAAAATGTCAATAAAAATGATTCAGGCAGTCTTCCTAAGTTCTGATTTTTACATGACTGTTTTTGGATATATTGACCTGACGATTAGAAGCTAAAACGGACTTGCCATCAAGAAGAAAAATGTATAACAAAAAATGACTGTCAAAAAAAAATAGAAAAAAATCAAGTCGCCCCCTGAAGAAATACTAATTCCTGGGGTTTGAACAACTTAAAAAAGGAAACAGAAAGTCAGAAAATGACACGGGTCGTCAGAAAAATAAATGGGGAATTTCAAAGACACAAAAATAGTTATCACCCACCCCATTTCTACGAGAAAAAAACTTGAAGCTAAAAAAAAATTTTTAAACCCTTTTGTGATGGTCAATTTTCCAACTTGAAATATCCTTTCATGCCACCCCCAAACCCCCCAAAACAGAGCCTGTTCCAACACCACCCATCCCCACACGGGGCTGGGAATACTAGCGGGGCAGCGTAGTCGACACCTACACGCAGGGTGCTGGACTAAAAAAAACAAAAACCCACGCCCAAAATTCGGCAAAAAATTTGAAAAACAGAAAGAAAAAATTGGATGGCGACTGAAAGACAAAGAGACAGTACCTGAAAAAAAACGCCCAAAATGACGTTCAAAAATTAAATGAACATGGAGACAATACTGGACCACAACAACAGCAAATGACAAAAATAAATTTGGGTAGGCCAATACAAACGGAACAAATACAAACTCAAGAAAATGTGAAAGATGAGCCTTTCACCAAAGGGACAAAAATGCCCATCAAAGATACACTGCTTGGGGGGAAACGGACACAATTTGGGGAAAAAGCACACTCATGGAGCGAAGACAGGGGAAAAACCCGCACACGACCTGGAAGACAGATGGGGCAACATGGTACAGACAACTCAAAAGAAAAGGGAACCAACAAGGGTGGAGAGGGGCAGGGAAGGGGGGTGAAGACTGGCGAGCAACAGATGGGACTAAAACTGACTAAGTACAACCATGACGACAGAAAGGAGAAAAATGAACTGAAAGGGGGACCACCCAAATTATACCACTGCATAGACGGGAACAAAACTGGGGACCAAACAACACCATGAGAAAAATACAAAAAAGAAATGTATAAAAAAAAAAATGGACAACAGTATTAAAATCAAATATACTATCACTACATATTACAAATAATAGGAAAAAAGCAGATAGAGGAACTCCCCCCCCCCCCTTCCCCCTTTCCAAAACCCCTACATGCACTGCCCTCTGATACACACACTTACACAACATAGGCAACCTACCCCATCCTACACATATATAACATGCCACTCACATACACAAACGCGCACCAAAATGAACGCACACGCTTAAAACCCCCAAACAAAACCACACACACAAACACACTACTTGAGCACCAATAAAATAACAACAAGGATGCCAGATGACACTCACTCGTCACTCACCCTTGTCGGGGCAACGTTGGGGGACCCGGGACGCTGCAAATGGACCGGGCCAAATGGTTTTGTCCGGGGTTTTTCAGGAGGGTTGGGACAGTGAGGCCGGGCCATCCTTGATGTTGGATATCCCGCTTTTGCGTGGTCGCCCTGCTCCTTTCTCCTTTTCCCACCATTCCCTCGGACTGTCTTTACAGGCTGTTATGCTTGTTGTGTGGCCCAAAACCCCTTCAGTTTCCTCCCTTTGACTTTATCTGCAATGGTTCTTGTTTGCCCCAGTCCCGATCTGCTGCCACTAGTCATTGGGTTTTCGGTCCTCTGAGGGGTTCAGGATCCGCCGGGCACTTCATCTCAAAGGCTTGAAAGCGACGTTTTAAATCGGCAGTAAGGGGCCATGTTCACATCTGTACAAGCCAATGGATGTGACAAATGCCTTTTAGAGTCGACCTTAGGTGGGTTTGATGTTTTGGTTTCTCCACATTTCGCCCGCTTTTCATGGAGGAATGCCCCAGCAAGTCTATTTCCCTCTTGTGTGCTCGTGCCCCTTTTTTGGGATGACTCTCCAAGGTACTTAAAGTTTCCACCCCCTCTAGTGTCTGCCCCCTTTGAGCTGTGGGTGGTCGGTGGGGTACTGTTTTACTAGGGTCTTGCTCTTTTCTGTGCTGATCCCATACCGTGGGCATTGGCGATGTTTTCCCGTCTGGTGGGGAGATCCTGGGTTTTCTTCACTGCGGGCCCCTGAGATCAATTCTCTGCAATCGAAATTGCAGACTGGCCCTTTCCCCCTTTGTGATTTGGTTTGAAGCCAAGGAGGGGCCCCTGCATGATGTTCTCCCGGGGAAAACTTTAAAAGAAAGGGGGATAGGGGGCAGCCTTGTCGAACCCAACTAAGTCCGGAAGAACTCCCCCATTTCCCACCCTGAGGACTGCACTGTGGGGGGTGTCAACAGCGCCTGGGTGACTTTTAAACAGGTCCTCGCAAGCTAATCTTCAGACTTGCCACAGAGCTTTTTTCCACACTCGATCGAAGGCCTTCTTGAAGTCAATAAAGTTGGTTGTAGAGTGTAGCCGATGTTGGAGATGGCTTCTCTATGAGCATTCTGATGTTGAAGATCTGTTCGACAGTGCTTCGACCTGGTCTGAATCCTGCCTGTTCTTCTGTAGGATTTCTTCTGCTTGTGGTTTCAGTCTGTTTCAAGGCAATGCGTTAGCATAACTTTGCTTGGATGGCTTATCAGACTGATTGTTCTGAAATTTTTTGGCACTTCTTCAGGTCTCCCTTCTTTGGAAGTGGAACTTTTGATGGATTGGGTTCACTGTTCAGCCACTCTTTGCTGGTCCAGATGCGTTGGCAGATGATTGTTAATGCCTTGGCCATCTCTGGGCCTCCGTACTTGATGAGCTCAGCCGGGATGTTGTCAATCCCTGGTGATTTGGGCTCCTTTCAGGGTTTCTTACTGCTTCTTCTACCTCTTCCTCCAGCACCTGTGTGCTTTCAGGATCTGAGGGTCTGGGATCTTGCTGGGGAAGTTTGTTCGGATCAGCCTTCAGCTTGTATTTTGTACAGGTCTCTGCAATATCTGTCCATCTCTTCATGATAGTGGCGCTTCTCTGTAAGGACTGACCCCTCTTTGTCTTCAATAAGGGAGGTCTTTGGCTGCTGGGACTTGGTTAGTATCTTGATGGTCTGGTACGCCCTTTGCTGTCTCCTTTCGCCATTGCCTTCTCAACCTTTGGAGCATTTTTTCTGACATCCAGTTCCCCATGGCCTCAGTCATATTCTTCTTGATTGACCTGTTGACTGTTCTATACTCTTTGGCCGTTTCTGGGTTTTTGGTCTTCACTGGCTTTAGCTCCTACTTTGGGTCGCACAGGTCCAGGATATCGTTGGTAACCCACGGTTGGTTTCGTTTTCCTCTCTTTCCCAAGGATCTCCAGCGCTGTCTCCTGAATGGTCTTGCTGAAGGTCTCAGTGAGGTTGTTTATGTCATCTTGGAGGAAATTCAATGCTGCAAATCTGCCCCCTATCTCACTTTAAAAATTTCAGCGACTTCGGGGTCCTTCAGCTTTTCCATGTTGAACCGCAAACGGGGATTTCTCTTCTGGTTCTTGGTCTTCAGCTTGATCTGTAGGGTCATGAGTACCATGTCGTGGGCACTACCAATATACAGCGCCAGGGAAAGTTCTTGTCTGGGCTTTGTTGATGCTCGACTTAAAAACGTTTGGGGGCCAAGATGTAGTCAATCTGGTTATTGTCTTTCCATTTGGTAGTGCCACGTCGTTCTTCTTGATGTCTTGTGGGGGTATAAGGGGTTGGCGACAGTAAGATTTTGGCTGCTTGCGAATTCCAAAAGTCTGAGACCTCTATCATTAGTTTCGTCCATGCCAAAACGGCCTACTGTCCCTGGCCATTGGTCATAAGCGTCAGGTCCGATCTTGGCATTCCAGTCGCCCTGGATCACGAGAAAGTCCTTCTTTGGAGTTGATTTGATGGCGCTCTCCAAATCTTCGTAGAAACACTCGATTGCTTCATCATCGTAGTCTGATGTTGGTGCATAGACTTGTATGATGGTCATGTTGTGTTTGACACTACGTCATTTAAAAAAAAAAAATCTTTGATTTCAATTGTTGATCAGAGGTACTTAGCCCTGTACACTTTCGATGGCGTAAATAGATCTACATACTTGTATAGAATAAACTTGTCCATGAGATGGTGAAATATAGAAAGTAGTAGGTTTGCACACACACACACCACACACACACACACACCGCGCGCGCGCGCACACACACACACACACACACACACACACACACACACAAACCCACCAGTATCGTAAAAATGATATTAACTCAAAGAAAGTCTGTCCCAGTTAAAGTCTTTTGAACACATGTTATCATTTAATATATCTAATTTTGTTTTTCGGATACAATGGATAGGTTGTAAATTTCCCTTTAATTAATAGTTAAAATATGAATACACTCTTTAAGGTAAAAATTTGATCTCTTGATTATGTAAATTTTAATGATTATATAATTTGTTGCCGTTGTTGTTTTCCTATTGTAGACAGTTAAACAATGATAAGAATGGAAAGCATTTCTATATTAGAGATAAAAAACGGAAAAGAAAACTACAATTCATTACAATGATATGCACATGGTTTGTTTTACCACATTGAAAAGATCTCTGTGTTCACAATGATATTTAACAAATAGTAAAACATGAGAATATTATCGTGGAATATTAGAAGTATCTATGGAAAAGTGGAGGGAATTAAATGTAAACAAACTAAATGACGTACACATAAAAGACATGTTGATATTAACGATGTAATAATTTTACAAGAAACACATTTAGATCAAAAATCTGTAGAGATGTAACTCTACCAGGTTTAAAATGTCAGTGCACTACTGCAGCCCAAAAAAGAAATAGATCTGTCAGTGCTTCAGGAGGTATTTCAGTTTTCATTAAGGAAGATTATCGAAAAAGTAAAAAAATCTTTACCACAAAATAGGTTCAGATATTGTGTGGAATGCAAATGATACAGGAAAACTCTTAAGATCATCAAACAAGAATATTTTTATAGGATGTGCATATATTCCACCCAATTTTCTTCTTTTGGAAAAGTTCATACACAGAAAATATGGAAAATTTAGAACAATACATAGAAAGTTTGTCTGAAAGAGTTCAGATAATACTGTGCGGAGATCTAATGCGCGGTCAGGAGGACGACTGACTTTATAGAAATAGATCCAAACCAAGTTACTAAAATTTTTACCTGAAGAAAAGAATATGACCAATGTTTCAAAGGTGCTCAATGGAATAGAATTGTAAAAAAAATATGGAAGACTTTTAGTTAATATTTGTACAGACAATCAATTATATATATTAAATGCCGAACATTGGGAAATTTACAGGGTAGATTTACATGCTTTCAACCTCAAGGTTGTAGTGTTATGGATTATTTCATTTGTTAAAAATCATTTATGAAAGAGGTGAAGCATATGAAAGTTAGAGATTTAAGGAATACTCTGATCATTGTCCACTAATTTAGATAAAAGATATACCAGATATAGACAAAACACGTTTGCAGAGGTCTATCAAAATAGTAAAGACACACAGGCAGAGTATATTACTAAAGATTCACCACAAGAAACACGTTTTGTATGGATCCCAAATTTCCCAAAAGGACAATTGAAAAGGCACTTCTACTACCAGCAATACAATCACACATAACCAAAATAAAAACTGAAACAAATACAGTAAAAAAAAAATAAAACAAAGTACAAAGCAGCCTGATTCCACAAACGTAGTAAATGAACATTCCAGACAACTGTCTGATATCTTTCTCAAAGGGGCACAATTAAGCTTGAAGACCAGAAAGTCAAAACCCGGTAAGAAGAATTAAACACAATAAAAAATGGTTTGATTCGGAATGTAACAGTACAAGAAAAGAAGTAAAGTCTCTACTAAATGCAATAAATAGAACCCCGTAAAAACCAAAACTTCGAGAAAAATACTTTATGAAAAGAAAACAATATAATACTTTAATAAAAAAAAAAAAGAAATCTTCAAAAATTCACTGGTATCACAACTACATGATGCCATTGACGAAGATCCGAGTATATTGTGGAAAACTTTACAAAAATTAAAAGAAAGTGAAGATGATGGATTAAAACATCATAATCATATTAGTAGCAATAAATGGACTGAACACTTAAAACACTTATTGGTAAAGAACCGCAAATAGATCCAGACCACAAAAAGCAAGTACTAAGCAGGCTTAATAAAATTAAAAGTATCTAATAACCCACTCCTAAATAAGCAAATTACAAGGGAGGAAATTACAAAAACAATCAAAAGGCAGAAAAATAACAAATCGCCTGGAAAAGATGGAATTACAAACGAAATGATCAAATCAGTTTCATTTAATGTTATAGAAACAATGCGGAATATTTTCAATTTAGCATTACAAACGGGTATATATCCCTGTGACTGGAAAGTAGGAGTGAATGTTCCAATCTACAAAAACGGATGCATATACAACCCAGAAAACTACAGAGAATAACGTTGACAAACACTATGGAAAAATTTTTTTCACAATACTGAACCATAGAATTTCTGAATTTTTTAGAAAATAACAATAGCATTTTCAGAGAACAAGCTGGTTTCAAAAAGCATGCGAACAACGCACCCTATCTTCCTACTTAACAAATTTAATAGATAGTGTACTGAAAGTAAAAACAAAAGACTTTTTTGCTGCTTTGTAGATTTTCAGAAAGCGTTTGATAATGTGTGGCACAGGGTCTTCTTTTAAAGTTAAACGAAATAGGAATAACAGGCAAAACTTTCAATGTTCATTAAAAACATGTATTCCAATGCCAACAATATTTACAAAAATACGAGGCAAACACACAGATGAAATCATAGTCCCGAAAAGAGGTACATCAGGGAAATACATTAAGTTCTACATTATTTAATGTATATGTCCCAAAGATATAGTTCAATATACTGATGAGAAAGATTCGCCATAATAACCGCAAAAGACAGAATTCCTTGTTTACTCTTTTGCTGATGACCTGGCATTGCTATCAACAACCAAAATAGGTCTTCAAACTAAAAATGAATAAACTGCAAGAATACAGTTCTAATTGGGGTTTAAAGATAAACAAAACAAAAACAAAAGGGAATAGTCTTTACGAGATCACCTCCTAAAATTCCAATTCATTTAAATGTGGAGAGCATGTAATTGAAACAGTAGAAACTTATAAATATCTAGGTGTCGTTTTTCATCAGAACGGGAAATTTCAAGCAACACAAGAACATTTAGTAAAACAAAGCAACAAAGCAAAATACGCCTTTAAAATGGCAATTCATGGACAAAATTTTAAGACTACTATAATAATGTGTTTATTCGACTCACTGATAACCCCTGTTTTAACCTATGGAGCAGAAGTTTGGTTTCCTTTTTGTTTTAATGGGGAGACAAATTCATATGATAAACTGTTCCCGGCATGCTTACCAATCAGTTTTTTTATGAGAATTTTCATGTAAAATTTTATAAACAAATGAAAAGGAGTTCATAAAAAAGCATTTTGTACTACCCACTTTGGGTGAATTAGGGAGATTTCCACAGACCCTTAAAATCATATGCCAGAATAATACCTTTTGGATTCATTTTACAGAATCAAAACCAGACTCTTATATTAGAATAGTATACATTATTTTATCAGAAGAATACACACGATAAAAAGATAAACACAGTGAAAAATATTCTGTACACAATTGGATTCAAACATGTCTGGAAGAAACCCAAAACACCCCTTTAAAGTTCATGTTGAGTTATGCTGGTGGAGGAAAACTTGAGGACATGTATAAAACATTTTGGATCTACCAAAAGAAAGAGTTTGCAAACCTAAAATTTTATGATTTTGCTACCAAACAATACAGATTGGAACCATACTTATAAACTATGAAAACAAAACTCCCTAAGACATATTGTAAATTTCGCACAAGCTGTCACAATTTAATGATAGAGAAAAAGGGGGACACCAAAATATATCCAGAGAGGACAGAAAATGTGACACTGTAACAAAATTGAAGATGAATTTCATTACTTGATGAATGCATTTTATATGATGAACTCAAAAATAAAATTTTTTATTAAAAATCAAACGAAAGACAAAGAACGCAAAAACTGTGTACATAAATTAAGTGACATAATCACAGTTGATATATATCAAGCAGTAATCATCCCAAAATGTGTATGAGTTTTTTTGACAAAAGAGAAAAAGAAAATAGAATACAACATGTTTTTAGTGTACATCACTTTAGCCAAAAAGATAATAATTATAGTTGATGTTTTTGTTGTGTCAAATAAGTCTACATGACTTAAATGCAATAAAATATTCTGAACTGAATCTGAATCTCTCTCTCTCTCTCTCTCTCTCTCTCCTCTCTCTTCTCTCTCTTCTCTCCCTCTCCCCTCTCTCTCTCTCTCTTCTCTCTCTCTCTCTCTCTGTATAAGTGTGAGTGTTTTACTTGTATATCGCTATTGTGTTATTGAAAAATGACTTTTAAAATATTTTTCCACTCTCCTAACTTCTTTATAATGACTCTAGGACGATCTTAACATGTACAATGTTAAATCACAGTGAGTTCTAATGGTGATAGTGTTGATGAATTGAAAACTATATTCAATATCATATGGATTTAAAATGCACTGTGCTCTCTCTCTCTCTCTCTCTCTCTCTCTCTCTCTCTCTCTCTCTCTCTTCTCTCTCCTCATCTCTCTCTCTCTCTCTCTCTCTCTCGCCCTCTCCTTTTATTATTTGCTTATAGATTTAATCGTCGTATTTACACTTAGTATCCCGTTGAATGCTTTATTCAGATTTAATATTTCAGTTCTACTCCCTAAATTGACTGAATTTGAGATTCAGTGAATGTTTTATTTTGATATATTGTTTTGAGCGTACCAATTATGTATAGCTAATTCCAAAATGCAGATGTCCTTCTCTATGACTATACATGATATTCATAAGATTTTATGTTGATATTGATGCATGGTGTGAGTGCGTGCGCGTGCGCGCGCTAGTGTGGGTATTGTGGTTGTGTGTGTGTGTGTGTGTGTTGGTGTGTGTGTGTTGTGTGTGTGTGTGTGTTGTGTGTTTTGTGTGTGCGTGTGTGTGTACGTGTGCATGGGGATGCAAATTGCTTCTACATATTTGTTTTCATGTATTACTATTGCTGTTGTCTCCCATAAAAGCATAAAGAACTTTTGACGTTTCTTTCTGTTAGCCAACATGAAACTATTTACGTGTTTTTTCTCCTTTATTTTTATTGAGTTTTGCTTTGCTTGGTTCTGTTTTGGTTTTGGTTTGGGTTGTTTTTTACTTTTTTAGGGGGACTATTGGTTGTTCCCTCTCCCCTTGTTGTTTGCCGTTTTTGTTTTGCTCTTGTTCTTGCTATTTTTTCGGTTGTTTTCTGTGTTTTCTGTTCTGCTTTCTTTCTTACTTTGTTGCTACTTTTTTTTCTTTCTCTCTCTCTTCGGTGATTTTTGTGGGGATTTTTGTGTAGATATTTTTCCGTAAGTGTGTAAGTGTATTGCTATGGGCTTTATTTTATTTTATTATCATATATATCCTTAAGGGCGGGGACTGGATGTAAAAAAGCACATGGGTGCTTATTCTTTTACCCTCGAAATAAAAGAATTTGTCATTGTCTCTCTCTCTCTCTCTCTTCTCTCTCTCTCTCTCTCTCTCTCTCTCTCTCTCTCTCTCTCTCATCTCTCTCCTCTCTCTCTCTCTCTTTTAGACAGGGGAGACTGAGTGAAGTGGACGTGTTAAATTGCTCTTCACTTTTTTGCAAAACTGTACCAGTTTGAGTGCAGTAGTCCATGCAAAAATTTTTGCAGAATTGTACATAAGTGTGTGCCTAGCTGAATACGTGAACAGTCAATCGCAAAGGTCAGGGGATTAGTCAAAATTAGTATTTTACTAATAATATAAGAAACTAAGAAAGACCTTCAAGTTTGTTTTCATTGGGACAACAATTCAAGTCCAGATTTTGCCCTCAAGCTCAAAACTCACTTTGCAGTGACCAACTGGAGAAAAATCACAAGTGTTGGGTAGGTGAAGGTTACATACTAGTTTGAAATGTGAACTCTGTGAGAAAGGGAAATACACAGGCATTTGAAAAGATTATCAAAAGTTCTTAAATACTAGCTCACATTTGCATCAAGTCTGTGTGTTGACATTGTTAAACACTAGGACAAGTGCCTGTTTGTAAACTGTTTACAGCAAAGTGTACCACAGGCGCCTGGAAAATGTCTGAGAATACTTACGCACCCCATCCAGCCAGTTTACTGCAGATGATTGACTGGCGCTTGGCACAGATGCAGCAGGGCTTTGCCCTTCACTCTGCAGCAATGAAAACAAACATGGATGAGAGATTCTGCTCCCTTGAGGATAGTTTATCACGTTTCTTCTCAAAGATTTCTCATCTGGAAGAAATGGTGACCCACAACAGTGAAGAACTAAAAGAAATGAAGGAAGACAAAGGAAGTATCATGGACAGACTGGATCAAGTAGAGAGAAGACTGGAAGCCACAGAGCAGAACCTGAAAGCTTGCAGTGTCAAGATCATGAATGTGGAGGAACAGCAGTAGGAGGATGAATATGCCACCACTCAAATGGTTGTTGACCTGCTGAATGACCATAGCCAGTGCTCTGGCTGGAGTGAAAAAGACATTGCCAGAGCTTTCCGGATAGGGAGGCAGAGACCACGTTCAAGTGACCCTCGTCCCATCCTTGTCCAGTTCTATTTGGTGGATGGACAAGATGGCGGTGCTGGGTGATGGAGATTTGAGAGACAGCCTGAGGAGACGCGGTATACGGGTGACCTCTGACCTCACCACTCGACAACAGGACATGGTTGATTTCCACAGAGGGCAGAGCAAAATAGCCTACATACGAAATGGAAAGCTGCAAGTCAGGGACAGACAACCAGCTGCTTCATCCAGGTATAGCACTGAATGGCACTACACCCAAAAGGATAAAGGACATGTGGAGGACTGGCCACAACCACAGCCAGGCCAGAGAAAAAGACAGTCCTGGAAGACAGAAAACCTGCACGTGAACGGACCTATGTCAAGAAGGGTTTATGGGAACCAGAATGGCCACCAACCAAGCAGGTTCGATGTCAGCAAGGTCCCTGAAGACAGCATGAACTGGTCTGAAGACAGACATTATAACAAGTTCAAGTCATCACATCATCGCCACCAGCTGATACCCTGGCAATCAGAGGAGAGGAGGAACATTACAAAAGGCTACTCGAATAGCAGAGAGACACATGGAAGATGGAATGACAGATGGGACAACAGACCAAGAGACTGGAAGAACACCCACTATCCAGAGGCAAGGAGAACATCCACCATACCAGTGGTTCATGGAATCCAGTCAAACAGTGAAGCAACAAGGTATGGAAGGCCCTCACAGTCTTACACCACATCAGACCACAGAAGGGTGGTCATGTTGAAAAACAACCAGAGGGAATCCAGTGCCTCAAGACGTCCTGTTCAGAAGTCAAGGGGGCAGGAGCCCAGCTGTGGGAACAACGGGAGAGATCCTGTCAGACAGACTGTCAGCCCTGCTGACGCTGATGATCACAGTGACTTTGACCACCATGACAATGACAGACTCAACCTGATGGACAAGGATGACAGGTACTCTGATCTGGAGACAGAATGCAGTGAAGATCTTGTACATAGAACTTTGGGCAAGCACCTGGTTGACAGTCAAGACAGTGACAATGATGACAGTGTTACGGTGGATGATAATTCAGTGAGAGTTACTGATATGTTACAGACTTCAGACGAGGAGGAAGAGACTACTGACGCTCCTGTTGAGGCTTATGTTGAGGCTCATGTTGAGATTCTCAGGAACAATGACACAGAACAAGAAACAGATGACAATAGTGAAACTCAACAAAGTACAAAACAACATAACAAGGACATGACATGTGACAGACAAAAGGAGATAAACAATTTTGACACAGGAGACCTAAAAGGACCAGACATGAATACTGACCAACTCCCAGATCAGAGCAGTGACTCTAAGATTAATGGGCGTGGCAAAACAGGCACAAAAGACAAACAGACAAGGTCCTCTGTGCGAACACTACGTCAAAGACGTGCTATCTCTAGTACTGGACTCAGTAGTCGAAGAGGAGCTAAAACGTCTGCAAGATGCACTAGTCAAAACAGCATCGTTGACTCATTCAGAAAAGTGCAAGCACACAAACAGTCAAAGGCTTGAGACAAACAATCCCATATGTCTCAGTCTGAGCAGGAAGAAAATGGGATTCCATGCACCAGTACATAGGGACTCAGCCAGGCCACAATACCCAAGAAGAAGTGCATAAGAAAACATGTACATGATGTGGAACATGATACAGCTATAATGCAAGTAAAAAGTCCAGCAACTCAGTTAGATGCATGTGTAAATAATGTAAATAGTTATCAAGTTAAATTTCTAAGCTACAATGTAAATGGCCTCTTACCAAAGCTAGAAAATGACCACTTTGTAAATTTCATTCTCTCTTACGATTTCGTGTGCTTGACAGAAACTTTCCTTGCTAATGATTTTGATTCTCCTATTTTCAAAGATTACATTATTTTCACGTCAAAAGCCAAAAAACTATCCCGGAAAGGATGCTATTCAGGGGGTGTCATTGCTCTAATTAAGAAGTCTTTTGCCAGTTTTGTGGAACAGATTCACTTAGAAGTTGAAAATACTATACTTGTCAAGATAGATAAAGAACTTTTCTCTACAAGCAAGGAAATTATGCTTGTTTGTTCGTACATTCCACCAAATGAATCCCCTTTCTGGAAATTTCAGGAGGGTGTGTATGGTATGGAAATGTTAGAACAATGCCTAGTAGATTTATATGAAAAGAGGAATGACTTTTATATTTTATTAAATGGTGACTTAAATGCAAGAACGGCATCAAAAAATTACAGTTATATTGATTTGACAGATACAACTGTTTCAGATGACAACAAATTCCCGAGAAAGTCTCAAGATGGTGGGGTCAATCTTTTTGGTGAGCAGTTATTAGAACTATGTAATATGTTTGACTGCATTATTTTAAATGGGCTCAGTGAACAAAACTTTGATGACAGTTGTACATATATTGCAGCTTCTGGAATAAGTATAGTAGACTATTTTATTGCATCATGTGATTTGCTTTCATCTGTTAATGTTGTGTCCCTTACTGTTGAAAGCTTAACTGAATCAGACCATCTACCAGTTGTTTTGGAATTACAGATTAAGAAAAGTTTAACAGATAAAAATTGGAAGGTAGCTGAAGATAAAAGTTTGTTTTGTGAGAAAATTGTATGGAATGAAAAATATAAAAGTGATTATATTACAATGTTGCAAAGCAAAGATATCAGGGACAAAATGATTCTAGCCACACATACTCTGGATAGAAATGTAGACCAAGCCTTGGATATTTTTGTAATATGTCTGAAAACTTCTAGGCAGTGCATGTTAAAGTCATTTCATACAAACAGGAAAAAAAAGTCTGAATGGTTTGATAATGAATGCAAAATGGCAAAAAAGGAAAGCAGGAAAAAGCTGAACTGTTTTAGAAAGTCTAGAGCAGATGAGGATAGACTACTATACATAGAAGCAAGAAAAAGATATAAACTCTTACTGAAAGAGAAAAGACAAAGATTTAGAAAACAAAAAACAGAATCTCTGGCAAAAGAAATGGATAATTCTTCTCAGTTTTGGAGCCAACTAAGAAGTATGGGTTGTGGAGGAAAAAAGAGAATCAATAACAATATTAGTATACAAGAGTAAAAGAAATGGATAACTCTTCTCAGTTTTGGAGCCAACTAAGAAATATTGGTTGTGGAGGAAAAAAGAGAATCAATAACAATATTAGTATACAAGAGTGGTTTAACCACTTTAACAAACTGTTTCAAAATAGCAATGAAGAGAAAGAGCAGATGGCAATTGAACCTGACTTATCTGAAGAAAATAATCATGTGCTAAACAAACCCATATCAGTAGAAGAAGTCACTCAAGCCATTAGAAAACTCAACAAAGGTAAAGCAAGTGGAATTGATAATATATCTGCTGAAATGCTACAGACTGGTGGGGAAGAAGTACATTTATTTTTGACAAAACTATTCAATGCTATTTTTGAGCAAGGTATTTTTCCGCAAGAATGGTCAAAAGCTATTATCATTCCGATATTCAAAAAATACTACGTCAGGTCAGTCAGAGAAGTTCTCTGCTACTGCTACTGGTATCCATGTAACCCAGTACAACCTGTCGCATGTGGGGGAGGAAACCCCAATAGAAAAAAACCCAAAACATATGGAGACTTGGAGAGGAGATTGGCGCCACCAAGGAATATCCTAATACCACAGAAAAAACATGAAAGACAAATGCAAAGCCGAAATGATACCGGATCGGTCGAGGCCCGGGTTACCAACGACCGCGCTTTCTATTGATCAACACCAGGGTGGAAGTGACAAGTCAGCTACTGGAGTTAAGACATTACTTAAGCTCCCTAGAGAACAAATCACCATTGGTACATGGAACGTCCGTACACTCTACCAGTGCGGAAAAATCAAAGAACTAGAGTATGAGCTTAGCCGATATAAATGGGACATTATTGGACTAGGAGAAGTGAGATGGACAGGATTTGGTGAGACATTGACTGAGAAGGCAACAAGATCTGGTACAGTGGCCAAGAGAAACATCACCAACATGGAGTGGCATTTATTGTCAGAAAGGAAGTAGTGGGGTGCATTATCAGCTGTACACCGCTTCCAAGCAGGATTATCAGCAATCCGGGTGTCGGCCAAGCCCAAGAAACATCACCATCATACAAATCTATGCACCATCATCTGACCATACAGATGAAGAAGTAGAAGAATTTTATGAAGATCTTGAAGTGACCATTAAGAAAATACCCAAGAAGGACATCATCATCATCCAAGGGGATTTTAACGCCAAAGTAGTCCTGACTCTTACAACCAATGGGCCGGAACAGTTGGTCAGTTTGAACTGGGGAGACCAACGACAGGGGACTACGTCTGCTGGAGTTTGCCTGCACCCACAGACTTACCATTGCCAATACCCTCTATCCCCACAAGCAGTCAAGGAGGACAACCTGGCATGCGCCAAACGGCAAGATCCATAACCAAATAGATTTTATCTTAACACCACGGCGCTTCAAATCCAGCATCAACAGAGCCAGAACAAGAACCTACCCTGGAGCTGACATAGGCAGCGACCACGACCTTGTGCTGCTGGTATTCAAAATGAAGCTGAAGAAAAACAAACAGCCTGCAAACCCACGTATCAAATTTGACGTGGACAAACTGAAAGATCCAGATGTCGAGGAGATCTTCCAAGCTAAGCTTGGCGGACGTTTTGCGGCATTAACCCTCCTGGACAATGACATCAATGACCTCACCAACAACTTCAATGAGGCAGTCCGAGAAACAGCAGAGGAGGTACTCGGTCGTCAGAGGAATAAACACCAGCCATGGACTACCAATGACATCTTGGACCTCTGCGATACAAGAAGAGCACTGAAACCTACCAGGTCTTCCAACCCTAAAGAATACCTGGAGGCCAACAATCTCGTGAAGAAGTCAATGTTAAAGGCCAGAGAGAAGTGGATCAGTGATCAATGTGATGAGATCGAAAAAAACATGAAAGTGGGCAACAGTAAAAAGGCATACGACACCCTGAAGAAACTCACAAAACCACTTCAAACCAAATCATCAGTCATTGAAGACAGCTCCGGAAACCTCCTCACAGAAAGCTCAGCTGCATTGAACAGTGGTCTGAATATTGTCAAGAACTATACAACTACCCAATACAACCTGACAAGAGCATAATAGAATGAGAAAGCAGCAACATTAAGAGCACCCTCGCCATTACCTATACTGAGGGAAGAAGTGGAAGAAGCCATCCGCAGCTTACCAGTAGGAAAGTCCCCAGGAGCAGACAATATACCAGCAGAGCTGCTCAAGCATGGTGGCGAAACAGTCATCACATATGTTACAGCTATGTGTCAGAAGATTTGGGAGACAAAACAGTGGCCAACAGAATGGACACAATCACTCATCATACCCCTGCCCAAGAAGGGGAATTTACGCCAATGCCAAAACTATAGAACAATCAGCCTCATCAGCCATGCCAGCAAGATCATGCTCAAAGTTATTTTGAATCGACTCAAGAAGGAGGCAGAAGAACACCTTGCAGAGGAACAAGCTGGGTTCAGGGCAGGCAGGAGCACAATCGAACAGATTTTTAACTGCCACATCATGATGGAAAAACATCTTCAACATCAAGAGACCTGTTCCACAACTTCATTGACTTCAAGAAGGCTTTTGACAGGTATGGCACGAAGCCTGTGGCAGGTCCTCAGAATGTTTGGCATTGAAGAAGGATTAGTGCAAACCATTCAAGCACTATACAACACTGCAAGCAGTGCAGTCCTTCTGAACAATCAGGTCGGAGACTACTTCAAAACCACAGTTGGGGTCCGACAAGGATGCCTGTTATCTCCAGTCCTGTTCAATCTGTTCTTGGAAAACATCATGAGAGAGACCCTCCATGACTTCCACCCTACCATCTCCAATTGGCGGCATACCCCTCAACAACTTACGGTTTGCCGATGACAATTGACCTCATGGCGGAAGTAACACAGAGCTGCAAGATCTTACGACCAGACATAGAACAGAGCAGGAGCATATGGATGAGTGAGCTCGGAGAAAAGTAAAGTACTTGTGAACAGCACGAGCAATGCCACCGCTAAAATTTACATGAACGGCCAACAACTGGAGGAGTAGACCTTTTAAATACCTCGGCGCTACACTCACAAAGGACGGGCGATCGACGACAGAAATCAAAGTCAGAATAGCCATGCAACAT
The DNA here is from genome assembly GCA_028751875.1 of Rapana venosa. Lineage (NCBI taxonomy): Eukaryota > Metazoa > Mollusca > Gastropoda > Neogastropoda > Muricidae > Rapana > Rapana venosa. The sequence continues at coordinate 66,093,314 of CM054134.1, read as the reverse complement.
CTTCCATGACAAAACTCACCACCATATGGAAAAGTAAAGAGATCAGTTTCCCAATCAAACTAAAGCTCCTACAAAGCCCTAATTCAGTCGATCCTGCTGTACGGAAGTGAAACCTGGACATTGACTGCTGAAACAGACAAAGCGAATCCAGTCATTCGAAACAAAATGCCAGAGAAAACTACTGGGCATATCCTGGAGAGAACGAAAGACCAATGAATTTGTCAAGAGTCAAATAACACGGCTGGCAGGTATCCACAGGAACCCCTTCTCACCATCGTCAAGAAAAGAAAAGCTGACATGGTTCGCCATGTCACCCGCCACAGCACTCTGCCCAAAACAGTACTGCAGGGAACACTCGAAGGTGCAGAAGGAGGAAGACAGAAACAAGTCATGGATGGACAACATGAGAGAATGGACCAGGATGATGACTCGGCACTACTGCGCAAGAGCCGAGGACCGAGATGGATGGAGGAGGCTTACCACGGCATCGTCTTTCATGTCTCCCCCACGACCGCCAAGGTCACGGGTCTGATGATGATGATGATTCAAAAAAGGGAATCCTGAAATGGTTGATAATTATAAGAGGAATATCCCTACTTAGTATTATTTCAAAGTGCTACACAACTATTCTAACAAAAAACTGTACACATGGCTAGAAGATAATGATTTACTTTCAGATTCTCAAGCAGGATTTCGCAAAAATTACTCGACTGTTTATCATATTTTTTACATTGTATGCCACAGTTCAGAAATATTTGAGTACAAGGCCAAAAATTATATTTGCATTTGTGGATTTTTAGAAAAAGCCTTCGACTCTGTTCGACACAACAAACTTTTAGAATGTATATACATCAAGGGTTAAAGGAAAATTCTTTGCCTGTTTACAAGCTATGTATCAATCATTATTGTCGTGTATATGCATAAATTACGAACTCTCATAAATATTTGAATGTCCTATTGGTGTACGGCAAGGATGTGTTATGAGCCTGACGTTATTTCCATCTTTATTAATCAGATAGCACATAACATTAAAGAAAAGGGTAACATGGTCAATTTGTTATTGCCAGATTATATGGAGTTTTTCAATATTGCTGTTTGCTGATGATTTGCTTTATTTTCAACTACACCATGGGCTTCAAAACTCAGCTTAATGTATTGCATGAATGCTGCAAAAAAATGAGCTAAGTGTTAATTCTGAAAGACAAAAGTAATAGTATTTCAGAAAAGGGGGGTACTTGGTGTGCATGAAAAATGGTTTTACAATTCTGAGAAGTTAGAAGTGGTTAATAATTACTGTTATTTGGGGTTTAACTTTACAACTATGAAAGTGTTAAAAGGGGTACTACACATTTAGCAGCAAAGGGAAAAAAGCAGTTTTACAATTAAATAAGGTGTTTCAAAAGTATAAAGAATACCTCGAATGTATTCTTTAAAATTTTTGACACTAAGATTTTCGGTCAATATTATTATATTCATCAAAATGTGGGATTGCAGAGACTAGAGCACATAGAAAAAGTTAATTTAATGGCATGTAACGATTTCTAGGAGTCCCTGCAAGAGCACCAAATAAGATGGTTTATGGAGAGCTTGAAGATATGCCTTATTTATTCACTCTTGTGTTAACTGCTGAGATACTGTTAAAATTGTTACAGATGGATAGAAATAGATTACCCTATAAAGCTTACACGATGCTATTTGAATTGATAGATCTGGAAAAGAGTGTTGGGCTAAAAGAGTAAGAGAAATTTTGTGTGAGACTGGATTTAATATTGTATGGATGCAGCATGGTGTTGGAGATGTAACATGTTTTTTGTGTGCATTTAAACAGAGGCTAATTGATCTGTTTGTACAGGAGTGGAATGGACCATTAGAGACCGTAAGAGGTATGATTTATATCGAACATTTAAATCAGTTTTTGAAAAAGAAAAATATATTTTGTGATATGGAGACATACGTTTTCGTGTTGCCATTACCCAGTTTGAGATTGAATGTACTCCCGCTTAAGAATAACGTAAATCGATACAGTGAGGCAGCACAGGATAGAAACTGTCCATTTTGCAAAGACAAAACTGAAAACGAGCACCATTTTATTTTTGACTGTTGTCTCTATAAAGACTTGAGGGGTAAATTTCTAAAAGAATCAGTAAAAGTTCCTGTACATATGCTTTTGAAAAAAACAAATAGAAATCACAGACACAATTTGTCCAGATTTGTTTTCCATGCAGTAAATAGGAGACAAAGTGTAATTCTTTGAAATCGTCTAAAGAAGATGAAAGTAGTATTTTGTCTGTTTACATCAATGCATTTACTCATTAGATTTGATGGTTTGAAAAGTGTTCGTTACTTTGAGGGTCTTTTTGTTTGTTTGTTTAGTACTAGGTGTAGATTAATACTTCCATGACTATGAAGATTGTAAATCCATGCTATATCATAATTAGTCTGTTCATTTTGTCCTAACATGTCGATGTATTGTGGCCAAAGGCTAAAGTACATTAAAATCTTTGAGTTCTTTGAGATGAGTTGAGTTCTCTCTCTTATACACACACACGCACACGGGGGATCAGTGGTCTAGTGATAACGCACCTGCCTAGAAAGCAAAAAGTCCGGGTTGGAAGTCTGTGGTGGTTCGATCCCCGTTTGGGCCTAAAACTTTTCCCCTATCCATTAGACCATGCGTGTGGTGATCTGCGTGCCAGTCTTTCGGATGAGACGACAAACAGAGGTCCCGTGTGTTGCATATTTAGCGCAAGTGAAAGAACCCACGGCAACAAGAGAGTTGTCCCTGGCAACATTCTGTGGGAAAAAAAGCCACTCCGATAGGGAAACAGATACAGTTGCAGACAGGAAAAGGAAAAAAAAAATGGGTGGCGCTGCTTTTGAGGCGACGCGCTCTCCCCAGGGAGAACTGCCCAAATTTCAGAGAAACCTGCCGTGACTTAAAGTAGTAATAAATAAAAACACACACACACACACACACACACACACACACCCCACACCCCACACACACACACACACACCCCACACACACACACGTGAACACAGAGATCTGGTGATTGTGGTGATCGTGGCTGAAATGTCACGAAAAAAGGGATGTGACACGAAATTCTATGCTGTAACTAAAGGGAGAACAGTTGGAATCTTCACCTGCTTGGGAAAGAGCAAGTAAAATCTGTTTTAGGATGTCAGAGAGTAGCGCACAAAAGCTATGACAGCTTAGAAAAAGCAGTTGAAGCAATGAAACAATCTGGAATTAGGTGTCCGCCAGTGTATGGCAACAGTAAAAACGAAAGTGAAAAAAAACAAAGAAAAAGATGATGATGAATAGAATTGATGAAGAAAGCGACAGCACGCAAGAAACTGACGACTTTCCGACGGTGAATGGACAGACTTGCATATGCAGCAGAGCAGTTGAAGGACGTACCTTAAAGTGCAGTGAGTCCAATAGAAAAATACATTGGACCTTTACCTTACTCCCTAGTACCAGATTTGTGTCTTTGCCAAATCTTCAAGACTTTTTAAAATGCCCGCTCTGTGCTGAGCAACATTTCGATTAGAACAAGTTTTTAGAAGAGATTGACAGACAGACAGAAATAATAAATGACCGCAAAACCAAGAAGTCATTTCTTGGGCCAATCATTTTTAAAATTAAAATAAAAAAAAAGTTCGTATGCAGATGATGACAAAATCATCTTTGAAGCCAAATTCAGTGAACTAAAGGCGATGGTTTGTAACCTAGAAAAGGCAGTGAGCACATTAGCGGAGCACATGTACTCATCATTCAGTGAGTTGAAAGAGCAGTGCAGACCATGGTACTACTCAGAACTTCAAAACATCAATGCGGCAGGCTCTGAAAAAGAATTACACAAACCATCAGCAAACAGATCCAAAGTAATGACAGCCAAAAAAGAAAGCGAAGAACTGCAAACAAAACCCTCAAACAAAAATCAAAACAAGACAGTCCAAAAAAGTTTGAGAACAACGAAAACCCGAACAACCTTGACAGAAAGTAACACCGATGACAGTTTCAAAAAAATAGCCTCCCTCTACAGATCTAGCGATGATGAGAAAATATGAATTGTATTATAGATGATGATGATACTCTGAACTTAAGTACTGACGAAGAATTCAATGATAATAATCTCAATAAAAAATATGACTTCAGGCAGCCCTTCCATATGTTCTGATGTTGCATGACTCTGTACTAAAATGGTATTGACGCGAGCGACTAGGAAACTCATACAGACTTGCCATCAAGAAGAAAAATGTATACACAATAAGTGATTGTGAAAAAGAAATAGAAAAAAATAAAAGTCGACCCCTGAAGTAATACTGATTCACTGGGGTTTTTGAACAATTTAAAGAACGAAACAGCAAGTCAGAAAATGACAAAAAGATCTCAAAAAAAAATCATTGAGGATTTCCCAAAGACGCACAGATAGTTATCAGCCAGACCATTTCTATGACCGAAAAAGAATTTGAAGCCAAAAGAAAAATATTCAACGCTTTTGTGTATGGCAAATTGTTCCAACTTGATAATTTCTCTTTCATAGACACACCCTGAACCCTCAAAAAAATAGCCCTGTTCCGGACACCACCCCTCCCTCAGCACGAGGCTGCCCGGGTACTGGCAGGCAGCATAGGACGACACCTGCACGCACGGTGCTGGACAGTCAAGAAACAGAAAACCAAGACCAAAAATTTGGCAAGAAATTTGAAAAACAGAAAAAAGGGAAAAGGGATGGCAGACAGACAGACAACAAGACAATACCTGTTAGAAAACGACCAAATGACGTTCAAAAAATTAAATCCAGCAATACAGACAGATACTATGGGCGAACAACAATCAGAAAATGACAAAAAGAATTGGATAAGCCAATACCAACGAAACAAATACAAAACTCAACAAAATGTGAGCGATGAGCCATTTCACCAGAACGGGACAAGAAATGCGACACATCAAAGATACACTGCTTGGGATGGAAACGGACGACAATGGAGAAGAGGCATTTCAGCAGGAGACAGAAGACATGGGAATAACCGGACATCACGACCTTGGAATGACAGAAGGGGCAAAAAGTGGCTACAGAAAACCCTCAACAAGAAGGAAACCAAAGAGGATGAAGAGGTGACTGGGATGGTGGTGTGAAGGACTGGACGGGCAACAAAAGGCACTACAAGACGAGAACAATAGACAAATACAGTGGACTGGAATACACCCATGACAACAAAAAAGAGGAAGATGAACTGACGTGGAGACCACAAGATTACTACCATCTTCATAGACGGGGACAAAACTGGAGATCATGTCAACACCATGACTGGAGAAATACAAAATGAAATGTGTAATCAAAGACTGGCACATACAATTATAAGATAACAAACACAACACACCACACACACACACAACATATATATATATATATATTTATATATATATATATATTTTATATAATATATATATTATATATATATATATCGTACATATACACAAATAATAGAAACATACAGATAGAAAACAACTCCTCCCCCCTCCTCCCCTTCCAATCCACATACATGCATCTGCCCTCAAGATATACACACTTGCACACACATACACAACCTACCCACACTCACACACACACACGCGCGCACACTGTGATTCGAAAATGACTAGAAACTACATCCTTTAAAAAACCCCATCTTTTTTTTTCCCCTTTTTCAAGGTTTTTTAATTTAAAGGCCGTAATTCATGGTTATTAAAAAGCCCCTGGGGTTCTTTTTAAAAACCCCAAAACCCAAACCCACATACACCCAACACAAAAACCCACAACAAAATTCAAAAACCCCAATTTCAAACCCTACCGTTTCTGCAATATATTGCAAGGAAGTGCCCCAGAAATTTTTGAAAAAATTTATCTACTTTTAAATTTTATCTCCATACGGGTAGGGTCAATTGATTAAAATAAAAATATGAATAACGGGGGAGCTAATTTATTTTGGGATAAGTAAATTTTAATTAATTTTTGTTGCCCTTATTTTTTTGGGTACCCTGCAAAAAAATTTTTGGCTTTATCTGGTTTAAAAGGAAAAATATAATTTTAAATGTTTCAATTTGGTATTAACCCTGAAAAGTTCTTCCTTTTTAAATAATTTTTCATGGAATTTTTTGGAAGTTAGTTTTTTGGGGTTAAAGGGCCAACTTTTCTACACTAAAACATTTGTATTTGGAAAATTTTTACCCCCAAGATAAAACTTTTTATGAATTCCGGGTATAGCTGCATTCTCAAGAAAAGGGAAAAAAGGGTTTAAGTGCAGGTCCCAAGGTGATTTAATTTCTTAAGGAGTTATGAAAAGTGGTTACCCAAATGTTTTTGTATGATCAAAGGTGCGACCCTTCAATATAAAAGTACAAAGGAGGCATACCACCCCAAATTTTCTTCATTGGAAAATTCTTAATTGGAAATTTGAAACTTAAAATTTTTCTAAAAAGTAGTTTCTGTGCCGGAATCTGAACCCGTCAGAAGATGATCTTTTTGGTATTTTAAAATTATTAAATTTACCTGAAGAAAATGAATAGACCTTTGCTATCAAAGGTGCTCAATGGATCACATCATCAGTCCCGTAACTTGGCGGTCGTGGAGGAGACACGAAAAGACGATGCCGGGTAAGCCTCCTCCATCCATCTCGCCTCGGCTCTGCGCAGTAGTGCCGAGTCATTCATCCTGATCCATTCTCTGATGTTTCCATCCATGACTTGTTCTGTCTTCCCCTCTTTCTGCCACTTTCGAGTGTTCCCTGCAGTACTGTTTTTGGCAGGTGTTGTGGCGGGTGACGTGGCCGAACCATGTCAGCTTTTTCTTCTTGATGGTGAGAAGGGGTTCCTGTGGACCTGCCAGCTCAGTGGATAGAGTAGACGATTAGCTTATATTTGTACAGACAATCAATTGTATATATTAAATGGCCGAACATTAGGAGATTTACAGGGTAGATTTACATGCTTTCAACCTCAAGGTTATAGTGTTGTGAATTATTTCATTTGTTCAAAATCATGTCTTTGTTTCCCAAAGTCCAACCCCTCGTCCACGTCGTGGGAAACGGAAACAGGTCAAGCTGGCTAACGGGGCTCTGGTGAAGCTGTGACTGGCCTAGCAAGCCGGCAGTGAATTTCTCAACGACTAAGAAAACTGAAAAGAGATACAAACGGAGGGATACCAACGGAAAACGACCTCGCAATGGAAACGGACATCAGATAGGAATAGTGACTACATTGGAACATGGAACATCTGCGGCCTAACAAACAAGGAACCAGAAATTGTGGAATTCATGACCAAAAAAAAGATCTCCATCATGGGAATTTCAGACACTAGGAAGAAAGGAGAAGGAACGAAAGAAATCCATTCAAACTTTGTTCTCATCTGGAGTGGAGTCAGGAAAGACCAGAGAGCAACGCATGGTGTAGGATTCATCCTACACCCAGACATAGCAAAGAATCTCATGAGTACAGAACACATATCGCAGTGGTTAGCGCCTTGGGTTACGGACTGGAAGGTCGCGGGTTCGAATCCCATAAGAGTCATAGGGATTTTTCGGACTCCGGCCGGCTCCTACCCAGAGTGAGTGTGCTGAGGGCTCAGTGGGAAGACTGGGACCACCAGTCGAGCTTCATCCATTAAAAGGATCGGTTTGAGAGTGTTGTCAAATCCTGACCAACACTGCAGGGGTCTGTATCTCCCGGGCCCGGTTGACGCGGGATTTATTATGATAGTAGCGTAAGTACAACCCTGTCAAGTTCTCAAAAAATTCATTCCCCAGAGCAAATTACGTCTCCTCATTGTCATTGTCATCAGCAATTAAAAAAAAATTTCCCCTGATTCGGTGGTCCCCGTTCTTGGTCTCATGGTACCCCCAATTGGTTTCCCATACACTCCTGTGCCTGTGGTGAGTGTGTGCAAAGCCTTTGGGGTTGGAGGTTCGCGGGGGGGGCGACGTTGGGGGGACGTTTGGTGGGTTTCCACCTCGGGTGGGCAAAACCCCTGACAAAACATCTTTGGGCCCCCATGCCAAAAAAACACCGGGGAATTCCGGGAACCCGTGCGGAACTATTGAAAAGATGTCTGTCATCACCAACCCTTTTCCAACCTAGACCTAAAATTTAATGGTACAATGGGAACCCTAAAACTGTTAAATAAATTTTTATTGCAGTGGGGAAAAAAAAAAAAAAAAAAAAAAAAAAAAAAAAAATTGAGTGTAGGTTTTTGGTGAAAGAAAGAAAAATTTATAAACCGGGAAGCCCCGGGGGGCGAAAGGGGGGGGGGATTTTTGGTTTTGGGAAAGCCCCCAAAAGGGGGGGGGTTGGGAATTGGAGAGTTTGGGAAAAAAGGGGGCCTCGGGGGGGGGGGGAAATTGGCAAAAGGGGGGGGAAAGGGGGGAAAATTGGGCTGCGAAAAAATTTTTAAAGGGCCCCCCCCGGGGGAAAAGGGAAAGATAAAATTTAAAAAATTTTTTTTTTTTTAAAATTCCCTTTGAAAAAAAACCCCCTTTTTTAATATTAAATACCCACCTTATTTTTTTTCCTACCAGAAAAGGAAATAACAACTGCTGGGAAAAAAAAGTAACCCCCCAAAAAAAAAGAAAAAAAAAAATTTTAAAGGGGAAACTTGCCTTTAAACAAACCCCCTCCATGGAAACGGGATTAAGCCACTCTTTTAAAAATTTTTGGGAAGGGAAAACCAAGAAAATGTGGGAAAAAAAAAGGAAGAAGCTTGGGGCAAAAAAGGGAACCCACAAAAAAAAACTTTTTGGGTCAAACCGCAAAAGAAAAAAAAAGTACAAAATCCAAAAAGCCAAAAAACAGGAAACCCCCCCAAAGAAAATCTTGGGGTTTTTGGAAGAAGAAGTGAAATTTTCGAACCCCCAAAAATTTTTAAAAGGGGAAACGAAAAAAGAACTTTAAATAAACGTGTAAGAAAAATAAGGGACTGGACGGAAAGGGGGGAAACATGGGAAGTTTTTTGATTTTTAAAAACCCTTGGAAAGTACAATTCCCAGATTTTTTCTACCCTTAAAAAGGTTAAGCCCCAAATTGGCTGAAAAAAAAAAGCTTGGCCCCCAAATTTAAAGGGGCAGCCGAAAAAATTTTTAAAAAGTTTTGCGGGGAGGGGGGGGGTTTAAATGGTCCCCAATTTTAAAAAAATGGGGGAAAAGGGTCCGGGATGAAAATTAATATTTCCAATTTGGAAAAAAAAAAAACTGCACCCCTGGGGTTTTAAATTTTGAAGGGAAAATTATAAAAAATTTTTCCCCCCGGGGGAAAAAACCCCTGGAACCCTTGGTTTTGGAAAAGGGGGGCCGGTTTTTCCTGAACCCTGGTAAAAGACAGTTTAAACCAAGCCTGAACTATTTTGAAAAAAAAGGGGGTTAAAAGGTTTAAACAGATACAGCTCTGGAAGACCTGGAGCAGAACGACAAAGGGGGCAGTTGCTTGATAAAATCAGAGCAATCTATGCCAACGTATGAGCGCAGGGCCCACAGCCGTGAACATCTGATTGGTTCCCCCGGGTTTCATCAGGGGTCAGGGGAAGGGTGCGTCTCTCCCCCCCCTTCTCTTCGTGATCCATGGGTCAGATTACAAAGGAAACCAACCCAGTCTTTAGGCCCTGAAAGAACTATTGTTGCTGACGACTCCCTTTTGAATCCCAACAAAGCACTCTTCAAGAACACAAGACAAACCCAAAACAAGCTGCGAGAGGTATGACATGAAGATCAGTATCACCAAAAAAGAAATTATGTTGTCGCAGAAATCCAGGAAAGGGACATCAACATAAAGGCACCCAGCTGAAACAGACCAAAGAATTTAAATCCCTTTGGCAGCCTCTTCATGAAGATGGAAAATTGGACAGGAATGAAAAAATCCAGAAAGCGAACGAGTCAGTACCAACTCGCCCCCTTCAAAACATTCCAGCACCCCCAATGAGCACCTTCTTTCCCAAACACTCAATACCTGTCAGACATGGGGCCCCAAAAAAAGCCCCAGAGAGAAAAGGGCCCAATGTAAATGGCTGCCCAGAAAAACTGTAACAAGACCGACTGACAAGATCAAGAAAGAGGGGATCAGAGCATGGTTTGGGTAACACCAATTCTCCCCTTTTCGAACAACAAAGGACAGGTGGTTTGGCACCTCAAGAATGCCGCCCAAACCCAAACCACCTACAGGCATACACCCCAAATACAACGGGTGGAAAACCAGAGGGGGACCAAGGACGTGGAAAGGGGACTCCGTGGGTGCACCCTTGAGCCCAGACCTGTCAAACATCAAGCCTCCCCCCTTTGCAGCAGACTCTGTGTCCGAAAGGCACCCGGCAAATGAAAGAAGAAGAAAAATTTAAAATCATTTAGAAAGAGGGAAGCATAAAAATTGAGATTTAATGGAATACTCTGATCATTTCACATGATTTAGTATAAATATACAGAAAGACAAAACCCTTTGCAAAGTCTTCAAAATTTAAGAGAACCGATGGAGAGTATATTATAAAAATTTACCCAAAAAACAAATACATTTGTAGGGATAAAAATTCCAAAGACTATTTCAAAAGACATTCTACTACATCAATCAATCACACATAACACAAATAAAATGCGGGAAAGTTTTTAATTTAGTATTAAACGGTTATATCCCCGTGACTGGAAAGTAGGGGTGAATGTCCCCAAACAAAAATGGTGCTAACAACCCCCAAAACGACAGGGAATAAGTTGACAAAAAACATTAAAATTTTTTTAAA
>CM054134.1:66050656-66082057 GCA_028751875.1 Rapana venosa | reverse complement strand
TTTGGGGTTGTTTTACTTTTTTTAGGGGGGACTATTGGGTTGTTCCTCCCCCCTTGTTGTTGCCGTTTTTGTTTTGCTCTTGGTTCTTGCTATTTTTTCGGTTGTTTCTGTGTTTTCTGTTCTGCTTTCTTTCTTACTTGTTGCTACTTTTTTTTCTTTCTCTCTCTCTTCGGTGATTTTTGTGGGGATTTTTGTGTAGATATGTTTTCCGTAAGCTGTGTAAGTGTATTGCTATGGGCTTTATTTTATTTTATTATCATATATATCCTTAAGGGCGGGGACTGGATGTAAAAAAGCACATGGGTGCTTATTCATTATCCTCGAAATAAAAGAATTTGTCATTGTCTCTCTCTCTCTCTCTCTCTCTCTCTCTCTCTCTCTCTCTCTCTCTCTCTCTCTCTCTCTCTCTCTCTCTCTCTTAGACAGGGGAGACTGAGTGAAGTGGACGTGTTAAATTGCTCTTCACTTTTTTGCAAAACTGTACCAGTTTGAGTGCAGTAGTCCATGCAATAATTTGCAGAATTGTACATAAGGTGTGTGCCTAGCTGAATACGTGAACAGTCAATCGCAAAGGTCAGTGGATTAGTCAAAATTAGTATTTTACTAATAATATAAGAAACTAAGAAAGACCTTCAAGTTTGTTTTCATTGGGACAACAATTCAAGTCCAGATTTTGCCCTCAAGCTCAAAACTCACTTTGCAGTGACCAACTGGAGAAAAATCACAAGTGTTGGGGTAGGTGAAGGTTACATACTAGTTTGAAATGTGAACTCTGTTGAGAAGGTAAATACACAGGCATTTGAAAAGATTATCAAAAGTTCTTAAATACTAGCTCACATTTGCATCAAGTCTGTGTGTTGACATTGTTAAACACTAGGACAAGTGCCTGTTTGTAAACTGTTTACAGCAAAGTGTACCACAGGCGCCTGGAAAATGTCTGAGAATACTTACGCACCCCATCCAGCCAGTTTACTGCAGATGATTGACTGGCGCTTGGCACAGATGCAGCAGGGCTTTGCCCTTCACTCTGCAGCAATGAAAACAAAACATGGATGAGAGATTCTGCTCCCATTGAGGATAGTTTCTCACGTTTCCTCTCAAAGATTGCTCATCTGGAGGAAATGGTGATCCACAACAGTGAAGAACTAAAAAAAATGAAAGAAGACAAAGGAAGTATCATGGACAGACTGGATCAAGTAGAGAGAAGACTGGAAGCCACAGAGCAGAACCTGAAAGCTTGCAGTGTCAAGATCATGAATGTGGAGGAACAGCAGTAGGAGGATGAATATGCCACCACTCAAATGGTTGTTGACCTGCTGAATGACCATAGCCAGTGCTCTGGCTGGAGTGAAAAAGACATTGCCAGAGCTTTCCGGATAGGGAGGCAGAGACCACGTTCAAGTGACCCTCGTCCCATCCTTGTCCAGTTCTATCGGTGGATGGACAAGATGGCGGTGCTGGGTGATGGAGATTTGAGAGACAGCCTGAGGAGACGCGGTATACGGGTGACCTCTGACCTCACCACTCGACAACAGGACATGGTTGATTTCCACAGAGGGCAGAGCAAAATAGCCTACATACGAAATGGAAAGCTGCAAGTCAGGGACAGACAACCAGCTGCTTCATCCAGGTATAGCACTGAATGGCACTACACCCAAAAGGATAAAGGGCATGTGGAGGACTGGCCACAAAAAACCCCGGGGCCAGAGAAAAAGCCCAGCCCTTTGGAAAGACAAAAAACCCTGCACGTAAAAAGGGGCCTATGTCAAGAAGGGTTTAGGGGAAACCCAGAATGGCCCCCAAACCCAAAGGGGCAGGTTTCCCGATGTCGGGAAAGGTCCTGAACGCTTAAAAATGGTTGTGACGGGAAATTATAAAAAGTTAAAGTCATAAATTCATCGCCACCGCTGACCCCCTTTGGCAACAGGGAGAGGAGGCCATTAAAAAGGCTACTAAAAAATAGCGGGAGAGAACAGGGAAAGGGATGGAATGACAGATGGGAAAAACGCCCCCAAGGGAAAAGGGAAAAAGGAAAACACCCCTATCCAGAGGAAAGGAGAACATCCACATCCCCAGGGGTTTCTTGGAATCCGTAAAACAGTGAAGCAAAAAAGGGTTTTGGGAAAGGGCCCCTACGTTTTTACACCAAAAAGCCCACAGAGGGGTGGTCATTTTTAAAAAAAAACCAGGGGGGAACCCATTTCCCTAAAAGACGTCTGTTCAGAATTTAAAGGGGGGGGCGGGGAAGCCCAGCTGGGGGGAAACAAGGGGGAGAGATCCGGGTCGACAAAATGTCAGCCCGTGACGCTGATGATCCCCAGTGACTTTGCCAAACCATGACAATGAAGGACTAACCTGATGGAAAAGGGGATGACGGGTTTACTCTGTTCTGGGGGGACAAAAATGCATTTAAAGTTTTTTGTACATTGAACTTTGGGAAAGCCCCTGGTTGAAAGTAAAGACAGTGAAAATTGAGCAGTTTTAAACGGGGGGAGGTTTTTCAGTAAAGAGTTCGGATAATTTTTTCAGATTTTCAGACGAGAGGGAAGAGATATTGACGCCCCTGTTGGGCTTTTGTTGGGGTTTCATGTTGAGATTCTCGGAAAAATGAAAAGAACAAGAAAGATGCCCAAAAAGTGAACTCAACAAAGTACAAAAAAACATAAAAAAAGGACAGGGAACATGTAAACGAAAAAAGGAGAAAAAACCAATTTTGACCAGGAGCCCTAAAAGGCCAAGAAATGAATACGGGACCAACTCCCGGGATCGGGAGCAGTGACTCAAATTTTTAATGGGCGGGGCCAAAACAGGAAAACAAAAGACAAACCCCAAGGGGTCCCTCTGTGCGAAAAATTCTTTAAAAAGGGGATTTTGTTTATCTCTAGTACGGGCCCTCAGTAGTCAAAGGGGCAAAAACGTCTGAAAGATAACTAGTCAAAAACAGCATCGTTGACTAATTCAAAAAAGGGTGCAAGACAAAAACAGTAAAAGGCTTGAGACAAAAAAATTCCCATGGTTCGTTGGCAGGAAAAAAATTGGGACCCAATGCCCATTTACATAGGGACCGCCGGGCCCCAAAATACCCAATGAAGTGGCTTAAAAAAATTTGTACTTGATGTGGAACGGATACGTAAAAATGCAAGAAAAAAGTCCAGCAACTCGGTTAGTTGCAGGGTTTAAATAATTTAAAAAAGTTTTAAAGGGTTTAAATTTCAAAGCTACAATGTAAAGGGTTTTTTTCCCAAAGCTAGAAAATGGACCCCTTTGTAAATTTCATTCTCTCTTTCGTTTTTTTGGGTTTCCCCCAAAAACTTTTCCTTTTGTTAATGATTTTGACCCCTTTTTTTTCAAAGATTACATTATTTTTCCCCGTCAAAAGCCAAAAAAATTTTCCCCCGGAAAAGGATGCTATTGGGGGGTGCCCTTTGCTCTAATTAAGAAGTTTTTTGCCATTTTTTGTGGAACAGATTAAATTAAAAGTTGAAAATACTTTTAATTGTCAATGTAGATAAAGCTTTTCTCTACGCAAGGAAAATTTGTTGTTTTTTTCGTACTTCCCCAAAAGGGTTTCCCCTTTCTGGAAATTTCAGGAGGGTGTGTTTGGGTTTTGGGAAAATTTTGTTTGAACTAGGCCTTAGAAGTTTTTTGAAAAGGGGGAATGACTTTTTATTTTTTTAAAAGGGTTTGGTTTTTAAAGGGAAAGAACGGCATCAAAAAATTTTACTTTTATAGGGGGGTTAAATAGGGGTTTGGGGATTTTTTTTTGGGGGAAGTTGAAAACCCAAATTTCCCCCGGGAAATTTCCCCAGATGGTGGGGTCAATCTTTTTGGGGGCGTTATTAAAACTTTGAAAATATTTTTTGACTGCTTTTATTTTAATTTGGGTCATTGAAAAAACTTTGGGCATTTGGGTAATTTATTGCAGCTTCTGGTTAAGTTGTGATTTTTTTATTGCATCATGTGATTTGCTTTCATCTGTTAATTTTGGGGCCCCCTTTTATGTTGAAAAAGTTTTAACTAAATCAGCCCTTTCTCCCAGTTTTTTTGGGGTTTTAAAGATTAAAAAAATTTTAAAACAGATAAAAAATTGGGAAAGGTAGCTAAAAAGAAAAAAGTTTGCTTTGGGGAAAAAAATTGTATGGAATAAAAAATTTTTAAAAAAGGGGTTTATTTTACCAATGTTGCAAAGAAAGATTCGGGGAAAAAATGATTCTACCCCAAAAACTTACTTGGATAAAAATGTGGGGGCCCCAAGCCTTGGATTTTTTTTGGTAATATGTTTTGAAAAACTTCTGGGCAGGGTTTTAAAATTCATTTCTTTAAAAACGGGAAAAAAAAAAGTCTAAAAGGTTTGATAATGAATGCAAAATGGCAAAAAAAAAAAGCGGGAAAAAAAGTAAATTGTTTTAGAAAGTCTAGACAGATGAGGATAAAATACTATACAAAAAGCAAAAAAAATATTTAAAAACCCTTACAAAAGGGGAAAAAAGAAAAAGTTTCGGGAAAACAAAAACAAAATTTCTGGCAAAAAGAAATGGTTAATTCTTCTCTTTTTTGGAGCCAACAAAGAAGTATGGGTTTGTGGGGGAAAAAAAAGAGAATTTCAAAAAACCTTTATTAGTATACAAGAGAAAAAGAAATGGAAAATTTTTCTCATTTTTTGGGCCAAATAAGAAATATTGGTTGTGGAGGAAAAAAGAGAATCAATAACAATATTGTATAAAAGGGGGTTTTAAAACACTTTAAAAAAAACTGTTTAAAAAATAGCAATGAAGAGAAAGAGCCCAGGGGGAAAAATTGAACCGGACTTATCTGAAAAAAATTTTTTCTTGTGTTTAAACAAAACCCTTTTTCGGGTGGAAAGTATCGCCTTTTAGAAAAACCAAACAAAGGGTTTAAAGCGGGTATTTTAATATTTTTTGCTGAAATGTACGGCGGGGGGGAAGGGGTCTTTTTTTTGGGACAAAACTATTCAATGCTTTTTTGGGGAAAGGTTTTTTTCCCGAAGAATGGCCCAAAAGCTATTTTCTTTCCCGATATTAAAAAATTATACGTAAAGGTCAGTCGGGAAAATTTTTCTCTGCTATTTGCTACTGGTATCCATGAAAACCAGTAAAACCTTTTGGGCATGTGGGGGGGAAAAACCCCCATAGAAAAAAACCCCCAAAACATATGGAGACTTGGGAGGAGATTGGGCCCCCCAAAGGGAATATCCAAAACCACAAAAAAACATAAAGAAAAATGCAAAGCCGAAATGATACCGATGGGTCGGGGCCCGGGGTTCCCAACGACCGCGCTTCATTGATCAACACCAGGGGGGAAAGGGAAAATCACTACTGGAGTTAAAACATTATTAAGCCCCCTAGAAACAAATCACCATTGTACGGGAACGTCCGTACACTCAAACCAGTGGGAAAAATCAAAGAACTAGAGATAGCTAGCCGATAAAAATGGGACATTTTTTGGGACTAGGAGAAGTGAATGGACGGGATTTGGTGAAAAATTTTTAAAAGGGCAACAAGACTGGTAAGGGGCCAAGAAAACATCACCACATGGAGGGCATTTTGTCAAAAGGGAATAGGGGGGTGCATTATCACTGTAAAAACCGGGTTCCAGCAGATTATCGCATCCGGGTCGCCAAAGCCCAAGAACATCACCATCAACAAATCTATGCACCTCATCTGACCATACAGAGAAGAATAAAGAATTTTATAAGACTTGAAGGACCATTAAGAAAATACCCAAAAAGGGACCACATCCCCAAAGGGGGTTTTAACCCCAAATAGGTCCTGATCTTACAACCAATGGCCGAAAATTTGGTCAGTTTAAACTGGGGACCAACGACAGGGGACTACGTCGCGATTTTTTGCCTGCACCCACAACTTACCATTGCCCAATACCCCTACCCCACAAGCACAAGGAGGAAAACCCGGGGCCAGGGCCCAAAAGGGCAAATCCATAACCAAATAGATTTTACTTAACACCACGGCCCCAAAATCCAGCATCAACAGAGCCAAACAAGAACCCCCCGGGCTGACTGGCAGGACCACACCGGCTGCGGTATTAAAAATAAGCTGAAAAAAAAAAACAGCCTGCAAACCCACTATCAAATTTGATGGCAAACAAAAAGATCCATTCGAAAACCCTTCCAACTACTTGGGGGCGTTTTGGGGCATTAACCCTCCTGGACAATGACATAAATGCCTAAACCAAAAATTTCAATGGGGCATCCAAAACAGCAGAGGATACCGGTCCAAGGAAAAAAACCCAGCCATGGACTCCCAAAGACTTTTGGACCTCTGGTACAAGAAGAGCACTAAAACCCACCAGTCTTCCAACCCAAAGAATACCGGGGAAAACCAAATCTCTGAAAAAGTCAATGAAAAAACCCAAGAAAGTGATCGTGATAATGTATAATCAAAAAAAACAGAAAGTGGGCAACAGTAAAAGCATACGCCACCCGAAAGAAAAATCACAAACCACTCAAAACCAAAACATAAAATATGAAGCACTGGGGAAACCCCTCACAAAAAGCTCACTGCATTGAACGGGGGGTCTGAATATTGTCAAAAAACTTACAACTACCCAATACAACCTGACAAAGCATAAAAAAAAACAAACATAAGAGCACCCCGCCATTTCCTATACTGAGGGAAAATGAAAAACCATCCGCAGCTTACCTAGGAAAACCCCGGGGCAACAAATACCAAAGCGCTCAACTGGGCGAAACATCATCACTATTTCAGCATTGTCAAAGATTTTGGGGGACAAAACATGCCAAAGAAGGGCACAACACTCATCATACCCCCCCCAGAAGGGGGTTTACGCCAATGCCAAACTTAAACAAACACCCAAACAGCCAGCCACAAATCTCCAAAATTATTTTTTAATCGACCAAAAGAGGGAGGAAAAAACCTTTCAGAGGAACAAGCTGGTTCAGGCAGGAAGGGGACAATCGAACAAATTTTTAACTGCCCCATCATGAGAAAAAATCTCAACATCAAAAGACCCTTTTTACAACTTCATAATTCAAGAAGCTTTTTTACGAGTATGGCCGAAGGCCTTGAGGGCCCCAAATGTTTGCATTGAAAAGATTTTGCAACCATTCAAGCACTTACAACACTGCAACATCAGTCCTTCTGAAAAATCGTCGAACACTTCAAAACCCATTTGGGGCCGACAAGGGTGCCTGTTATCTCCATCCGTTCAATCTGTTTTGAAAACTCATAGAGAGACCCCCCATGACTTCCACCACCCTCTCCATTGCGGCAACCCCCAACAACTTACGGTTGCCGATGACATTGACCTCATGGGGGGAAAACACAGAGCTCAAGATCTTAAAACCAACTTTAAACAAGCGGGGCAATGGGATGGAGGGGAGCTCGGGGAAAATAAATACTTGTAACAGCACAGCAATGCCACCGCTAAAATTTACAAACGGGCCAAAAACTGGAGAGGTAACCTTTTTAAAACCCCCTACACCAAAAGGGGGGCGATCGACGACAAAACAAATCAAATAGCCATGGCAAAATTTCCTGACAAAAAAACCCCCCACCATATAAAATAAAGAGATCTTTTCCCAACAAACAAAGCCTACAAAGCCCAATTCATAAACCCGCTGACGGAAGGAACCTGGCATTGACTGCGAAAAAGCAAACAATCCATCATTCGAAAAAAAACCAAGAAAACTACTGGGGAAAACCTGGAAAAACAAAGACCCTAATTTTCAAGATCAAATAAAAACCCGGCAGGTCCACGAAACCCCTTTTCCCCCATCGCAAAAAGAAAAAAACTGACTGGCGCCAGTCACCCCCCCACACCTGCCCAAAACAGTACTGCAGGGAACACTCGAAGGTGGCAGAAGGAGGGGAAGACAGAACAAGTCATGGATGGACAACATGAGAGAATGGACCAGGATGAATGACTCGGCACTACTGCGCAGAGCCGAGGACCGAGATGGATGGAGGAGGCTTACCACGGCATCGTCTTTCATGTCTCCCCCACGACCGCCAAGGTCACGGGTCTGATGATGATGATGATTCAAAAAAGGGAATCCTGAAATGGTTGATAATTATAGAGGAATATCCCTACTTAGTATTATTTCAAAGTGCTACACAACTATTCTAAACAAAAAACTGTACACATGGCTAGAAGATAATGATTTACTTTCAGATTCTCAAGCAGGATTTCGCAAAAATTACTCGACTGTTTATCATATTTTTACATTGTATGCCACAGTTCAGAAATATTTGAGTACAAAGGCCAAAAAGTTATATGTTGCATTTGTGGATTTTAGAAAAGCCTTCGACTCTGTTCGACACAACAAACTTTTAGAATGTATATACGATCAAGGGGTTAAAGGAAAATTCTTTGCCTGTTTACAAGCTATGTATCAATCATTATTGTCGTGTATATGCATAAATTACGAACTCTCATAAATATTTGAATGTCCTATTGGTGTACGGCAAGGATGTGTTATGAGCCTGACGTTATTTTCCATCTTTATTAATCAGATAGCACATAACATTAAAGAAAAGGGTAAACATGGTGCATTGTTATTGCCAGATTATATGGAGCTTTTCATATTGCTGTTTGCTGATGATGTTGCTTTATTTTCAACTACACCCATGGGGCTTCAAACTCAGCTTAATGTATTGCATGAATGCTGCAAAAAAATGAAGCTAAGTGTTAATTCTGAAAAGACAAAAGTAATAGTATTCAGAAAAGGGGGGTACTTGGGTGTGCATGAAAAATGGTTTTACAATTCTGAGAAGTTAGAAGTGGTTAATAATTACTGTTATTTGGGGTTTAACTTTACAACTATGATAAGTGTTAAAAGGGGTACTACACATTTAGCAGCAAAGGGGAAAAAAGCAGTTTTACAATTAAATAAGGTGTTTCAAAAGTATAAAGAGATGACCTCGAATGTATTCTTTAAAATTTTTGACACTAAGATTCGGTCAATATTATTATATTCATCAAAAATGTGGGGATTGCAGAGACTAGAGCACATAGAAAAAGTTAATTTAATGGCATGTAAACGATTTCTAGGAGTCCCTGCAAGAGCACCAAATAAGATGGTTTATGGAGAGCTTGGAAGATATGCCTTATTTATTCACTCTTGTGTTAACTGCTTGAGATACTGGTTAAAATTGTTACAGATGGATAGAAATAGATTACCCTATAAAGCTTACACGATGCTATTTGAATTGGATAGATCTGGAAAAGAGTGTTGGGCTAAAAGAGTAAGAGAAATTTTGTGTGAGACTGGATTTAATATTGTATGGATGCAGCATGGTGTTGGAGATGTAAACATGTTTTTGTGTGCATTTAAACAGAGGCTAATTGATCTGTTTGTACAGGAGTGGAATGGGACCATTAGAGACCGTAAGAGGTATGATTTATATCGAACATTTAAATCAGTTTTTGAAAAAGAAAAATATATCTGTGATATGGAGACATACTGTTTTCGTGTTGCCATTACCCAGTTGAGATTGAATGTACTCCCGCTTAAGAATAACGTAAATCGATACAGTGAGGCAGCACAGGATAGAAACTGTCCATTTTGCAAAGACAAAACTGAAAACGAGCACCAT
Organism: Rapana venosa; assembly: GCA_028751875.1. Classification (NCBI taxonomy): domain Eukaryota; kingdom Metazoa; phylum Mollusca; class Gastropoda; order Neogastropoda; family Muricidae; genus Rapana; species Rapana venosa. Next base: position 66,072,461 of record CM054134.1, on the reverse strand, counting down.
TTTATTTTTGACTGTTGTCTCTATAAAGACTTGAGGGGTAAATTTCTAAAAGAATCAGTAAAAGTTCCTGTACATATGCTTTTGAAAAAAACAAATAGAAATCAAGACACAATTTGTCCAATTTGTTTTCCATGCAGTAAATAGAGACAAAGTGTAATTCTTTGAAATCGTCTAAAGAAGATGAAAGTAGTATTTTGTCTGTTTACATCAATGCATTTACTCATTAGATTTGATGGTTTGAAAAGTGTTCGTTACTTGAGGGTCTTTTGTTTGTTGTTTAGTACTAGGTGTAGATTAATACTTCCATGACTATGAAGATTGTAAATCCATGCTATATCATAATTAGTCTGTACATTTTGTCCTAACATGTCGATGTATTGTGGCCAAAGGCTAAAGTACATTAAAATCTTTGAGTTCTTTGAGATGAGTTGAGTTCTCTCTCTTATACACACACACGCACACGGGGGATCAGTGGTCTAGTGATAACGCACCTGCCTAGAAAGCAAAAAGTCCGGGTTGGAAGTCTGTGGTGGTTCGATCCCCGTTTGGGCCTAAAACTTTTCCCCTATCCATTAGACCATGCGTGTGGTGATCTGCGTGCCAGTCTTTCGGATGAGACGACAAACAGAGGTCCCGTGTGTGACATATTTAGCGCAAGTGAAAGAACCCACGGCAACAAGAGAGTTGTCCCTGGCAACATTCTGTGGGAAAAAAAGCCACTCCGATAGGGAAACAGATACAGTTGCAGACAGGAAAAGGAAAAAAAAAATGGGTGGCGCTGCTTTTGAGGCGACGCGCTCTCCCCAGGGAGAACTGCCCAAATTTCAGAGAAACCTGCCGTGACTTAAAGTAGTATAAATAAATAACACACACACACACACACACACACACACACACACACACACACAACACACACACACACACAACACACACACACACACACACACGTGAACACAGAGATCTGGTGATTGTGGTGATCGTGGCTGAAATGTCACGAAAAAAGGGATGTGACACGAAATTCTATGCTGTAACTAAAGGGAGAACAGTTGGAATCTTCACTGCTTGGAATGAGGCAAGTACATCTGTTTTAGGGTGTCAGAGAGTAGCGCACAAAAGCTATGACAGCTTAGAAAAAGCAGTTGAAGCAATGAAACAATCTGGAATTAGGTGTCCGCCAGTGTATGGCAACAGTAAAAACGAAAGTGACAAAAACAAAGAAAAAGATGATGATGAATATAGAATTGATGAAGAAAGCGACAGCACGCAAGAAACTGACGACTTTCCGACGGTGAATGGACAGACTTGCATATGCAGCAGAGCAGTTGAAGGACGTACCTTAAAGTGCAGTGAGTCCAATAGAAAAATACATTGGACCTTTACCTTACTCCCTAGTACCAGATTTGTGTCTTTGCCAAATCTTCAAGACTTTTTACATGCCAGCTCTGTGCTGAGGCAACATTTCGATTAGAACAAGTTTTTAGAAGAGATTGACAGACAGACAGAAATAATAAATGACGCAAACCAAGAAGTCATTTCTTGGCCAATCATTTAAAAAAAAAAAGTCGTATGCAGATGATGACAAAATCATCTTTGAAGCCAAATTCAGTGAACTAAAGGCGATGGTTTGTAACCTAGAAAAGGCAGTGAGCACATTAGCGGAGCACATGTACTCATCATTCAGTGAGTTGAAAGAGCAGTGCAGACCATGGTACTACTCAGAACTTCAAAACATCAATGCGGCAGGCTCTGAAAAAGAATTACACAAACCATCAGCAAACAGATCCAAAGTAATGACAGCCAAAAAAGAAAGCGAAGAACTGCAAACAAAACCCTCAAACAAAAATCAAAACAAGACAGTCCAAAAAAGTTTGAGAACAACGAAAAACCCAGAACAACCTTGACAGAAAGTACACCGATGACAGTTTCAGAAAATAGCCTCCCTCTACTAGATCTATGCGATGATGAGAAAATATGAATTGTATTATAGATGATGATGATACTCTGAACTTAAGTACTGACGAAGAATTCAATGATAATAATCTCAATAAAAAATATGACTTCAGGCAGTCTTCCATATGTTCTGATGTTGCATGACTCTGTACTGAATGGTATTGACGCTGAGCGACTAGGAAACTCATACAGACTTGCCATCAAGAAGAAAAATGTATACACAATAAGTGATTGTGAAAAAGAAATAGAAAAAAATCAAGTCGACCCCTGAAGTAATACTGATTCACTGTGGTTTGAACAATTTAAAGAACGAAACAGCAAGTCAGAAAATGACACAGATCATCAAAAAAAATCATTGAGGACTTCAAAGACGCACAGATAGTTATCAGCCAGACCATTTCTATGACCGAAAAAGAATTTGAAGCCAAAAGAAAAATATTCAACGCTTTTGTGTATGGCAAATTGTTCCAACTTGATAATTTCTCTTTCATAGACCACACCCTGAACCCTCAAAACATAGCCCTGTTCCGGGACACCACCCATCCCTCAGCACGAGGCTGCGGAATACTGGCAGGCAGCATAGGACGACACCTGCACGCACGGTGCTGGACAGTCAAGAAACAGAAACCAAGACCAAAATTCGGCAAGAAATTTGAAAAACAGAAAAGAGAAATGGGATGGCAGACAGACAGACAACAGAGACAATACCTGTTAGAAAAACGACCAAATGACGTTCAAATAATTAAATCCAGCAATACAGACAGATACTATGACGAACAACAATCAGAAAATGACAAAAAGAATTGGATAAGCCAATACCAACGAAACAAATACAAAACTCAACAAAATGTGAGCGATGAGCCATTTCACCAGAACGGGACAAGAAATGCGACACATCAAAGATACACTGCTTGGGATGGAAACGGACGACAATGGAGAAGAGGCATACAGCATGGAGACAGAAGACATGGGAATAACCGGACATCACGACCTTGGAATGACAGAAGGGGCAACAGTGGCTACAGACACCGTCAACAAGAAAGGAACCAACGAGGATGAAGAGGTGACTGGGATGGTGGTGTGAAGGACTGGACGGGCAACAAATGGCACTACAAGACTGAGAACAATAGACAAATACAGTGGGACTGGAAGTACACCCATGACAACAAAAAAGAGGAAGATGAACTGACGTGGAGACCACAAGATTACTACCATCTTCATAGACGGGGACAAAACTGGAGATCATGTCAACACCATGACTGGAGAAATACAAAATGAAATGTGTAATCAAAGACTGGCACATACAGATATTAAGATAACACACAGACACACACACACAACACACACACACACACATATATATATATATATATATATAATATATATATATATATATATATATATATATATATATTATATCGTACATATACACAAATAATAGAAACATACAGATAGAGACAACTCCTCCCCCCTCCTCCCCCTTCCAATCCACATACATGCATCTGCCCTCAAGATATACACACTTGCACACACATACACAACCTACCCACACTCACACACACACACGCGCGCACACTGTGATTCGAAGATGACTAGAAACTACATCCTTTAAAAAACCCCATCTTATTTTATTTCAATTAATGATCTAAGGTACTTAGCCCTGTACACTTTATATGGCACAAGTAGATCTACATGCGTGTATAGAATAAACAAGTCCAAGAGATGGTGAGATATAGACAGTATGTAGGTTACACACACACACACACACACACACACTCACAAAAACACACACACACAAACACACACACACACACACACAACACACACAACCAATAACACACACACACAAAAACACACACACACAGCCTCACCAGTCTCATGCAATTATATTAACGCAAAGGAAGTCTGTCCCAGTTAAGTCTTTTGAACACATGTTATCATTTACTATATTTAATTTTATTTTATCGCATACAAGGGATAGGTTTGTCAAGTTCGTTAATTGATAGTTAAATATGAATACAATCTTAATGCACAATTTATCGCTTGATGATGTAAAATTTAATGATAATATAATTTGTTGCCCTTATTGTTTTGGTATCATAGACAATTAAAAATGAAAAGCATTTCAATAGCTAGAGATATTAAAACGGAAAAGAAACAACTATAATTCACTAAAATGATATGTGCATATTTTGTTTACCACATTGAGAAGATATCTGTGTTCACAATAATATTTAACAAATGAGTAAAACATGAAAATATTATCATGGAATATTAGAAGTATCTATGGAAAATTTGATGGAATTAATGTAAACAAACTAAATGACGTACACATAAAAGACATGTTGATATTATAGATGTAATAATTTTACAAGAAACACATTAAGATCAAAAAGCTGTAGAAGATGTAACTCTACCAGGATATATGTCTGTACATTACTGCAGACCAAAGAGAAATAGATCTATCAGTGTTTCAGGAGGTATTTTAGTTTTCATTAAGGAAGATTATCGAAAAAGTGTAAAATGTTTACCACAAAATTGTTCAGATATTGTATGGATACAAATGATGCAGGAAAACTCCATCAAAATATCAAACAAGAATATTTTCATAGGATGTGCATATATATTCCACCCGAATTTTCTTCTTTTGGAAAAGTTCATACACCAAAAATATGGGAAAATTTAGAACAAGACATAGAAAGTTTGTCTAAAAGAGGTAAGATAATACTGTGCGGAGATCTGAATGCCCGATCAGGAAGACTGAATGACTTTATAGAAATAGATCCAGAAAGTTATTAAATTTCTATCTATCTATCTATCTGTCCCGTAGTCTGACGACCGTGGGGGCACCCTCAAAGACTCAGCAACCAGTTCCCTCCATTCTTCTCTCTGTTCTGCCTTTCTCAGGGTTTTGTTGAGTTCTAGGCCTGTCCATTCACTGATGTTATCCTCCCAGCTCTTCCTTGGTCTGCCTCTTCTTCTTCCTCCTTGGACAGTGCCTTGCAAAACTGTCTTTGTAATTCCTTGGGATCTTGTGACATGCCCATACCACTTAAGTTTACGCTTTTTCACGATCGATAGAAGGTTCTCATAGGGTCCAATGGTTTGCTGGATTCTGTTATGCACGCTTTCGTTGCTTATGTGGTCTTTGTAGGAGATGCCAAGGAGTCTCCGAAAGCATCTCATCTCCACTGCCTGTACTCTCCTCTCCAAATCTGCAGTCAGGGTCCATGATTCACAGGCATACAGAAATATGGATATGACAAGGGAGCGCATTAGTCTGATCTTGGAGATAAGTGAGATATTCTTATCTCTCCAGATGGTGTTAGTTTTGACAAAGCTGTTATTGTCTGTGCAGTCCTGCATACTACTTCTGGCTTGGATCCCTGGTCTGATACAATGGCTCCCAGGTACTTGAAGCTTTGAACTGTTTCCAGCTTCTGGTCATTAACCCTGATATCAGTGCTAATGCCGTTGGTGTTATTAGTCATCAGTTTGGTCTTCTCTGCACTGATTTCCATCCCGTATGTTTTGGAGGCCTTATCCAAGTTTCTGTTACTGGCAAGCTCTTTTTCTGATCCGCTATTCCATCAATTCATTTGCAAGCGGAGGTTTGTGATCGTTCTGCCACCAATCACGACCCTTTCTGAGTTCCAGTGCATCACCCAGTTTCTCTCAAGAAGAGTGAAAAGGGGGGGAGAGTAGACACCCCTGCCTTACTCCAACTGTTTTCGAAACCATTCCCCAAATTTGTTTTGTATACACGCATGGGGGCCCCTCGTGTACGCTTTTTGAGACTCTGATCAGGTTTGCTTGACTGTACAAGTTCAGGGTTTCCCAAAAACCCGCAGCCACACCCTGTCAAATCCCTTTCTAAAATCGAAAAATACGTGGTATGGGTCTTTTGATGTTAAGGACCGCCACATAGAAATTCTGATTGAATACTGTTTGTTGTGCGCGCCCTGCTCTGAAACCTGCTTTTTCCCTCAGAAATGATGGTCTCTGCTTGTGGCTTCAGTCTTTCAATATTATTAAATTTACTGAAAAAAATGAATAGACCATGCACAAAGGCCAATGGTCACATATCACCCCCGGACCTTGGGGGTCGTGGGGAACACAAAACGATCCGTGTAACCTCCCCCTCCACCCGGGGTCCTCGGCTCTGCGCAGTAGGCCATCATTACCCTGCCTGATCCATTCTCTGAGTTTTCCACCCTACTGTTCTGTTTTCCCCCCTTTTCTCCCACTTTGAGTGTTCCCTGCGTACTTTTTTTGGAAAGGTGTTGGGGCGGGTGAGGGGGCCGCCTGTCACTTTTTCTTTTTGGGGTGAGAAGGGGTTCCTGTGGACCTGCCAGCCAGTGGATAGAGTAGACGATTACTTAATTTTTTGTACAAAAACTTGAAAATTTATTAAATGGCCGAACTTGGGAGAATTTACGGGGTAATTTCATGCTTTAAACCCTAAAGGGTTTTATATTTGTGATTATTTCTTGTCAAAATCATGTCTTTGTTTCCCAAAGTCCAACCCCTCGTCCACGTCGGGGGAAAACGGAAAATCAAGCTGGCTAAGGGGGCTCTGGTAAGCTGGACTTCCCTAGAAACCCGGGCATGAATTTTCAACGACTAAGAAAACGAAAAGAGATACAAACGGGGGGATACCAACGGAAAACCCTCGCAATGGAAACGGACATCAATAGGAAAGGACTACATTGGAACATGGAACATCGGGGCCAACAAACAAGGAACCAAAAAATTGGGAATTCTACCAAAAAAAAGATCCCATCAGGGGAATTTTTTTCAGACATGGGAAAAAAAGGAAAAGGGAAACAAAGAAATCCATTAAATTTGTTCTCATCTGGATGGAGTCGGGAAAGACCAAGAGAACGCGGGTGTGGGATTCATCCACACCCAACATACAAAAATCTCATAGTAAAAAAACACAAAATCGCATGGTTAGCGCTTGGGTTACGACTGGAAGGTCGGGGGTTCGAATCCCAAAAGTCTGGGGTTTTTTCGGATCCGGCCCTCCTACCAAGGATTTGTGAGGCTCGGGGGAAAGGGACGGGGACCACACAGTCGACTTCCCACTTAACGATGCGATTTGAGAGGTTCCCAAAATTACCTGCCCAAACACTGCGGGTGTCTGTATCTCTCGGCCCGTTGACGCCGGGTAAATTTGATAGTAAGCGAAGTACAACCTGTCAAGATCTCAAAGCATATGCACTTCCACAGCGCAAAATTTACGTCTCCTCATTGTCATTGATCACATGCAATTAAAAAAAAATTCCCTCTGATTCGGGGGCCCCAGTTTCTCTGGTCTCAGTGACCTCAGATTCGTTTCCCCATACATCCTTCCCTGGGGGATGTGGTAAAACCCTTTTTGGGGGGTTGGAGGTTCGGGGGGGGTTCGGACGTTGGGGGGACTTTTTGGGTTGCCACCTCGGGGGCAACTCACTCATCGGCTCCGCGACTGAGCAATACTGTCGTTATGGGGGGCTTGTAGGGGGTTCCCCGTATTTCTCAGAACAGCACCATGAACACCCCCAAAAAGTGACCCGCAGCAGTGCGGGGCCCCCTCTGGCTGGTGCCCCGCGGGGGGCTGTGAGGGCTCCCTGTGGACCTCCGATCTGGGGTGAACAGAGAAAATCTGGGTATGGCTTGGGGGGGAGTTTGGAATGAGGGGCGTGGGAACTGGGCGGGGCGTCACAAAAGATGGGGCAGAAAAAAAAAAAAAAAAAAAAAAAAAAAAAAAAAAAGAATTCAGAGTAAAAAAAATATCAAAAAAGACTGATTAAAATCGGTTAAGAAACCCAACAAAATCGTTATATACCCCAAGCATACACCATGTAACTTTCGTACTCAGAAGGGGAAAAGACCTTCTATCAAGATCTCCGACCTCATCAACAGCACCCCTGACAAAGAGGACCGTATTCATGGAAATTTCAAGGGCAGAGTTGGTGAGAGAAAAACCCTGACAAACATTTTGGGACCCACAGGACCACAAACACCTTGCAATTAAAAGGGGAACCCGTGCGGGAAACTATGTGAAAGGCTGATGACATAAAACCAACCCCCTTTTTTTCCAACACAGCCTCCCAAATTTAAAAACCGGTACAAGGGGAACACCCTCAACATTCGCCCAAAATAAACTTTATACTTCAGATCTAGAAACTTAGCCATAAAAGACCAAAAGCCATCTCCAATCCCAATTTTTGACACTGACCACAGGCCCTGCCCTTTTCTATCCCCCATACTCAGAAAAAAGAACATAACAACGTGGGAGAACCACCTGAAAAATAAACCCTCCTAAAAAACTGGAAAGAAAGAATGCAAAACAATTCATAGTGCATAAAGGGTGAACTTACTCTTTTAAATACACACCCTCAACAGGACAAGTCGGGGACCCTTCAGCCCTCTCTTAAAACCCCTTTAAGGAATTTTGGGGGACAAAGAAATGTGGGGGTAAAAACAGGAAAGTACAGCTTGGTGGAACCAAGAGGTAAAGGGAAACCATCAAAAAAAAAAAAGCAGTTGGGGTCAAGACAAGCGAAGAGGATACTCAAGTACAAAATCGCAAAAAAATAGTAAAAATGTTTGAAAGCCTCCAAAAAAAATTTGGGGATTTAGGGGAAAAGTTAAGTGAAATTTTCAAGAACTCCCCAGAGAATTTTTTCAAAAGTGGAAGACGAGAGAGAAGAGAGGGAACCCATTCAATCCAAAAACAGTAGTAATGATGCAAAGGAGAGGCACTGGCAAAAAGAAGGGGAAAATCTGAAACGAGGGGAAGATTTTTTTTTAAGATTTTCAAAACCCATCGGGAGTACAACTTCCAGATCTCAGTTCTCCCCACGCATAAAGACCAGTTTAACCCCAAATCCTTGAAGCTGAAACAAGAAAAGCAATTAAACCACCCCCAAAGGGCAAAGCGGCAGGGCGATGAGGGCATAACAATGAAGCCACCTTGCATGTGGAAAACGGGGGTTAAGGGCTCACCATCACTTCCAGAAAGATGGGAAGAGAGGAAAAAAACAAGGGGGTGGCAAAATGCAATAGTGGGGCCCAATTGGGAAAAAGAAGGGCAGCAAAAGGACTGCACACCTAAAGAGGCATTTCACTTCCACATGAGAAAAAAAGTATCAAAGATTTGGAACAGCGCACAAGACCAAACAGAACACCTACTAGCAAAGCCCATTTTCTTTCGGAAAGGAAGAGGGGGCACAAGCCTTTTCGCACCCCAAGCTGTTGAAAAGGCATCGAATACAACCAAGACCGCATACAATATTCTTGAAAGAAAAAAACTTTCAACCGAGTCAAAGTACATGCTCTGGAAAATCCTGGGGCAGAACGCGTGAAGGGCAGTTTCTTATAACATCAGAGCAATCTATGCCAACAGTATGAGCGCGTCCGAAAAGCCAGGGAACACTGATTGGTTCCCGGTTTTTACAGGGGGCAGGGAAGGGGCGTATCTCTCCCCTTTTCTTTGTGATCAAATGGATCAATTACAAAGGAAGCCCAAACCCCAAATTTTAGGGCCCCGAATGAACTATTGTTTCTGACGAGCATCCCTTTATGAATCCGAACAAAAACGCTCTTCAAGAACAACAGAGAAAATAAACAACGCGAGAGGTATACATGAAAACTTCACCCAAAAAAGAAGTTTTTCGTCAGCAGAAATCCAGGAAAAACTGACATCAACATCAACGGGACCCCGCTAAAAAACCAAAGAATTTAAAAACCCTTTGGGAGCCCTTTTGAAAATGGAAAATTGGCAAAGATAGAAACAAGATGCCAGAAAGCGAACGCAGTCGTTTACCAACTCGCCCCCCTTCTAAAACATTCCCAACCCTAGCCCTTCGTTCCAACACCACATACCCGTGTCGACAGGGGCCCAACAAAACCTTTTAGAGAAAATTTTGGGCACATGTGAAAGCCTCCTGAGAAAAGCTTTAAAAAAGACCAGACTGACAAGTCAAGAATGAGGTGATCAGAACATGGTTTGGGCAACACCAATTCTCCACCCAAACGAACAAAAAAGGATCAGGTGGTTTTTGGTCACCCACAGATGCCGCCCAACCAACCACCCCACAGGGATACACCACCAAAAAAACGGTGGGAAAGCCCAAGGGGAACAAAGGGGCGATGAGCGACTCCGGGCTGCACCCGGAGCCCCCGACCTGTCACACATCAACCTCCCGCCTTGTGCAGACGACGTCTGTGTCCCGAAAGGGGACCAGCGGCAAAAGAAAGAAGAAAAAGAAGTCAAAATCTTTATGAAAAAGGGGAAACATAGAAAATTGAGATTTAAAGGGAAAACTCTACATTGTCCCCTGATTTTGATAAAATATACCCTTAACAAAACGCATTTGCAGAAGTCTACAAAAAATTTAAAAACACAAAACGAGTATTACAAAGATTCACCAAAAAACATTTTGTATGGGATAAAAATTCCAAAGAACTATTTTAAAAGACACTTCTACGACACAATACAAACACACTAACACAAAAAAAAATGCGGAATGTTTTAATTTAGTATTTAAAAAGGGGGATATATCCCTGTGCTGGGAAAATAAGTGAATGCCCAACTAAAAAGTGGATGATATACAACCCAAAAAAGACAAGGAATAATGTTTACAAACACTATTGGGAAAATTTTTTTTTCAAATACTGAAACATAGAATTTCTGAAAATTTTGAAAATAACAAAGTATTTTCAGAGAACAAAACTTTTTCAGAGAAGCAGCAAAACAACGGACCTATCTTTCCCACTTAAAAATTTAATGATAGTGCATAAAAATAAAAAATAAAAACATTATTTCGCTTGTAGATTTTGTAATTTTCAGAAAGCTTTTGATAATTGTGGCACGAAGGTTTTTTAAAGTTAAACGAATTAAATAACGGGCCAAACTTTTAATGTCATTAAAAAAATGACCAATGCAAAAATATTTACAAAAAAGAGCAAACACATAGAAATCATAGTCAAAAAGGGGGGGACTCAGGGGAAAAACATTTAAATTCACTTATTTAATTATATTCAAGATATAGTTCAAATATCATAAAAGTTTTGCCATATAACTGCAAAAGACAGAATTCCTTGTTTACTCTATCGTACCTTGCATTACTACAACAACCAAAAAAGGTCTTCAAAAAAACTGAAAAAGCGCAATAAAATGTTTAATTGGGTTTAAAATAAACAAAACAAAAACACAAGATCACCTCCTAAAAATTTCCAAATTCATTTAAAAAAATGGAGAACATTTAATTTAAAAAGTACAAACCCAACAATTTTTAGGTGTCGTTTTTCATCAAATGGGAAATTTTCCCAAACAACACAAGAACTTTATAAAAAAACAACAAAGCAAAATACCCGTTAAAAGAGCCGTTTATGGACAAATTTATAGACTACTAAATAACGTTTTTTCAACTCACGATAACCCAGTTTTAACCTAGGAAAACAGAATTTTTGGTTTTCCTTTTTTTTTTAATGGGAGGCAGAATTTTTAATTTAAAAATTGTTCAAAACCCTCTTATCCATCATTTTTTGTAAAATTTTTTTGAACAATTTTTTTAAAAAAATATAGGCGTCATAAAAAAAAGCATTAGTACTACCCACTTTGGGTGAACAGGGAAAATTTTTCCCCTGACCCCTTTAAAAACATATGCAGAAATTCCTTTTTGGGTTATTTTACAGAATCAAAACCAACTCTTTATTTAAAAATATACAATATATGTATCAACAATACATATGTAAATGGGTCAACACATTGAAAATTTTTACAAATTGATTCAAAATGTTGGAATGCCAAATACTCTTAATGTTCTCGGTTTTAGTTTGCTGTTTAAAGAAACGTTGGACATTATAAAACATTTTGGATCTACCAGAAGAAAGTGTTTGCAAAACTAACATTTTATGATTATGCTACCAAAGAATACCGACTGGAACCATATTTAATAAACTATGAAAAGAAAACCCATAAGACGTATTGTAAACTTCGCACAAGCTGTCACAATAAATGATAGAGAAAGGGAGGCACCAAAATATATCCGAGAGGACAGAAAATGTAGATACTGTAACAAAATAGAAGATGAATTTCATTTACTGGATGAATGATTTTATATGATGAACTCAGAAATAATTTGTTATTAAAAATCAAAACCAAAGACAAAAATCGCAAAAACTGTGTACATAGATTAAGAGACATAATCACAGTTGATATATATCAAGCAGATATCATCAGATATGTGTGAGTGTTTTGAAAAAAGAGAAAAAGAGAAGTAGAATGCAACATGTTTTTAGTGTACATCACTTTTAGCCAAAATAGATAATTATAATTAATGTTTTTGTTGTGTCACATAAGTCTCCATGACTTAAATGGCAATAAAATATTCTGAATCTGAATTACACACACACACACACACACACACACCACACACACACACACGAACCGTCATAGTGCAGTGGTTAGAGCCTTGGATTACGGACTGGAAGGTCGTGGGCTAGAGATTTTTTGGACTCTGGCTGGCTCCAACCCAGAGTAAGTGTGCTGTGGGTTCGCTGGGAAGGCTGGGCCCACACAGTCGAGCTTCATCCACTTTAGGAATGCCATTGTGAGAGTGTTGCTCAAATTACCTGACAAACATTGCAGTTGTCTATACCTCTCAGGCCTGGTTGACGCCTGCGGATATATCATGATAGTATATGCAGAGTACAACCCTGTCAAGTAGTCTCAAAGCACGTGCAATTCCATAGCAGAATCAGTATGTCATCCTCATTATCATTGATCATCATCATCATCATCATCATCATCATCAGACCCGTGACCTTGGCGGTCGTGGGGGAGACATGAAAGACGATGCCGTGGTAAGCCTCCTCCATCCATCTCGGTCCTCGGCTCTGCGCAGTAGTGCCGAGTCATTCATCCTGGTCCATTCTCTCATGTTGTCCATCCATGACTTGTTCTGTCTTCCCCTCCTTCTGCCACCTTCGAGTGTTCCCTGCAGTACTGTTTTGGGCAGAGTGTTGTGGCGGGTGACGTGGCCGAACCATGTCAGCTTTTTCCTCTTGACGATGGTGAGAAGGGGTTCCTGTGGACCTGCCAGCCGTGTTATTTGACTTTTGACAAATTCATTGGTCTTTCGTTCTCCTCAGGATATGCCCAGTAGTTTTTCTCTGGGCATTTTGTTTCGAATGACTGGATTTCGCTTTGCTGTTCAGCAGTCAATGTCCAGGTTTCACTTCCGTACAGCAGGATCGACTGAATTAGGGCTTTGTAGAGCTTTAGTTTGATTGGGAAAACTGATCTCTTTACTTTTCCATATGGTGGTGAGTTTTGTCATGGAAGATGTTGCCATGGCTATTTCTGACTTTGATTTCTGTCGTCGATCGCCCGTCGCTTTGTGAGTGTAGCGCCGAGGTATTTAAAAGCGTCTACCTCCTCCAGTTGTTGGCCGTTCATGTAAATTTTAGCGGTGGCATTGCTCTGCTGTTCACAAGTACTTTACTTTTCTCCGAGCTCACCTCCATCCCATATGCTCCAGCTCTGTTCTCAAGTCTGGTCGTAAGATCTTGCAGCTCTGTGTTACTTCCGCCCATGAGGTCAATGTCATCGGCAAACCGTAAGTTGTTGAGGGGTCTGCCGCCAATGGAGATGGTAGGGTGGAAGTCATGGAGGGTCTCTCTCATGATGTTTTCCAAGAACAGATTGAACAGGACTGGAGATAACAGGCATCCTTGTCGGACCCCAACTGTGGTTTTGAAAGTAGTCTCCGACCTGATTGTTCCAGAAAGGAACTGCACTGCTTGCAGTGTGTATAGTGTTGAATGGTTTGCACTAGTCTTCTTCAATGCCAACATTCTGAGGACCTGCCACAGGCCTTCGTGCCATACTCTGTCAAAAGCTTCTTGAAGTCGATGAAGTTGTGGAACAGGTCTCTCTGATGTTGAAGATGTTTTTCCATCATGATGTGGCAGTTTAAAAATCTGTTCGATTGTGCTCCTGCCTGCCCTGAACCCAGCTTGTTCCTCTGCAAGGTGTTTCTTCTGCTCCTCTTGAGTCGATTCAAAATAACTTTGAGCATGATCTTGCTGGCATGGCTGATGAGGCTGATTGTTCTATAGTTTTGGCAATGGCGTAAATTCCCCTTCTTGGGCAGGGGTATGATGAGTGATTGTGTCCATTCTGTTGGCCACTGTTTTGTCTCCCAAATCTTCTGACACATAGCTGTAACATATGTGATGACTGTTTCGCCACCATGCTTGAGCAGCTCTGCTGGTATATTGTCTGCTCCTGGGGACTTTCCTACTGGTAAGCTGCGGATGGCTTCTTCCACTTCTTCCCTCAGTATAGGTAATGGCGAGGTGCTCTTGATGTTGCTGCTTTCTCTTCTATTATGCTCTTGTCAGGTTGTATTGGGTAGTTGTACAGTTCTTGACAATATTCAGACCACCTGTTTCAATGCAGCTGAGCTTTCTGTAGGTTTCCGGAGCTGTCTTCAATGACTGATGATTTGGTTTGAAGTGGTTTTGTTGAGTTCTTCAGGGTGTCGTATGCCTTTTTACTGTTGCCACTTTCATGTTTTTTTCGATTCATCACATTGATCACTGATCCACTTCTCTCTGGCCTTTAACATTGACTTCTTCACGAGATTGTTGGCCTCCGGTATTCTTTAGGGTTGGAAGACCTGGTTGGTTTCAGTGCTCTTCTTGTATCGCAGAGGTCCAAGATGTCATTGGTAGTCCATGGCTGGTGTTTATTCCTCTGACGACCGAGTACCTCCTCTGCTGTTTCTCGGACTGCCTCATTGAAGTTGTTGGTGAGGTCATTGATGTCATTGTCCAGGAGGGTTAATGCAGCAAAACGTCCGCCAAGCTTAGCTTGGAAGATCTCCTCGACATCTGGATCTTTCAGTTTGTCCACGTCAAATTTGATACGTGGGTTTGCAGGCTGTTTGTTTTTCTTCAGCTTCATTTTGAATACCAGCATCATCATACAGTATTTTAAAAAATGTCTTTTATTTGGTGGCCCCAGTTGCTCTGGTCTCATGATGACCTCATCATATTTGGTTTCCAATACACTTCTGTTCCTGTGGTGAGTTTGTGATAAAGCCTTTTAGGGTTGGAGGTTCACGGGGAATAGTCGTTGGAGGGACATTGTGGTGGTTGTCACCTAGAGTGGGTGAGTCGCTCAGTCTGGCTCCGCGACTGAGTAATACTATCATTGATAGGAAGCTTAGTAGGTGGTGTCCTGTGTATGTTACCTTAGGTCAGGCACCACTGAACACCACCAATGTGACCTAGCAACAGTGCAGGGCTCCTCTCGCTGGTGGCTTCACGGTGGACTGATATTGATGAGCTCCATGTGGACTTCCGACCCAGAGGATGCGACATAACGAATCTGGGTATGGATGAGGCGGGAAATTGGAATGAGCAGAGGAACAGAAGGCGAGGAACATCACAGAAGTTGAGGCAGCAAAAAACAACACACACATGTACGTACACACACACACACACACACACGTATGTACGTACACACACACACACACACACACACACACACACACACACACACACACACACACAGAGATAAAAGGCAGGGCATTCCTTTATCCCCCTTCAAACAAAGCGAGCACTGGTCTATTTTGTTTTTGTTTCCGTTACTGAATGGAGGGAACCAATCAGAAAATACATCTGTATGAACAAGATCTTTTTGCTTCCTCCTGTTGTTTTCCCTGCTACTCTTTGTGACGTCATGTCAGCTGCTGTACTATATTTAGCTGGATTCTGATCTTGTTTAATGTGTTTTACCCTACTTCCTGTTCTGGGTCGGAAGTCCACAGGCAGCCATTAGAGTCAACAATGACATCAGTCAATATAGACCAATCTGCAGGGGTGTGAGGCAGGGCTGCGTGTTCTCGCCTGATTTATTTAATGTATATAGTGAAATAATTCTACGAAATATTGAGAATCATGAGGGAATTAGTGTAGGTGGCCACAACATCAACAACCTGAGATATGCAGATGACACAGTCCTTATCGCCGACTCTGAAGAAAAACTGCAAAAGATTTTAACAACAGTAACAGACGAAAGCGAAAAGAAAGGATTACAGCTCAATGCAAAGAAGACAGAATGCATGGTGATCTCGAAAAAAGCTGTTATACCACAATGCAACATAGCCTGTAAAGGAGAGAGAATCAGACAAGTAAACACCTTTAAATACCTTGGTTGTACTATCACCCCGGACGGCATGTGTGACACAGAAATCAAGAAGAGAATCGGCCAATCTAAGGCAACTTTTAACAACATGAAATGCATTTTTACCAACAGTAAGATACGCCTCAAGACAAAGATCCATGTTTTGAGAGCCTACGTATGGTCCATTCTTCTGTACGGATGTGAGTGCTGGACCCTAGCCAAGGACAAAGAACAGCGACTAGAAGCAGTGGAGATGTGGTTCATCCGGAGAATCATGAAAGTCTCATGGACAAAAAGAAAAACAAATGCAGAAGTAATGGAAATGACTGGGTACAAGAGATCCCTTCTCAACACCATCAGAGAAAGACAGCTCAAATTTTTCGGCCATATAATCAGGGCTGACGGACTAGAGAAACTGTTATGGAGTGGCAAAATCTGTGGAAACAAGAGCAGAGGAAGACAACGCACAAAATTCACAGACAGCTTAAACAAATTCGCAACGAATAAAGAGGGCACCAACAATGATCTCATGAGAGGGACCGAGAACAGGGAAGAATGGAGAGCCATGATCGTCGATGTCTGCATGACCAGACCGGACACTTGAAGAAGAAGAAGACCCTACTTCTTTGCCTATGATAAATGCATACTAGTTTAGCAGAACAACAGCAAAACACAGACGAAGTGGAAGTGTTTGTCATTGTTGGGACTTGAATAAGGTCTATTTCAAACAAACCCATTGAGACTCAAAGGATCCCTATCTTTAAAACAATGGCAAATATAGTGTATGAAATTGTTCCTTGTTGCTTCAAAGTGATGGTGATATGTGTGTGTGTGTGGGGGGGGATGGTTGAGACTGATGATAAAAAATTAGACATGTGTACAGAACTGGTCTGTGACATGACGACGAAGGACATTTCTGTGGTACATCGCACCGGAAAAAAATCATCAGGAGGAAAGCCTTGGCCAGTTTTGATCAAAATTACATCTCGGAGATCAAAAAGAGCTCTGATGAAGAAAAGATTTCAGCTCAAGGACAAGCCAGCCTACAGAAACATACATCAACAAAGATCTGACACCAATGGGTGCCAAGCTCCTGCATGTCTGTAAAGACATGAAAGACCACGACGGAAAGATCTTGTGTCACCTGAAAAAGGCCCCTGAAACATCTGGCCCTAACACCATTGTGGCAGTGACAACACCTGACGACCTATTTAAACTTAAAGTGGACAACATTGACTATGGCATGTTTGGGCTTTCTCACCTGGTCCTGCAGTCATCTGCAGAATAGGAACACACCGGAGGATCACAGTGTTTACTTCCAAGTGTGTGTGTCGATCATCATGTTTTTCACAGTAGAAGCCCAGCAAGTATGACACAGATTTTGTCACGTGTAGACGAGCTCATTCTTTCTTCTATAACACCTTCCTCTGCTTTAACATCTTCAAGTTTAACGTTAGCCTTCTGCACAAGCTTTTCATGGCATGATAAAGCCTTAAGCAGTGTTCCAACATTGTAAGAAATCCTGCTGTTTCTTCATGTTGTTCTTCAGTTCATTGTGTATTTGACTCTGCCTTGTATTCTAATAATAATAATAATAAATGGAATATATATATAGCGCTATATCTTACAAAAACAAATCAAAGGCTTGAATTCATCCTACTCTTACACATACATCACGTTACAATTAATAGTTTTTACAAATTCAAATGTATACACACTCACGGACGCACGCACGCACGCACGCACGCACGCACGCACCACGTCAATATAGACCAATCTGCAGGGGTGTGAGGCAGGCTGCGTGTTCTCGCCTGATTTATTTAATGTATATAGTGAAAATAATTCTAAGAAATATTGTGAGAATCATGAGGGAATTAGTGTAGGTGGCCACAACATAAACAACAACCTGAGATATGCAGATGACACAGTCCTATCCCGACTCTGAAGAAAAACTGACAAAAGATTTTTAACAACAGAAGACAGGAACGAAAGCGAAAGAAAGTTTAAGCTCAATGCAACGAATACAGAATGCATGTTGGGTACTCGAAAAAAGCTGTTATACCCCAATGCAACAATATCCTGTAAAGTAGGAGAATCAGACAAGTAAACACCTTAAAATACCTTGTTGTACTATCACCCCGGAGAACGTGCAAGTTTACCATAAATCAGAAGAGAAATCGTCAAGTCTAAGCAACTTTAACAACATGAAATGCATTTAATACCAACAGTACGATAAGCCCAAGACAAAGATCCATGGTTTGAGAGCCTACCGTAGGTCCATTCTTCTGTACGATTGAGTGCTGGAGCCCTAGCCAAAGACGACAGAACAGCGACTAGAAGCAGTGGAAATGTGGTTCAATCCGAGAAACATGACAATCCCATGGACAAAAAGACAAAACTAATGCAGAAGTAATGGAAATGGCTGGTACAAGAGATCCCCTTCTCAACACCATCAGAGAAAGACAGCTCAAATTTTTCGGCCATATAATCAGGGCTGACGGACTAGGGATAAACTGTTAGAGTGGCAAAATCTGTGGAAACAAGAGCAGAGGAAGACAACGCACAAAATATCACAGACAGCTTAAATAAACAAATTCGCAACGAATAGAAGAGGGCACTAACAATGAGCTCATGAGAGGGACCGAGAACAGGGAAGAATGGAGAGCCATGATCGTCGATGTCTGCAGGACCAGACCGGACACTTGAAGAAGAATATATATATATATTTAAGATTATATAGCTTATCTTATATATATGGAGAGAGAGAGGTGGTAATGTGTGAAATCAATACAATAATTTAAGCAGCATCTAGAGCAAAAATCCTATTGAATAACCATCTTGGTTGAGGTCGCGGGTTCGATCCCCGCTCGGCTCGGTGTTGTGCCCTTGGGAAAGACACTTTACTCCTATTTTCCTCACTCCACCCAGGTGTACAAGTGGACCAGCTCTGCTGGGGAAGTATCAGCGACAGACTAGCGTCCTTCACAGGGGTGGTTAAGAAAACCATCAGTTTTCGCTTAACGCTACAGAAACCAGAGATAAGCTCCCTCTAGTGGGCCTTCTGGCTCGAAATAACATACTTTTTTGTGTCTGGAAACACGGCTTCATCTGGAGTTTTAAACCATGAAGAAGAAGAGAAGATGAATAAGAAAAGAAAAAAAAAAGAGAAGAACAAAGAAGAAGAAGAAAGGAAGATAACAAGAACAAGAAGAAGAAGAAGAAGAATACTAAATGGAATTTTGTATAGGCGCTAATCAATGCGAAGAAAGACAATCAGAGCGCTTGCACTCAACATATACTATAGTCATTGCAGCCAATAACTAATAACACTTAAGCAATATTCAAATGTACGTACCTACACACATACCACACACACACACCACACAAACACACACACACACACACACACACAAACACACACAAACACACACACACACACACACACACACACACAGAGGTTGTAGGCTTTGTCAGGGTAATGGGATTTGGGCTGTTGAAGGCAGGGGCAGTTTTGAGATGAAAGAGGAGGGACAAAGTTAGGTTTGAAATAAGTATGTCTTGAGGCTGGATTTAAATGTATCCTAAGTAGGCTTTTGTCCAAGAGAGAGAAGAAGGTTGCTCCAGATGGATAGACCAGAAGTAGAGAAAGAGCAACGACCAACAGTGGATTTTGGTTGAATCTAGGTATTCGTAAGCCCAAGGTATCTGCAGCAGAGCCGAGGGAACGAGAAGGAGTGTACAGGTGAAGACTTTCACAGAGGTATGAGGGTACTGTTTGGTGGAGACATTTGTAAAAGAGGGTACTGATCTTATAATTTACTCTCTGTGGCACAGGCAACCAGTTGAGAGATCGCAAGAGATGAGTAATGTGTTCAGATTTTTTTTTCTGAGGACTAGTCGAGCTGCAGAGTTTTGTATACGTTGAAGGGATTGGATAGATGTTGCTGGCAGACCATCTAAAAGAGAATTGCAATAGTCCAGACGTGAGAGAATGAGAGACACAACAAGTTTGGATGTTGCATCAGTGGACAGGTACTTTCAAATTGCACTAATACGCCGTAATTGATAGTAGCACGACTGGCAGGTCTGGGTGATGAATTTTTGCATAGACAGTGTGTTTTCGATAACAACTCCTAGATACTTCACAGCAGTGGATAGAGGGACTGATGTATTGCCGAGTTCTATTGAAGTTGTTGTAATGAAAGAGAGTTTGTGTTTGGTCCCTACAAGCATGGCTTCAGTTTTATCTGCGTTGAACTGTAACTTGTTTTGTATCATCCAGTTTTGGATATCTTGAAAGCAGTAGGCCATATTTGTCAAGAGAGAAGGCAGATTTTCAAGTGTAATGCTACTTTGAATCTGAGAGTCATCTGCGTAAAAATGATAGTTGATATGATGACGGTTTATCATATGTGATAGTGGAGCAGTATAGAGAGTGAAAAGAACAGGGCCGAGAACTGATCCCTGCGGGACACCACATTCCAGTTTGGCAGGTATTGACTGTATCTTGTTTACCGCAGCTGTCTGGAATCGGTCAGTGAGGCATGAACTGAACCAGGAGAGGGCTGTGCCAGTAACACCGAATGTTTTTTGAAGATGGGAGAGAAGAATTGAATAGTCAATAGTGTCAAAGGCTGCAGGTAAGTCGAGTAGAGTGGGAATGGAGATTTTCCCCGAGTCAGAAGCAAGTAGAAGTGTGTTTAAGGTATGGACTATGGTAGTTTCAGTACTATGGTTGACGCGATATGCAGACTGAAACTCAGGAAAAAGACTGTTGGAGAGAAGGGGGTTATTGAGCTGTTTTAGAACTACTTTTTCAAGGACTTTAGAGATGAACGGTAGGTTAGAAACAGGTCTATAACTCTTCAGAATGTTAGGGTCAAGGTCATGCTTTTTGAGTAGAGGTGTAACTATTGCAATTTTGAGAGATGATAGAACATTTCCTGAAACAAGAGATGAGTTCGCTATTTTCGTGATAGCGGGTATAAGTTGTGGTAGGCACTGTACGAAAAGAGAAGCAGGTATGGGATCAAGGTCACATGATTTTATAGTCATTCCTTTCCGTGATTTCTTTCTCATTCGTTGAATGAAAGAAAAGGAGAGGAGTACCAGAGAATTGGGGATCAGGAAGTCCAGGCTGGAAAGAGTCTGACTCAATCTGGAACGAATGTTACGGATATTGTCAGAAAAGAATGCAGAAAATATAGAAGGAAGTTCAGAGTGGTTGTGGATGGAAGGCAGAGGGCTTGCCTTCACAGATCCAAGGAGAGTGGACGTGAGGGAAAAGAGAGATTTCATTGACGTGGCATCAAGAACTTGAGAAGAGTAGTACTTTGTTTTTTTCTGAAGGAATTAAAGATTTGACTTTGTTTATCTGTTTTCGGAAGAGCTGCTTGATTTCCGTTTTTGTTTTTGCCACTGCCGCTCTAGTTGCCTGCGTTTGCGCTTTGCAACCAGGATGTCATGGGTGTACTATGGTGCACAGGGCCTATCAGGCAGGAGACGGTCAGTGGGAGGTGCATGCTCATCAAGCAGTTGATTGAGAACAGTATGGTAGTGTTTCGAGTGGTCAGTGTTGTCAGAGGTTAGTGATAGGCATTCAGCAACTTGTGTGGAGAAGGTTTCAATATTTATGGCCTTGAGATTGCGACGGGTGACACATTTCTT
>CM054134.1:65940251-66050156 GCA_028751875.1 Rapana venosa | reverse complement strand
TACCATGCCCCTAATGAAAGCTAAGATTAGTGCAATAGATTTTACAAACACATTTTGTACTCTCAGGTGCAGGATTTTTGCGGACCAAAACATCCTGACATCCGCGATTTAGAGGATTGCTCGATGGAGAGACTAAATAGACCTCTGACTATTATGAACAATGCTCTTGCTTTCTTACTGCATATTTTGGTTCCTTATGTGGAAATAAAACCTTATAGGAAGCTCTTTATTGGACAACAGTAATGGCATGTGGGTTTAAAGGAAAAGCATTTACAAATATCCCATTGTGCCACTTGTTATCAGCTACACCATGAGTGGTAGTTTGATTTTGAGTCTTTTTGGACACACACACACACACACACATACATACATACATACATACATACATAATATATATATATATATATATATATATATATATATATATATATATATATATATATATATATATATATATATATATATTGTATGCAGGCAAACATGCATGCACACAGTGTACAACAACAAAATCCCAGTACTGCACAATGGTGATGCACTCTCCCTCAGAGCAGTAGCCTGGACTTTATGTAGAATGCTAATGCAGTGCAATGTAATCTACATTGTAATGTAATGTGATATTATGGCATACATTTGTTTAGTAACTACACAAAATAAGCATGAATATATTCATATATTCAGGTTATATTCATGTTAAAAAGAAACAAACCTGAAAAAGAATTATGATACATGTTATAAAGAGAGCACCAATTAATTTTTATAGGTCAAGAGAGTCCTAAACAGGTCAAACCTTGCCTTATGTAGGAAGAATGCAATTGTTGTCTATTAACTTAAGCAATAATAACAGACACAATTATCTTTTTTGACATCCCAGGTATTTTCTAAGAATAAGTAAAGAGAGTTAAATTGAAATAAGAAAGTATGAAGAGGTAAGAGGGAAATGTGAGCCCTGTTTCCTTCAAAAGACTTGACCTACTTTAGCTGTTCTCAATAAAATGGCTGTTTTTATTCACAAAAACTAGTTCAGATCAGCTTGTGATCCAGAAACAATTGTTGTTATTTCATGGCTGAGCAAAGAGCGCTTGGAGATGAAAGACACCAACAAACAGATGAAAAAATCAATTTGAACTGAATTTGACCTAATTTTAGCTGACCTTCTTAATTGATGTCCAACAACAAACTAAAGTAACAGTTTGTTATGTCAAATGCAAGGTCAGAATTGACACAATGCAGTCTTTAGATACTTTAGCACTCAATGTTTACATGCACACCTATCAAAAAGGAGTACGACATACTGACCTAATTAAATGTAACGCCACACCTTCCAGAGGTCACGCCAATCCTGTTTCCCTTTCTTATATGATTTAGAAGGGATTTAGGTACCCACATGCCAAATTTTACACTTCTAACCAGAAATGCACAATAGGTGACATATTCTCTCCTTACCTGCCTGGCTATTATGGTATAAACTGGCAAAATAAAATGTAATGGATCATGAATATGTTTGACAATGTAAAATCTTGTGTTTTTGTTAATGATGGAACCTGTTCAGACTATTTCAAAAGTTTTACTGGTGTCCGTCAAGGGGATAGTTTTTCTCCTGTTTTGTTTTCTATGCTTCAGAATGATTTAGAACAATATTTGACAGATATAAAATGTTTGCCATTGAATATTCAACTCTAATCGAATGGAAAAAATGTTAACCAGCTATGCCAAACTTTTAATTTTGCTATATGCCGATAATACTATGTTATTCTCTAATACAAAGGAATGGTTGGTTACAAGATGCTTTAGACAATTTATATGTTTACTGTTCTCGGTAAAAACTTGTTGTGAATCCAGTGAAAACAAAAATCATGGTAATCGGCCGCAATAGATCTGGAAACATGTTTAGGTATGGTAGAAAAGTGTTGGAAGTTGTTAACAGTTTTAAATATTTAGGAAATGACTTCAGTAAGAGTGGTAGTTTTGCGAAATGCAAGAAAAATGCTTATGATAAAGCTTCTAAAGTTGTTTAGTGTGATAAGGACTGCACGGCAAAAAGAACTACCTATACATGTGACACTTGATTTATTTGATAAAATCGTTGTACCTGTTTAGTTGTATGGATGTCAAATTTGGGGATATGAAAACCTAGTAATAATTGGTAAGTTTCAGTTGAGATTTTTAAAGTACATTTTTCGTTTGAAGAGTACAACGTCAACTTTGCTAGTATATTGAGAAACAGGCAGATATCCCTTGTCTATTTTGGTCTGTTCGAATGGTTCGTTTCTGGATGCAGCTGCTTGACATTCAGTCTGAAAAGCTATCGTCAAAAGTTTATCAGATGATGAAATATTTACATGACAAATCTTTGTTTCAATCATCATGGCTAAATAAGGTACAAAATATTTTAGTACAAAGCGGATTTGACTGTTTGTGGGAGAGACAGTTTTATTTAAGTATTAATTCTACAAGTTCACATATCAAAGCATTTTTAACAGAAAATTTTGTTAATGAATGGAGAACTGAGCTGTGGAATGAATACTAGTAGATGCCTTTGTTATAAAAACTATAAGATCGATTTTGGTATGGAAAAATATATAACTGGTCTACCAGATGTATATGTTTATGCTCTTATGAAATTTCGTTGTAGCGGTCACAATCTTCTGATTGAGGTTGGACGTTTCCATAATATACCATATGTTAAAAATGCAATATGTCTGTTTTAGGAGATGAATTTCATTTTATCATGGAATGTCCCCACCTCAAACATTTACGACAAGATTTCATTCCCGGACATTTTCTTCAGTTATAATTTCTGTAGGCAAATGAGATGCAAATCTCGAAAAGTTCTCCTGTCGCTCTCAAAATTCATAAGATTTGCAGGCATTTCTTGAAATTGCACTTGTCTTTCACAAGTGTAGGTTGTGTCATTTAAAGAAATCCGTATACTTTAAAAATAGTCTTGAGACTTTGATACTGTTTGCGTATTATTTTGCGATGAACTTTTGCTTTTCAGTTCCAGTTTCAGTTTTGGATGTATTGCTGTTAGGTCTATTCTGTTGTAATCCTCCATACCCCCAAAAGGGTGAAAGGAATTAAATCTTGAATCTTGAATCTGTGTGTGTGTTGGTGTGTTGTGTGTGTGTGTGTGTGTGTTGTTGTGTGTGTGTGTGTGTGTTGTGGTTTTGTGTGTGTGTGTGTGTGTGTGTGTGTGTGTGTGTGTGTGTGTGTATGTGTGTGTGGTGTGTTGTGTTGGTTGTGTCGTGTCGACTCTGCTGTTCAAAAGAAGATGACTAAAATCTGTGCCATTGACTGAGTCTAGATGGCAGGCCATCAAGATCTGGAGTCTGCTGCAATGTGTGACCTACTGCTCATCCAGAACGAACTCTATACCCCTTGTCTTTGATGCCCACAGTTTTCTGTATCACTGTGCAGTAACAGGTTCAGGAAAAGACTGTTTAAACATGGGAGCGATTGATGAAAATCTCCATTTTCTGTGAAATGGTAGGTTGTTCGAGACGTGATAGCCTTGTGGTTAAAGAGATGCATTCGTGATCTGCTGACCCGGGTTCGATTCTCGTTCAAGAGGATTTTTCCTCTGGAGTTAATATCAATGCCGACTCCACTCTCCCCAAAAGTCCTTCGGATGAGACTATAAACACGGGACGTGTGCGAACGCATGCAGAACATCTTGTGCACACGTTAAAACCAGCTCCGCTTTTTGGAAGAGTAGGCCATTGTGTGCCAGTGGGAACGAATGACAAAATTTACAAAACTGCATACACACGGGGACCGGATGAAAAAGCACATGAGTGCTTATTCCATTATCCTCGAAATAAAAGAATAAACTCTCTCTCTCTCTCCTCTCTCTCTCTCTCTCTCTCTCTCTCTCTCTCTCTCTCTCTCTCTCTCTCTCTCTCTCTCTCTCTCTCTCTCTCATCTCTCTCTCTCTCTCTCTCTCTCTCTCTCGAACGCCCAATGACCTTGTGTATGGAGAGCTTGGTAGATTTCCCATATATATTAACTCATACCTAAAATGTATTAAATACTGGTTAACATTGACTCGTATGGATGAATGTAGAATCCCTTTAAAAGCATATGGAGTGTTGTATAATTTAGACAGAAATGGTAAGAAAACTTGGGTTACGAGTGTTCGTGAGTGCTTAAATTCATATGGATTTTCTTTTGTATGGGATAATCAAGGAGTACAGTGTATCTCAGCCTTCTTAAAAAGTTTCAAACAAAGGCTTATAGATTGCAGATGGCAAAATTGGCATGAACATATGTATAACAGTGACAGATTTGCTCAATATAGGCTGTTTAAAACATCTTGTTTCAAAGAAATGTATATTGACATTAAAATAAATCGTTATGTTAAAAGTGCTCTTACTAAATTTAGGTTTGGTGTTTCAGATATTGCATGTCACCGAAATAGATACCAGAACAGAACTGAAGATGAACTGAAATGCCGTTTATGTCATAGTGCAATAGAAGACGAAATTCATTTCTTGTTTTGTTGTCCAGCCTTACACGATCTTAGGATGCAATTCATTAGACCAAAATATTACAATGAGCCTTGTAACTTTAGGGTAAATGTCTTTTGTCAACAAAACATGAGACAACTTTAACAAATCTTGCCATGTATGTTTATCATGCATTGAAAAGGGTAAATACTGCACTATCGTAATATTAGAAATGCATACTTATTTGTTGCAACTTTAAGTTGACTGTGGATAGCTGGGAATATGTTGTGGTTTTTGTTGTTTATGATGATGTGTAACCCCCTTCAGAAAGGGGCCATGGCCTAAAATCTGAATAAACTGTTCGCATTCGCATTCCCATTCTCTCTCTCTCTCTCTCTCTCTCTCTCTCTCTCTCTCTCTCTCTCTCTCTCTCTCTCTCTCAGTCAACTGGTAATCTATCATTAGAGCATCTGAAGTTATTCTGAGGATAAAGATAACAATATGGTAAACAAGAAAATTCAATAGTTGTACTTTTCCTCTCCAAAATTAATTTCGAAATATTTGCAAGAGCAGCATGTGATTTAATTTTACATTGTAATTTGAGATGTAAATGTGTTACTGTTTTGACATTGCTACACGAGTACTGATATTTGAAAAACGTAGATGGCTATCTTCAAAAACAATGAAAACACTCTCTTCAAATTTGTTTTAACGTGCTAATGCACCATGAAAACACAGTTAGTGTGTGGCTATGTAAATGGTGTGTAAAAAAATGAAAATGAATTGATATTCTGAAAACTGCGTCGAAAATTATTAGCACCAAATTAAACCAAAATGAAGCAATTTGCCCTTTTGCTATTCCAAAGGGAAAAAGTATGCAACAATTGTACGCTTGAAATTGGTGATAAAATTCTCTTCAATAGGGAATTTATTTTCGTATAGAGTGCTATCTATATGTTAATTTCCGAACAATGTATTTCTTAAAACGCTTTCTAACACCAACTTTTTAACCGCAAGTAACGTTTATAACTTATGAATTAGTTTACATATTCTTGCGCCAAAGATAGTTTATGATGTCTTACCCTAAAAGACAGTTTGCAATTTCTTATCTCAAAGATAGATTGAAATTTCTTACCTCAAAGACAGTGTATGACTTCTAATTCCAAAACATTTTATAAGTTTGTACCCCAAAGACAGCTGTTAATTTCTTGCCTTGAAAACTGTTGGTCATTTCTTGCCCAAAGACACTTTATACTTTTTTTGTCCCCAAACAATTATCTCTTACCCCAAAGACGATTACCTTTTTGTCATCTGATGTCTTCTTTTATTTGGAAAGAAAGTGTCAAATGTCCAAATATAGTAGACTGTTTTGAGTTGTTCATTTAGCTGATTTACATTCTGCAGTGAACTAATTTGGGAGGAAACCGTTGAAGTTATTGTATTATGTTATCATAAATGTGTGAGGAAACCGGTGAAAATATTGTATTCCGTTGGCATAAATGTGAGGAAACCGTTGAAAATGTATTCTCTTGTCATTAATGTGTGAAGAAACCGTTGAAACTTATGTATTACGTTGTCATGAATGTGAGGAAACCGGTGAAAATATTGTATTCTGTTGTCATAAATGTGTGAGGAAACCGTTGAAAATGTATTCCGTTGTCATAAATGTGTGAAGAAACCTTTGAAATTAATGTATTACGTTGTCATGAATGTGAGGAAACCGGTGAAAATATTGTATTCTGTTGTCATAAATGTGTGAGGAAACCGTTGAAAATGTATTCTGTTGTGAATAAATGTGTGAAGAAACCGTTGAAAATTAATATATTATGTTGTCATAAATGAGTGAAGAAACCGGGGAAAATTAATGTATTCTCTTGTCATAAATGTGTGAGGAAAACGTTGAAAATTAATGTATTCTGTTGTCATAAATGTGAGGAAACCGGTGAAATTAATGTATTCTGTTGTCATAAATGTGTGAAGAAACGGTGAAATTAATATATTATGTTGTCATAAATGTGTGAATAAACCGTTGAAATTAATGTATTACGTTGTCATGAATGTGAGGAAACCGGTGAAAATATTGTATTCCGTTGTCATAAATGTGTGAAGAAACCGTTGAAAATGTATTCTGTTGTCATAAATGTGTGAAGAAACCGTTGAAAATTAATATATTATGTTGTCATAAATGTGTGAAGAAACCGTTGAAAATTAATGTATTCGGTTCTCATAAATGTGTGAGGAAACCGGTGAAACTAATGTATTCTGTTGTCATAAATGTGTGAAGAAACCGTTGAAATTAATGTATTACGTTGTCATGAATGTGAGGAAACCGGTGAAAATATTGTATTCCGCTGTCATAAATGTGTGAAGAAACCGTTGAAAATGTATTCTGTTGTCATAAATGTGTGAAGAAACCGTTGAAAATTAATATATTATGTTGTCATAAATGTGTGAGGAAACTGTTGAAAATTAGTGTATTCTCTTGTCATAAATGTGTAAAGAAACCGTTGAAAATTAATGTATTCTGTTGTCATAAATGTGTGAGGAAACCGGTGAAATTAATGTATTCTGTTGTCATAAATGTGTGAGGAAACTGTTGAAATTAATGTATTCTGTTGTCATAAATGTGTGAAGAAACCGGTGAAATTAATGTATTCTGTTGTCATAAATGTGTGAAGAAACCGGTGAAATTAATGTATTCCGTTGTCATAAATGTGTGAAGAAACAGATGAAATTAATGTATTATGTTGTCATAAATGTGTGAAGAAACGGTGAAATTAATGAATTCTGTTGTCATAAATGTGTGAAGAAACCGGTGAAATTAATGCATTCTGTTGTCATAAATGTGTGAGGAAACGATGAAATTAATGAATTCTGTTGAATGTGTGAAGAAACCGTTAAAATTAATGTATTACGTTGTCATGAATGTGAGGAAACCGGTAAAAATATTGTATTCCGTTGTCATAAATGTGTAAAGAAACCGTTGAAAATGTATTCTGTTGTCATAAATGTGTGAAGAAACCGTTGATAATTAATATATTATGTTGTCATAAATGTGTGAGGAAACTGTTTTTTTAAATTTATTTATTTATTTTATTTATTTATTTTGTTTTCTTCTTTTATATCGAGGATAATGGAAGAAGCACTTATGTGCTTTTTTACATCCAGTCCCCGTGTGTATACGGTTTTGTAAATTTTGTCATCTGTTCCCACCGGCACACAATGGCCTACTCTTCCGAAAAGCGGAACAGTTGAAAATTAATGTATTCGGTTGTCATAAATGTGTGAGGAAAACGTTGAAAATTAATGTATTCTGTTGTCATAAATGTGTGAGGAAACGGTGAAAATTAATGTATTCTCTTGTCATAAATGTGTGAGGAAAACGTTGAAAATTAATGTATTCTGTTGTCATAAATGTGTGAGGAAACCGGTGAAATTAATGTATTCTGTTGTCATAAATGTGTGAGGAAACTTGAAATTAATGTATTCTGTTGTCATAAATGTGTGAAGAAACCGGTGAAATTAATATATTATGTTGTCATAAATGTGTGAAGAAACCGTTGTCATGAATGTGAGGAAACCGGTGAAAATTAATGTATTCGGTTGTCATAAATGTGTGAAGAAACCGTTGGAAATTAAATGTATTATGTTGTCATAAATGTGTGAGGAAACTGTTGAAAATTAATGTATTCTCTTGTCATAGAGCTTGTTCCATTTACACCACTATAGGCCTCAGCCTTCCCTCTGAATCAACATACTGTACTGTTCATTTCACAGTAGGTTTGGTCACAAGGGGGATTTCTTTTGGTATGCTTCCTTTGATGAGTTTTTTGTTTGTTTGTTTGATAAGCGGGTTGGTTGGTTGGGTGGGTGGGTGGTTGGTTGGCTGGTTAGTTGATTGACTGGTTTGTTTGTTGTTTGGTTGGTTGGAAGGCTGGTTTCTATCCCCCATTCGGAATACCGGGAGATAACATAGATATAGATAACATCCTTACCGTCTGGAATATCTGTGCTAGATATTTTCCCGGTTTATCACTCTCTTTGTCTCTGTCTTTTTCTTTACCTTTCTAGGCCTATTATAATTATGGTATCAGCGCTGCGATGTAATTTTTTTCTATGACATGTTATTACGACGTTAGAACTGTTTGTGTTTTTAAACATTTGAAACATAGAAAAAGATGGTTTTTATTATCTTAAACGGTGTTTAATATTTTCATAGAATAGATTATTAAGTTAATTGATTTTTGTCTTATCATACAATGTGTTATAACAATTTGGTTATGTCATAAAAATGTGTGTGCTTGCGTGCGAATGTGCCCAATGTGTGTGTGTGTGTGTTTGTGTGTGTGTGTGTGTGTGTGTGTGTGTGTGTGTGTGTGTTGTGTGTGTGATGCGTGTGCATACTGGCACGCGCAGGAATGCATGCGATTTTATTATGGCGAGTTTGTGACTGGCTTGGTATTGCTGATTTTTGATGCTCTGTATGAGTGCTTATGTTCGGATACTGTGTTGTGGCGTTTTTCTGTGATAAAGGTTTTCCTGTTTGCTGCTTCTATGTATGACATGTAACCTACAGCGAAATTTCTCTATTTGTAAGATAAAGTATTTGAATTGTGAATTGTGAAATCCTCTCTCCCTGTTGCTGTTTTCTGCCTTTCTGGTCCATTCTCCTGCCTTTCTGCATAATTGTATGTCTGACAAACTTTAACCTCTTTTTTAAAGACGTTTTATGACATTTTTCCTGATTTCTTTTGCTCTGGCAACCAGGTAGTGAAATTGTAAACGCTGGGATGGGCGCAGGATGTCCATTCTGCAGTATTATTTGCCAATATGACATCTTCATGTATAATTATTTCGTACTTTGAAGTAATTTTTCATTGCCTTTTACGCTTTTATGTAACCTGGGGGTGATAGATTAAGCAGAATGGCTGGATCCTTGGCATGGCCTGGTTTTGGTCTATCTATCTATCTATCTGTCCCGTAGTCTGACGACCGTGGGGGCACCCTCAAAGACTCAACAACCAGTTCCCTCCATTCCTCTCTCTGTTCTGCCTTTCTCAGGGTTTTGTTGAGTTCTAGGCCTGTCCATTCGCTGATGTTATCCTCCCAGCTCTTCCTTGGTCTGCCTCTTCTTCTTCCTCCTTGGACAGTGCCTTGCAAAACTGTCTTTGTAATTCCTTCGGATCTTGTGACATGCCCATACCATTTAAGTTTACGCTTTTTCACGATCGTTAGAAGGTTCTCATAGGGTCCAATGGTTTGCTGGATTCTGTTATGCAAGCTTTCGTTGCTTATGTGGTCTTTGTAGGAGATGCCAAGGAGTCTCCGAAAGCATCTCATCTCCACTGCCTGTACTCTTCTCTCCAAATCTGCAGTCAGGGTCCATGATTCACAGGCATACAGAAATATGGATATGACAAGGGAGCGCATTAGTCTGATCTTGGAGATAAGTGAGATATTTTTATCTCTCCAGATGGTGTTTAGTTTTGACAAAGCTGTTATTGTCTGTGCAGTCCTGCATACTACTTCTGGCTTGGATCCCTGGTCTGATACAATGGCTCCCAGGTACTTGAAGCTTTGAACTGTTTCCAGCTTCTGGTCATTAACCCTGATATCAGTGCTAATGCCGTTGGTGTTATTAGTCATCAGTTTGGTCTTCTCTGCACTGATTTCCATGCCGTATGTTTTGGAGGCCTTATCCAAGTGTTCTGTTAGGCTGGCAAGCTCTTTTTCTGATCCTGCTATTCCATCAATGTCATCTGCGAAGCGAAGGTTTGTGATCGTTCTGCCACCAATGCTGACTGATCCTTCATGATGTTCAGTGCATCAGCCATGATTCTCTCAAGGAAGATGTTGAAAAGAGTGGTGAGAGTAGACAGCCCTGCCTTACTCCAACTGTTGTTCGAAACCATTCTCCAATGTTGTTGTTGTAGTACACTGCACTGGTGGCCTCGCTGTACAGCTGTTTGATGACTCTGATCAGGTTTGCATTGATGCTGTACAAATTCATGGTTGCCCACAAAGCTGCATGCCACACCCTGTCAAATGCCTTCTTAAAATCGATAAATACGTGGTAAAGGTCTTGTTGATGTTGAAGGTACCGCTCACATAGTATTCTGAGGTTGAATATCTGTTCTGTTGTGCTGCGCCCTGCTCTGAAACCTGCTTGTTCCTCAGCAATGATGGTCTCTGCTTGTGGCTTCAGTCTATTCAATATTATCTGCAGCATGACCTTGCTTGGGTGACATATGAGGCTGATTGTGCGGTAATTATGGCATTGTTGTAGATTTCCTTTCTTGGGGAGGGTGATGATGAGTGACTGTGTCCATGGTGTTGGCCATTTTCCTGTCTGCCAGATCTTGTTGCAGATTCTTAGTAGGGCGCTGATCATGGCTTCCCCTCCAGCTTGAACCAACTCAGCTGGAATGTTGTCAGCCCCTGCTGACTTCCCCTTTTTCAGCGATCTGACTGCTGGTTTTGGTAGCCTTTAGAAATGAAATGAATATGGAACTTTGTCATTTAATATTGTTGTTCGTTTGTTTTTTTAGATAGGCGGTGTTGGGTACTTGAAGGGATTAGATGTTGGTTTTAAACTTAAAGTGAATGTTACTGAAGCCACTGAAACTGAATGAGGGTGACAGCTCTGGTATGGTCTTTGTGGTCGGTAAGGCTATCAACAACATGACATAGAAACGGTTGGTTTCTTTTTATTTTATTGTTTGTTTTTGTTGTTTTGTTTTGGGGTTTGGGTTTTTCTCTTTTTAAATTGGGGGGTGGGGGTGGGGGAGGGAGGGTGGGTCGGTTTTTGTTTTTTTTGTGATGAGTGATGATTTCGGTTTTGTGATAGGAAAGGACCTGGTTTGGGGGATGGGGTATTTATCGATCTGTGTTTTTCGGCTATTTCCACAGTTAATATGCAGTGACAAAGTACCACTGCTGTGTCCACACATGTCTGTCTTTTATTTTCTGACCGTTGTCAGACTTTTGTATGTGTGCTTTTCGTAAATATATATCAAGCGCGTCTGAACTAATCTGTCAACTTTTTTTTCATCATAGACTTTCAACAAAGCTTGATTAACCGAAGTATACAGTCATTCTTTGTTACCGTATGGACCGACGTTTTAGGTTGCTTGCTTGCTTGTAATTTTTCTTACACCAACTCGTGCGTACTACTGCATGATTATTTAGAGAACACGTACTTGTTTTATTTAAACATTGTTTTCAGAAAAGTGCTGTGTAATTTGTTAGCTGGTGACAGCAGTATCAACAGATTTTTATCAGGGATATAAAATTCAACGCGAGTTGGAAAAAGACTGAATGAAATAAGTTAAGTTCCTGAATGAAATGAAAATTTTCTGAAGATTTGCTACATAATCTTCATTTTCTAATCAGAATAATAAAGCTAGATAACAGGATCTCCTTAACGCAACTGTCTCCATGATCGAAACAGACAAAACTGTGTCAAGAAAATCCAGTCATCTGATTTACAAACTATAAAATTAACATTTAAAATGCTAACTCAGAAGCTGTTGAAGCTGACAAGAGCACATAAAACCAGATGGGAAAAGTCCACATGTAATTACCAATGAGAAAGGCGCAGAGTATAAAGTCGGTCAATGCACTAACATTGAAGAGATGTTGGTATAATCAAGGACCAGAAACACGGTAACATGAGGATGTGGTTTCGTAAACCAGCACTGCAAGACTTATTCCCAAAACATTTTTTTTATTGGGGTGCTTCTGACAAATATGAATGAATAAAACAAATAAATGCAACAAGCCCGATCAAAATATTTATCAACCTTAATAATAATTTGTTAATAAAAAATAACAACAAGAAACTGTTCAGTTTTTAAGATAGTGTTTTGTTCACACATTCAAGTGAGACAGAGAAGAACAGAGAGACAAAGGAATTGAGATACAGATTGACAGTCAGAGAGGCACGCGCGCGCGCACAGAGAGAGAGAGAGAGAGAGAGAGAGAGAGAGAGAGAGAGAGAGAGAGGGAGAGAGAGAGAGAGAGAGAGAGAGAGAGAGAGAGAGAGATAGAGAGAGAGAGAGAGAGAGAGAGAGAGAGAGAGAGAGAGAGAGAGAGCGAGCTGAAAATGTGAGTACACGTGCGCATGAAATAATAACAAGATCAACCAAATCAGATGATATAACTATATAACTCTATCTAAACAAAGCAAAACCACCCTAGTTATGATGCACAGGTTCGGTCAATATCATCACAACATGAAATGACTCAGACAGATGTCAATATCAGGGTCAAGAGGTCAATGGTCAGTGCAGGGGAAAATAGAGCATAAGTATGACGATTGTTTATATAACATGTTATCAGCTGTTTGGATGATCAACTCAATGCCACTGTTAAAAATTAAACGGTGAAATCAAACTTGCTGAAAACATGAACTAAAATTTCTCAACTAGATTTTCATTTGTAAGCATAGTTGTAACCCATCGAGAAAGCGAGAAGTTAGAAGTCAAGACACTTTAAGTGAACAGACGTAAAATTGAAGACACACAGTGAGAAAGTTAGAAACCGAGAAACGCCAGAAAGCCAGAAAGCCAGAAAATCCAGAAATCGAGAAAGCCAGAAAGCAAAAAATCCAGAAAAAGACAGAGCCATAGAGCCAGACGTCGAGAAAGCCAGAAAAGTCAGAAAGCCAGAAGTTGCCATTTGATTCCTATCGACCCTGAACTTTTCCCACATCCACTCGACTTTACGTGGCAGTCTGGGTGCTAGTCTTTCGTGTGAGACTATAAGGCAAGATCCCTCGTGCAACATATTTGGTGCACATAAAAGAACCCACAACTGCTTGAAAGCTGTCTTGATAAATTCTTTAGAAAAAACTACTTTCATAAGGAATTAAATTCCCTTGTAGACATATTTTAATGGGTGGCGATGCTCTTGTGGCTGTTCTCGAACCGAAATTTTACGCAGAGAAATCTGCCTGAGTGAAACTGGCATACATTACAATACTGTAAAAGGAAATGCAATACAATAAAGTAGAATAGATTGCAATGCAATACAAAACAAATACTTTAGAGTAATACTTTGGAAACCAAAACCACCTTCTAAATATAATACATATGGTAATAACATGGATTGGTGTAAACGATATCACCATTCATTGAGGATTGAAACAGGGAGGTAGATGAAGAGAGAGATGAGGTGAGAAAACAAGGCTTTAACCCATTTTTCCTGAGGTATGTCTCTCTTTCATGACTTGTAAACTTTCCTGTTTCTTCAAAGACTGTTTTCAAAATGAAATGTCGATCTAGAAACTATCAAAATCATTGACACCGTCCATGAGTTTGAGATAAAACTTTTTGATATACATTACTTTTTTCCAAACTACCCAAATCTTGAAGAAAAAAACCCAGTAGTCCAAAGAAGCAGAACGTATCTTGTATGTCTCATATCTCTTATCTTCAAAACTATTCTGATATCGTTTTTTTCCTTCTGTGTGGTGTGTGTGTGTGTGTGTGTGCGTGCGTGTGTGCGTGCGTGCGTGCGTGCATGTTTGCGTGCTTCACTATGCTTCTAAAGCATATATTCTCACTTATAGCAAATTTGTAATCGGATCAGATGGCAACCATCTGATGGAATGCATATCAATGCACCGTGAGTTTTTTTTATATAGACAGGAGTCCATCAGGGTTGTATCCTATCCCCGCATCTTTTTGCCATATATACAAATTATGATAAGAAGGGCGGACATGGGCGGCAGAAACATCACTAGCCTCAGGTAGGCTGATGATACAGCACTCATGGCCAATGTTATCACAAACATGAGAAGAATTCTCAACAGAGTCGATGCAGAGCAACACTGCTGGGTCAAATGCCACAAAGACCAAAGTGATGCACATTAATGGTACAGTAACCATTAGAATATCAAAATCAATGGAACAGATCTGGATCGCGTTCATCATTTCAATTATCTATCAGCTCCTGTAGGCAAAACGTTAAGGCTAGTATCGGTAGAGCCAAGAAAAAGTGATTCGGTTAAACAAGAATTGGAAAGACATAGGCATACCCAAAGATCTAATAATTAGAATTGTCAACACACTTATATGGCCTGTATTGCTATATGGGTCAGAAGCCTTGATACTAAGAAATTTGAAAAGAGACAAAATAAACACAGCCAAACTATGATTCTACAGGCGATTTCTTTGCGTCAAATGGTCATACAGAAGAACAAATAAAAGCATCCTTGATGAAATCTCTGTGTTAAGTTAACTGTTCGCTGAAATCGATATGAGCAGACTGAGATATTTCATTCATGCAAACAGAAACACAGACAAACCTGATGACGACAGTTCTCCAAGGCGAGATTGAAGCCAGAAGGAAAATAGGCAGATCAACAACATCCTACATTGCCAACATCTCTGAAGTCAGTGATCTGAAGGAGGGGGAGGTAGAGGCTACATGACATGGTAGAACCCAGCAAAGGCAAAGAAAGCGTGGGGTTTCTACCTTCGATAGCAGCGATAAAGACAACTGACAACTGACTTTTTTAATTGCGTGCATGCTTGCTTGCTTGGTCGCATGGTTATTTATTTGCTTGTTTCTATCTCCATCTCTGTATTAACGTGTCTACTTCTCCCACAAAAGTCTAAATAAAGACATGTATTTTCATTGAACATGGTCCTGTTGGAGAACAACCTGGTAACAGATTATTTTAAAAAATCTTCTTTGAATGCATACAGGAAGATTACAAAATATTAAGAGCAATAAGATAGATTGTTTAATAGTTACCATAAAGGATGTAACATTAATTCAACGCAATCAAATAACATTCTGCGATTCCTGCAGAGAAATCTTGGAGATCTACAGCCCAATGATCTTGATTCCCAATCCATACATTTTCAGTATGCTAATGCTTATAACAAAGGGAAAATTTGCATTAATGCGCTCCAACTGCTGAAAAAATATCAAATGCCACCAATTCGCCAATCGAACACTTAACTTTTCCGCTTTACTCTCTATTTACACTTTCTTTACAAAGCTTTCACACATCCACTTATTAAGAAAAAGTTTTCTGAAAGACAAATCAAACAGATTATCAGGAAAGATCCAGAAATAAATCAATAGCCTGATGTTTAGTGTTGTTGATGAGCAAGACAGTGAACAAGTCTGTACAAGACAGAACTAGCTACGAATCAACTGTTCAGCTAAATCAAATGGTTTCATCAACAACAAATTGTCGATATTTTCTGCATCAAACTGTTCAGATATAGTCATCAGAAACAATATACATATACAGTTTAAAAGGAGCAAGGTCGTCCAAAGATGACCAGAATGCCTCATCCGTCACTCCTTTCAACGTGGACTTCCCATAGATAATACCATGGGGATTGCACGTGCTACAGTTTTGACCACGAAACCAGAACCCCCCTTTACGACTCTTGGCGCAGTTAACGTTTTCGCTACCGTCCTGGTCATGGTCGTAGGTGCTGAAGGGAGCACTGAAAAGTGGCAACAAGCAGTCGTTGGTGGCCTTCAGGTCAGAGGTCTTGAAGTAGAGACGGTATCCTGAGGTTTCGTTGGTGATCCTAAAACCATCGTATTCATAGCTGATGATGGAGTTGTTGGTCAGTTTGATGTTAACGCGAAGGCGATAGGAGCGCCTGGCTGATGTGATGAGGTGTAGCTGCAAACAAAGGGCGGATCATCTTCATCGTGGAATCATGTCAGGTCAGCTCTAATCTGAACTGAATTCAATATGGAAAGAGGCCTACAGACCTTGCAAAAGCTTATCGTTACGCTTAAAGCTGCTATTGATATCAACAACTATTACAGTTATCTCAAATCGCTTGTTCATGTACTGAAAATGGGACAGCGAAAAGCACTTTACTTCAGTACAGCTGTGCTACTATAATAGCGGTAATAATAACAACAACAACAACAACAACAATAATAATAATAATAATAATAATAATAATAATAATAATGGTGATGATGATGATGATAATGATGATGAAAATAATAATAATAAATGGAACTTATATAGCGCTATATCTTGCAAAGACAAATCGAAGCGCATGCTTTCAACCTAATCTTACACAGTCATGCAACCAATCAATAGTTTAAAACAAACAGATATTACATATTACGCTGCAGACCAAATCTATGGGATAGTTCTGATATGAAACATCATCATCATTAACCATTACACCCAGTGGTGTGTAGGGCAGCAACAAAGCGCTTCCACTCCTGCCTATCCTGGGCCAACCTAGTCACTGATCCCCAAGAGTGCTGCATGGCCTTCATCTCACTTTCTACAGTCCTCCTCCACGTTGCTTTTGGTCTTCCTTTCTTTCTCCTTCCTTCTGGAGTCCAGTGCAATGCTGTTCTTGTGATTGACTGTGGGTCTCTTCGGAGGATGTGCCCAATCCACTTCCACCGTCGTCTGGTGATGATGGTTTCCATGTCTTCTTGCCTGCATCTCCGTAGTAGGTCTTCATTGGAGATCTTCTCTGGCCAAAAGATCAGGAGAATTCTTCGGAGGCATATGGTGTGAAAGGATCGAAGTTTGGTAAGATCCGCTTCCGTCATCCTCCAGCACTCGGAACCGTACAGGAGCGTAGATACAACACAGCTCTGGTATAGCTTCAGCTTGGTGTTGGTGCTGTACTGAGTTGATCTCCAGATATTGTTCATCTCCCTAAACACACTCCTGGCCTTGCCCAGTCTGTTGTGGATGTCTTCTTTTGTGCCGCCCTCTGGTTTGATGCTGCTGCCAAGGTATGTGAACTTGTTTGTCTGGCGCAGGTCAGTTCCATTCACTTTCACAGGGGCTGGTGTGTTCACATTAAGCGACATTGTCTCTGTTTTCTTGGTGCTAATACGAAGCCCCACTTGCTGTCCGAATGTTTGGAGTCTGCTGGTCTTCTCCTGGATATGTTGGTGTGTGTGAGACAGCAGCGCCAGGTCATCCGCAAAGTCAAGGTCGTCTAGTGTTGAGAACAGGCTCCAGCGAATCCCCCTTGGGGTGTCTTTTGTCGTCTTCCTCATCACCCAATCAATGGCCAGATTGAAGAGAACTGCCGACATCACACGTCCTTTTCTTACTCTAGTCTTGACTTCGAAAACAGTGTTGCTATGGCCCACAGAGCATCTGAAGTTGTTGTAGAAGCTCTTGATAAGTAGTACCAGTTTCGATGGGATGCCATAGTGTCGAAGGATACTCCAAAGGCTGTCTCTGTGTATGCTGAAACTGAAGAAGAACACAAGACCAACCACTCAAGCGCAATTTGATACCCAGCGACTGAGAGACACCAACGTGAAGTCTGCATTCATCAACAATCTGAGGAACAGATTCCAGCAGCAGGATAAGGGAAGACCTAAACACCACGAAAACTAAGATCAGACTAGGACATTGGAACGTGAAGACGGGAAAGCTGGCACAGGTAACATCAGAGATGAGAAGATTCAACCTCCATGTCCTAGGAGTGAGCGAGAGTAGATGGATATGCGTGATATGAAACAGGTTTGAAATAAATATGTCTTGAGGTGCATCTTGATGATGATGATGATGATGATGATGATGATGATGATGATGATGATGATGATGATGATGATGATGATGATGATGATGACAAAGTAATGATAATATGACAATAATACCAATTATAAATAATTACCAAAAATTTGACGATGAAGGCAGAGGTGCGGCTCGTGAACCCGACAACAACAGTGGTGATGATGATGATGATGAGAATGATGATGATGATGATGATGATGATGATGATGATGATGATGATGATGATGACACCGACGACAACAAAAATTACAATTATGACGGCGATGACGACGACGACGACGACGTTGATGATGATGATGATGATGATGACGACGACGACGATGACGACGACGATGATGATGACGTTGACGACGATAATGATGACGACGACGATGATGATGATGGTCATGATGATGATGATGATGATGATGATGATGATGATGATGATGATGATGATGACGACGACGACGACGATGATGATGATGATACCTTTTCAAGGCCTATCCAGAAGTCGCCCGTTAAACTCCCGAATCCGTTTTTGTAGTCTGCCCAAGGTCTGTGGAAATTCTCTCTGTTTTTTTTCTTCTTCCTCTGCATGATGTAGGTTCGGGTGTTGGTGATGTGACGACACAGCACCTGAAAAGAGTCACTTTTGTAGACCTCTCAGCTTTCTCTGCAGTGGTTGCAGTACACAAAGAAGGACTTCACTCCTCCCTGAACCCTCAAAGACCTCTATGGCGAACTGCACTAAAGTTTTCAGGCAGACTGTCTTCGGCAAGTGGAATCTGATGAAGCCCATTCCTATCCTGAGTGTATGTTGCATGCTGGGTATGTTCGTGTCATCCATACCACTGGTCACAGCTGGCTAATTCTCTACCCAAATGTGTGTGGATTTTAACAATGTAGGATATGCTATGTGTGGATTCATACACACCCATCTCACTTTCTAGATTCGTCTGAAGGAAGTGGAAGGAAGGAGTGTGGCTGGAGGTAAGGTCACCCATGGGCAAAGGCTCCTCCCAAATGGGCAGCTCAGCGGTGAGGGAAACCCGCTCCCCTGGCCTAGATTACCGTCAAATACTAGTCCGATGCTCTGATCACTGTACCATTTAAGAACAACTGCAGAGCAAACGAAAGGCTCTTACCGTGCAGACCAGACGTGTGAGAGAGTTTCAATTGTCATTAGAATTCAAAAGATTACCCTACGGGATTGTTTAGATGACCATGTGTCCATGACCAGGAAATGACGCATGAACACATAACATCTTTCCTTTGAGAAGGTTTGATTATTCATTAAGTTTTTTTATGTAATTACAATGTGTTTACCGTTTGGGCTACTTCTGAGAGAGAAAAAAACCTGTAAAACATTAAGAAATCCGCACATGACGACCTTTATCAAGTTGTATTATTCAGTGTCATAAAAGGATTGTCTTCCTTTATGGCAAGCTCAACAAATATAACTACCTGCGTTTTTCTGAAAAAAAGATTCTTGAAATTTTAGAACGGCTCCCAGTATGATTGAATATTATAAAACTGACATGCACACAATGATTTAACAAAATGAGCTTACTGGTTTGTTGTGGTTTTTAAAATGTGGATGAGGGAGACAGACAGTATACTGAGATAGCCCTCACTATTGGGATGAGTATTGTCAGCAGTATTTCGCACCAGCAACAAGTAATATACACCAGTACCAACGCATACACTGTCCCATCCTACAGAGCATCCTTTCCTATTGCCTCTGTTCACTCATAGCCAGTACTAAAGGACATGTTTGCCACCTGACTGTGGTCAAGTCACTGAACAGTCCAGCACAGTCACGGAATGTCATCAACCCACATGCTGTCAGAGCCACACACGAAAAAGTGTGATGAGTCATCCACCCCGATTGATAACACACTCCACTGTCACACCTCCAAAATGTAATTCATTGTAAATAGAAATGTAAATTATTTTGTAGCGATTATATACTTAGTTAAAGTGAGTAGGTAAGAATTTGTACTCATGCGTTTTTCTTCGTTTCACTGTTACAGGGGTGTAGTCCTTATCAGATATTTGATCGCATGCTGCAATTTCTTCCATGGAATTTTCAGTTCCAGGATGATGACGCCATAACCCCATTTCTCACAGACCAATGCATACATTGGAACACACAGACACTTCACACTGACAGCACTACCCTTGGAACTACATATTCTTTCTTGCCTCAAGCATTTTTATCTGTATGACCATCCCACCAACCAGCCAGCCAGTAAATCAACTATCTACCACTTGTTCCATTCATCCCTCCATCTATCCATCTGTTTATCTATCCATCTATCCGTCCATCCGTCCGTCCGTCAACCCGTCCGTCTGTCCATCCATCCATCAGTACAATCATTTCTTGCTCAGCCAGCTGGTTCATCTCTTCATCCAATCCTTTACCAAGTCATTCGTTTACAAACCCTTCCCTGCGCTCTTCCTTTTCCCTTTATCCATCTAACCAACTGTCTTTCCGTCCACCCCCTTCTTTCAGTCATGATTTTTTCTCTCAAATTTTATTTCCGACCGACCGGCCACCATAGCTGGGTCCCTGGCAGCCTAACATTGATAAGGCATGGGCAAAGAGTGAGGTCGTAAAAATATACATTTCCAGCTCAGATAATTTACCCATACTTTGCTTTTTATTTTCATTGTTTTACATGTTCTCTCTAAGATTAATGAACTGTTCTGAGAAAGTTGTGTTCTCCTCATGCATGTTTCCTGATCCAGACTTATTTATTTGGTTAGTCCATCGAGAGACATCACACACCATGCTATAATGTACGCGTGACATCGTTCACACAACTTGAAGCTCCGTTATCATAAGAAAGTAGGCCAGCCAATAACACAAACACAGTCAGAATGGAATAAGTAGTCATGTATTTTTTTTACATCTAGTCCCGTGTGTATGCTTTTTTGTCAATTTTGTCATCCGTTCTACTCTTCCGAAAAGCGGAACGAGTTCGTACACGGGACAGAAGGGCTTGGAGGAAGGGGGGGGGGGGGGGAGTGGAGTCGGCACTGATGTTAACTCCAGAGGAAAAATCCTCTTGAACGAGATTCGAACCCGAGTCAGCAGATCACGAGCTCAACACACATCACTCTAGCCAAGAGGCTATCCCAGATCTGTTTGTTCCTATAAAAAAGATAACGTTGATAAAAAATCACAAACTTCAATCATTTCTTTATCTTTGGATTTGTTGCAAGTTTGAAAGGAGTACCTGGAAAGATTGTAACGATGCAAGAGGTTTGACAGCATGCACACCATCGCCCTTCCAATCCCCGTAGTTATACACATCGGCACAATCTGCACACAATGTCCAAGTAGTTTAGATTACTTCAAACACATGAGATACAAGTCCAATATCACATTCCTATGTGAAGCAAAGTCATTAAGAAACCACTAACTCACACGCAGAACTAACGAACCGCTTTGCCTCAGTGCTTAGTAGATTGGGCATTAGGCTGGAAGGTTGTGGGTTCCGGTCCTAGAACAGGCAAAGGGTTTTCTCAGACTTGAGGCATCTCCTATGCAGTTGAGTTAGCTATGGGCTTAAAGGAAAGACTGGCACCACACAGTCAACTATCTTCCGTTTTATGAATGTCATTTTGAGAGTTGCTCAGTTTATTTCACCAACAGGGCAGATATCTGTATTTCTCAAACCTGATTGGTGAAGCATCTAGTTCTTAATGAAAAAAGGTTTTGGTTGGGGATTTAGGCCCCTACCCGAAAATATGTTAATTTTTTTTTACATAATAAAAAAATTTTTCCCCCTTTCCCCTTTGAAAAAAAAGGAAATATTTGGGCAAGGGGTGGGAGAAGGGGAGAGGATAAATTTTCTAAAATTTTTACAATTTTAATTAGATTTTAAAAACATTTTAAAAAACTTTTTCCCAAAAAGTTTTAAAATTTTTTTTTTTTTTTTTTTTTTTTTAAACTTTTATGAAATAAAAAATTACAATAAAGGGGTAAGAAATAAAAAGAAAAATTATTTTAAAAATAATTTTAAAAAAAGGACAAAATACAGGAAAAATTAAAAAAATAAAAATAAAATAATAAAAAAACCCCTTCCATTTAAAAAACTCAAATTTTGGGGTTTTAAAAAAAAAATTCAAAACAAAAATTTTCAAAATAAAAAAATCAAAAACAAGTCCCCATCTTTTTTTGTTTTTTTTTTGGGTTTTGTGTTTTTTTTTACAGGAATACTTTTTTAAACCCAAAATTGGGGATGATTTTTTTCGCAGGGGGTTTTTTTCAAGAGGTTCCCCAGGGCTCGTTTTATCCCCCTGGAAAGTAGACCCAAAACCATTTTGGCTGGTTTTGGGAAATTTCGGGCGTCAAAGTTTTTTTTTTTGGGGGAAGGTATTTCCTATTCTGTCTTGGGATCAGAAAAGAATTGTCATGTTGGGGGGATGAACCCTCAAAAGTCCTCCATAATAACAATGTGGAAAAAATCCTCGTCTTAAAATAATATTAAAATAAACCCACAATAACCCTGAAATGAAAAGTCTATTCATTAACATTGATTTTAAACTTCCCCTATAAAAAAAAAAAATTGTGAAACGTTTAGCATTAAATGTGCGAAACGCCCCTCCATAAAAACCATGGGGGCTAAAAAACCCCAAAATATTAACAAAATGTTAAATAGCCCACAACCAACAATCGGAAAAGAAACAGCTTTTTCATTAAAAAAATCTCAAAAAAGTTCCACATAATTTAAAAAAAACATGACTGAAACACTCCATGGTATAAACTTTTGTTTGAAAAAGTTCAAAAATAAAAGTATCCCAAACGTATAAAATGTGTTTTTCCCGTTAAAAATCGTGCTGAAACAGTTCCCACTTTTAAACTATTTTAAAACAGATGATCGTCCATTCTTTGGGACTAAACACCTTTCGTCAAATAACAATTTGTCTGGTAGGGGAAAATGGATGAAACCTATCTCTTTTTAGAATCGTACCTAAAAACATCTGAGAAAAGCTCCATCGTCTTAACAATCGGACGAAACAGCCCCTTTTTTCCATAAAAAATCGGGGCTAAAAAACCC
Organism: Rapana venosa; assembly: GCA_028751875.1. Taxonomy (NCBI): domain Eukaryota; kingdom Metazoa; phylum Mollusca; class Gastropoda; order Neogastropoda; family Muricidae; genus Rapana; species Rapana venosa. Next base: position 66,027,114 of record CM054134.1, on the reverse strand, counting down.
CATCGCTTAACAATGTGATTCCTCAAAAATGTACTGAAAGCCTTTTCGCCATAAAATCTAACTGCGTCATTAAAATCTTGTGAAAAGTCTACCCCTTTAACAATGGTGCTGCTATACAATGTGCAAAAAACTCATCTCTTAACAATTGATGAAAGCTTTTCCAATTAACAATCGTGACTGCTTTTCAATTAAAAATCGTGAAAAAGGTTACCCTATTAAAAAAATGACGCGCAATTAACAATCGCAACTAAAACAGAAACCCCCCATTCATTAAAATCGTGACTGCGTCTTTTAAAAACGACTGAAACAGCCCCACAATTAAAAATCTGTGTGCGTCATTGCAATCGTGAAAAAACAGCTTATCTCATTAAAAAAACGTAACCCTGAAACAGCCCCATCTCATTAAAAACGTTACTGCTTATTAACAACTGATGAAACGTCTTCGTCTTTAAACAATTACGCCCCATTAAACAATCGTGATGAAAAGTTTTACGTCTTAACAATCTGACTGAAAAGCTCCATCGCCCTTAACAATTACCGTAAATTTAACAATCGGACTAAAACAGCTCTTCGCCATTAAAAGGTAGTGAAAGTAGCTCTATCGTCTTAACAACGTGACTGAAACAGCTCCACGTCATTAACAATCTGTCGTCATTAACAATCGTGATGAAACGGGCCTATCTTTTAACAATTGAGGGAAACAGCCTACTCATTAAAAAATCGTGACTGGTCATTAAAATCGTGAAAGAAACCTTATCATCCAGTAAACAATAATGCCTTCATTAAAAATCGAACTGAAACACCCCAATATCATTTAACAACCCGTAGGGGTATTAACAAGACTGAAAAGCCATATCATTAACAATCGTACTGCTATTACAATCGTGAAAAACAGCTCTATCGTCATTAAAAATTCGTGCTGAAACATTTTATCGTCTTTAAAACAATGGACTAACCCCCTCCATCGTATTAAACAATCTGAGCTATTAAAATCTTGATGAAACTTTGATTAAAAATCGGACTAAAAACAGTTTTATGTCATAAATCTGATATCTTAAAAAATCGTGATGAAAAAGCTTTGCCATTAAAAATTGTGTAAAAAGTTTTCCATTAAAAATGTGATCGTTTAACAACGGCTGAAAAAACCCCTATGCCCCTTAACAATGGGACTGAAAAAAGCTAATATTAACAATCGGGGGACTGAAAACAGCTCTATCTTTAACAATCGTGACTGCTTCTTTAAAATGGTGACTAAAAAGCTTATGCTTAAAAACGTACGGGGTCATTAACAAGAAACTAAAACCCCCAATTCATTAACAATGTGACGCGTCATAACAATCTGACAAAACATTTTCGTCATTAACAATCGTGCTGAAAATTACCATCTCTTTAAAATCGGACTGCTCTTTAAAACAATCGTACTGAAAAGCTCTATCGTATTAACAATGTACTGGTCAATTAACAATCGTGACTGAAAAGTTTCTTCGTTTTAACAATCGTGGAGAAATATCTACCCTTTTTAAAAATCGTAAGAAAGACTTTCGTCATTAAAATCGTGAATGGTATTAACAATGTGACTGAAAAAGTCTATGCCTTTAAAATTTGTGATGAAAATGTTCATATATTAACAACGTGACTCGTCTTTAAACAACGGATAAATGCCCTATCGTCATTAAAAATGTGATGAAACAGTTTCTATCATCATTAACAATCGTGATGAAACAGCTCTATCGTCATTAAAAATCGAAAACGCATTTCCATCGTATAACAATCTTACGGTCTTTAAAATCGTGAGAAAAGCTATGTCATTCTTTCGTGACTGAAAAGCTCATCTCATTAAAATCGTGATCGCTTCCAAAAATTTCATGACAAAAAGCCTATCGCTTTAACAATGGACTAAAAGAACTCCAGTCCAACAATGGAGATCGCCATCGTCTTAACAATCGTGACTTTTTATCAATCAGAACTGAAACCCCCTTATCGTCATTAAAAATCGTGATTCGTCACTCAAAAAAAAAAGCGTATTAAAAATCGTGACTGCGTCACCAATCATGATGAAAAGCTCATCGTCATTAACAATCGTGACGGGGTCCAACATTCATGACTAAAACCCTCTATCGTCAAAACATCGAGAAAGCGCCCCATCTTTAAACATCGGGGACGGGTTTTAAACAATCGTCTAAACACCCTATCGTCATTAACAATCAGAGAACCCCCCTCGTCTTAACAATCGTGATGCTCAAAACAATCATGATGAAACGTCTATCGTCATTAACAATGTGATGCGCCCTTAAAAATTTGACTAAAACGCTTATCGCTTTAAAACCAATGTGATGGTAATTTAACTGCAACTGAAAAAACAGAAAATTCTTAACAATCGTGACTGCGAAAATTACAATGGACTGAACGGGTAGGGCCATTAACAATCGGACTGAAAGTTATGTCTTAACAATGGGGACTGCTTCTTTAACAATCTGCTAAAAACAGCTCTATCTCTTAAAATGTAACTGCGTCATTAAATGTGACTGAAAAGCTTTTATCGCATTAAAACGTGACTGAAAAAAGCTCCACTCATTAAATGTGACTGGTCATTAAAATCTGACTGAAACAGTTTGTCTAAAACAATCGTGGGAAAAAAAACCCCCCTCATCGTCTTTAAAACAATCGTGACTGAAAACTCGAATCGCATTAATAATGGGACTGCGTATTAACAACGTAAAAAAACCCCTATCGTATTAACAATCGTGATGAAACGTTCTATCTAATTTTACGTGACTGAAAAGGGCCTCTATCGCCTTTAACAATGGGGTGAAAAAGCCTTTTCCATTAAAATCTGACTCGTCATTAAACAATGGGACTAAAAGCCTTCGTCATTAAACAATCGTGCTGAAACAGTTCATCATCTTTAACGTGACTGAAAAGTTTACGTCATTAACAATCGGACTGAAAAAAGTCCACGTTTAAAATCTGATGCTTTTAAACAAAACAGCCTGAAAAAAGTCTATGTAAATTAAAAACTGACTGCGTCATAAAAATCGATGAAACCCATCTCATTAACAATGTGACTGGTCAAAACAATCTGACAAAACAGCTCTATCGTCATTAACAATCGGACTCGCCCCCTAACAATCATGATGAAACAGCTCTATCTCATTAAAAATCTGACTGACAGCTCCATCGTTAAATTCGTGACTGGTATTTAACAATGGGATGAAACAGCCCATCTTTTAACAATCGGACGGGCGCCCATCGTTTTAAAAAATCTTCCTTTAACAATCTGACTGAAACAGCTTAAACGATTAAAAAATGTACGAATTAAAAATGTGACTGAAACAGTCTTCGCCTTAACAATCGTAACCTCATTAACAATCGAACTGAAAACCCTCATCGTTAACAATCTGACTGGTCATTAAAAAATGTGACTGAAACACTCTATCGCTTTAAAAAAAACGTGCTAAAAAGCTATGTCATTAACAATGTGACTGCTTCTTTAACAATCGTACTAAAACAGCCATCTTTTAAAATCGTAACGGTCATTAAAATGTGATGAAAAGCTCTTCGTCTTTAAAAATGTATGAAACAGTCTATCTTTAAAATCGTGACGGGTTTAAAAATCGTGCGAAAAGCTCTTCGCCTTAACAATTGTAATGCGTCATTTAACAATGTGACTCGTATTAACAATCGGTAAAATCCCTTCGTCATTAAAATCTGAGAAAACAGTTTTCATCAATTAAAAATCGTGATAAAAAAGCTTACGTCATTAACAATCGTGACTAAAACAGCTAATCGCTTAAAATCTGATGCTAATTAAAAATCGTGACGAAAAGCTCTATCCGTCATTAAAATTCTCTGAAACACCCCATCGTCATTAAAAATCGGCTGCGTCATTAACAATCACTGAAACAGGCCCTATCTTTTAAAAATCGTACGCTCATTACAATCGTGACGAACCTCTATGTCTTTAACAAATCGGACTGAAAAACAGTTTTATCGTCATTAACAATCTTTGCCGTCTTAAAAAAGTGATGAAAACTTATCTATTACTTCACTAAACATCCATCTCATTAACATCGTGACTGCCTTCATTAAACATCGAACTGAAAAAACCATCATCATTAACAAAACTGATCGTATTCAATGTGACTGAAACGCTCATGTCTTAACAATCGTGACTGAAAAAAGCTCCCATCTCATTACAATCTTTTACTGCTCATTAAACAATCGTGACTAAAAACAGTTTTGTCATATTTTAATCGTGACTGAAAACAGCTTTATCGTATTTTAAATCGTGACTAAAAAAGTCCATCGCTTTAAAACAATATGACTGCGTCATTAAAAATGGGAAAGAAAAGCTCATCTCTTAAATTCTGACTGAAACACCCCTCCACGTCATTAAAAACGTGCTGCGTCATTAAAACAACGCAACTGAACAGCCCCACTTTAAAAATCGTACTGGTCTTTTAGCAATCGTGACAAAACGCTCATGTTTAAACAATCAAAAATGAAACAGTCATATTTTAAACAATCGTGACGCTTCATTAACAATTGATGAAAAAGCTTTTTCGTCATTATCAATGAACTCGCTTAAAAAACGTACGAAACGCTCTATGGTCCCATTAACAACGTGACTGAAAAGCCCATCGTCATTAAACAATGTGCGGCGTTTTCCCCAAATCGTGATGAAACAGCTTTGTCATAAAAAATCGTGATAAAAAGTCTTCGTCATTAACAATTCTGACTAAAACACCCCCCCCCAAACGTCTTTAAAATCGTGATCGTCATAAAAACTGACTAAATTTGCCTATCGTCTTTTAAAAAATCGTGACTGCAAAATTCTAAAATAATTTTAAAAATCGTACTAAAAAAAGCTCTTCGTATTAACAATTGGTAAAAAGCTCATCGTCATTAAAATCGTAAACTGAAACAGTCTTCGTCTTTAAAAAATCTAAACTGCGTTTTACAATGTGACTGAAAAGCCCTATCGTCTTTAAAAACAACGTGACTGAAACAGTCTAATTAATTTTAATCGTGACTAAAATCATTAACAATCGTGCTGAAAGCTTTATCGCCATTAACTTTTTGTGACTAAAACGCTTTTTCATTAAAAATTTCTACTCGTCTTTTCAATCTGACTTTCCCTATGTCATTAACAATGTACGGGAAAAACAGTTCCCCAAACATCTTTTTAAAATGTGCTGAAAAGCTTTTCGCATTAAAAATTTGTGATGAAACGCTATCTATTAACAATATGACTCGTCATTAACAACGGACTAAAAGCCTATGTCTTTAAACTGGACTGAAACGTCATTATTAAAATCTGATGGCATTAAAAATCGAACTGAAACAGCCCATCTCATTAACAATCTGACTGCGTCATTACAATTGATGAAAAGTCTATGTCTTTAAAACATGGGGAAAAACCCGCCCCTGTCTTTAAAAAATGTGACTGCTTTCATTAACAAGGGTGAAACAGCTCCATCGGGTCTTTAACAATCTGACGCGTCATTAAAAAACGTGACTGAAACAGCTCTTCATCATTCCCCTTTTCGTGACTGAAAAGCTCCTCGTCTTTTAACAATCTGAGCGTCATTAAAAAAATCGACTGAAACAGACCATTCATCTTTAACAATCGTGACTCGTCTTAAACAATCTACGAAAACCCCTTATCGTCCATTAACATCTTTACTAAAACAGTCTATCGTCATTAAAAAATCGTGACGGCGTCATTAACATCGGACTGAAAAGCTTGTCTCAAAACATCGTGGGAAATAGCCCCCATCGTTTTTAACAATGTGATGAAAAGCTTATCGTCATTAAAATGTGACGCGTCTTAAACAATTGATGAAAAGCCTTCGCCCATTAACAATCGTGATGAAAAGCTCCCACTTTTAATGGCCCCCCCACCCCCAACCCTGACTGAAACAGCCCATCGTCATTAACAATCTGATGCGTCTTAAAAAATCGGAAGAAAACCCCTATCGTCATTAACAATGTGCTAAAACAGTTCACTATTTTAATCGTGACTGAAACAGCTCTATGTCATTAAAAATCGTGACTGAAACAGCCCCATCGCTTAAACAATCTTTGACTGCGCATAACAACGTGACTAAAAAAAGCCTATCGTCATAAAAATCGTGCGGAAACACTATCTCTTTTTAAAATCGTGGGTTTTTTAAAAAAAACAGCTCTATCGTCATTAACAATCGGACTGAACACTCCCATCGTCTTAACTTTTGAGCGTTTAACAATGGACTGAAACAGCTTATCGTCTTTAAAAATCGGATAAAACAGCTCCATCGTCTTAAAATCGGACTGCGTCAAAACAACCCCGGGACTAAAACAGCTCTACGTCTTTAACAATCCGGACTGAAGCGCCCATCGTTTAACAATCGGTCTTCCATAAAAACCCGCTGAAAACTTTTCGTCATTAACAATCGGGACGGCCCACTAACAATAAATGACTAAAACACTCTATCTAAAAACAATCGGACTGGCAAACTCATGCTAAACAGTTATCTCATAAAAATTAGACTAAAACACCCCATCGTTTAACAACGTGACTGCGTCACAAACAATCATGACGAAACGCCCCATCGTCTTAACAATCGGCTGAAACACTCTATCGTCATTAACAACTAGAAAAGCAGCTCATGTTTTAAAACAATCGTCGGGTCTTAAAATCGTGACAAACACTCTATGTCTTAAACAATCGAGACTAAACCCGCTCCATCGATTAACATAGTGACTTCGTCATTAAAACATGACTGAAACGCTCATCGCATTAACAACGTACTGAAAAGCTCTATCGTCAAAAACAATCGAGACTGAAGAGCCCCATCGTTTAAAAATCGTGACGCGTCAAACAACAGCTGAAACAGCTCTATCGTCATTAACAATCGTGACTGGTACTAAAATCATGACAAAACAGTTTAATGTCTTTAAACAATCGTGACTGCGCATTAACAATCGGACTGAAATAGCTCTTTTCGTCTTTTTAACCCAATCGTAGAGGCAGCTTATGCATGTGGTGTGTGTGTGTGTGTGTGTGTGTGGGGTGTGTGTGGGGTGTGTTGTGTTGTGTGTGTGTGGTGGTCACGCTGCTTGCTGCGCTTTGCTTTGCTGAAAGGCGCTGTGCTGTGTTTTTCTTGTCTTGTTATGATTTTGTAGTTCATATTTTTCCTGCCCCTCCCCAAAGCCCCTCAGATTTTTCTTTCACCTGCGTCCTTTAAGCGCTGCTTTCCCCAATGGATATGGGGGCTTGATTTGCCACTAATCCTCATTCCCCCTTGTCTTTCCCAGCGTGGCCATTATGTCTGACGTTGGACTGACCGTGGGAAATAACGTGTGCAGGTGACCCCCAAAAACCTGGAGCACAGAACGTATCCCATCCAGTCCCATTCCCCTGCACCCCAGAAAAGGAGCTGCAAATGAAAGAAAGGGGAAAAAAGAAAAAAAAGAAACAAAACAAAAAAGAAAAAAAAATGAAGAAAAGAACTGAAGAAAGAAGGAAAGAAAAAATAAAAAAAGAAAGAGACAGCAGCAGGGAGACCGAAAGAAGGAAAAGAAGAAAGAAGACAGACAGACAGACAGACAACAGAAAAACAGACAGACAACAGAGAAAAGGGAAGAAAGCTTTAAAGACAGCAGACAAGAGACAGAAAGAAAAGAGAGGAGAGAGAAAAGGAGAGGGGGAGAGAGAGGAAAAGGGAGAAGGGGAGAAGGAAGGGGAAAAGGAAAAAAGGAAGGAAGGAAAGGAAAAGGGAAAAGAAAGACAAACAGAAGCAGAAAAACGAAAAGGGAGTTAGAAAACAAAAAAAAAATAACGCAAAACACTCCAAAATACAAACAGGGGTAAAAACGACAGCCCCCCTCCCCCCAAAAGAACAGAAAAAAGACAAAAAAATACAAAAAAATTTTAAAAAAAAAGAAAAAGAAAAAATACAATTAAGGCAACGAAAGGACAGACAAAAAACGGAAAGAAATAACAAAAAAAGGAAGTGAAAGGAAATCACAAAAAAAAGGAGAAAGGAAGAATAATACACGGACAGATTAAAAAGGAAGATCAATAAAGTGGGGGGGGACAGAAAGAAACAAAAAATGCAAGAAAACGAAACAAACCAAAGAAAAAAGAAAGCAGACAAAAAAGACATGAACGACAGACAACAGATTCAAAGGACAGGGGCGAGAGAACATATAAAGGGCAGGAGAAGACACATACAGCAAAGAAGGAAGACAGAACTTCAAGAAGGCAGACGACAGGCACATTTAAAGGGCGGCGACAAACATACAGCAAGAAGGACAGACAGACACATTCAAAGAAGGACAGACAGACAGAGACACATATAAAGGGCAGGCAGACAGACACAACAGCAAAGAAGGGGGGACAAACATTCAAAGAAGGACAGACAACAGGGACAAATATAAAGGACAGGCAGAAGACACATCAAAGAAAGGGCAGACAGACAGAGACCATATAAAGGGCGGCAACAGACACATTTAAAAAAGGACGCAGCAGAGACACAAAAGGACAGGCAGAAGAAATTCAAAGAAGGACAACAGACAGAGACAAATAAAAGGACAGGCGAAGCACATTCAAAAAAGGACAGACAGACAAGACCATTAAAGCAGGCAGACAGACACTTAAAGAAAGGGCAGACAGACAGGACCATTAAAGGACAGGCAGCGACCTACGCAAAAAAAGGCGACAGACAGAGCAAACACATATAAAGGAAGACGAGCAACACATATAAAAGGGCAGGCAGACAGACACTATAAAGGGGCAGGCAGACAGACAATACAGAAAAAAAGGACACAGACAAAAAATTTAAAGGACGACAGACGAGCAAAAACATTTAAAAAAGGGCAGGGAGACAGAGACACTACAGCAAAGAAGGCAGACAGCAATTCAAAAGGACGACAATCGGAGACACAGGAAACACGCAAAGAAAGGGGGAGACAGATAGAGGATACTTTAAAAAAAAAGAAAGAAGCATAAATATATGTATATTTAAATAAATTTAAAGAAAGACACAGAGAAAAAAACCCCCCACAAATCAAGCATTTTACCCAGCACCAAAACGTCCCTGTAAAACCTCAACACTTTCACCCAAATAACTGTCACGCAAAGGCCTAAAGAAAGGATCTATGGGTGAAAATCTCCATAGGGGGTATTTTGGGTTTAAGAAGGAGTAAAAAAAGAAGATTTTCAACGTAACAAAAAGCGCAGACGATAAAAGAAAAAAATTGGCACATTACCCCTCTCTTTCGGTCTCTCCACTGTCCCAGAGGACAGTATAAGACGTACCCCTGTTTAGATGTCACATAAAAACAACCTCCCACATCAGGAAAGTCTTCACTTGTACACTTTCTCTCTTCCCCGATTGCTGCAGATACTGTGGCTTAAAAACACTTAGATTTAACCAAAAACAAAATTGTCCGTCGCTCTTTCTCAAAATTTGGTGTACAATGGGGAAAAAAACCCCCCCCCCCTCTCTCTCTCTCTCCGTGCGTTGTGGCACCCCCCCTTTTGCGGCGTGCGCGCGCTGCGCGCGTGTGAGTGTGTGTGTGCGCGCGCGGGTGTGTGTGCGCGCGTGTGTGCGTGCGCGCGTGGTGCGCGCACCTCCCTTTTGGGGGAGGTGCGCGTGCGCGCGCGCGTGTGTGTGTGCGTGGGTGTGTGTGGTGTGTTGGGGTGTGTGGTGGTGTGCGAAAGCTCGCCAGGTTGTATAGGTGTGTGTGAGGGGGGGGGGGGGGGGGCAAAAGCCCAGAACAACACAACATGGGGCAAAAAACCCCCCGTCATTTCCACACTACCTGGAAAACCGCCAAGTAGATTTTTTAGAGACAAAATGAGGACAGAAGAGAGGGGAAAAAGGAAGCACTGAGGCAAGAAAAATTGGAGGGAAATGAAAATTTGTAAAAGAGGGAACTTTCCATGTTTTTTGTCCAAACCCCTTCAAGCTGTGCTGTGTTGCACACTGCACCCCCCCCCCTTTGCCAACAAAAACATTTAAGAAAACGCCCTTAAAAAAGCATTCACCAGCTTGTCAAAGATCAGAGAAGAAAAGCATTGACGTGCAAAAGGCAGACCTTGCCGCGGGTTTTCAACGGAACAGGACTGTGACGATCCTCTTCAAAAATTCGCAGTTGGAATATGCCGACGTCTCAAGAACTATGTGGCTAAACTGACTGATAGACTTTGCGAGGAAGCTAAGGGACGGAAGGAGCAAGACTTTAGTAAGGGTTCAGTATGACGCATCCAGACGATTTTATGGGAAACGGAGATCTTGTTTTTTGTTTTTAAAAAGGTTTTCTCTATGCACCCGATTTTTTTTGGTTTGGAAAAGGAAAAAACCCGGGTGACCCAAGAGGGTCTTTGTTACAGAAAATGAAAAGTGGGCCCCCGTGGACCGGGAGAAAAAGAAAGAAGAATCAAAGCCGGCTTTATGTGTGCATGTAATATGGAGCGTTCATTCTTGCTTGGAAATCCGCGCGCGCCCCGCGCGCGCGGGGCGCGTGTGGGTGGTGTAGTGGTGTGGGTTTTGTTGGTGGTCCCGCGGTGTGTGTCTGGTGAGTGTGTGTTATATTTGAGTGTCTGGTTTATGCGTATTGGATGAGTATTGCGCGAGTGTGTATTTTTAGGGGGTGTATGTAGTGTGTGTGTGCGCGTGTGGTGCGTGCGTGCGTGCGTGTGTGTGTGTGTGGGAGGGGGGGGAAGAGGGGAGAGAGAGAGAGGGGAGAGACAGTTTCGTACATGCCACCTAATTTTCACGATTTTCACTGCTTGTTACATAAATTGAAAGCCCTGAAAAAAGGGGAAGAAAAGAATTTTTGACCTAGTTTTCTTGTTCCAGCCTTTTTTTTCTAAGGTTGGGTTTTTAAAAAATTTGAAGTTTCGTTTAAATCCCCTCTTTCCCAAGCCCTTTGCAAATGTAGCAAAAAACTTGAAATTTTTTTTGTCCTGTTATATGTTTTGGAATCCCTGCCCTGTGAGGATTTGGGCTGTAATCAATTGAGTTTGTATAATATATGTTTTGTGCCTGGCCCTTCCCACTGTCCCTTTTTGAAAGGCATTTTGCTTAGAACCTAAACCTTTTTCATTGTCATTGTTTTCTCTTCTTTTTCTCTCTCTTTTTCTTTCTCTCTCTCTCTCTCTCTCTTTTTTCTTCTCTCTCTCTTTTCTTCTCTCTCCTTCTCCCCTCTCTCTTCTCTATCTTCTCTCTCCTCTCTCTCTTCTCTCTCTCTTTTCCCCTCTCCCTTTTTTCTCCTCCTCTCTTCACCAAAACCTTTTCCGACAGATGAAAGGGTTTGGGGGTGCAAAAAAGCCTGGTTTTCTTTATGGGTTTAAAAACAGTTGGGCAGCGATGTGTTGAAATTTTGGCTGATGGTGTGTGGGTATGTGTGCATACGAAAATGTTAGAATGATGAAAAAGGGCGTAATTGTTCCAATTAAATTGGAACAATTACAGACTAATTGCAGGGTTTAATGCGGGGAATTTAGCAAGCAAAGCCAGACCTTTGTTTCGTTGCACGTGATTTTTTAAACTTTGAATGGACGTTTGTTGCATCCAAAGAGAATTTTCCCATGTGAAATATTTAAACTGTGTTTGAACCCAGTTCACATGTGGTAACAAAAACGACGTTCTTCAAAACCTGAAAGCTGCACAAAAAATGTCTTTAACCTCAATAATTTCCCCCTTTTTTGATGGCAGTTTGGCCAAAGCAAAGTGGTCAAAAAAAGTCCCATTTGCCAGGGATAAAAAAAAAATATTGACGAAAAATTTGTAAGGGAACAAAATTTCATCTCTTCCCGAAAAAAAAAGAAAAAAAAAAAAAGGGGCAAAAAAACTTGTCAGGTGAAATTCTTGGCTTAAATTGTGAAAGGCACCGGGGGTTTCTAAACCTAGGTTCTTGGCGTTTTTTAACCATGAATGAAAATTGAAATTCGATTTTTAATGCCCTAACCAATTTTTTTTTTTTTTTTCCCAACTGGCAACAAGGAATCGTAAGGGAACCCTTTTGGGGGTTTTGGGTCCAAGAAGAACCCAGAAAATATTTGTGAATTCTCGATTGGGACAATTGGCCAACTGGGTAAAAGATAAGGAGCAACCCGGACAAGTGTTTTAAGTACTGCTGACCTACCAACCACCAGGAAATCGGAATTCCCTCTGGTTTGGCAAGTCAATTGTTTGAGTAACTTTATCTCTTTAAAAAAGAATCATGAATCGAAGGGGCAAAAGAACCCCACTTTTTTGAACAAAAGAAGGGTGCCCAAAAAACCGCAAAATAGGATTTGGAGGCCATTTAAAAACCAAACACCAAGAAAAGGGAATTTTCATTTTGTTAAATGAAACAAACCCTTTTTAAAAATTAAAAAAATATTCAGAATTTCTTAATTAAAGAAAAGGTCCCCCTTTCAAAACAAAAATGTTAATTTCATTAATTTCTCTTTATATGATTTTTATTTGTTTAATGAAAATTTTAATTTTTTGAATTAATAAGATCATTTATGAAATTTTTCTTCAAAATAAAAGGAAAGAAAATTATTTGAATTTTTTTTTACTTAAAAAATTTTTGGTGTGGAAATTTGTATGAGAAAAAAATTTCATTTATGAAGTTCAGGGAAAAAAAAACTTTGTTGTGTTAAAAATTGATAAATGTTTTTTCAACGAACAAAATTTGTTTTTATGTTTTCTTTTTAATTCCTCTGTTGATTCCCTTTTTGGAAAGGTCAGCAATAGTTTTGGCTTAGAGGTAAAGAGATTGTTTAGATATCTGCAGATTTGCAAGGATTTGTATATTCTGTTAATGGAGATTTTAGTGCAGAAAAAACAAAGAAATTTTTTTTTCGACAGGGTAGCCCGATTTTGAAAAAATATTTTGGGTTCCCTAATGACCTTCCAAACAAAAACACGGGGTAGTACTGTTACCCCAATTTTGGTGAACAAGGATTGCATTTTTTTAACATGCATGATTTTATTGAATGGGCTGAGGAAAATTTTGTGAAAGTTTACGTATGTTGGAAACAAGGGAAAGCTTTTGATTATTTTGTTTCATTGTTGAATTTTTCCTCACTTCAAAATTATCTTAGCTGTTGAAAAACTTTATAGGTCTGCTTTACCCGTTGTCCCCAAGATGAAGACAAAAAAAACACAAAGACTGTCCTGAAAAAACAGAAAAGTAAAAAGAAAAAACTGTGTTTTAGAAAATTTTTCTGAATGGGAACAAAAAATGAATTTAAGAAAAACATGGGAAAGCACGATGTTTAAAATGATTCAGAATGGCATAAATAACTTTGATGAGGATTTTATTTCTAGGGCTAAAGATCAGGTGGTTTGACATTTAATGTGAAAAACAAAAAAAGAATGTAGAATTTTTTCTATGTTTTAGAAAAAGTCGAAAAGAATAGAGGACAAAAAATTGATCGAAAAAACAATCAGAATCTGTTGAAAAACAAAAGTAAATTTTGAAAGCAAAAAAAAATGAAGCATTTAGCAAAGAAAAATTTAAAAATGGGTGACACTTTTGGAATGAGTAAGGAAAATGGGTAGTACAAACAAGAAAAAAAGGTAGTAAATAGTTTAGTACAGTGAGTGGTAAACCCTTTTTAAAAAAAATGTTTTCCCAAAGGAAAAAAGAAAAACTTTAAAGGGACTTTTTTATTAACTCGAACTTCGGGATAAGATTAATGAATAAAGAAATATTTTGAACGAAATTTTTCATGCAATATAAGCTTAAAAAAGGTAAAGCTAGTGAAATAGATGACTTTTAGCTGAAAAGGGTTTTTGGCTGTGGAGTTAAAAATTGTAATGTTTTAACAAAATTTTTATATATTATTTTTGCGAGGGATTTACCCCGAGGATGGCAAAACCCAAAATTATACCCTTGCTAAAAAAAAGGGAAAACCCAAATGATGTAGATAACTACGGGAAATATCTCTTAAGTATTATATTAAAAAGCTATCTTCAGTATTAATAATGAATAACTTTGGTTTCAGGCAAAAATTTTTTTTCAGAATGTCAAGCAGGGTTTCGAAAAAAATATCAAAAGCTAATCAAATATTTACACTATATGCAGTTTTTCGGCTCTGACAAAAAAGGAAGAAAAATCTATGTTGCTTTTGTAGATTCGAAAAGCCTTTGATTTGTTCAGTATAACAGACTTTTTTGCAGTGATTCAAAATCAAGGTTTTACGGGTAATTTTTTGCTGCACTTTTCAAGCTATGTAAGGATTTAAATCATGGGGTTTGAGAAATTTTGAATTAACCCCAAAAGTTTGATTTTTCCCCTTGGGGGAAAGGGAAGGCTGTCTTACTGGATTTAACTATTTGTTGCAGAGGGTGTTGGGGGTGTGAAAAAGTTTTAGCAATTTTATTAAGAATGATCAGGAAAATAAGGTCATGATAGGTTTTAACCGATAGATCATTTAAGGGTTTTTTGAAAAAAAAAGTTATTTCTAGAATGAAAAATTAATTTTTTTGTGTTGCCATCACGCAATTAAGGGCTAATGTCCCCTCTAATAACAATGACATCCTATAGTGAAACTGTTTATGAAAAAATTTTGTTATTTGTAAATACCGAAACGAAAAAGAAAAAATTTGGGTTTTTTTAAAGGGTCAAATTTTTTGAAAAAAGTCAAGGGCTTCTTGACTGTTACTAAAAAGCCCCTGCCTATCCACAGATAAAATTTATCTAAATATATGTTTCATGCAAGCATAAAAAGGCGGGGAAAATACTTTTAAGTCTACAAGGGAATTAAATCCTTGATTACTTTGTTAAAACATTTAAACATGTTCACCTTTTTTTTATATGCGTTTATCAGAATCGTGGATAAAAAGGATTTGTTTTTTTGATCTCCCCCTTTTTCTAATGTCCCGACTTGATATTACAGTAAAGTGAAATGTAAACTGTGGTTAGTAACATCCTAAACATTTGAACGTAGTAGGTAGGATGTAACGTTTTTGTTAACCTGATTGTAGAAAATTTTGGGGGGGCGTTATATCGGTGTTTCTATTTTCTTTCCTATATTGTTTTGTGGGAAAGGCCAATGGTGCGAGTTTCAATTTAGGTTCTCCTTCAAAAAAAGCCTCGGCTATTTCAAAAATAAGTGTCCAACCCCCTTTTCTTCTTCCCCCCCCCCCCCCCTGCCCTTTAACGCCCCTCTCCATTGCTCCCCCAAAGTGTGCAAAGGTGTGTGTGTGGGGTGTGTGTGTGTGTTTGGTGTGTGAACTGAATTTGTTTTAAAAAATTTTTGTTATTTGGGTGCTAGTGTAGATGGGTGAATCAAAACATTTTATTTGTTGTTACAAGATAAAGCCCCCCATAAATTTCCCCTTTTTATTGTAGTAGTAGTCAGGCGCAACAGCGGCTATATAGTACAGTAGTTGTTTTTTGTTTTTATCAGATGAGATGATGATGGTTGTTATCATTATTATTTTTATTTATTTTCCCTATTTCATTTTTTTATCATTATTTACATTTATATATCAATATTACTATCTTTATTATTATCATTTTCATTATATTATACAAAATCGATAGAAGGATGAACAAACGAGAGATAGAGATAATGACAGACAGACAGATAGTAGATGATCGTAGATAGATAGATGATAGATAATGATGTCGATGAAAAAGGGGTGAGATAGAAGAAGATGATAATAATAGATAGATAGATAGTAGAAAAGGGAAATAACAGGCAGATACACGGTTTAGTGAACAGCCGTAAGGGAGCACAGATAACATTATACATAGATACAAACAATTTTACACTTGATAAAAAATTGAAAGGTACAATGAAAAAGGGGTCTACTGGCACAAAACATTTTATTTCGACAAAAAAGGGACATGGGAGCAAAGGGGGTTTTCCCCTTTCAAATCTGCAAGAAAAACCCAGATTCCATTGCCACGTGTAAACAGCGAAAAAATGGGGAAAAAAGGGGGATTCTAATTTGATTTAAAATTAACGATGAAAAAAACCAAAAAAACAACAAAACAACAAAACCCCCAAGAAAGACCCGAAAACAACATTTTTAACATCAACAAATAAACAAAAACTTGGTGAAAAAAAACGTGATGTGATAATTTTTTTCAAAAAGCAACAAAACCCGAATAGTTACAATTGTTGTGGCTCTCCCTTTTAACAGCAAACCCGGGGTTTTCAATTATAGAAATGTATTTAGTAGACAATAAAAACAAAATAAACAAAAAAACCCCAAAGAGACTGAAAGAGTAGGCAAACACAACATGTTGTAAGAATCAGAGTGAAAAAAAGTGATTGTTGATATTTACATTATGGTTTGAATTGCTCAGGTAAAAAAGTTTTAAATTTTAAAACAAATATTTTACTCTCTTTTTTGTTGATACCATCGTAAGACGGGTTGCTCAAATTAAAGTGTTTAAAATGTGCTTGGCCCTTCCTTTCCCTCCCCCCCTACTAAGCAAAAAGACGGGAGAATGTGATGAAAGCCAATATCAAAATCAGTAATTTTTTCTTTTAATTCTTGCTTTCATTTTTTTTTTTAAATACCCCTTTAACTTAACAGAATTTTTTCAAACTTTTACTTGTGCATTTAGAAAAAATATTATTTTCAAAAATTCAAAAAGCATGTAAAGGGTGTTGGTGTTAATATATCTCTTAAGTATTATATCTAAATGCTATACTTCAGTACTTAATACATGACTATACACTTGGTTACAGAGCAACAACTTTATTTCAGAATGTCAAGCAGGATTTCGAAGAAAATATTCAAAAGCTAATCAAATATTTACACTATATGCAGTTATTCAGAGCTACATGAACAAAAAAGGAAGAAAAGTCTATGTTGCTTTTGTAGATTTCAGAAAAGCCTTTGATTCTGTTCAGTATAACAGACTTATGCAGTGCATTCAAGATCAAGGTGTACAGGGTAAATTCTTTGCTGCACTACAAGCTATGTACAGGTCATTTAAATCATGGGTTCGAGCAAATTTTGAATTAACCGAAATGTTTGATTGTCCCATTGGGGTAAGGTAAGGCTGTCTTAACTGGATTTAACATAGTTTGGTTGCAGCAGGGTGTTGGGGATGTGAAAAAGTTTCTAAGCATATGTTTATTCAAGAATGATCAGGAATTATAAGAGATCATGATAGGTATCAACCGTATAGATCATTTAAGAGTATATTCGAAAAAGAAAGTTATGTTCTAGATATGGAAAATTATTGTTTTCGTGTTGCCATCACGCAATTAAGGTCTAATGTACTCCCTCTTAATAACAATGTACATCACTATAGTGAATCTGTTCATGATAAATTCTGTCTATTTTGTAAATACCAGATCGAAAATGAAAAACATTCTGGGTTTATTTAAGGGTCAAATTTCTGAAAGAGTCAAAGGACTTCCTCTGCACATGTTACTAAGAGCCACTGATCCTATCCACAGATAAAATTTATCTAAATATATGTTTCATGCAAGCAATAATAGGCGGAGGAAAATACTTTAAGTCTACAAGGTAATTAATCCTATGATGTACGTCTGTTAAAACATTTAAACATGTTCACCTTTGTTTATATCGCGTATTATCAAGAATTCGTGGCATAACAGGATTATGTTTTTCTGTATCTCCCCCTTTTATACTAATGTCTCTGACTCTGATCATTACAGTAAATGTGAAATGTAAACTGTGGTTAGATAACTATCCTAAACATTTGAACTGTAGTAGGTATGAGATGTATACGATTTTCAGTTAACCAATGATTGTAGAATATTGCTGGGTGCCGTTATATCAGGTAGTTTCCTATTTTCTTTCCTATATTGTATTTGTGGCCAAAGGCCAATGTGCAGAGTTTCACATTTAAGAGTTCTCTCTTCAACAAAAGCCTCGAGACATATTTCAAACCTAAGATGTCCCAACCCCTTCTCTCTCTCTCCCCCCCTCCCCCCTGCCTTCAACAGCCCAAATCTCCATTGCTCCGCCAAAGTGTGCAACGTGTGTGTGTGTGTGTGTGTGTGTGTGTGTGTGTGTGTGTGTGAACTGAATTTGTTAAAATATGTGTTATTGGCTGCTAGTGTAAGAATGGGTTGAATCCAAGCACTTTGATTAGTTGTTACAAGATATAGCCCCATATAAATTCCACATAATTATTATTTGTAGTAGTAGTAGCAGCAGCAGCAACAGCAGGACTAGTAGTAGTAGCAGTAGTTGTTGTTGTTGTTTCTTATCAAGATGATGATGATGATGGTTGTTATCATTATTATTATTATTATTTTATTACCATCATCATCATTATTTTATCATTATTGACATTGATATTATCAATATTACTATCTTTATTATTATCATTATCATTATTATTATACAAAATCGATAGAAGGATGAACAAACAGAGAGATAGAGATAGATAGACAGACAGACAGATAGATAGATAGATCGATAGATAGATAGATAGATAGATAGATAGATAGATAGATAGATAGATAGATAGATAGATAGATAGATAGATAGATAGATAGATAGATAGATAGGTAAATAGACAGGCAGATACACGGTTATGTGAACAGCTACGTAAGGGCATGCACAGATACACATTATACATAGATACAAACATTGACACATTGATACATACATATTGAAATGGTACAATGTAAAAGGATCTACTGAGCACAAAACATTTTATTGCGAGCAAAAGAGCACATGGCAGCAAGGGTGTTATTCCTTGCAGAATCTGCAAGAAATACCACAGATTCCCATTGCCACGTGTAAACTAGCGAAAAGATGGGCAAAACAAGGGGGATTCTAATTTGATTAATAGTTAACAGATGAAAAAAACCAAAACAACAACATAAACAACAAGAACCTCAAGAACGACCTGAATAACAACATTTTTAACATCAACAACATAAACAACAACATTGGTGATAATAACAGTGATGATGATAATGTTCATTATCAACAGCAACAAAACCAGAAATAGTTACAAATTGTTGTGTGCTCTCCCTTGAAGCAGCAACCTGGGTATTACAAATTATAGAAATGTATTCAGATAGCACAATACAAAACAAAATAAAACAAAACAACCCAATGCAGACTGACAAGAGCATAGGCAAACAGCAACATAGTTGTAAGAATCAGAGTGAAAAATAGTGATTGTTGATATTTACATTATGGTAGAATTGCATCATGGTAAAAAGTTTCAAATTTCAAATCAAATATTGTACTCTCTATGTATGTTGATACCATCTGTAAGACGGGTCTGCTGCAATTAATGTGTATAAAGTAGTCGCTGTGGCTTCCTCCCTCCACCTACTCAGAGACAAGACAGCACGGGAGAATGTGATGAAAGCACAATATCATGTCAGATAATTTTCTTCTTTTCTAATATCTATGCTTTCATTCAGTTTTTTAAATACCCTTTAACTTAACAGAAAGTTTATCAAACTTTTACTTGTGCACTTCAGAAAAAATTTATTTTCCTCATCTTTTTCCTCCTTCTCTGTGGTATTCTGTTTGTTGTTGGTTTTTTGGGACTTGTGAACTTTTTTTTTCTTAAGCTCTCTTCTTTTGTCGCAGGGGTCAAGAACCCATTGTCACCCAGGGTTGTTTTTTTGTTCTGCTTCTTCCTAATGTTTCTTCTGCGCTGTCAATAGCACTTCTTTGATGTTGTTGGCTAGTTGTCCACATCATTGTCGATGGCTGTGAGTGCGGGCGAACTTTCCTCCAATTTTGGGCTTGAAGATCTAAAACCACTGTTGGGTCTTTGATTTTTTTCCAGATCAAATCTATCCCATGGGTTTTTTTGGCTGTTGATTGCTTTCAGTTTCAGCTTGATGGTGGTAAGTAAAAGGTCGGGGTCACTGCCAATTTTCAGCTCCTGGAATGTTCTTGTGTTTGCCCTTGGTTATGCGGGATTTGAATCTTTGGGGTGACAGAATGTAGTCAATTTGATTGTGAATCAGACCATTTGGTGAGTGCCAAGTTGATGTTCTAGATGGCTTGTGAGGATGGAGTGTGTTTGCCAGAGTTAGTTTGTGCTTCTTTGCGAATTCCAGCAGCCGCTGTCCTCTTTCATTTGTTTCTTCTATTGGGAACAGGAGGCAGCCATTAGACTCGACAATGACATCAGTCAATATAGACCAATCTGCAGGGGTGTGAGGCAGGGCTGCATGTTCTCACCTGATTTTTTTAATGTATATAGTGAAATAATTCTATGAAATATTGAGAATCATGAGGGAATTAGTGTAGGTGGCCACAACATCAACAACCTGAGATATGCAGATGACAGTCCTTATCGCCGACTCTGAAGAAAAACTGCAAAAAAATTTTAACAACAGTAACAGACGAAAGCGAAAAGAAAGGATTACAGCTCAATGCAAAGAAGACGGAATGCATGGTGATCTCGAAAAAAGCTGTTATACCACAATGCAACATAGCCTGTAAAGGAGAGAGAATCAGACAAGTAAACACCTTTAAATACCTTGGTCAGGTCAGAGACTCCCTCTGCTATTGGTAACCATGTAACCCAGTACCACCTGCCACATGTGGGGAGTAAACCCAATCAAAAAATCCGACCTGGAGAGGGATGGGCTCCGCCAGGTTTGATTTGCCCAAGATACACCCATGACAAAGACAGCCAGAATGTCCATACCGGATCGTCGTCGCCCGGGTTACCAAGGACCGCGCCTTCTGTTGCTCATCAGGACAGAGGTCGAAAGTATGCTACTGATGTAAAAACACAAAAATCCGTGCCAGAAACAACACAATCATTGGCACATGGAATGTACGGACCAAAGAGCTGCAGGCACAGTGGAAGAACTGACACATGAGATGTCCAGATATCAATGGCACTTTCCTTGGGCTCTGCGAAGTCAGGTGGAAAAACATGGGAGAAACAACAAACCAGGAAGACCAAAAATTATACTACAGTGGGGAAAACAGGATAAACATGAACTCGGCGGGGGGTTTCTCGTTCACAAAGAAAACCGTGAACACCGTCATGAGCTGTCAGCCTGTGTCCAGCAGACTTATCCCATCCGCCTGAGAGCAACCCCCTTTAACATAACATCAGACTGCACAGATGAAGCCATAGAAGAATTTTATGACCAGCTACAAGAGGTTCTGAATCAAACTCCCAAGAAAGACATCCTCGTGTGAAAGGGGACTGGAACTCCAAGGTAGGAGAAGATGCAGGGAAAAGTTTGGGAGGGCGTTTGTGGGCCACATTTGTAATAACCAATCAAATGAAAAGGCTTGAGACTCCGGGAGTTTGCCTTTTAACAACCACCTCCAGCTATGAATACATTTGGGCCCCCACACAAGAAATCCAGAAAAATGGACATGGCATAGCCCAAATGGAGAACACCACAACCAATAGATTACATCATGGTGAAAAGACGGTTTCAGTCTAGCGTTAACATCGCACAGACACGAAGTTTTCCAGGAGCAGACATAGGGAGTGATCATGATCTTGTGATGATGACTTTCGACTACGTCTTAAAAAAAATCCACAAGCGGAACAAAATCAGGATAAAATTTGACCTCGAGAAGCTGAAGGACCCAGAGGTATTAGAAATTTTTCAAGCAAGGATAGGGGAAAAGTTTGCAGCACTCACTGTGATAGACTCAGACATAGATACACTGACGAATAGTTTCATACAGCAGTGACTGAAACAGCAAGCGAGCTTCTTGGAAAACAGCGACCAGTCAAAAACCTGGGTCACACCTAACATCCTACAACTATGCGACAAGCGTAGAGAGTTGAAGAAAAAGAAAAATGAAACAAAAGAAAGAGCAGAAAAAAATTTAGGGCAGTCAACAAAAGAATCAGGAAGTCCATGACGGAGGGCAAAAGAAATGGATCGGTGAACAGTGCCAAGACATTGAAGAGAACATCAAGAAAAACAATAGCAAAAAAAGCATATCAGCTGGTGAAAGACCTGACTAGCACAAAACAGGGAAAAGGTTTTTAAACAATCCAAGACAAAATGGGAAGTGTCTCACTGAGACCAGGATATTCTGAACAGATGGACAGAATACTGCTCCGATCGTATAAACTATAGAACCGCAGGAGATCCAGAAGTCCTTAATGTACCCGCAAGCAAAGACACAGACAGTCACCCTATCCTCCGAAAAGTGGAAACAACAGTCAGATCGTGAAAAAGGGAAAGTCAGCAGGGGCTGACAACATTCCAGCGAGTTGGTTCAAGCTGGGGGGGAAGCCATGATCACCCGCCCTACTAAGAATCTGCAACAAGATCTGGCAGACAGGAAAATGGAAAACACCATGGACAAAGTCACTCATCATCACCCTCCCCAAGAAAGGAAATCTACAACAATGCCATAATTACCGCACAATCAGCCTCATATGCCACCCAAGCAAGGTCATGATGCAGATAATAATTGAATAGACTGAAGCCACAAGCAGAGACCATCATTGCTGAGGAACAAGCAGTTTCAGAGCAGGGCGCAGCAAAAACAGAACAGATATTCAACCTCAGAATACTATGTGAGCGGTTCCTTCAACATCAACAAGACCTTTACCATGTATTTATCGATTTTAAGAAGGCATTTGACAGGGTGTGGCATGCAGCTTTGGGGGGCAACCATGAATTTTGTACAGCATAAAATGCAAACCTGATCAGAGTCATCAAACAGCTGTACAGCGAGGCCACCAGTGCAGTGTATTTAAAAACAACAACTTTGGAGAATGGTTTCGAACAACAGTTGGAGTAAGGCAGGGCTGTCTACTCTCACCCACTCTTTTCAACATTTTCCCTTGAGAGAATCATGGCTGATGCACGGGAAAACATCATGAAGGATCAGTCAGCATTGGTGGCAGAACGATCACAAACCTCCAAATTCGCAGATGACATGATGGAATAGCAGGATCAAAAAAAAGAGCTTGCCAGCCTTACAGAACACTTGAATAAGGCCTCCAAAACATACGGCATGGAAATCAGTGCAGAGAAGACCAAACTGATGACTAATAACACCAACGGCATTAGCACTGATATCAGGTTTAATGACCAGAAGCTGGAAACAGTTCAAAGCTTCAAATACCTGGGAGCCATTGTATCAGACCCAGGATCCAAGCCAGAAGTAGTATTTCAGGGCTGCACAGACAATAAAGCTTTGTCCCAAAAAAAACACCATCTGGAGAGATAAAAATATCTCACTTATCTCCAAGATCAGACTAATGCGCTCCCTTGTCATATCCAATATTTCTGTATTTCCTGTGAATCATGGACCCTGACTGCAGATTTGGAGAGAAGAGTACAGGCGGTGGAGATGAGATGCTTTCGGAGACTCCTTTTGGCATCTCCTACAAAGACCACATAAGCAACGAAAGCGTGCATAACAGAATCCAGCAAACCATTGGACCCTATGAGAACCTTCTAACGATCGTGAAAAAACGTAAACTTAAATGGTATGGGCATGTCACAAGATCCAAAGGACTTGCAAAGACAGTTTTACAAGGCACTGTCCAAGGCGGAAGAAGAAGAGGCAGACCAAGGAAGAGCTGGGAGGATAGCATCAGCGAAAGGACAGGCCTAGAACTCAACAAAACCCTGAGAAAAGCAGAACAGAGAGAGGAATGGAGGGAACTGGTTGTTGAGTCTTTGAGTGTGCCCCCACGGTCGTCAGACTACGGGACAGATAGATAGATAGATAGACTATAACCCCGGACGGCAAGTGTGACACAGAAATCAAGAAGAGAATCGGTTAATCTAAGGCAACTTTTAACAACATGAAATGCATTTTTACCAACAGTAAGATAAGCCTCAAGACAAAGATCCATGTTATGAGAGCCTACGTATGGTCCATTCTTCTGTACGGATGTGAGTGCTGGACCCTAGCCAAGGACACAGAACAGCGACTGAAGCAGTGGAGATGTGGCTCATCCGGAGAATCATTTAAAGTCTCATGGACAAAAAGAAAACAAATTTCAGAGGTAATGGAAATGGTTGGATACAAGAGATCCCTTCTCAACACCATCAGAAAAACAGCTCAAATTTTCGGCCATATAATCAGGGCTGCCCGGGCTAGAGAAACTGTTATGGAGTGGCAAAATCTGTGGAAACAAGAGCAGAGGAAGACAACGCACAAAATTCACAGACAGCTTAAACAAATTCGCAACGAATAAAGAGGGCACCAACAATGAGCTCATGAGAGGGACCGAGAACAGGGAAGAATGGAGAGCCATGATCGTCGATGTCTGCAGGACCAGACCGGACACTTGAAGAAGATGAAGAAGAAAAAGAAGAATTCAGAACCGTAGAATGCCTCTGTAACAACGCAACCAGCGCAGTCTACAATGACAGCAACATAGGAGATTGGTTTCGAACTGCAATTGGAGTACACAAAGGATGTCTGCTCTCTCCCACCCTCTTCAACATCTTCTTATAGAGAATAATGGCTGACGCACTTGAAAATCATGAGGGAACGGTCAGCATTGGAAGCAGGACAATTACAAACATAGGTTTTGCTGATGACATCGACGGCCTAGCTGGAGAAGAACAAGAGCTATTCAATTGAGTAAATCCCCTTGATTGAAGCCTCTTCAGCATATGGCATGTAGCTTAATGTAGAGAAAATCCAGCAGATGACAAATAGTGCCAATGGCATCAGCACGGACATAATCATAGAAGGCAGGAAAATCGAGACTGTATATAACTTCAAATATCTGGGAGCTTTAGTATCGGATGAAGAATATAGTTTTAGATTGCAGTAAAACAAGAAATCATTTAGATATCGCCCAGCCAAAACTGGATAATCAACATTTTGCATAGGTTTTTAGAGAAAAAGATAAGTTAATGTATATTGGTGAAGCATTAACATTGTACAATGTGGAATACTCAAAAAAGAAAATGAAGTACACGAAAAAAAAATCCCATCATACCTTTTGTGTTGAAAAGAAAAATATGTACTTTTTTTTTTGCTGCCTCATCTTCAGTGACGTCCCCGTCCTGCTGCTCTCCTGCCAATCTCTCAATTTCCCTGCCACAGCCATACCCAGATTCGTTATGTATCATCCCAAGGGTCGGAAGTCCACAGGAGTCCATCAATAGGACTTCGTGGGCCACCAGTCAGAGGGGCCCTGCACTTCTGCTGGTGTTCAGAGATACGGTTCTGAGCTAACATAGACAGGACACCACCTACTAAACCCCATACTAACGACAGTGTTAGGTCAGTGGTGAAGCCAGACTGGGTGAGTTGCCCTCCCGAGGTGGCAACCACCACAATGTCACTCCAATGATCATCCCCGTGAACCTCCAACACCAAAGGCAAACTTACCACAGGCACAAAAGTGTATGGGGAAACCGAATTTAAGGATACCATTAGACTAGAGCAACTGGGACCACCGAATCAGAGGCTTTTTTTTAATATTGCATGATGATCAATGATAATGAGAATGACGTAATGATGCTAATGTGGAAATGCATACGCTTTGAGACTACTTGACAGGGTTGTACTCTACGCTTATTATCATAAGAAATCCCGGCGTCAACTGGGCCCGAGAGATACAGAACCTGCAGTGTTGGTCAGGTAACTTGAGCAACACTCTTAAGCTTACGTTCGTAAAGCGGATAAAGCTCGACTGTGTGGTCCCAGTCTTCCCATTGAGCCCACAGCACACTCACTCTGGCCGAAGTCCGAAAAATCCCTATGATTCTTATAGGGTACAAACCCGCGACCTTCAAGACCACTGCGCCATGGCGGCTGGTAAATGTGTGATATTTGTCAATTGTCTTTAAAACAACTCATGTAGGCTACAAGAAGACATTAAATAAAAAACCCCGATTCTGTGATAAGGAAACAATCTACCATTTTTTTCTGTGCGTTTCCCCGAAGTCAGAATGCGGCTACTTGATGGGAGAAAAAACGGTCGCATACTCAAAAATCTCACCATTTATGAATCTTGGAGCTGTAGCCGAGGAACGAAAGAAAACGAAATAAAACTGCACACTTACCTCCTGATAGAAAAAAATGCCCCTTTCATTAGCTTGGTCCCATGGTTCCATGTTGGTACAGTTTTCGAACGCCTTTGAATCTGCAAGGTGACATGTTTCCTTTCCTTGGTCATACACTACTGATAAGCATCTGTCATCAAGCCGGCATTGTACTGCACACTCCACTTTGTTACGTGCAGATAATAAGTGGTATCTGTGCTCTTCAATTATTACTTGGTTCTTGCAGTAAACAGCTTGCATCATGCGCTTCTCTTGAATGAGTATAACATTTGTGTATATCTGCTTTGCTGCTAGAAGTTTACTGGTACTCAGCACTGAAATGATCAGTAGTGATACGAAAATAGACATGTTTGTGAGTTTGAATCGGTATCTTGCTTTTGCTTTCACGGCTGTTATTGTTTCCATTTTTTTCTTCTTTTCTTTATCTTTTTCAATGATGTTCCCTTTTCTTCCTCATTCCGGTCACTTTTTCCTCTTTTTTTTTTCTTTTTTCCCTTTGTCAAAATGAGTTTTGATATTTTTGTTACTTAAATTTTTGTATTGGTAACTCTAGATATAAACACTGCAAGTAATTTTCACTTTTTGATGGACTGAGGACTTCTCGACCTGTCAGACTTGACAATTAATCACCCAATCCAAACCGGGCAGCACAAGGTTCACCCCAGTCAAGATCAATAGATTTCACATCACACACCCAGAAACCTGTCAAAACTTCGGGGTTGGATAGGTCCAGGAAAATGGTTCGAATCCATTTCTTCCCAATCTTTCATTCACATGCTGAATTGTGTGCTCCAGTGTAATGCTTGACTAGACATTCTCTGTGACGAGTGTTTGGGGGTCTTTTTTTTGTTATAAAGGAAATACGAAAACGAAACAAAATTCCCTAAGTACAGGGGTATATAATTTAATTGTTTTTTTAACTTTAAATTTTCGGGGGGGGGGGATTGTTATTTTTGGGGGTTTTTTTTGTGTATTTTTTTTGGTTTTTTTAAAATTTTTGTGTAACTCCAGTTGCAGTAACACGAAAAACCCCAAATTTTGGTAAATGTGTTGCTTTAAAACGAGATTTTGCTTTTTTTGGTTTTCTTTCACTTTTGTTTTGTGACACGTTTTACTTTTGGATTCAAAATAACCCCCTTTTTAAACCCCAATAAAAATCTTCTGACTTTATTTTGTTCTAGTCCCTTTTAAAACTACTACCCTTAAAAACGGTTGTCCTGAAAACATGTTTTAAAACAAATCAGTCCCTTTTTTAAAAAAAAAAAAAAACCACAATGCAGACAGGAAAAAAATCTAAAAGATGATGGGGGGAGCTGTCTTGTGGCCCGTGCTTACCGGGGGAGAGCAGCCTAATTTCACGCAAAAAATCTGATGTTACCGAAAGTTTTAAAAACAAAAATACGATCAAAAAAAAGCTTACAAAACCACCACAAAAAAAAAAAAAATATACCTTCAAACCAAACCTTTTTCTGTTTCTAATTTTGACTTATAGTACATCGTTGGTTTTAAAAATTAGTCCCCAAAATCAGGGAAAATACTCTTTTTAAATTTTCTCTCTCTGTGTTGTCGTCTACAATCACGCATCTACTTGTCTTCCTTCGGCTTACTGTTTGCGTCATAATTTTTCATTTTTAAATTTAAATTTTTTTTATTTAAAAATGTAAATAAGCGCCCACGCCTATTTTACTTTCACTCCGTTTGATGATTTTTTGAAGTTTTGTTTTCCTTTCCCCACGGGATAAAATGGCCTACCCTTTCAAAAGGCAGGCAGGTTTTTTTGTGCGCAATATTTCTGTATGCTTTTGCCAGGGAAAATCGTTTAAAAATTCGCCCGAAGGGGGGTTTTGTGTGTGGGTGTGCGCGCCCGGGTGTGGGTGCGTGTGCGTGCGCGTTGGGCGCGGGGCCCCGGTGGTGCGTGCGTGGTGGTATGTGGTGTGTGTGTGTGTGTGTGTGCTTTCGCGCGCGTGTGATTGTGTGTTCTGTTGGTTTGTGTTGTTTTGTGTGCACGCGCACGCGCGCCCCGGGGTGCGGTTTGTGGTATGATTTATTTATACTTTTTTTTTCGTTTTTTCCGGACAATGAAATATGTCTTTTATATCCCTAGTTCCCCCTGTGCACGTTTTGTAATTTTGTTACCGTTCCCACCGGGGCACCTTTTGCCCTTATTTTCCCGGGGGGGAAAATTTTTTTGGATTTTTGGTGGTTGGGGGGGGGGGGGGTTTAGTTTTGGGGTTTTGGGGGGGGGGTGGGGGGGGGGGGGGGGGGGGGGGGGGGGGGGGGGGTTGGGACTGATGTTAATCCAGGGGAAAAATCCTTTGAAAAAGATTCAAACCCCAAGTCAGAGATCACGAGGCATCCCCTCCCCCCAGGCTATCCGCCCCCGGTGTGTTATGTGTGTGTTTGTGTGTGTGTGTGTGTGTGTGGTGTGGTGTGTGCACGTGTGCGTGCGTGCGTGCGTGGCGTGGGGTGTGTGTGGGGTCTGTCTGTTGTCTGTGTTTTTGGTCTGTGTCGGTGATCTTGCTGTATGTGTACCTCGTGCGTGTGTGTTCGAGTTGCGGGGTTCGTGGTGCTCTCTCCCCCCTTCTCTTTCCCCCTTTTTTCTCTCCCTCTTCTCTCTCCCCTCTTCCCCTTCTCTCTCTCTTGTCTGAAAAAAGAAAGAAAAAAAGCGAAAATGAAATAGTCGAACAAAAAAGGAGGCACAGGAAAGGGGTAGGGGCAAAAAGTCGACTGAATTCTCCGGTCGCCCCTCTGTAAAATGCCATTTGGCTTTGGGTTTTCCGGGGTTAATGGGGGGCTGCCGGGCTGAAGTCTATTGTAAAAGGGTCAGCCACAATCGTTATCGCCACTAGATTGCCCCCACTCCTCTCTCCGTGTTGCTCCCTTGGGGGAATCTTCTTTAGTTTTTTCCCTGCTGTGTGGCGCTCATGGATAGGATGACAGAAAGGGTGATGAGAGGGTTTTTTTCTTTTTTTGGGGGGGGTGGGTGGGTGAAGTTTGGATATTTGTTTTGCAAAGAATTTCAAATAACGTGCAAAGTCACATTTTGTAAACCTTTGGGAGGCCGAAATGAAAATGAAACAAATACAAGTACAATGCAAAGAACAAATACAAACGATAAATACAGCGCATGCGTATAATAGGTTTAAGACAACGCATACTGTAAATGTAATACAGTCTTCTATCTATCTATCTGTCCCGTGTTATGACCGTGGGGGCCCCCCAAAAACAAAACAACCAGTTCCCCCATTCCTCTCTTGTTTGCCTTTCCGGGGTTTTTTTTTTAGTTCTGGGCCTGTCCATTCGTGATTTATCCTCCCAGCTTTTCCCTTGGTTCCCTCTTCTTCTTCCCCTGGACTTTCCCTTGAAAACTGTAAACTTCTACAGCAAAATGTTAAAATTTTTGTGCTCTGCTACGTTTTACTCTGTACCCCCAAATTTAAACTACAAACTAACATACCCTTTACTATCCTACAATATCTACTATACTCTGTACCTCCCGGGGCTCTGCCTGCTCTACTCTACTCTCAAAGGTATGGTATGGTATGTATGATAGGGTTTTGGGGGGTTAGGGTATGGTAGGGTTTGGTCGACCCCAACATAAGAACTTAAAAAGAAACGCTATTTACTCTTATAGTTTTTTACCAGCCGCATTGGCGCAGGGGTTTGGGAACCTTGGATTACGGACAGGTTGTCGTTTTTTTTAACCCCAAAATTTTCATTGGGTTTTTTCCCGACTCCCCGATGAGTGTGCTGGGTTCATTGAAAAAATGAAACCCAAGTCGAGTCTATTCCATTTTTCAAAAGGCCATTTTGAGAGTGTCGTTCAAAAAAAACTGCCCAAATATTCCCAGGTACTATAGCTTCGGGGCCTGGTTGACGCGGGATATTAAAATGATAGGAAGCGAAGGGTATAGCCCTGTCTTCCCCACCTTCCATCCTACCCCCTATCTATGGACCGTTGGAGGTACCATGAAGTTTTTTGCAAAAAGTTTCCCTTCGTTGAACGCCTTCCATAAGACTGGTAAAGACCCTGTTTGGGTTTTTGAAAGTATTCTCACCGGTATTAAAAGGGTTGAAAATTTTGCTCTGCGTGCCCCTCCTGATCTAAAACCTGCCTGTTCTATATGCTGTGGCGGTCACCACTCGGGGTGGCGACCGTTGGCCCGTGACGAGCTAAAGGGTTTGTCAGGGATAGGGGGGGGGGGGGGTCTTAGTGGGTTTTATTTTATTTTCTTTTATAGGGGGGAAAATGGATAAGCACTCATGTGCTTTTTTACACCCGTCCCCGTGTGTATGCTTTGGTTAATTTTGTATCTTTTCCACGGCACACGGCCTATCTTCCCCAATGCAAAAACGGGATTTAAGGAGCCAAGATGCTGCATGCGTTCGAACAGGGGGGCCCGGTTTATGTCTCATAAAGTTGGTTCCTGTGTAGTTAGTAAAAAACAATACCCATGAAAGCAAACAAAATGATTCAGTGAGGGCCCCTTTTTGTCGTGCTGGGGCCCTGACATTATAGGCTTTCGTGGATTTCCCGGCCCGGGGGATGCACAAACAAATTTGTTTATGGTGGGGCGGTCAAAATAATCTTCGACTGGAAGTTTACTCCAAGTAAATGGTTTACGGGGAACGGGAAGTTTCCTAGGGAAATAAAAAAAGAAAGGATGCTTTTTTATTGGTTTAAGCTTGTTGAGTAAAAATGACCCCAAATTTTTTAAATATTTTTAAAAAGTTGTTACAGTTGTATTTTGCTAATGCCCACAAAATTTTTTGTCCGTAGAAGTACTTTTAAATGAAATTGGGTTAATATGGCAGAATCGTTTGATCCCTTTTTTCACCTAAGGGTTTTTTAAAACCCAAATTTCAAGAAGTTTTTAGTTCCCACAAAGAAACCCTTGTTTATCAAACTACAATTTCTAAAAGAAAAATGAAAACCTTTTGATTGGATACATCGTTATTACTCTAGTGCATTTTTCACATGTTTTGATAATTTAAATTTTTCCTTTTGTTGGTTAGACTTGGATGTGTGTGAGCACACGGGGTGCGTGCGTGCGTACGTGTGTGTGTGTGTTTGTGTGTGCCCGGGGCTAGTGTGCGTGGTGCACGGTTATTGGGTAGGTTGTTTTTTGCAGGGTTTTTCCCAAACTCACATTGTATTTTAATGCCTCGTGAAAACTTTTGTATTTTCATTTAAATGATTTGCCTAGGATTATTTGAAATATTTCTTCTTTGTGAGTGCACGTGTTTTTGGGGTGTGTGTGGTGTGTGGTTGTTGTGAGGGGGCCCGCGGACCTTCTGCGCGGGTGTATGTTCGCGCGGCCCGGTGTATGACGTGCTGTAGAAGTTTTGCGTTTCTGATATGCGAAGAATCTGAACTCGAAATGTTTTAATGTACTTTGGGCATATGCTGAAGAGAGGAGGAGAGGAGAGAGGAGAGGGAAGTACGTGAAATTTGTTTGTTGATGTATCCAAACATCAGTTGATTTTTTGTACCTTTCCCCTGTTTTAAAAATTTTCCCTTCATCTTTCATGCCCAAAATTTTTACTCTTCTTTTGGAATGTTTTTGTTTTGTGAGGTGTTTTTACACCGCCCACATCCGCAAGTTGTGGTTTTTTAAAAATTAAAATGACCAGTGTAGAAAAAAAAGGAAAAAATTACGTCACAGAAGATGAAGCGCAAAACTAATAGTGAAAATCTAGTATCCTATCAAAAATGCGTCGTAAAAAAAATCACAACCAGATTTTAAAACTCACAACACACGATGAAAAGATATAAATTTTTTACCGCGAAAACTAATAGCAGACCCTAATTTCTTCATTGTTTTTTAAAAAGTCCTATTTAAATTTTTTGGGTGTGTTTTTTTCAAATTAATTTATTTGCGTTTTTAGTTCTATGCAAACAAAACTTAGAGTAAACTGATCACAAAAATTTAGCTTAACTCATTTCATCTCCTTTTAAAAGGTTCAAAATACTTGGTGTATATTACAAAAAAAAGTTGCCATCTTAGTTAAAAGAAATATTTGATGTAAAAAGCTAAAACCCCTTTTTCGTCACTAGAAGATGTATCAGATCGGCAAAAAGCCTACAAACATTTTTCCAGTGGAAAAAAGGGGGAAGGGTCCGCCTGTGCATATAAAGTCTGGAAAATTGGAGTCTTTTTTAAACATAAAAATAATGTCTACCGGGGGGAAACAGTCTGTTTCCCTGGTTTGGGAGAGGGCCATTAATTGCTTTTAGCCGGGTATTCGGAGTTTTCCCGGAAATAGTTGAAATAATTTTTTAGTAATACATCAATTATGTAACTTTATAACTATTGATTGTTTTCGCACATTTTGTCACTTCATTTGTTAGTGGCGAATTCAAGATTTTTCATGCATATTCTTTCAAACCTTTTTTATTAGTCCAGCGATTTTGTTTTTTTTATATCATTTTGGGACAAAAGGGAAGGGGTCGCAGCACATTACATTTTCTCTTTTATTTACGTTAGAAATAGGGGAGCTTTTTGTTAAATTTTTAATTTTGCTAAATTATTTTATTTTTTATATTTTTTTTTTTTTTTTTTATTTAAAATGTTTAATAGGTAAAAATGTGTTATGCTTTTTTTTTTACTTTGTGGGTGACAAAAAGGTTTTTTTTCGATTGTGCATTGTAATGATTTTTTTTTTAGGTGCATTGCTACAAAACAATTGTGATCGTCACCCCCCCCCCCTTCCCAGTCTTATCTTTAACTTTCACTTTTTTGTGAAGAAGTATAAAGAAATCGAAACACATACCCACAGCACGCACCAGCAACACGCACGCACGCACGCACGCACGCCCCAAGGCCATCTGGAATAAAATTTTTTGACTTTTGATTACGCACACACGCACGCACGCACACAACGCTTAACAGATGTTCCCGTAACCGGATTGCAAGGAGGGAGGGTCAGAGACCTCAGTTTTTTGGGGGGCCCAGCATCTTTGGGCGGGGAAACCCTCTCCTCTTCCTCCCCTGCTTTTCCTTTCCCTGTCCCCAAAGAAGGCAGGTACCCCTTTACGCTGGGCAAAACTGACGGATTGTATGAAGGCCAAAACACCAAGTATCCAGTCGCGAACCAAATCGTCCCCCTGATAACCTATGCTTGAAGAGAACATATAAAAAACCAAAACACACACACACATCGTACAATTACCCCCCCATATACACCACAGTAAAAAAAAACAAAACCATATTTATGTCAACGAAATTTTTTTAATCCTTTTAAAATTTCTATGATTAAGGGAGAAGGAAAAAACGCATCTAGCTAATGAAAAAAATGTTGAGACAAATTTTAAAAATTTAGCGTTGCCGCAGCACGGTACTCAAAAGGCAACAGCTTACAAAAATTCCCGTTTCCCCTAGCCCACTAGTCTGAGGTAAACACCCTCTAGAAATGGGAAGACGGGTTTGATCACTTTTTATGCAGCCCGCTTTTTTTCAATCACGGGGCTTAAATTTTGATATAATAGTCCCTTACAACGATGAAATTTTAGTGACGTCCCATTGCAATACAATTTATGCTGGGTAATAGACCCCGCAATGAGATTGCCCTGGTCTATTTAAAAAAACACTTTTGCTGGGAAACAAAACACAGCAGGTAAAGAAAAAATGAACAGGTAAAATGAGTGGTTTGGGTCTTGGCGCATCTCCATCGGCAAGAAAAGCCCAAGTTTTAAATTATTAAAGTATTGTAAAATGCAAAAAAAACTATGCCCCACAAACAAAAAAAAGATGTCAACATAAAAGGAAAAACCTGTCAAAAGGTGTGAAAAGAGTTTTGTGATTAAAAAATAAGTTTTACAAATAATTAATCATAAAGTAATGGAAAAAGGACAAGGTAGAAAAAGAAAAAACAATAATAAGCCCTTTTCCTCGTCAGAATAGCGGAACAAAAAAAGGGTACCAAGTTCTAAAGATAAAAATCCCCTTTAAAAAAAAAAATATCACCCAAAAACAAGGTTTGCTGAAAAAGGGGAGCACATGCATTAGGCTCTCTCTTCTCTCTTTTCCTTCTCTCTCTCTCTTTTTCCCCTCTCTCTCTTCTCTCTCCCCCTTTTCCTCTTCTCTCTTCTTCTCTCTCTTCTTTTTTCTTTTGCTATCAAACGTATGGTTGATTGCAAATAACAATAATTTTTTTTAATTGTTCATTGTTCTCTACATCTTTTTATCTATCATCATCTTCTATCTATCTACTTCTACTATCTTTTCATCTATCTTTTTTGAAAACGAAGACATTCAAGAACGGGGAAAAAAAAACATCAATGAGGACAGGTTGGCTTGGAGAGAAAGCTAAAATCCACTGAAAAGGAATGCAAAAGGGACTCATTAGGTTATTGGGTTGATGAATATAAGGGAGGATGAACAAACTACCTCAGTTGTTTTGGAACCAAAAGACCCTTCCCCTTTCCCCAACTGGGAGCATGATACTTGCCGGGCCTTTGATTAGCAGACCCGTTCATACAGTGACGAACCAAGACCCAAACCTCGCGTTCTGCCCTTGGTGGGAAAAAAGGCATTTTTTGGGGGACCAAACCCCCAGAAAAAAACCTGAGGGCTAGCGGGTTTCCGTGTTGCTGTGACCCCTTCCGCACAGAGGGAAAGCTGGGTTCCACCGGGGGGCAGGGGAGATTTCCTACTTCCATGGGGGGAAAGCTGAAATTTAGGGACAAGGGCACCTGGGGCTCAGTCCGGGCAGGTGGTCTCAAGCTCAAGCCAGAAAAAAGGAAGGGGGCTACATGAATCGAAGTCTGGGGGAAACCCCCTTTTTAAATGGTACTAATTAAGCAAGATTTCATTTCTTATACATACACAGTAGGAGGGGAAAACTGGACAATGTCAGGAGGACAATGATGGTACAGTACAGGTTTTTTCCACAACGGACCTTCCCACACTATACAATCCTGGCCATGGCAAAGTGTTTCCCGGGAATAAATTCAAAAAAATCGCCCAAGCAGCAGTGCAAGAGAAGCGAATGGACCTGGGACCAGTCCCCTCCCGGTTTTTTTTTGGGGATCACAACAAAAAAAAATGCCCTTTCCTGTGCTCCCCAAAACTACCTATTGTGATGTTGGGCAGGAAACAGGCCCCAAAAAAAAGTGTTTTTGGATCACAGAAAAATTGGACTGTGAAGGACCCCCCAGCAGCGATCAAGTTTAGAAAAGCAAAAGTGACAGAAGGAAACTACAGGCATCAAGTGGTCATAACGGGGGCACCAGGGGGTACCCGGTGTGCGTGCAACTCTGAAATGTGACAAACAACAAAAAAGATGTCTCATGGATGCTTACAAAAAAAAAAAGTGGGGGTATTGTCAGACAAAGAATATGTGAACAAGACTGACTAGAAGACAAAGCAGCGACAAGGGTTTTCAAGTGTGATGAGGGGGGGTTGGCTGACAGTAGGGGTAACAAAGAGACTGAAGCAGAAGTGTTAAGTACAGGCATTCTGCTGAACAGGCACTGACAGGTGGACTGAGTGAGGACACTGCT
The DNA here is from genome assembly GCA_028751875.1 of Rapana venosa. NCBI lineage: Eukaryota > Metazoa > Mollusca > Gastropoda > Neogastropoda > Muricidae > Rapana > Rapana venosa. The sequence continues at coordinate 65,991,667 of CM054134.1, read as the reverse complement.
GACCCACATGCTGCAGACAAAGTACAATGACAGTGAGGACACTGCTGACCCACATGCTGCTGTACAAAGGACAATGACAAGATTAATAGTGGACAATCTTGAAGGACATCTCCAAAAGGTCGACCAAGGTGGCATGACACAGTGATGAATGACTGACTGTCAGACAGAGGACAGGCATGGACATGGAAAAAGAAGACAAGGACCACTCCAAAAACCCACCTTTCTCCCCCCAGCCCCCCCCCAAGACGATGCATCCAGTTCACGGGTTTAGAGACGGGTCGAAAAAAAAAACTGGAAAACCAGCAGTCAGACAGATTGTAGACCTTTTAGGAAAAATAGAGTTATGACCCTGCACATGGCAAAAACAAATCCAAAGTCTGGGCCCAACAAAAAAAAGTGCGCAGGGACAATAAAGGACATCGGCTGGGCCCTTTCCAATTGTTAAAATACTGAAAAAGGAAAAATTTCTAATCATTTTTACACGTTTTTAAATAAAAGTTTGTTAAATTCCCAAAATTACAATGTTTAAGGTTTTTTTTTTTTTTGGCAAAAAAATTTAAAAAAAAAATTTTATTTCTTTCTCCCTAATGATGTTGTATGTGTATGAAACATTTGTTGCTTTGATTTTGATGCTGGATATTCAGTGATTTATAATTTTATATCCAAAAACCAAAAAAAACTGACACCAAGGGCGTTATTGTGGGGTGGGGTTTTGTTCTGTTAGGAAAACTTTGGAATTTTTTTTGAACATAAAATTGGTGGTTGTAAAAATTAAAAAACTTTATTTAACAAAAAAAAAACATCATGTTCTTTCTTGCTATATTATGTGATTTGCATTTGGAATACCCAGCAAAGGGCCTTTTTGGCATTGAAGTTTTGGGTCAATGTTTTACAGATTTAAGTATAATGGGATTTTTTCTACCCTTAAAAGGGGACATAAATGCCAAACACTAAACTGTCAATGGGGACAGTAGGTTTTGAAAAACAATGCCGCCATAAAATTTTACCCCCAAAAATTTTTAAAAGAGTTCTGTTAATGTTTTGGGGAAACAGCTGGTTGAATTTTGTAAAATTTTGATTGTATCTATTAAAGGCTTACAGAAGCACTTTTGATGAAGCTTCATTATTGGATATTCCGGGGAAAATACAGTGGATTATTTGTCATCTATTTAAGTTTTTGGTCATACTGTCTTGTCTTTAAGGGTTTAAAATTTGTTGAATCTGACCACTTGCCAGTTTTGTTGGATATGCTATAGAAAATTTTTCACGGTTTAAAAAGACTCCTAAGGTTTTTGTTTAAGACTGTTAGGTTTAAAAAAAGGAAAAAGGTCAGAATTTGTTTGATAGTGAAGGAGTAAAGCAAAAAAAAGAAAAGAAATTTTGAAATTTAACAGGAATTTTGATTTTGCAATGATTTTTTCATGATGCTTTTTACATTTGAGTGTAATCAAAAGGGCATGGATCTCTTTAATGTACAAAACAAAGAGGAATAGCACCCCTTTTATAAAAAATGCTTGACAACTAAGACTGTTAAAGTATTTAAATTTTATGTCAATATTATTAAATTCTGATGTCTTTCTTTAGCTATGTTGATGCTGTAATCGACAATGAAGACTAATGTACATAGATACCAAAGGAAACCCCTCAGTTGCTGACAGGGGAAGACGTGTAGGTACATAGCGTGCAATGTTTATCTGATTCAATTCTGTTGAAGTTGTGTTTGTGAAATCGCTGTTCTTTTCATTGTGCCCCCTCCTTACTCCCTTTGATGCATTGTGGCCTAAGGCCGATGTACAATTAAATCATTTCAGAGTTCAGAGTTCTCTCTCTCTCTTCTCTCTCTCTCTCTCTCTCTCTCTCTCTCTCTCTCTCCTCTCCTCTTTTGTGAGCAAATTATGAATTAATTAATGTTTCAAACCCACATGGGAATAAGACAGGATGTGTTCTAAGCCCCATATTGTTTTCTATTGTTTATGAATCAATAAACATTATGAATGAAAAAGGTAAACATGGTGCCCAAATGTTTCCAGATATTATTGAGTTGTTTATCCTGTTATTTGTTGATGACGTGCATGTACGTCAACTACACACATCAGGCTTAAAAAATAATTAAAGGTCTTAGAAATTAAGTGTAAACATGGACAAAACTAAAACTGCAGTATTCAGAAAAGGGGGTTACTAAGAAAACCACGAAATGTTTGTTTGATAATAAGAAATTAGAAGGAGATAATAGTTATTTAGGATTTAATTTTAGCGCAAACACATGAAAAATAGAAAATACTCGTTGACACTACTACAAGATTAAGAAAATATGTGTAGCGACATTTCAAGTTGTCTTTACAATTACCATTCAAAATACACATGTCCAAAGCAGTGTAGATATTCAACAGAACTTTTCTATTTTTATTTATTTATTTATTTGAGAGAGAGAGAGGGAATGAATGAATATATGAATGAATGAATGAATGAATGAATGAATGAATGAATGATGAAATGAATGACGCAACGAAACGTAATGATTAGCAAAAAACAACCAACAACAACAAAAGAAACAAACATCAAAAGAAAACAAAAACAAAAAGCAAACCAACCAACCAACAAAAACAAAACAGACCAAAACAACAACAACAACAAAAATAGCAATCCCCTCCTTCACACAAACCACCACCAACAAAACATTAACATATCATTTAAAGAAAGGAGGTAGATATATATAATTCAACAAACACACAATCCTCAATTGGATACATTGATAATTATTTAAACAAAAGAGGTAGTATATTCAACAAACACATAATTCCCAACTGACATGAATGCCAAATCAAATACACGATTATAATTAATTATAATCAGATAGATTGGAATAGAGAGGAGACAGCAGAGAGAAGAGTAAGCCAAGCAAAAAAAAAAAAAAATAAAAATAAAATAAAATAAATTAAAAAAATAAATAAATAAATATATATATATATATGTATGTGTGTGTGTGGTGTGAGAAAATATTTTTCACAAATATGTCTTATTATAAAGCGATAGAAAAAAAAACTATTAATAAACAAAAACCTTTTAAAAAGTCAACAACATTAAGAAAATGCTCCATGAAATATCCAAAAATAACATTTTTTGAAATTGTGGAGAGAGAGAGAGAGAGAGAGAGAGAGAGAGAGAGAGAGAGAGAGAGAGAGAGAGAGAGAGAGAGAGAGAGAAAACTTTGAAAACCTTTTAGTAAAGGAGGGTAATAGAATAAGCAGTAGTTGCTTTTTTACATCTGGACTGGTCCTCTGGCAAAAAACAATCGAACAAACTAAAAGAAAACCACAAAAAATAAACAAACACACAAAAACCAAACATAAAAAAGAAGAAAAAAATGAAACCCCTAACACTTCCCCCCAAAAACACCCAACCAAACAACCCCCATGCCCACTCCCACACCCCGAAAAAACACACAACCCAAACCAAAACAAAACAAAAACAAACAAACCAAAATAAACAACAAAAAATAAACTAACAAACACCCCCCCCCCCCCCCCCCCCCCCCCCCCCCCCCAAGAAAAGAATCAACTGACATGAAAAATTACCAAATGCACACAGTATGAAAGATTAGGTGTTACTTTCATGTACTTTCCCCAAGTGATGTTTTTTGTGGTGCTAACAGTTGCCTCCATTTTTTTTTGCTGCCTCATCTTCTGTGACGTCCCCCGTCCTGCTGTTCCCACCCCGCTCATTCCAATCTCCCCGCCACAGCCATGCCCAGATTTGTTATGTCTTATCCTCATAGTCGGAGGTTCACAGGGAGCCCATCACTATCAGGCCGCCGTGGGGCCACCTGCCAGAGGGGCCCTGCACTGCTGCTGGGTCACTCTGGTGGTGTTCAGTGGTGCCTGTTCTGAGCTAACATACGCAGGACACCACCTACTAAGCCCCATACTAATACAGTATTATCTCAGTCGCGGAGCCAGACTGAGTGAGTTACCCACCCGAGATGCAACCACCACAACGTCCCTCCAACGACTGTCTCCGTGAACCTCCAACCCCCAAAGGCCCTGACACAAACTCACCACAGGCACAGAATGTATGGGCAAACCAAATCTGAGATCACCATGAGACCAGAGGAACTAGGACCACCGAATTTGAGGCAATTTTTTAAAAATTGCATGATGATCAATAACAATGAGGATGACATAATTATGCTTCTGTGGAAGTGCATATGCTTTGAGACACTTGACAGGTTGCACTCTATGCTTACTATCATAATATATCCCGGCGTCAACCGGGCCCGAGAGATACAGACACCTGCAGTGTTGGTCAGGTAATTTGAGCAGCACTCTCAAACTCGCATCCGTAAAGTGGATGAAGCTCGACTGTGTGGTCCCAGTCTTCCCACTGAGCCCACAGCACACTCACTCTGGGTAGGAGCCGGCCGGAGTCCGAAAAAATCCCTATGACTCTATGAAAGTCGAACCCACGACCTCCAGTCCGTAACCCAAGGCTAACCACTGCGCCATGGCGGCTGGTCAGTTGCCTCAATTTAACAAGCCTAATACTGATACTCCTTACCTTATTATACTGATAATAGTTTTGGAGCGTATTTGACTAATCTTCTGGAACAGGTAAGATTTTATATGCTTAAAAGATGTAATGCTATTTTATTTTTAAGATTTGTTGGCAATGAGTTCCAAACAGTGACGAGGCTTGTCTTATAAAGATCTTGTCTTGGTTTCGGTATTACTATGTTATTTGTGTTACCTTGACTGGTTGATTGGAAACGTACTAGTCAGTGTAGATGGAGCCAGACCGTTCATTATGCAATACATTATGATTGCTTTTATTATATTCCAGATGATAAGTTAGGTGGAGAATGTCCAATTTAATATAGTCTTGGGGTAATAAAGTTGAAGACTTTAGGAGTACCACTTTAAGAGCTCTTGAAAGAGGTTTTAAGCTATTAGCAAAGCACCCATCATACAATGTTGAGGAAATAAATAAATAAATGATTGGGATTTCAGCATACTAACATTTTTACGAGAATTGGGGTCTAAAAAAAGTTTGATTTTAGTGTTTTGAAAAATCTTGTGAATTCGTTTGTGTAAGAAGTCAATATGGTGTGACCAGGAAAATTTATCATTATCCAGCAGTAACTTCTAGGAGTCAATGAGTATCTACTTCTTTAATGGTAGTATTCCCACTTTGGGGGTGGGCAGAACAAGGGTTACATTTGTCATTTTTGTCAAGTCGTAATTATCATGAATTTAGGTTTTTGAACATTTAAGGCCATATGATTAAGTCTGGTGCATTCCAGCAATTGATCGCATTTTTGTTGCATAGAGTTTTTATATTTTTTTAAAGTCAGAATGAGAAGAGTAGATAGTATATCATCACCAAAGAGTACAGTTTTTGAATTTATAATAAATAAAGGGGGAGTCATTTATATATAGTGAAAAAAGAAGAGGCCCTAATACTGATCCTTACGGAACACCAAAATTTTTGTGATAAAATTCCCGAACGCCGTTCATTATCTTTTGCAGTTGGGTTCGATTAGAAAGAAATTATTTTATGATGACAAATCATCGTCAGATAATTTAATCAGTACCAATTTACGGACTAAAAGGTTATATCTATGACATCAAATGCTTTGGCAAAATCAATAAATAGCACACCAGTAAATTTGTTATCAACTGATATTTTTAACCATTCATCAACAAGTCTAACCAGAGCTGTATGACAAGAATGATTTTTTTCTAAAGCCAGAAATGACTTGGATGAAGTAAGTTATAATTTGAAAGTGAGCCATAAAGGGACTGATATATATGCTTTCCAAAGGTTATCACTTTAATATTGCCTAAGCTGCATGGGGGACATCCCAAAGACTCACAACACCCTCCATTCTTTCTGGCTTGTCCCTTTCTCAGGGTTTTGTTGTTCTAGGCCTGGCCCATTCACGATTAACCTTTTCCCGTCTCCCTTTTGCCTCTTTCTTCTCTTGCATGCCTTGCAAAATTCTTTTGTAATTTTTTTGGGATCTTGTGACATGCCCATTCCATATACGTTTAACGCTTTTTCACTCGTTAGGAAGGTTTAATGGGTCCTGGTTTGGCTGGGATTCTGTTTTGCACGTTTGTTGGTTATGTGGTTCTTTGTTAGAAGCCAAGGAGTCTCCGAAAAGCATTCATCTCCATTGCCTGTACCTTCTCCCCAAAATCTGCATCAGGGCCTGATTCACAGCATACAAAATATGATATGACAAGGGGACGCATTAGTCTGACTTTGGAATAAGTGAGTATTCTATCTCTCCAGATGGTGTTTTTTTTTGACAAAGCTGTTATTGTCTGGCAGTCCTGCATACTACTTTGGCTTGGATCCGGTCGGTAAAAGGGCCCCCCGGTACTTGAAGCTTGAAGTTTCCGCTTTGGTCTTAACCCTGATATCATGCTAATCCCCTTTGGGTGTTATTAGATCAGTTTGGTCTTCTCTGCATGTTTCCAGCCATTTTTGGGGCCTTATCCAATGTTCTGTTAGGGGGGCAAGCTCTTTTTCTATCCTGCTATTCCTCAATGTCATCTGCGAACGGGGTTTTTGTGATCGTTCTCCACCAATGCTGACTGATCCTTCATATGTTCCGTGCATCAGCCTGATTCCTCAAGGAAGAGTTGAAAAGGGGGTAAGTAGACAGCCCTGCCTACTCCAACGTTGTTCAAAAACCATTCTCCAATGTTTTTGTTGAGTCCTCCCTGGGCCTCGCTGTACACTTTTGATGACTCGACATTTTCTTTGATGCGTCAAGTTCGGTTTTGCCCAAAAAGCGCAGCCACACCCGTCAAATGCCTTCTTAAAATCGATAAAAACTGGTATAGGTCTTGTTGATTTGAAGTCCCGCTACATAGTATTCTGAGGTTGAATACTGTCTGTTGTCTGCGCCCTGCTCTAAACCTCTTTTTTCCTCAAAATATGGTCTGCTTGTGGCTTCAGTTATTAAATATACGCACATGCCCTTGCTTGGGGTGACATATGGGGCGATTGTGCGGTAATTATGGCATTGTTGTAGATTTCCTTTTTTTGGGGGAGGGGTTGTGAGTGACTGCGTCCATGGTGTTCCATTTTCCTGTCTGCGGGTTTTTTGCAGATCTTAGTGGGGCGCGATCAGGGCTTCCCCTCCACTTGGACCAACCAGCTGGAAGTTGTCAGCCCCTTTCGATTTCCCTTTTTTTTTCCCACGACTGACGCTGTTTTCCATCTTCCGGAGGATAGGTGACTTCGTGCTTTGCTTTGGGGTACATTAGGACTTCTGGACTCCTGCTTTTCTATAGTTATACAGGTCGGGGCAAAATTTCTGTCCATCTGTTCAGAATATCCTGGCGTCATGAGCACTTCCCATTTTTGTCTTGGATTTTTAAAAAACCTTTTCCTGTTTCGTGTAGTCAGGTCTTCACCGCTGATATGCTTTTCTTGCTTTTGTTTTTTTATGTTCTCTTCAATTTTTGGCACTGTTCACCGACCATTTCTCTTTTCCTGTCAGGGGATTTCCTGTTCTTTTATTGCCCGCCCTATATTGTTCTGCCTTTCTTTTGTTTCATTTTTTTTTTCTTCAACTCTCTACGCTTGCGCATAGTTTAGGATTTTTGGGTGTCCCCCGGGTTTTTTGACGGTGGGGTTTTGCCAAGAAGCTCGTTTGTGTTTCAGTCACGCTGTATTGAAATTTCGTCAGTGTGTCATGTCTAGTCAAACACAGTGGTGCTGCAAATTTTCCACCCATCCTTTGTTTAAAAAATTTCAATACCTCTGGGTCCTTCAGCTTCTCAGGTCAAATTGATCCTGATGTTGTTCACTTGTGGGTTTTTTCTTTAGACGTGTCGAAAAGTCCCTCACACAAAACATGACACTCCCTAGTCTCCCTGGAAAAATTTGTGTCTGTGCGATTTACGCTAGACGAAACCGTCTTTTCACCATATGTATCTTTTGGTTGTGGTTTCTCCATTTGGCTTTCCCTGTATTTTTTCTGGATTTCTTGTGGGGCCAAGTGTTTTCACTACGGAGGGGGTTTTTACGGCAAACTCCAGGATCTCAAGCCTCTTTCATTTGATTTTTATTACAATGTGGCCCACAAACGCCCCCATCTTTCCATGCACTTCTCCTACCTGGCGTTTTCCCGCGCCTTGCACAACGAGGATGTCTTTTTGGGGGTTTGATTCAGAACCTCTTTTAGTGGGCAAAAATTCTTTTACGGGTTCATTTTGCAGTTGAGTGGGGCTAGCCTGTACTTTTATGTTAAAGGGGTTGCTCTCAGGCGGAAGTAATAAGTCTGCTGGGGCACAGCTGCGCTCATGACGGGGTTTACGGTGTCTTTTGAACGAGAAACCCCAGCGTGTTCAGTTTATTCCTGTTTTCCCCCTGTAATTTTAATTTTTGGCTTTCCCGGGTCGTTTTTCCCCCTGTTTTTCCCCCTGACTTTGCAGGCCCAAATGTCCAATATTCTGGACATCTCATGTGTCGTTCTTTCCCTTTTTCCGCACTCTTATGTTCGTACATTCCCTGTGCCAAAGTGGGGTTGTGTCTGGGCCCAATTTTGCTGCGTTTTACATCAGTAGCATACTTTCGACACGTCCGAGAGCAACAAAGGCGGGTCCTTTGGGAACCCCCGGCGAGACCCCCGGTATGGGATTCTGGCGTCTTTGTCATTTGGTGTACTTGGGCAAATCAAACCCGGGGGAGCCCACCCTCCCAGGGGGTTTTTGGTTGGGGTTTTCCCCCTGTCGGTGGCTTTTTTGGTTCCAACGGGGGTTTTTCCGGTTTGGAAAAAAAAAATTTTTCGGGTTTTTTGGGTCCTTTGTTTCAAAGGTTTTTTTGGGTGGGAAAACGGGGGGGTTTTTGGGTATTGTTGGGCGGAAAAATTGGGAAACCTTTTGGGTTTTCCCGGGGAAATCCGGGGCCTGGGGATTTTTTGGTTTGGTATACCATGAGGCCCGGTGGGATTTTTTACGTTTAAGTGCAGAAAAAAAATTTTTTACTAACAAGGTTTGAAAAAATTAAATTTTAATTAAGGAAATTCAAAAATTTGGGAAAAAGGAGTATTATCTTTTTAAATGTAAGGATTTTTTCGTTGAAAGGAGGTTTTCCCAAAAAAATTTTTGGGATTTCATATTATAGGGGGCCCAAAAAGGGGTTTTTTGGATTTTTCTTTTTTAAATTTTTTTCCCTTTTGCCTTAAAAAGTTGGGCCTTAATTTGCCCCAAAAAATTTTCCCCTTTAATTTTTTTACTTAGCCACAGAGTTTTTGGGTATGGTTTCACTCGAGGTTTTTTCTAAAGGGGTGTGTTTATTATAGATTTTCGGAAAGGTTTTTTTTGTCAGAATTCAAAGGTCAGAGTCAGTTAACTGATAAACATTTGAAAGAGAAGAATGCATCAGGTCATATAGAAAATCTTTTTCTTTAAAATTAGCAAAGGACCTGTATCTTATTTGTTCATGATCAAGGTTAGGAATTTCAACTCCTTTGTTAGTCAGTAATACAGATAGGAAAATGATCGCTACAACCACTTGGGGGAGAACATATTTCTACAATGTTTTGTTTTAAATTTAAATTTAAGATATGATCTATTAATGTCTCAGAGGAGGGGGTAACTCTGGTTTGTGTATCAATTACTTGAAGTAGGCCAAAACTTTCATACAACTGTGTCCATTGCTTGTTGGGTTTTCAAGAGATCTATATTAAAATCACCAAAGAGAATTATTTCATTATTAAATAGTGTAACAACTTCCATCAAATCGTTTAAAACGGTCATACCAGCCACAGAGTTCGGAGGGTTACGGTAGACAAATCCAGTAAGGATAGGTTTTACTCTTTTTGATATTAACTTGAACCCATATTGTTTCCACATGATGTTTTTCAAAAGGAATTTATACGTTTATAAGTGACAGATTTATTTATATACAGAATCAAACCAGTTTCCTTTGGAATAATGGGGTCAAGTCGTACAATATCATAACCAGGAATTAATACATCACCATCAGATACATGCTTTGATAATTTGGATTCAGCACAGCACAATAAGTGAAAATGCTTTCCATAAAATTTCGTAGGACTTAAGAAATTCATCTGTCTTATTAAGAATATGATTGATGTTTACAAAAACCAATTCTGAGGACCACCTACAGTTGGTCAAGTTTTTAAAGTGGACATTGCAGAGAGTTACTGTCTGCACAAAAATTTTAAAAAAACTATCTCTGACAACACGTAGTTTAGGTCACACTATCGTACTATATGTAACCAAACTGGAAAATGAAGGAAGCAATATCTTAAGAAAACCTGAAAATTACAACTTTCAAAAACACATCAATACTAAAGCTACAGATTATGTACAGTTAAACTCGGAACAACTAGTGGAAGAGTAACACTATCCGACAGTAAGCAGCTGTACACACTACTACAGTCAAAATCAGAGCGAGCGAGCGAGCGAGAGAGAGAGAGAGAGGAGGAGAGAGAGAGAGAGAGAGGAGAGAGAGATGAGATAGACAGAGACAGAAGAGAGAGTGAGAGAAGAGTTAGTTTTAAAATGATTCACTTTTTTGTATTTTCTTGACAGTAAAACAGTGACTATGCGTTTGTATTTTTTGGGTATGTAAACCTATGTCATTACAATTAGTGCAATGTCACTTTGGTAAAAGTGTTACGGCATTGGTGGTCTATGCGATGGTAAGTATTTGTACCATTCAAGTACCATTCTGCCATTCCTCTCCTATCATTTCCTTCACTTGATATACACTGGCCATTGGAGCGCCAAGCTAACACTAGGGAATAGCCTGCACATATGGGTTCATGAAAAAATACTACATTTGTCATTATCTCAAGAAAACCATTGTCTCATGACAATGTACATATATTGCATCATAAATGCAGTGAAAGGAATAGAAGGTAAATCAATATTATGTTACACTTGTTCATAGTCCAAACGAAGGTCAAATAAAAAGTTGCAAATGCACAAAAAGTGCAAATGAAAAGATAATCTTACAATAGTTAGTCATTTTACCAAGCAGTAGTGTTATTGTTGTTTTAAAAATGCATTTTAAAAGGACACGATCAGTTGATCCTTTAAAGCCAAAACTATGGTACTTTGTCACAACATACCTGCCACTTTGACGCTATAAATCGGTGGTCTAGAGGTAACGCGCTGTCTAGAAAGCGAAAAAGTCCGGGTCTGAAGTGTGCGGCGGTTCGTACCCCGTTTGGACCGGAAATTTTTCCCCCATCCATTAGACCATGAGTGGTGGTCTGGGCGCTAGTCTTTCGGATGAGACGATAAACCGAGGTCCTGTGTGTTACACGTAATTATTTAGCGCACGTAAAAAAAACCCACGGCAACAAGAGAGTTGTCCCTGGCAAAATTCTTAGAAAAAAGCCACTCTGATAGGGAAACAAATACAGCTGCAGAAAAAAAAAAAAAAAAAAGGGTGAAAGGGTGGCGCAGCGCTAAGTAGCGACGCGTTCTCCCGCTCTCCCCGGGGAGAGCAGCCCGAATTTCACGGAGAGAAATCTGCCGCGACTTAAAAGTGGTATGAAATAAAATCTGAGCGCTTTGATTTGTTGCTTTACAAGATTCAGCGCTATATAAATTCCATACATTATTATTATTATTATTATTATTATTATAAATGTTGGTATTTTACTCAACACTGATAGCATTTCAGGAATATATTTCCAGTTTACAAAGAAAGATAAGGGTGAGATAATTATGTGAACTATACAACATATATCCATTTGTGTATGTGTATACATATATATATAAACTTAAACTTGGTGCCTGTCTGGCTGACTGGACAGAATACAGGATGCTTGATCCAAGAGTTCACCCGTTTTGAATGTCACTGGCTGCCGCCCCCCCCCCCCCTCCCCGCCCAGATTGAAACTTTTGCCTCTTAGCCAACATTAGTACACACACACACACACCAAACACACACACACACACACACACACACACACACCACACACACACACACACACACACACATCTCTGTAAGTCCTTGCTTCCAGTAGTGTTTAATTTCTCATCCTACCTACAACTCTGTAAGTCCTTGCTTCCAGTAGCGTTTAATTTCTCATCCTACCTACAACTTTTAAGTCCTTGCTTCCAGTAGCGTTTAACTTCTCATCCTACCTACAACTTTTAAGTCCGTGCTTCCAGTAGCGTTTAACTTCTCATCCTACAACTCTGTAAGTCCTTGTTTCCAGTAGTGTTTAACTTCTCATCCTACCTTCAACTCTGTAAGTCCTTGCTTCCAGTAGCGTTTAACTTCTCATCTTTACAACCCCGTATGTAATTGTTTCCCGTCTCTGTGAGACCTGTTACTGCAGTAAGGACTAAAATGTCCTTCTCCTCAGTCAACATGTGTGCAGACCTGCATGTGCTTCAGTCTTTTCATTGTACTTGCCTCTGCAGAAGATCAAATATACATTTTAAACACGACATAAATTGCAGACAGTGGAATAACCTAGGGGTTACATATCCGTTTGGTGCTGGGATCAGTACTTTGAGGACAAGGGTGTCATCACCCATCAGCCGTCCGTTTCGGGGGAGGTTTACCACAAAACACACCCATTCCCCTACTTCACAAACCCTTTCTGAATGCATGCAAGTATGCTGGGTGATAATTGTGGGGGAGGGATAATTGTGGAGGAGGGATGGATAGATAGATGAGAGAAAAAGAGTGAGAAAGGAAGAGGGAGAGAAAGTAAAAAACAAAGTCAGAGTGCTTGTGAATATGTTTTGTCTGTCAATGTGTATGCTCCTCTGACCCTGTGTGGTTCAAAGCAATCGTAAGGTGCTCTCTCTCTCTCTCTCTCTCTCTCTCTCTCCTCTCTCTCTCACTCCTCTCTCTCTCTCTCTCTCTCTCTCTCTCTTCTCTCTCAGGCACAGCACACTTATATACAAACATGCACACACACACATACACTACAACCCATCCCTACCCTAACACTAAAAGACAGCTTTAAATCCCTAACCTTCCTGACTTCTCCGGCATGCGTATGAGATACATGCTGACCTTAAAAACAGCTGTTTCCCCAGCAAACCTGTCCAAATGCTTCATTTGCTACGCTTCAGTCGTTTACCAGTTGTAGGTTGGTAAAGAATTCCTGTCGGGTTGCAAGCACTGCAGCCTTTATATGAGCGTTGAACCAGAACCCCCCACCTCTCTTCTGAGCGCAGTTGACACTCCTGTTTCCGTCCCTGTCGTGGTCATGAGTGCTGAACTTGGAGCCGATGAGAGGCTTCAGACAGTCGTTGGTGATATTCAGGAGAGATTCATTAAATGACATTGTGTAGCCACTTGGTTCGTCGGAGATGCGAAAGTTGTAGTAGTTCAGAATGTAGTTGGAATTGTTCATAACCTTGAGGCCAATACGCAGTTCTTGGTCCTCTGTCGTCAGTCAGGGCGTAGATCTGTAATGGAGAAAGGTTATTTAGTTTTGGTGCTAGTGCATGGTTTGGGCAACAGAAGTAGTGGTCATTTGATCTGAATCTGAAGGCGTGGGCCAGACTCCAGTTACTGCTGATCTGTCTATTGGAGGGATGTTTCCTAGGACTAACATTGTTCCTGACTTCATTTTCTTGCAGTCTTTTGGATGACACTATCATGAGATCCCAGCCAATGAAATCAGAAGATTTTTTGTATACTGAAAAATCCACGCAGATATTTTAGAAAAGTAAGCCACCTTTGAAAGGATGACACTAACATACAAGGATCCCTCTGAAAGTTCTTGGTCAAGCTGCTGGTGCAAATGCTAGGTAAAATATAAGAGTAAGGGTAATACATAATAAGAGTATTACGTCATTTAAGATATGACACCAAAAATGAAGTTTCTACTTCATCTGGGTAATACAATAACTGACCAAGAATGGGCAACCCTAGGCTGTTTCTGACATAAGCCTCCATGGTTGACAATCAAGCCATGATCTATTATGATCTGAAGAAGGACTTATCACAGATCTCACAAAAACTTGTGTGAATCTTTTGGGTCAATTGCTCTTGGAAAATCGACCGTTAGCAGGTGGTTCTGGGAGTTTGGATTTGGTATAAGTCATTTTAATGATGAGAACCCTTGTGGCTGACCTGTTTCTGCTGCCATCCAAGAGAATGCTACCCCTGTCAAAGAACTGATCAGAGAAGATGCACAAATCAAAGCAAAGATCTTCAAGACATACTTGAAATTGGCATGTCTGCCTTGAACGAGATCTTACATCATTAGCTAGGTGTCACAAGCGATGTGCTAGGTGGGTGCCACATCAGCTGACTGAAGAGCAGAAGGGGGTAGGGTGCAATGGTGCTTGTTTATGCTTGAGAAATACAACAGTGGGTGTACCAGTTTGAGAAAAAGGCCCAGTCATCGGTCTGGCTCTTTCCAGGAGACACCCCACCTCTAAAATTCCAAAGATCAAGGAGCAACCAGTAAACAGATGGTTATGACGTAATGGCGATATACTGATAGGGACGGAACATAAACTTTCCTCCATCACAACAACTTCAATACAATTCGGCAATGTGTTAGTTCCTTTGTCCAACTCTGTGAAGTATTTAGGAGTAGTTCTACACTCTCTATGAAACAATTCACACCCAGACCTGCCAGTCTTGCTATTATTCGCAAGTATACTGCGATTCGCAAGTATCTGTCCACTGATGCAACTTCCAAGCTTGTCACATCTCTCGTTCTTTCACGTTTAGACTACTGTCATTTTCTTTTGGTTGGCCTACCTACAACATCCATCCACTCTCTTCAACGCATACAAAACTCTGCAGCTCGACTGGTCCTAGGAAAGAAAAAATCTGAACACATCACTCCTCTTTGCGATCTCCTCACTGGCTGCCTGTCTCACAAAAGTAAAGTACAAAGTAAAGTAAAGTACCCTCTGTTTCAAATGTCTCCACGAATCTGCACCCTCTTATCTCCATCCGGTTCCCTTCGTTCAGCCGCAGATACTTTATGCTTTCGAACACCAAACCACTGTGCCCGTCGCTCTTTCTCTGTTTCTGGTCCATCTACCTGGAATGACCTCCCTCTTTCACTTAGCTAAAAACCTTCATTTAATACTTTCCAATCCAGCTTCAAAACACACATTTCCTACCTGAGACTTTCCCCTCATATCTGTCCCTACTTTTCGAGAGCATCCTTTATCTCCTTCATCACCACCTAAGTGTGTTCGCGAGTGTGTGTGTGTGTGTGTGTGTGTGTGTGTGTGTGTGTGTGTGTGTGTGTGTGTGTGTAAGTGTGTGTGTGTGTGTGTGTGTGTGGTGTGTGTGTGTGTGTGTGTGTGTGTGTGTGTGTGTGTGTGTGTTGTGTGTGTGCGTGCGCGCCCGTGCGCGCATAAATTTGAAATATGTTATTCATGATATTTGAGGAAAGTTGCATGCGTGTATAAATGATTACAGTGCAAGCGCTTCGATTTGTTTGTTTCACAAGATTCAGCGCTATATAAATTCCATTATTATTATTATTATTATTACTATTATTATTATCATTATTCTCAAGACCTAGCTCATTGTGACTGTTTCTTATTTCCACATGTCAAGAAGCAGCTGCGGGGACCCGTTATGACAGTCTCCAGGATGCAATCCGAGCCTTCACGAGGGCTAGTGACAGTATAAATTCACGTGATCTGAAGTGTGGAAGAGCTGGTTTCAGCGCACGGCCCATTGTATCAAAGCTCAGGGAGGATACTTCAACAAGTTGGCATGAACGGAAGGCAATTAAGTGCAACTGTTTTTTGTGGCTAAGAACTTTCAGAATGACCCTATTACACAGCATGGACTGTATGACCTTGGAGACCGATGGGCTCCGCTAGGTTAAGCATACCCATTCAAGTAAGTTCAAGGTTTAGTGCGTGTCCTTGTCGTTCCTTAGGGAGAAAAAGGAAAAATAAGTTATTAAAGTCAGCTGTTTCAGATTTGAATTAGTTGGTTTTAAAGGAAAGGAGGAGGCCGAGAGCAGCCCAACAAGAGCTACACATACAAACACGAGCGGAAGACAGATTGTAATATACCACTTTAAGTCACGGCAGATCTCTATGTGTGAAATTCGGGCTGCCCTCCCCGGGGAGAGCGCGTCGCCTCAAGAGCAGTGCCACCTATTGCTATTTTCTGTTTCTGTCTGAATGCGCATTAATTTCCCTATCAGAGTGAGGTGTTTTTTCTACATAGATTTGCCAGGGACAACTTTATCGGTGCCCTGGGTTCTTTCACGTGTGCTAAATGCGTGTTGTGCACGCAACCTAGGTTTATCACCTCATCCGAAAGACTAGCTTCCAAACCACCACTCACGGTCTTAGTGCATGGGGGAAAAGTTTTGAGCTCAAACGGGGATCAAACCACCACACACTTCGAACCCGGGCTGTTCGTTTTCTAGGCAGGTGCGTTACCTCTAGATTACTAATCCACTGGCATTACTCAAGCCCCTCCATGTTCTTGCGCATTCCTCTCCTTTCTTCTGCCCATTATCCCTCCTTCAACCCTTAACCACTTTGCACTAACAATCAGCCACTCATCAACCCCCCCCCCCCCAAAAAAAAAAAAAAAAACACAGTCAAAAGTCAAACATAGCAAACAAAGCTGCCAGTCCACACACCTTCCCACCTCCACCACAGCTGCTGTCTATACCTCTTTCTCTCTGTCTGTCTGTCTGTCTCTGTCTGACCGTCTGTCTGTCTGTCTGTCTCTCTCTCTCTCTCTCTCTCTGATTTTTGTCTAATTCGTATCAGTTAAAACGGGATTTTTTTAATATTGGAAGATGCTATGCTCTAACAATCTCTATCCTTTAAAGATTGGAACATTCCAGCCAATTTTAGTGTAGTTTTGAAAAGAAAATGTGAAAAACCATTTTCAAACTCAAATTTCTAAGCCATATTCACCATTCACAAAATGGGACTTTTACATTGATTTGTCCTGCCGCCTGATTGTGAGCACTGTTTGCATTGTTTTTCTCCTGGCTGAGAAATGGGTACATAAAATTCAACGATTGGACTTGAACAGCGTATGCTGGAAAATATTTGACTGACTTGAGCCAAAGTGTACCACATTGGCTTGCTTTACATCAAGAACAGTGACAATGCATGAGGGAAGCCAGTGGTGCAGCTGCCTCATGATAAAAGATAAGATGCAAGCCAACAAAGGTATGTCAATCCTTTACCTTTTCTCATGTCTGTAAGCAGACTTAGAACTTAACCCTGGTCCTTCAACTCAAGATTTAATAACTGATTTAACAAATTCCATCTCCAACCGCTTTGACACAGCTGACTGCAGCTGACATAAGATCTCTGTCTGTGACTGTCTCTTGCATGTACTGTAAACTTTAAGACATTGCTGAACATCTCAAGAAAAGAGAACAAGAAATATTGGACTTGAGAATAATGTAAAACAATGTGAAAATAGGCTGAAAACAACAGAAATTAACAGCCTGAGACGAGACAGTCTGACGATTCCAACAATGTCCAAGAACAGGCATCGTGTGCTTCCCATCAAGCCTGCACACACATGGTCCCCTAGTTCCCACACCCACTCTCCCTCTTCCTTAGGGATTTAGTTTTACATACTCTTCTCCTACACCACAACAGTTGGCATCCTCTCTCTCATTGGAAGGGAGGCAGAAACCCAAACTGCCAGAATGCACACACCGCCTGTTACTGGAGAGGGTGGTGATGGAGCTGAGATCCCCTACAATCCTTACATACCGAAAGTTTCATCAGATTGTCTAATTCAGGCGAAAGAGGCAGGATCCAGGGGTAGAAAACCAACAGGCATCCACAGTCAGAAGTCACCATGGTCATGTTCTCCTGACCAAGGCACCAAAAGTCAGCAGCATGAAGAGGTGAGGACAACACCACCAACTTGTTCCAGGATGCTGAGGACCAGCGAGACCTTAAAAAATCTCCAGACCAAAATCAAGGCAGAATTGACACTGTGAAGGAAAAAAGACAATCACAGAGTGACGCCAGTTGTAAATTTTGAAATTTGATATTGTTTGTTTTACAGAAACGTTTCTGAAAACTAAGAAACCACTTGACTGCTTCCTTTACTATGTCCTTTATATGAGCCTAGTAGTAAAACTTTATCAACAAGAAATATGTAGTGGGGGAGTATTTATTCTGGTAAAACGGGGGTTATAAACAATTGTTAAATCAGTTGATAAATCTATTGATAATATTGTACTTGTACATTTTGACAAGAGCATGCTGGATAGTGAAAAAAAACATATTTTGTGGTGTATACATATGTCCATATAATAATCCATATTACAAATAGACTCACATTAATTTGCAATCAGGTATTAGTCTAGTGGAAAAGTATATTTTGAACCATATTCACTAGAACACTCATGCAAACTACATTTGTGTGGTGACTTCAATGCAAGAATTGGTATACTAAACGCCACACCACAAGAAACAAATGATCTGGTACAGTAGGATCTGTGTCAGAAAAGGCAACCACAAGATGAGACAACTATTTTTGTCGTCTTCTTCTGCAGTGTTATGCTATGTGTAATTTAAACAATTTTAAGTGGAGCATGTGCAGGGGATGAAGTTCAGCTGGGTGCAGTGTTATTTATTATTTTCCTTTATTCACAGGACATGAAGCAGAATACAATTCATTTAGAAATTGGGAAATGTTCAATACTAAACATATGCCAGTGGAGCTAACTTTTAAATATGAAATAAATTTTAATCAACCCATAAAAACATATATAGAAATACTGGTGTGGGACAGAGAGAAAGAAATATGATTATTATAATGAAGCTTTACAAAGCGATTATTTTCAGAATGTACTGGATGAAGCATCTGTTAATCTCACGTGAGTGCTGCAGAGCCATGTGCTTGAATGAAGGTTTCATTCTTGCAGCAGAATGTATGATATATAAGATACTTCTTGGTCCCAAACAGAATCGTTGATTCGAATTGCTAAGCAAAAGATGAAACAATGGTAGAGGAAGTTTGTTCGTAGCAAAAAAAATTATTAAAAAAAACAGTACAAGCTGAATGCAGGGTACAATATGTGATCTGTAGACGGACATGCAGACATCTACTTTGTAAAAAGAAAAAACGTTTTATAGAGAACAAATTGGATAATTTGGTCTCCAAAGCTTAAAAAAACATCAAAGATTTAAAGAGTTCTGGAAAGAGGTAAAAAGTATAAATAGACCTGAACATGGTAGCCAGAACTTATTGATCATGAATGATTTGATCACTTCCAGTCAGTGTTCAAAGCGAGAGAACAGTCCCAGTTCATGATGTATGTGATTTATGTGGAGGAGCTAGACAGACCAATCGATTTAGAGGAAATTCAAAAAAGCAGACCAGATTGTAGCCAAGCCTAAATCTCAAAAACCTCTTTAAATCAGATTTTACCTTTCTTTTTGAATTTGATTAACTACATACGTGATACACAGCAATACCCAAGTACATGGAGTGAATGTATCATTGTACCCCTAACAAGGCTGGAGACATAAACAATCCTAATAATTATCCCAGGGTTTCATTTATCAGAATAATTGGGAAAACTATTGCTAAGCTATTAAACAAATGTCTTGTGCAATGAGCTAAGGTAATGCAATGGTTGCAGAAGAGCAAAGTGGATTTAGGTCAGGTTATGCCACAGCTGACAATATTTTTCTTTTGTATGCAATTGTATAAAGATAGCTTTGAAAAATTATGGTAAAATATTTGTTTTGTCGATTTTAAAGAGGCCTCTGATACAGTGAATAGACATATTTTGTGAAATGTATTACGAAAAATAAGTGTTAGAAACAAAAATGCTAATGATGCTGGCTGTCAGGTGCCCTGATAGTTTCACACATTTTTAAAGTAATGCAGGGTTGTGTCTTGTCTCCTACATTGTTTGTTTTCATAATGAACTGGCATCAGAAATGGCAGAGAATGTACAGTATGGTGTCCAGTTTGACACTCACATGCTTTCAAGGCTCTCAAGACCAGTTAGAGTGTCCATGGCCTGAATGGGAGTAGACTTGAAGGCACCAGTGGTGATTCGTGATGCCTGGTTCTGACTCTGGGCAACTTTGTCAAAGTTGGATTTTGATGCACTTGCCAATGTGGATACTCAAGGACAGGTCTTACTCGTCCAAGGTATAGTTTCTTCTGAATGTTGTAATCTGCTCCCCAGGATGTTCCAGACACCTTCTTCACCAGGTCTTTTCGCAGTCTGGCTCTTGCTATGCACTTTTTGATCTGGCTCTTCCAGGTCATCCTGGGGTCAAAGGTAACCCTAAGGTAGGTTCGTGTTTTGTACTGGGGTAGGGTATGTCCGTTCACCTGGAGATGTGCAAGCTGTTCATTTGTGGCCAGACTGAAGATGATGTGGGTTTTTTCTGGCGTTGATGGTCACCAGCCATTTCTTTGTCTATTTCTCAATCTTTCTCATGGCTTCCTGCATTCTCACCATGACTGTAGTCACGTACTTCTCAGAACACCAGGTGATCAGATCGTAATGTCACCTAAGATGTCGTTCATGAAGAGGAGAATGGAAATGAAAGCATGAAGGTTGTATACAGTTATAAATTTCTAGGATTGCAAATTACGACAAAATTGTCCATGACATGTGCTGTTGAAGAACTAGCCACTAAAGCCAAGATAAGAACATAATTATCAGTTATTTAGATGTTTCTGGAAGCTGGGAAATATTCCAAGAGATGTTTTCTTTAAAATGATACTCAGGTTGCTCCTGTCTTGTTATATGGTGGTTAAGTTTGAGGTTACTGGCAGTTTAGTATTCTGGAAAAAAACCCACATTTGTTTGCATGTAAATGTTTCTTAAATGTAAACACCAATTCATGGCACTTTGTGAGCTGGGTCGACATCCCATGTATGTATTAGCAGCTAAGAGATGTGTGCGATTCTGGCTTAAAGTATGTAACTTGTCAGAAGACAGACTACCTTAAAAAAAGGCTTACAATATGTTAAATTATTTACATGATCTGGGAAAAAAGACATGAACATTTCATGTCAAGCTGTCACTTTGTTTTAATGAATTTGGAGATGTCTGGCAACAACAAAAATAATGTCGAAGATCTTCCATACTTCCTGTCTATTTTTTAAACAGAATAGACAGGTGTGGCATGAAAAAATAGAAACTCATGAACGCTTGGAGTTTACATCACCTTTAAAGCACACACTGCAGACCAAAACTATCCTGATTATACATTATGAAAATGCCATATAGTATAAGAATGCATATGTAAAATTTAGATTGGGAATTTCTCGTAACAGGAAGGATGTGATACCCAGACACTTTATATGTGCTGCTTGTATGCAGCATATTCAAACCGAACAACTTATCTTGTTTGACTGTACAGTCTATGAAAAACTTCGAAGAGTCTAAAATGTTATCCACACAGCGAAAGGTAGTGTTGACTATGTGATGTCGTGTGATGATAAGGTTTCAGTCAGTTATCCCAATTTCTTGTATATACAATGCGAGCTGAGATAGGAAAAGAACCAGAAGAACAAACACAAAGACTGACCAAATATCTGATATTCAGACCAAAATCATTTATAACTTATGAGATTAAGAGGCGCCAGCTGCTGTTCATATTTTGGAATAAAATATAATAATAATAATAATAATAATAATAATAATAATAATAATAATAATAATAATAATAATAATAATAATAATAATAATAATAGGAATAAAATATAAGGTGTAAATGAATGTATTTCATCCCCTTTAAATGAACCCTGAACTCATTCTCTGTCTGTCTGTCTGTCTGTCTGTCTCTCTGTCTCTTTGTGGCTTTCAGCCACTATTAAAATCATTTGTCATTACAGCGCTCTATAAATTCCATACATTATTATTATTATTATTATTATTATATTTATTATTATTATTATTATTATTATTATGTTCTATTGTTTTTCTGTCTGTCTTGTCTGTCTGTCTGTCTGTCTTCCTCTCTCTCTCTCCTCTCTCTCTCTCTCTCCTCCCCCTCTCCCTCTCTCTCTCCTCTCTCTCCTCTCTCCTCTCTCTCTCTGTGGCAGAAATTCTTCTTCTTCAAGTGTCCAGTCTGGTCCTGCAGACATCGACGATCATGGCTCTCCATTCTTCCCTGTTCTCGGTCTCTCTCATGAGCTCATTGTTGGTGCCCTCTTTATTCGTTGCGAATTTGTTTAAGCTGTCTGTGAATTTTGTGCATTGTCTTCCTCTGCTCTTGTTTTCACAGATTTTGCCGCTCCATAACAGTTTCTCTAGTCCCTCAGCCCTGATTATATGGCCGAAAATTTTTAGCTGTCTTTCTCTGATGGTGTTGAGAAGGGATCTCTTGTATACAGCCATTTCCATTACTTCTGCATTTGTTTTTCTTTTTGTCCATGAGACTTTCATGATTCTCCGGATGAACCACATCTCCACTGCTTCTAGTCGCTGTTCTGTGTCCTTGGCTAGGGTCCAGCATCCGTACAGAAGAATGGACCATACGTAGGCTCTCAAAACATGGATCTTTGTTTTGAGGCTTATCTTACTGTTGGTAAAAGTGCATTTCATGTTGTTAAAAGTTGCCTTAGATTGACCGATTCTCTTCTTGATTTCTGTGTCACACTTGCCGTCCGGGGTGATAGTAAAACCAAGGTATTTAAAGGTGTTTACTTGTCTGATTCTCTCTCCTTTACAGGCTATGTTGCATTGTGGTATAACAGCTTTTTTCGAGATCACCATGCATTCTGTCTTCTTTGCATTGAGCTGTAATCCTTTCTTTTTGCTTTCGTCTGTTACTGTTGTTAAAATCTTTTGCAGTTTTTCTTCAGAGTCGGCGATAAGGACTGTGTCATCTGCATATCTCAGGTTGTTGATGTTGTGGCCACCTACACTAATTCCCTCATGATTCTCAATATTTCGTAGAATTATTTCACTATATACATTAAAAAAATCAGGTGAGAACACGCAGCCCTGCCTCACACCCCTGCAGATTGGTCTATGTTGACTGATGTCATTGTCGACTCTAATGGCTGCCTCCTGTTCCCAATATATGTTTCTGAGGACTCGAAGATCTTTCCCGTCGATGTATAGCCCTGCCAGAATATCAAACAAGTCGGAGTGTCGAACTTTGTCGAACGCTTTTGAGTAGTCAATGAAGCAGAGGTACAGGTCTTTCTGGACCTCAATGGATCTTTCCATGAGAGTTTTCAATGCGAAGATTGCATTTCTGGTGCCTTTGTCTGCCATGAATCCAAATTGCGTTTCTGATATTTCTGGGAGTATTTTATTTCTCATTCTCTTCATGAGTATTCGTAAAAGAATTTTGGTGAGGTGACTCATCAGGCTGATTGTACCATGTTGGTCACATTCAGCTGTGCCCAGTTTCTTAGGGATCGCAATGTAGATGGACTTCTTCATATCTGTCGGAATCTCTCCTGTGTCATATATATTGTTTAGTAGTTTTGTGACTGCCTTAATTCCCACTTCATCCAGGGCTGTTATCAATTCAGATGGGATATCATCAGGTCCTGGCGCCTTACCACTTTTCATCTTGCTGAGTGCATGTCTCACTTCGTCTTCCATGATTATGTGGCCATCTTCGTTGCTAATATGAGGAGGTGGACCTCTGTCGTCGTGGTATAACTCTTCGATGTATTCTGACCACCTGTTAAGAATATCTTCTTTTTCCATGAGTATTTCTCCATCTCTCGACTTTATACAACCTGTTTTTGCAGATGCTTTCTTCCCTGTTACATCTTTTATTTTTTCATGCATAAGTTTGCTATCAAAATTTGCATTCGTTTCAATTTCCTTGCACTGCATATTTATCCATTCTTCCTTGGCTTCGTTACACTTTTTCTTAACCAGTTTGTCGAGTTCTTTATACTTCTTTTCATCTACTTTTGCCTTTCTCCTGTTTTCCATTAGGTTTAAAATCTCGGTTCTTATGTTCCTTTCTATTTATGACTGGTATATATTCTTTTGCTGCCTTGCTGATGCTATCTTTCATCATCTGCCATTTTCCCTCTGTAGTGGTGAGTCGATCTAGGCCATCGAATTTGTTTCCAACTTTGATCTTGTATTTTTCTTTGATTTCTTTGTCAGTTTGTAGCATGTTCATTTCCAGTTTTGGTGTTCCTTTTGCTTTTGACAACTTTTTCAATTTTAGTCGCATTGTCCCGATAACTGGGACATGATCACTTCCACAGTCTGCACCTGGCATGGACTTACAAGATGTTATAGAGTTACGGAAGCGTTCTCGAATCAGGATGTAATTTATTTGATTCCTGTTCTGTCGCCAGGGCTTGTCCACGTCCAGCATCTTCTTGGATGGTTTTCAAACCATGTGTTCATGACAGCCAGGTTTTGTTCCTTGCACCATTCTGTGAGCCGCTCTCCTCTTTCGTTTCTCACATTCCAAATGGGCCAACTGTGTTTTCATCTTTCCCTTTTCCTACCTTTTAATTGAGGTCACCCATTATTATTCTGATATCTTGAGACTTCAGTTGCTTCATTGCCTTTTCGATATTTTCATAAAACTCCTCAATTTCTGCGTCATCTTTATCAGCTGTTGGTGCATATACTTGTACTATTCCAATGTCGAAAGGTGTACCTTTAAGTTTTACTATCATGACTCTGTCATTTACAGTCCAGAAACCTTTGATGGTCTTTGAGGTTTCTTGATCTAGAATCATGCCAACTCCTTTCTGGTGTTGATCTCCTCCTGAGTAAAGAATGGTGTAGTTGTCGGATGTTAAGCAGCCTGCTCCTTTCCAACTCACTTCTGAAAGTCCTAGTATATTGAGGTTCATTCTTTCCATTTCCTGTTTGAGATTTTCCAATTTTCCTTTTTGTAGCCATAGTCCGTACGTTCCATGTACCCATTCTGAGAAGTTTTCTGATGCGGACAGTCTCTGGATGATGATCGAGGGTTACCTGTCGCACATAATCCACCCTACCGGAGGATATTCGGGATAAACTGGAAGCCCCTTTCACGCTGTTATCTGTATTCTGTTTCTTTCTGATTACCATGACATTCTTTGCAGAAGTATACCTATAGTAGGCTGCAATTACTTTCTATAGGAGCAGTGCTCGTACTGAGCGGATTGTCTTAGCCATTGTACTCATATAGTATCATCTGCCTAACACATTGAAGGGCTGACCAGTTCCCAAAACTATTCGGCTGCTCAACACATCATCCGTCACCTGCCTTCCATGACTTCACGTAACCCTGATCGGGGGGGGGGGGGGGGGGAGGGCTAAGTGGGTACCCGACCTTGCCCAAGGATCTCCCACAGGCTAGCGGAGGGAAGGAGGCACCTTACTTCTCCTGTTGGTGAAATAATTTCACCCCGCCACCCTAGTGGCAGAAATACTTACTCATTAAGACCATGTCATTGTCATTGTCTATGTTTCTCGGTCTACCTGTCTGTCTGTGTCTGTGTGTGTGTGTCTCTCTCTCTTTCTGTTTTTCTCTCTCTCTCTCTGTGCCAAACAGGGGGGGGAGGGCGATTTGATCTCACTGGAGTGATAGGACTGCTTTTGTGTGTGTGTGTGTGTGTGTGTGTGTGTGTGTGTGTGTGTGTGTGTGTGGTCCTGGATGGAATTAATTATTGGTAATTAGTGCCCTAATTAAGACAGCTTTCAAGTTCAATGTGTGCAGTGTTATTCCTCAAAATGTGGTGATCACAGTTGTGTAAAAATTGTGACAAAAAGAAGTCATGCCTTTCAACAGCTGGCGTTTTCGTGCTACCTGTGGATTATTCCTGGCCACTTACTGCAGCTTCATGGCCAAGTGTGTGCAGTTTGCCATGAAAATGCGGCTGAGAATCGTGACAGCACGGAATAGACTAGATGTACTGCTGTTTGTGTTGTGGCTTCGTACTTCTTGTGCTGTGGTGATGTGGAACTCAACCCTGGACCTGTGGACAGTAACTCCCCTACACAAAAGCAGCTCAATGGAGAAGACAGGGCAACAGCAGAAGGCAACAAGGACTGTGGTAAGACTTTGTCTTCCCCTCCCTCCCCTCCTGTGGTAAGCCTCGGTGCTCCCTCAGATGTGGCAACACGACTTTTAGAAACAACACAAAAGCAAAAGGAAACAATGCAAAATCAAAGTAAACACATCGAATCTCTTTAAAAAAGCATCTCATACATGCAGACAGATGTTAACACTATCAAATCTGACATAGGACATGTAAAAATGATGTGTGAAGATATTGGCAAACGTTGTGACATGTTAGAGGAGGAAAACGAACGTTTATCTTCATCAGTGAAAGAAATGAAAGAGGATCTTGGTGAAGTTTTCAATGCATGTACACAAAATGGAGACCATTTGACAACAATGTATACAGAAATAGATCAAATGAAATCAGAAATTGACAGCTTAAAGGAGCAATGTGACACTTTGGAAAGTTTTTCCCGGAGGGACAACCTCCGCCTTTAGGGTGTGCCTCAGACTGAAAAGTTTGAGAGTTATGGCACATGTGCCAGATTAGTTGCTGACACCTTAAACAGTGTGGATGCACCAAAAGAAGTGGTGTGCAGATGACTTGTCCAGAACACACAAAGTGGGAGAGAGTTGAGATGATCAGCCTAAACCAACGATTGTGAAATTTAATTATTGGAGAGATAAGATGGCTGTACTTACTGACAAGAAGTATCGATCCCAATTGGAAGAGAAGGGAGTCAGGGTGGCTAATGACCTGACTCAAAAACAAGCCAGGATGGTGGCAGAAGCCAGAAGAGAGGGGAAGGTGGCTTTTTTCAGGAGAGGCAAGCTGACTGTGGGGCCCATAAAACAAGACACCAGGACCTATGCAGAGGCAGCAGCAGCAGCAGCAAAAGCAGCAGATGTCCCTGATGCCAGGAAAACATTCCCTGAGACGCAAAGGCAGGCGCAGCTGGTGGACGGTGCCACAAGCGGCAGTGAGAATAAGGTCAGAGGTTATGACCTTGGCAAAGAACAAACGCATGGCTTAGATTTCCTCCATCCCTCCAACACTGGCAGGCAGTATAGCTGTGCCCAAGATGAACATGGTACTGACAGTGGTAGTAGGGGTAGCGATATCGCAGAGAGCAGAGAACAAAACTGTAAAGGTTCCATGCAGGGTGAAGGTCGTAGTCGTGGCAAATATTCCCCTTGCACTCTCAATGAAGATAGACAGTCTAGCAGTGCACAGGGAGCACGTGATAGAGGGGGTAACAGAGAAGGGGGGGGGGGTGGACAGAGAGAGAGCCGTACAAATCTGAACCAGACCAGAAGTAGCCAGTTCTCTCCTGTTAACAGGATTTCTGGCTCTAACCCTTGCAGGCCCAGACATTCTGCCAGGGGTGCTCGCACTAGGACAGGCAGGATCGTTTTGATCTTTTCAATTTTCTTATATATAATGTTGAAAATTTGTATTTAAAGCTACTGATTTATCTTTCATGAACTATGTTACCAGTTTTGATTTTGTTTGCCTTACAGAAACATTTGTCCTTAAGTGGTATTTTTCATGATCACGTAAAATTTATTGCTCCAGTTAAAAGATTGTCCTGTCAAGGTCGGAATTCAGATGTTGGTTTTTTGTTAATCAGAAAGGCACTAGCTAATTTTGTATCCAGCATTAAAATGAACTGTGACAACACTGTAGCAGTAAGAGTCAGTAAGTCAGTTTTCAATATTGGTAAAGATGTACTTCTACTTACATGCTATGTTTTGCCAGAAAATGGGCCTTTATATGACCAACTTGTAATTAAGGATGGTATTGTTAATTTAGAAGAAAACATTTCACATGCAATGCAAGATCAGGATTTATACATAGTGATACTAGGTGAACTCAATGCTAGAACTGCATGCAACCAACCTACAGAGAAACAAATGATAACTTATTCTCCTCATTATTATGAGGAAGATGTTGATGATAGTATTATTCCTAACGTCTTACAAAGAATGTCAAAAGATGATGGCATTAACCAGTTTGGTAAATCCTTGTTAAATTTATGTTTCATGTTCAATTGTTATTGCTAATGGATGTTGTGATAATGACTCTGCAGGTGATTTTACATATGTATCTCTACATGGCTGCAGTGTGGTAGACTATGTCATAATGTCAGAAGACATAAATTATTTTCTAGAGCCTGTTGTGACTTGTGTTATTAATGATCGTGTTGACTCATGGCACTTACCTGTAGAATTTAAATGGAAAACAACATGTAATGGGATAAATTATACTCAGTAAGATACCTCTTGTGTTGAAGAGGATATAATTTGGTCTGATGAGTTTGTGTCACACTATAAGGAAGAGCAAACAGTCTGTGATTTTAAACAAGGTATTCAAGAAGCATCTGCAGCTTTAAATTTAGACATAATAGTTCCATGGAAATCTTTGTACAATTACTATGCAGTGCAGCAGCATGCATGAATAAGAACGGTGGGGGAAAAGAAGAAACATAATGACTGTGTAAATGTTACCAAAAGAGAAAAACAGAGAGAAAACTGTTAAGAAAATTTAAACAGGATAAAACAATGTGCCATGATAAGAAATATTTTTATGTTAAAGAAAGAAAGGAATACAAACAGTGACCAAGTAAAAAGAAAAGAGAGTTTGATCAGGCAAGATTAACAAAACTGAAACAGTCAGTAAATAATCCCAAGTTAATTTGGCAAACAATTAGACATTTATCTACAATAGTATTAGTATTGAACAGTGGTACAGACATTTTTTTTAGTGTGTTCCATGACTCTGTTTCAGAGTCAGATTCTGAAGATATACATGACTCTGAAGAAATTGAAGAAGAAGAAATGTGTGATATCCTATTTTATGAGCCTATTTCCAAGCAAGAGGTTCTTACCAGCATTGGTAACCTAAAAGCTGGGCCAGATAGAGTAGTGAGTGAGATGTTAAAACATGCAGACACAATAGTTATTGATTTCCTTGTTACATGTTTTAATCGTTTATTTGACTTGGGTGTTTTCCCAACAGATTGGTGCATATCTGTTATTGTCCCACTGCTAAAAAGGAGATACAAATAATTCAGATAATTACCGTGTATAGCATTAGCAAGTATTTTGAGCAAAGTATATACACATATTTTGAACAAAAGACTAAAGAATTGGACAGAAAAGGAAGAAAAGATACTTGAAGAACAAGCTGGTTTCAGACCACGTTATAGCACTATAGATAATATTTTTACATTGTATGCAATAGTCCAAATTTGTTTGCTTAAAAACAGAAAACTCTATGTGGCATTTGTTGATTTAAAAAAAGCAATCGACTCAGTAAATAGAAACATATTATGGCCTATTGTAAAGAAAACTGGGGTAAAAGATAAACTCTATCATGCTATAAAAAGTATTTATGACACTGTTTTGGCTTGTGTGCGTGACAAATGCTGCTATTCTGAGTATTTTGACTGTCCCAGAGGTGTAAAACAAGGATGTGTGCTGAGTCCCCAACTGTTTTCTTTACTTATTAATGAACTGGCTACTAATCTATGTAAAACTGGAAAACGTGGTATTTAGTTATTCCCTGGTGCAAATGAGCTATTTCAACTGCTCTTTGCAGATGATGTCATCTTATTGTCTGATACAGTTGTTGGACTCCAAAATCAACTTAGCTTAAAAAGAGAAGCTGATCAGTTGTATTTGAGAGTTAACCTTGAAAAAACTAATGTGATGGTTTTCAGAATGGGAGGGCACCTAGCTTCAAGGGAACAGTGGTATTATGGGACTGAGGAAGTAAAAGTAACTAATTCATATAAGTACTTGGGTATGTTTTTCACAACAAAATTAATAACTTTGTCTGAGGTTTTCAGAAAGGGAAGGCAAGGGGTCATGGAATTACTGAAATCACTGAAAAGGTTAAAGTCAACAGATCCTAAATTATTTTGGAAATTATTTGACACACAAATTGAACCCATCCTGACTTACGCAGCTGAAGTGTAGGGATTAGTTAAAGATTGCAAAGGGATTGAGATCGTACATACATTTGCTATAAAAAGATTCCTGAATGTTCCCCTGTATGCCTAAAACAAACAAGTCTATGGGGAGACAGGAAGATATCCACTTCATTTTAGAACATCAGTCAAGTGTATTAGATATTGGTTGAAATTAGTTCAGTTGCCCATGTCAAGAATATGTCGACAGGCATATGAAATGCTTTTGTTTCAACATGATCAGGCCGTTTCAACTGGGTATCTACTGTGCAGCAGAAATTGGTAGAAAATGGTTTTTTGGTATGGTTTGGCTATGCCAAGGCACTGGATGCCATGCAATTTTCATTAATGAATTAAAAGACAGGCTAATTTCTTGTTACATACAGAACTGGAATTCAGACTTGGAGAATAATGAGAAATATAAATGGTTTCATTCATTTAAAGTGTCTTTTAACCAGAAAAAGACTGTTTTGCAAAATTTCGGCTCAGGGTTTGCGGTCTAAAAATTTCTAAACTTTGGTATCAAAATGATCATGTGGATGCAAATTACCCATTCTATGTAAATGAATTGGAAGATGAAACCCACTTCTTATTCCACTGCATAGCATATGAAGATATCCGTAAGAACTGTGCTATACTGCAATCCTTCTCTGGTATGCTTGATCAAAAACGAGTTGCATGATTTTGTCTCAAAACTCATGAAAATACAATTCTATGCCTTTCAAAATACAAAGCATTGGCATTAAAGATAAGGAAGCAAGTAGCAATTTAAATAAAACTGTTTGTAGTAATACTCCATGTTCAAAGCAATTCTATATTATTTTTTTCAGTATAAGTATGACTGTGTAAATGTTGCTCGTATGACTCAGGTGCATGTACAGGTGTGCTGACAATTGCCTGCTTAGGTAGAGAGAGAGGCTGCTTGTGTGCAAGCAACATATGCATGCATGCAGGCGTAGTTGTGTGTGTATGTATGTGTGTGTGCTCGCGCACGCGCGCACATGTGTGTGTGTGTGTGTGTGTGCGTTTGCATGTGTTGGTGCGTGAAATTAATTGGTGATTTTTTTTTGTACTTTGAATTTGATTATTATCCCCCTTGTCTAATGGGCTGTAATGCTATAGGCAATAAAATATTGTCATTGTCATCATCTCCGTGCCAAACCTTTCATCCATCTCCCCGCGCCCTCTTTTGCCAATTCCCTACAACCACACCCCCCCCCCCACTCCCCACCCTTTTGATCCTGTGCCTCAAATCTTCCCCCAAACCCCTACCAACTCTTCCCACTCACTTTGTCCAAACCAAGCCAGAAGTCTTCCTCAAAAGACCCAAAGAAGCCGTTGCGATACTCTGCCAGGTTTGGGTGAAGTTGACAGTTGACCTACGCCGGTCCATGATGTGGGTCCTGCTGGAGGTTGTAGCGTTTACAGTAAACCGGAAGGGTAGCAGCGGCCCCAGTGGAGTGACCGAAAACACCCCATCCTTCTGGCCCTTGTACCGAACGGGCCCATGACAATCTGCCCACAGTTCGGAGGGACAGTCAGTTCGGGCAGGGTTCATTAAAGTGCAAAAAAGCAATGGTCATTGTACTTTAGATTCATGATTTAAAACAGTGATGCTTCTTACTGCTGTTGAGCTGTTCCTTTGAGGGGGAGAGCATTCTTTGAGGGGGGCGGGAGTTTTTCCCTTGGGGGAGGGGGGGGGGCTTTCCTTCTGAAGTTTTTTGGGCTCTGACTCCATTGTGAGGCTATCAACGGAGGTCCCAAAATGGCAGTATGTGCATAAGGTCTTTTGCTCAGCATTGTGAGATGTGATGAGATGAGATGTTAGTATGCACAACACGAAAATACCCTTTCTACTTAGTGGGTGGGTTGGTTGGTTGGTTGGGTTTGGGCTGGCTGAGTGGTTGGTTTAGGTTGGTTATATTGGGTGAACAAAGGACAGGGGGGTGTGGCTGACTTGCCTTTGGCCTTTTTGCTTTTTTTTTTGTTGTTTGGGTTTTTTGGGTTGGTTGTTTGTTTGTTTTGGGTGGGTGTTGGTTGAGTGGTTAGTTGGGTGGTTGGTTGGTTGATTGGTTAATTGGTTGTTTGGGTTTTGGTTGGTGGGTCGGTGGTGGGTCGTTGGCTGGGTTGGTTTGGGGTTTGGATTGAATTGGATCTAATTGCTTGCTTGCTTGTTTGGCTTGTTGGTTTTGTTTTTTTTTGTCACGTGTTTTTTTCTGGCGTACTTGCGAGGTTATTTTTCAGTTTTATTAACTTTTCTTTTTATATTTTTTCTTTCTCTCGATTTGGGCTTTCTTCTCACATTTAACAATGCTGACAATATGAGACAAAAATAAAATACATCACAGGGCCCCTGACACACCGCTATTGAGGTTGACGACAACTCACCATGGATAATACCGTTGCAGGGTACCCGAAGCCTTGAGCTACACACACACAACCCCATAGGGCCCATCACCTCTCCTTCGCACACGGAGGGGGCTATGAAACAAACAGCATTGATATTCTCAGATTCTTTAGTGGGGAGGAAGGTGAGTTTAGGATATGGGGTGGTGAGGGACTCTCTCTCTCTCCCCTCTCCTTCTCTCTCTCTCACCCCCCCTCTCTCTCTCAATTTTTTTAAAAAATTTTTTTATCAATGAGCCGGTTGAAAATAATCTGTTACGGCTTATCTTACCATTGGATATAAAGATCATCAATCAATCAATCAATCAATATTCAATCAATAAATAAATAAATTCATCGATAAATCAATCACGTGTGTGTGTGTGATTTCTAGTATTTAGATATCTAGGTATACTTCTCTCTTTTCAAATGTTGTTTAACCGGTTCATCTCTTGCTTGAACGATATGATTCTAACTGCGATGTCTTGTACACTGGAACTATCCTTCTCTTTTACAGAGCTTAAATATTTGAACTTTTGAATGTATTCCAAATTGATTTTGATTTTAATATTCTGAGGGGGACTGTTTCATTAATGTCCGTCACTTTGGTCCTTTGGCATTTTATTTTAGCCAGCTGTGTTGCGCTTTGCATAGACTCTATAGAGAACTCCTCTCATGCTTGGCCATGAGTCCTGTATCATCAGTATACCTATGACTAGTAATGTTTCTGCCTCTTATAGTGATTCTCATGTCATCTGTGCCCGCCTTTCTCATGATCACTTCTGAATGCAACCCTGACGGACTCCTTTTTTATATCAAAGAATTCTGCAGTCTTTGGCATTGCACTGGAGGGTTTCCCTCTGACCTGAATACAAATTTGAAATGAGTGAGACTAGATGCTTTGGAAAAATCATTTCTGACATAATGATAGACAGTAATGTTATGTTTGATATTGACTGTCAAAACCTTTACTGTCCGTCAAAGTTACGGATGCCTCGCCTTCAGTGATTTTAATTCTACAAAAAGCATGTATGTTGTTCCTCTTCTACGTCTGTATCACGCTTGACACTTTATCTACTTTATTTTTCATTCTCTTGAGGATGATGATTTTGCTTCTGTGGCTTTCCAAGCTGATCGTTTAGTACCTGCCACAGTATCCCTGCTCATGAGGATCATGTGGAATTCTTGCTTCCACTCACTGGGCAGGTATCAAATTCTTTTACACCAATCGTGTAAAACTGCAAAAACGGAAAGGGGGCCCGGGGTTTTTATATGGCACTTGTAATGTTTTCCATTCCAACCGATTTCTTCTTCCCTCTTCCTTTTTTGTCTGTTTCTCCCAGGGGAGTTTGACTTTTATGAGCCCTTCCACTCTCTCTTTTTGCTTCTTCCTTATTTAGCCCCTTTCCAAGAAACCGCAAACGGTACCCGGGTTTTTCAGGTCTTCCTTTGGCTCTTTTCCCCCTACGAAGTTTTTTGCCTTTTTGTGTGGTGGTCGCTTCCGCGAACGTGCCCAAAACCGCCAGCTATTTTACTACTCGCTCTTTAAAGGGGCACTTCCCTGGTTCTTTATTCCCAACCGATTTTTCTTTTTTTTTTTCGTTGTTGTGGTACAGTAACTTTGTCGGTAGCGATAGATAAAAAAGGTATCTTTTCCTTAAAGTACGGAAAGCAGGGGTTTTTCAATAAGGTATTTGTTTTCGACAGTGTTTTGGGGAGCGTGATATAGAAATTTGTTTTTCTAGCCTTTTTGCAGTAACTTAAAAGAATACTTTGCATAGAAGAAGGGGGAAAACAAACAATAGCCGCAAGAAACGGAAAATAGGGGGGGGGGGCCCGGGGAAGGGAAGGACAGACAGACAGACAGAACAGAGAGAGACACACCCAGACTAGGCCACAGAAGAGAAGTAAAGAGAGAGAGAGGGTTTTTCAATTCCCCTTTTTTTGAGGGGGGGAAATAACACTCTGGTTTTTTTTTTCTTTCCCTGTGATACATGCCAATTTTTTTCCCCTCCTTTCCCACCGGCACCCAATGGCCTATCTTTTTTGGGCGGGTTTTCCGAAGAGCAGCACCCCTCCTTTTTTCCCCCTCTGCGATACCTTTTTTTTAAGGAGGGGGGGTTTTTTTTTCAACACAATTTTCCAAAGACAATTTTCTTTGGGGTGGATTCTTTTATGTGCCAAATGAGTTTTTTTCCCAAAGGGACTCCATTGCAAAAAACCCTTTTGGGAAGGAACGCGAAGGCAAGAAAGAAAAGGCCGCCAAAAGAAATATGGTTGGCAACATCAAAGACTGGAACCCCCCAAACCCCGCACACCTTCCCGGCCCAAAAACGGATCGTGAAGCAAAGGGGAAAAAGATCCGTTTTCCCTCCTTTTTCCCCCCTCCCTTTGGGGCATGGGACGAGTGGAGTGAGTGAGTAGCTCCAAGGTCTATGGATGGGGGGGGGGGAGTTTCGGGGACAAAAGGACAGAACCCCAAAACATTTCGAACCGGGAAATTTGTTTCAGGAGGTGGTTACCCCTTGAAACCCTGGGTCCCCTAACTATCAAGTTAAATAAATTGAAAAAAAACACTAAAAACTTCCCTTAAACCCTAACCGGAAGCCAAGAAGGGACATCCGTACCGTTCCAAAAAAATTTACAAACGGTTGGGAAATCAAAACAAAGGGTTTGGGGACCCCATGAGCAAAACAGGCTTCTTTATTTTTCTTTTTCCATCATTTTAATAAAAAAAGTTAGCATATTATACAGAATATTTCAGTTTTCTAATTTGAGAAGAAAATTATTTGTCTTATGCCAAACCTTTAAAATTTTTGATATTTAAGATCATATTTTTGGGGAAATTTTTACTTTAAAAGAACAATAACCATGTTCAGGGCAAGATTTCAAAATTTAAAACCCAAAAAACAAAATCAGACCGTGTCTCAATCAAAAGAAACATGGAACAAACAAAAAATGAAAAAAAAGAAAGACAAAAATACAGCCAAAGAACCCCCAGACCTTTGAAAAACGTTCTTTCCTACCTCCTAAGAAAGCCCAAGAGGAAAGGTGGGGCTACCAGGGAGCTTTTTTGGCAGCCCCTTTGGGGCCCCCAATGACAATTTCCCTTTTGCTATTGAAGAAATGGTTTGCAGGGCACATCTGACGCATTCCGTACACACCCGTCGCCGGGACCGAAATGGGCGGAACCTCGGGCTTTACCAAAATTTTTAGTTGCAAAAAGCTGTGCACCAAGCGTTTTCCTCAGGTCTTTTTAAAATTGGGGGGTGTGCTTTAACTCGGTCAGTACTTTGAAAAATATCGGGTAAACCCTACCAACACTACAACGAACTAGACAGAATTTTTACCATGGGGGAATCAAAGACTACTTTTTGTGCAATAATTTAGGGGTATTCAGTTTGTCTTTTATTTGGTTAAAGATAGTATTTGGAGGGGAAGGGGGGCGTGTTTTGTTTTTTTGGGTTTTTTTAATTTCGGTTGGGATGGGTTTTTTTCCCTTATTTACAAAATAACAAAGAATTTGAAAACATTTACCTCAGAAAAGGGAATGGTTTGTTTTAAAGGATATAATTTCTTAAAAAAAATCAACAAAATTTAATTTTCGTTTTTCTTTTGCCTTGGGTTAAAGCAACCCAAAAATTTTGAGTAAAAAGAATGATTCGACTGGGTGAGGCCCAAGACTTAAGGGGGGCAAGTGCCCCCCCTACTGTATTCTCACAGGACACTTTGGACAGAACATTCCCAGGCACTAAAGTAAGGTGAAAATCCGGGATATGGCCCAAAAGTTAAGGGGGTTCCTTTTTAAAACCTGGGGGAAAAGCACCAAAAAGACAAAAATTATTGTATTCCAGGGGGAAAAGGGAACTTCCAGGGGGAAGTGGTTTTAAACAAATTAAAACTGCCTTTTTTAAAAATTGTTGATGTGGGGAAAGCCGAAAGGGGGGTCCTGCACCACGGCGCGCGTGTTGGGGTTTTCGTTCAGACTTTTGTTCAAAAAAAAGGGGGGGGTGTGTGGGTGTGTGGGGGGGTGGGGGGGGGGGTGGCTTACCCTGCAATACCTTTGGAAATTTCCAAACTTCGTTTTGGGTGTTGGGAAAAAGTAGGTTTGGGGTGAGTTAGAAAAATGGGGAAAATTAACTTTAAAGTAAAATAAAAAAAATAATCATTTTAAAAAAAAAAAAAAGTAAAACTAAAAAACAATTAGCAAATTTAAATTTCAGTTTATGAACCTTTAAAAATACACGGGGGGTAGCCTAAAGGGGAACCCTTGGTTTTTTAAAAAACTCTCGGAAGAGTTTTCAGGATTGTGACGATGTTTTTTTGTTTTTTAAACGAATTTGTCCTGTATGCATTTTGATTTTAATTTTGTGGTGGTGTGGTTGTGTGGTGTGTGTGTGTGTGGTTTCGTGCGTGGGGGGCGTGTGGTTTTGTGTGCGCGCGCGCGGGGCGCGCAAGGTGGGGGAGGGGGGGGGGAGGGGGTTGAGTGATGATGGATGGATGTGGGGGTAAGTGTGCCAGGCAGACGATTTTTTTGAAATTATTTTTTTTTTAAAATTCCCTTTAAAAAATTTTGATTCCATTTTAAAATACATATACCTTTCGTCCCTTTTAATATATAATAAAATATTATATAAATATATTAATAAAATATTTATAAATATAATATAATTTTTTATTTTTTATGTTTGTATTTGTATTTTTTGTTTGTTTTGTTTAAAGTCTTTTTACTACAGGTGATTAGCACACCCGATTATACCAAAGTAACTTTATTACAAAACCTCTCTTCTCTTTCTTTTCCCTCTTCTCTCTCTCCCCCCTTTTCTCTCTCTCTTC
Organism: Rapana venosa; assembly: GCA_028751875.1. Lineage (NCBI taxonomy): Eukaryota > Metazoa > Mollusca > Gastropoda > Neogastropoda > Muricidae > Rapana > Rapana venosa. The sequence continues at coordinate 65,954,571 of CM054134.1, read as the reverse complement.
TCTCCCTCTCTCTCTCTCTTCTCTCCTCTTTTCTCTCTCCCCTCCTTTTCCCCCTTTTTCCCCCCCCCAAAACACACAAAACAACACACACACCCCACACACACAAAAAAAAATTTAAAAAAAATATAATATATATATAATATATATAAAAAAAAGGGGGGGAGAGAGAGAGAGAGAGATAACATATATATAATTATATATTTAGAGGGGGAGAGAGAGGAGAGATAACATATAAATTTTTATTATAAAAATAATATATATATTTATTAATAAAATAACTAATTACAAAATGGTCTTACAGGTAAAAAAAATGACCATTAGAAATTCTGAGAGTCATAAAAACTTTTTTGACTGTATCATATTTTATGAAAACTAAACCTCTTTTTTTTACAGTCAAAAAAATTGGGCAATCAAAAAAAAGGGGATTGAAAGGGATTTGAACAAAACAGTTTCTTTTTTTTAAAAATTTGTATCCCGCATTTAATCTCAGTTTAGTTTAGAATTTTTAATTTCCGTGGGGAAGGAAACTGCTTAAAAAATTTTTTAAAAAAATCTTTGAAGCATGATTTTATAACTTAGAATGAATTTCATAAAGGACATGCAGACAAAACCAAAAACTTCAGAATATTCAGAGGCAAAATTGTTTTGCCAAGATCAACCACTCATTCGAATAAATTCCACAATGGAAGGGGGCCCGCAAAAATTATGCGGATTTTCCTTTTGCTTGCAAAAATGTATCAGGAATAATCTCAAAACAATACATTTCCCTTTTTTTTACCATGCCATGTCTTTAATGCCATCAACACTGCTTTTGAGTGAACCAAAACAAATTTTGGAAACATAACAGCTATAATTAAAAAAAAATTTTTAAAGCCATAAAGGGTTGCGAATTTAAATTTAAAGTAAAAAAGAAAAAAGCTCTCCTAAATAAAAAGATTTTGAACGTTTTAAAATCGGAATCACATATGCAGCACCACTTTTGCCTGTTTTTTTAATACAGTCCGTCAGATACACTTTTAAATGATTAGAATAATTACTTTCTAATGCTTTTTTAACGGGAAAACTTCATCTTTTTAAACAAAAGTTTAAAAATATTTGAATTTTTGAAAAAAACCAAAATTGATTTTGATTTTAAAATTCTGAGGGGGACTGTTTTTAATGCCCGCATTTTGGTCCTTTGGCTTTTTAAATTTTGCCACCCTGTGTTCGTTTTGGGCATAGACCTATAGAGAACTCCTCCATGTTTGGGCCATGAGCCCCTTTTATCATCATTTAAAACCTATGACTAGAAATTTTTTTCTGCCCTTATAGTAAATCTATTAACTGTGCCCGCCTTTTCATGTTTCACTTCTGATGCAACCCCGGGACGCCCCCTTTTTTTTTATATAAAAGGGAATTCTGAAAGGTCTTTGGCATTGCACGGGGGGGGTTTTTCCCTTTCGGGACCTGAATAAAAAATTTTGAAATAGTGAGACTAGATGCTTTAAAAAAAATCTTTTCTGACATAATGAAGACATTTTAATGTTATTTTTGGATTTTGGGCTGTAAAAAACCTTTACTGTCGTAAAAGTTACGGATCCCTTCCCCTTTCATTTTGTTTTTTAATTCTACAAAAAGCATGATGTTTTTCCCACTTCTACGTTTTGTATCACGCTTGACATTTTAACTACTTTATTTTTCATTCCCCTTGGGGAAATGATGATTTGCTTTTGTGGCTTTCCAAGCTGATCTTTTTTAGTACCCCACATTACCCCTGTATGAGGATCATGGGGAATTTCCCTTTGTTTCCACTAAAGGGCGGTATAAAAATTCTTTACCCCCAATTTTTTGAAAAAACTGAAAAAAGGGAAAGGGGCCCGGTTTCTTTATATGGTCATTTTGGGAATTTTATCCTTTCCAAACCCGTTTCTTTTTCCCTCTTCCTTTTTTTTTTCATGTTTCTCCCCAGGGGGGTTTTAATTGATGAGCCCTCTCCATCCTCTCTTTTTTGGGGCTTTTTCCCTTAGTTATGCCTTTCTTTTAAGTTAAACTCCCAATACGGGTAGCCCCCGGGTTTTTTGCTAGGTTTTCCCCGGGGGGTTTTTTTTTCCCATCCACTACGAAGTTAATTGTCTTTTTATAAATGGGTGGTCTGCTTTCCGCGAACGGCCCAAACCAGCACAGCTATTGCTACGCTACGGGACTTCAAAATCTTTCATCGGGGCACATTTCCCATAGTTCTTTATTCTTTCCCAAAACCGTTTTGGGCCTTTTTTTCGTTTTTGGGAGGGTTTACCCAGAAAAATTTTTGTCTGGAGTAGCAGATAGATAAAAAGGGTATCTTTTTCCCTACCAAGACGGAATAGCAGGTAAATAAATCAAAGAAGGTATTGTGTTTTTCGTACAGTGTTGGAGTAGCAGATAGGGTATATGGAAAAATTTTTGGTTTTTAGCCAGGGGTTGCGTAACGTTTTAAATGAATTCTTTCATAAAAAGATAGAAGGGAATGACGCAAATAGCCATGAAAAAAACAAGACAAGGGGGGGGGGGGGGAGAGAGAGAGGGAGAGAGACAGACAGACAGACAGAGACAGAGAGAGACACACACACAGACATAGGCACACAGACAGAGAGAGTAAGAGAGAGAGAGAGAGATTTATCATATTCCTTTATTTCGAGGAGAGTAGAATAAGCACTCATGTGCTTTTTTTTTACATCCGTGTGTATACAGTGCCAATTTTGTCATCCGTTCCCACCGGCACCCAATGGCCTACTCTTTTCAGAGAGCGGGTTGCCGTAAGAGCAGCACCGTCCTTTTTTCCGGTCTGCATGTATACCTGTTTCTTTATCGGAGGGTGGGTTTTTTTCAACACAATTTTGCCAGAGACAATTTTCTTATAGCTGTGGATTCTTTTATGTGTCCTAAATGAGTTTTTATCCGAAAGGGTAGCATCCATTAGCAAAAACCATCATGCAAGGAACAGTCGAAGGCAAGAGAAGAAGAGGCCGCCAAAAGAAATCATGGATTGGCAACATCAAAGACTGGACCGCCCAACCCCTGCAACACCTTCTACTAGCCACACAGGATCGTGAAGCATGGAAAAAGATCTCTGTTGCGTCTTCTCTCTGTCCCCCCTACGTCCTTTGGGCATGGGACTGAGTGAGAGTGAGTGAGTAGCATCCATTTACGGTCTAGTGGATGGGGTGGGGGTAGTTTCGGGCACAAACGACATTGAACCACAACACATTTCGAACCGGACATTTTGCTTTCTAGGCAGGTGGTTACCTCTAGACCACTGATCCACCATAAACTATGCAAGTTAATAAGTATGCAAAAATATCACCATAAAAGCTAATTCACCTTTAAACTTCACTAATTCCTGTGAAGCCTTAAGAGATATGGAGGATCATACTCAGTACCAGTAACCAAACAAAGTTATCATAACAGGTATGTAACATCAATCATACTGTTCGGCACAACATCATAGAGCAAAATCAGTGCTAAGTCAATTTATTTAATTCTTTATATCTTCAGTCATTCTAATAAAAAAATGTCTAGCAATATTAATACTAGAATATTTGGCAGATTTTCTAATTTGTAGAAGAAATTATTTGTCGTTATGCTAATCCATTAATTTTAGATATTAAAGTATCATATTTGGTATCAAATTTTACGTTAACAGATACAATAACCATGTTCAGGGACAAGATTACAAAATATACGCAAGAAACAAAATCATGACCAGCTAGTCTCAATCAAAAAGAAACATGGAACAAACAAAAAATGAAAGAAAGAAAGACAAACATACAGCCAGATAGATACACACACAGACGCTTTGAAAAGATCGTTCTTTCCTACCTCCTGATAGAAAGCCCAAGCAGGAGAAGGTGGAGCTACCATGTTGGAGCAGTTTTCGGCAGCCTTGGAGTCCCCCAGATGACATATTCCGTTTCGCTGATTGAAGATAATGGATTTGCAGGTCACATCTCGACCGCATTCCGCTACACACTCCGGTCTGCTCCGGACCGAAGTGTGCGGAACCTGCGGTCTTCAGCCAATATTTGATTGTTGCAATAAAGCTGCTGCACCAAGCGTTTGCCTACAAGGTCTTTTTTAACAATGTGCTGCTGCTATTAATCTCGGTCAATGTGACTTTGAAAAATATCGTGCTAACCACTACCAACACTACAACGAATCTAGACAGAATTAGTATACTCATGGTGGGAATCAAAGACTACTTCTTAGTGCAATAGATTAATAGATATTCAGTTGTCTTGATTTGCGTTAAAGATAGTAGTTTGGAGGGGAAGGGGGGCGTGTTTCGTTTTGTTTTGTTTTGTTTTATTCGGTTGGGATGGGTTTTTTCCCTTATTGACAAATAATAACAAAGAATTGAAAACATTTACCTCAGAAAGGAATGGTTTTTGTGTTAAAGGATATAATTTACGTTAACATAAAATGCAACAAAATTTACATTTTCGTTATCAGTTTTGCACTTGGATTAAAGCAACCCTAAATTTAGTAGTAAATGACATGATTCAGACTGGTGTTGAGGCCCACTATGACTACAGGGAAAGGCAATGTGCCCCCAGTGGACTGTATTCTTCACAGGACACTTTGGACAGAAGCATTCTCTTCCAGGCACTAAAGTAAGCGTGAAATATCCGGGATAATGAGTCAAACGTTAAGGGGGTCTCCTGTTTATAGCCTGGCAACAGCAACCAAAAGACGACAAAGATTATTGTTATTCACAGGGTGACGGTAACTTACGCTAGGGCAAGATGGTTAAGCTATATCAAACTGTCCTTTTATAACGATGTGTCTGAGTGTGGTGAAAGCCGAAAGGGAGAGTCCTGCACGCACGCGCGCGCGTGTGTGTTTATTTCTGTTCAGACTTCTGTGTCAAAAGAAAATGGTGTGTGTGTGTGTGTGTGTGTGTGTGTGTGTGTGTGTGCATTCAACTTCTGCTTATACTACTTGGTAATTACACAGACTACAGAATGGTGATTTGGGAACAGAATAGTGTAATTGATGACGTTAGTAACAATAGACAAAGAATAGAAGAATGTAACTTCTAATTAATGTAAACTGAAAAACGATAATACGATTAATAAAAAAAAAAAAAGTAAAACTTAACTACAACTAGCATAAATTTAACATTCTGGCGCAGTTTTATGAACACTTTAAACTAAACACTACAGGAGGGTAGCACTGAGGCACCGCTTCAAGGCAAAGCCAATTTTGATAACAACATACTACAGCTGAAGAGTTTTCATGGATTGCTGACAGATTGTTTTTATTGTTTTTAAAACGAATTTTGTCCTGTATGCATTTGATTTGAATTGTGTGTGTGTGTGTGTGTTGATGTGTGTGTGTGTGTGTTGTTGTCGTGCGTGTGGGCGTGGTGTGTGTGTGCGCGCGCGCGCGCGCGCAAGCGTGGGGGAGGGAAGGGGGGAGAGTGAGTGGATAGATGGATGGATGTGTGTGTAAGTGTGCCATGCAGACTGATTTCTTATTGAAATTCCATTTTTAAATATCTTTAAAATTCCTTAATATACATTTATAGATTCCATAATATACATACTACCATATTACAGTCCATGTATATATATATATATATATATATATATATATATATATATATATATATATATATATATATATATATAATTATATATATATATCTTATGTATGTATGTATGTATGTTATGTATTTTTGTGTTTGTTTTGTTTAATGTCTTTTCACTACATGGTGATTTAGACACACCCGCATTCATACCAAAGTAACTATTATTACACAACCTCTCTCTCTCTCTTTCTTCTCTTCTCTCCTCTCTTCTATCTCTCTCTCTCTCTCTCTCTCATCTCTCTCCTCTCTCCTCCAATCTCTCTCCTCTCTCTCTCTCTCCCCTCTTCTCCCTTACACACACACACACACACACACACACACACACACACACACACACACACACAAATATATATACATATATATATATATAATATATATATAATATATATATAAATAGAGAGAGAGAAGAGGGGGGGAGAGAGAGAAGAGAGATAACATATATATATATATATATATATATATAGAGGGGGAGAGAGAGAGAGAGATAACATATATATATATATATAATATAATATATATATAATATATATATATATATATAACTATTACAATAGTGGTCTTACAGGTGAAGAATATATGACCATTATGAATTGCTGAGAGTCATATAAAACTTCTTGACTAGTATCATATTTCTTATGAATATCTAAACCTCTTCTTTTATACATGTCAAAAAGAATTGGGCAATCAAACAAATGGTGGATTGAAAGAGGAGTAGAACAATAACATGTTACTTTTTTTGAATATTTAGTATTCCATGCATTTAATCTCAGTTTATGTATTAGAATTTCTAATTTCCGTGGGCAAGGAAACTGCTGATAATATTTTTTAAAAATAATCTTTGAATGCATGCATTTCATTAACTTAGAATGAATTTCATAAGAGGACAATGCGAGACTAGAAGCAAACACTTCAGTACTATATTCAGAGGCACCTTGTTTTGCCAATGAATCAACCAGCTCATTCGAATAAATTCCACAATGAGAGGGGATCCAGCAAAAAGTTATGCGGATTCCTCTGCTTGCAATAGAATGTATCAGGAAATTAATCTCAAATACAATAGCATTCCTTATTTTACCATGCCATGTCTTTAATGCCATCAACACTGCTTTTGAGTGAACGCAAAACAGAATTTGGCAACTCACAGCAGTATCAGATTAAAAAAAATTTCAAAGCCATAAGGATTGCGATAATTCAGAAGTAAAAATAGAAAATGCTCTCCTAAATGAAATGATTTTTTGAACGTTTAAAGTCGGAATCACATATGCAGCACCACTTTTTGCCTGTTTCTAATACAGATCCGTCAGTATACACTTTTAAGTGATTAGAATAATTACTTTCTAAGTGACTTTTTACATCAACGTAAAAGATTTTGATCTTCATTTTTCTTTATTTCCGTGTAGTCGATGTCAAATTTAGCTGAAATATGTTCCCAAGGAGGAAACTGAGGAACAACCCTGTAAAATTGAAATTGTTGATATATTGATGTCATTTTCTTTCATAAATGTGTCTGTATAATTTTTAAGTGGCTGCAGAAATGAAATATATTGCGTGCTCGTTTAGGAAAAATCAGTGTCTTGATTCATAATATTTCCTCTTTTACTGAATTGGAATAGAGAGACTACGAACCACGTATTTTGATACTGCCAGTTTTCGCTGATCAGAAAGAGATAGTAAGTGAGCTTCTTTATAAGTATTAGCTGTGTTTGCATGAGCCGGAACACCAAGAGCTATCTTTACTGCTTTACTATCTAGACTTTGTAATTTTTTAAGGAGATAATCTGCAGCAGAAAAGTAAACTTCTTGTCCGTATATTAATTTTGAACGTACCAAGGACATAGCCAGATGTATCAGAGTTGTAGTGTCTTGACTCCATGCCTGAGAACTTATTATCTTAAGAAAATTAAGTCTTTTCCTAGCTTCAGTAAGCATTTGGTTGATGTGCATCTTCCAGTTCAACTTTCTAGTTAAAAATACACCTAAGATTTGACATCTTGTTGTATTGAGCACCCTTCCTTCTAATTTCAGGATTGGTAATTTTGATGGGTTGTCACCGTTATTAAAAACCACAAGACACGTTTTTTCTGCTGATAATTCTAATCTATTTTCTTTCATATAATACAGAATTTATATTCTTCCTGATATATTTTTCAACATAATTGATCACTCTTTTTTTCGTGTTTTTCCTAACTAAGTATATCCAAACAATATCATCTGCAACTGAACAACTTGAGATAAGTTGCAAAGAGCTAGGGAGATCATGTACAAGAATAGAAAACAAGATAGGGCAAGTATTGATTCCTGTGAACCCAAGTCGATAGCTTTCAAAGATGAGTACACTTATCTTAATTTAGTGCAAATGATCTATCCGACAAGAAATTTTGCAAATTTATTATATAAATTGCCATTAATACATGTATTTTAATTTATGACATGCATCATACAAACTCTATCATAGGATTTCTAACATCAAGATTGGTAAACACTTTTTCTTTGGAAATTGCTTTTTAATTTATGGGTTAGTTTAACTAAGTGGTCAAACACTTTCCCTGTTCAAAAACCACCTGATTGCTGGATCACATTATTCTTTTCACAAAATGAAACATACCTTATTTTAAATTTTTTCCCCTTACTGAACCCACCTGAGATTGAGAGCAATTGGCTGTAGCTATTCATCGATGACCGCAGTTTACCTTTTTTCAGGATTGGGAACTACAATGACATTCCTCCAGATTTAGGAAATGCAATTAGTCAGATTCTTGGAAAATGAATAAAGTAGTTTTCATTGTATGTATGTATGTATGTAATGTATGTATTTATGTATGTATGTATGTAGTATGTATGTTGTATGATGTGGATAATTTTAGTATTGTTAGTAAAGTTGTCATATGTAAGATAATGATGTATTAATGTATGATACATTTCGTAGATGTTTATTATGATGAGTAGGTAATGTAATATGTATTACGTAGTTAGAATTATTCAATTGTAATGTATGTAATTGTATGTCATTTGTGTATGTATTTATGTTGAGAAAAAATATATTTGAAGTAAAATGATTAAGCAGATTATATTTGTAGAATTTGTTGTCAAGTATAGAATGTTAGTATGAAGAGAAATTATGAAAAAATTTGTTTTAGGATTAGATATGAAATGTATGTAAGAAAATGTATAATTATGTGTATGTATGGTATAATGTTCAAAAAACTGGAAGAAACAATTTTATAACTTGCTTCAATAAATGTTCAATTGTCTCAAAAAGCTAATGTTATTGAAATCATATTTAAAATTTATTTACTTTCTAACACAAATGGAAGAAGTTCGAAACAGATTACGCAGCTGTTAAAAAATTCATAATAAAGTTTTGAGACATCAGTACATTCTGTTCAACACTTTGGGAAAACGAAGATTACGAAACATGGAAGGTTTCCAAAAGATTTCACGACGAAAATACCCTTATGAACAGCGCTCCATCCTTAGAAGTCACGGACAAGAGGCACGTGAAAACAAGACTGTTTTAGGAAAAAGGACAACATAGCGTTTCTTAACAAAAAACACACTTGAGCTGTACAATTGTGCCGCAGTTTCACAAAAACGAGAGACGATGGTTTTTTACTATCCATCTTCCATTAATGTCACAGCGTCAGTTCTCCTCAAACATGGTTTTTTGGGAACTAGGATACACTGCTTTATTTACAGCTCCACCAAACATGGGAAGGAAGGGTGGGGAGTGTTGGGAAACGAACTCACGCGACTTCTTATCTCCTGATCCAAGAAGATGCTGTCGTTTCAGCAAATGCAATCGATATCTTGTCCCAAACACTTTCTGTGAGGCCACGAAAGATTAAAGGAAAAATTTGCGCCAGCGAGGTTTCATCGATGCTCTGGACCGTGAACTGAATAACTACCCTTTGTATGGAGACACCCCTCACCACCCCCATAGAAAGATTCACTGGATAATGAAGACGGGTATTAGCATTAAACAAAAGAATGTTAATGTTAAAAAGACATTATGGAAACAGTGTTAATATTAAAAAAAAATAAGTCCATTTTCAAAAAATTTTATCCTCAAGGTTTGATCTACAAAATGAAGCATTTTTAAAGTTTGTTTCATTATTCAAACATTTGTCCTTTAGGAATGTCAAAAATCATGATCTAGCTTCAGCATGTAATTTTCGGTGCTGTTTTGCGCTTGCAATGGATCCCAACGGGCAGCATATTATTCAGGTACTCGGTGATCTCTGTACAAGGGATTAAAATGCTCTCACTGTCAAGTCATTGGCAATGACTAAACTGGACTTCAGCACTGATCCTTGATCATACAAGGAAATGACAATTTAAAAACATATGTTAAAAACATACTACATACCATTATTAAAACAGCTTAGATCAAACATACTACTTACCATGATAAAACACTTAGGATCAAACAACTGCGGCCATTGATAAAACACAAGGTCATAACATACTAAGCCATGATAAAACAGCTTAGGACAAAACATACTACAGGCCATTGATAAAACACTTAGGATCAAACATACTACAGGCTATTGATAAAACACCTTAGGATCAAAAACATACAGGGCATTGATAAACACAAGAACAAACACTACTGGCTATTGGAAAAAAACTTAGTATCAAACAAAGTACAGGCCATTGATAAAGCATTAGACAAGAAGCATACTACAGACCATATAAAACAGCAGGATCAAAACAACTACTGGCCACTGAAAAACAGCTAGGAATCAAAACAAACTACAGGCTATGAACAAGCTAGAAAAAACAACTACAGCCATTGATAAAAACAGCTTAGGACAACACATACTACTTACCATGATAAAACAGCATAGGATCAACATACTGCAGGCCATTTAAAAACTTAGTATAAAACATACAGCCACTGATAAACATTAGGATCAAAACATACTAAACATTGATAAAACACATTAGATCAAAACATACTACAGGCTATTGATAAAACACCTTAGATCAAAACATACTACAGGCATTGATAAAACAGCACTAGATCAACACGTACTATAGGCTATTTTAAAAAAATATAAAAACAAAGTACAGGCCATGATAAAGCATCTTAGATCAAAGCATACTACAGACATTATAAAAACAGCTCAGGATCAAAACAACTACTGCCATTTAAAACGCATGGAACAAAACAAACCAGCCATTTAAAACAGCTAGGATAAAAACATACTACAGCCCTTATAAAACAGATAGAATAAAACATACTAAACTCAGCATAAAAACCAGGATGAAACATACTACAGGCCATGATAAAACAGCACAGGATAAAACATACACAGGCCATTGAAAACAGAACAGGTTAGATACAAAACATACTACGCATTGATAAAACAGCTTAGATCAAAACATAACCACCATACGTAGACACTGATAAAACAGCATATGAACAATAACTACATGCCACTGATGAAACGCTTAGAATCAAAACATACTACAGACATTGATAAACAGTTAGAATCAAACATACTGCAAGTCATGATAAAACAGCATAGAACAAAACACACTGCAAGCCATTATAAAACAGTATAGAATCAAAAACATAGCCATTGATAAACAACATTATAAAACCATAACCACCTACTATTGATCACAATTTTTTAAAAGCATATGTTAAAACAACAACAAACACTGATAAAACAGCTTAGAACAAAACGTATTAAAAGGCCATTGATAAAAACTAGGATCAAACATACTAAAGGCCATTTGTTAAAAATTAAGATCATAAACAAACTACATGCCATTAATAAAACACTATGATCAAACATACTACAGCCATTAATAAAACAGCTTTAGATCAAACAACTAGCCATAATAAACAGCATAGATCGAAACATACTACAGGCCAATGATTAACACTAGGATCAAACAACATACTACAGGCATCATAAAACAGATTAATCGGTTAAAATACTACAAGCATAAAACAACAGCTAGATGAAACATCACAGGCCATTGACAATATCCTAGAGACCTAACAACTGCATACTATAGATTACTGGTAAACCACCTTAGTTCAATACATGTTCCATGGCCCATTAAAACAACAGCATAAGATCAAACATACTATAATCACTGTAAACGGTTAGGACTAAAAATACTATGATCACTGATAAAACTGGTCGAACACATACTATAATCACGATAAAACCAAACACAGACATACCATAGATTCACTGATTAAGCTTAGGATCAAAACATCTAAGAACCATGATAAAACATTTGACAAAAAATCAGATCACTAAACAGCTTAGGAACAAAATCACTCATGATCCCACTATAACATCTTAGTCAAAACATACTAAGATCTCGTAAAACCTTGTAAAAAATTATCATACCATTGATAAACAGCTTAGATCAAAACATACTACGATCATTCACGATAAAACTTAGGAATCAGCAAACATCTAATGTTATTAAAACAGCAAGGAATTCAAAACATAGTACAGGACCTTGAAAAAATAGCTTGGGATCAAAATATAACTGGCCTAGCCATGTAAAAATACAACTAAGCCTAATTCAGGTAATTAACACCCTACAAAACATCTTTGAATTATAAGAGAAATAAGTAAATCCCTTTTTTAGGCAGAATTAAAGCTTTATGTTTCACTAGCTGTTGTTGTTGCTGTTGTTAATGTTGTTGTGTGTTCCCCAGCTTAACACCCTGAAAGTCACCCAGAATATGCACTCTGACTCATTCACCCCTCCTGGAAATCACTGTGAGACTGAAAGTATATACTGGATGAGAAGTTTGCGTGCGTGACTCTTCAAGTACCTCACCATATAGGCAACCATACCCAGACTTCATAGTTTTTCTTCTTACTGGTTGTCATTCTGAGAGCTTGTCAAGGTTGAAGACATCTTCAATGTAACATTTACAACATAACATTTAACAACATTTGAATGTTGGGGTCTTGACCTGAGCCAGCCTACTTGTAAACTACTATCACCATGATCCCAAACTCTTCATCCTCTACTGTCACCATAATCGTCATGTCGAAAACTCTTCGTCATGTAGAAAAGTGTTCATCCACTTCTGTCACCATGATCGTCATGTTGAAAACTCATCCTCACCACGATCACCATCCTACAATTAATGCAGCAAATACTGCTAATGTGTATTGTATGATAAAGCCAAGGAATTTTTCAACATTTTCTTTTAACACACGCAAGAACATTTTCTGTCTGGACAAATTTAGAATTTGTACTAACATTAGTAAAATGGCCAGTATACAGAGCCAAAACAAAAGCTCAAGTAAACCTACAAACATGGCTTTGTCTTTGAAACAGTTCAGCAGCAGGCTGAACAGAAGTTGCCGCCAGTCTTACTGGTAACGTTGGGGGTGGGTTTTTTGGTTTTGTTTTGTGCTGTGTTGATGCTTGGTGATTATTGTGAGAATGTGTATACGTGTGTGCGTTCTTCGGCGTATATATGTGTGTGTGTATATGTGTACGCACGTGCGCGTGTGTGCATGTGTGTGCCTGCGCGCGCGTGTGGTGTGTGCGTTCGTGCGTGCGTGTGTGTGTGTGTGTATTTATTCTTTTTATTATTCTTTTAATTTCGAGGATAATGAAACAAGCACTCATGAACATCCAATCCCCGTGTGTATGCAGTTTTGTCAATTTTGTCATCCGCTCCCACCGGCACCCAATGGCTTATTCTTTCGAAAAGCGGAACGGGTTTTAACGTGTGCAAGATCTGTATCGTTCGCACACAGGACCCCGGTTAACAGTCTCATCCCAAGGTCTTTTGAGCGGAGTGGAGTCGGCAATGATGTTAACTCCAGAGGAAAAATCCTCTGTGTGTGTGTGTGTGTGTGTGTGTGTGTGTGTGTGTGTGTGTGTGTGTGTCTGTGTCTGTGTGTCTGTGTGTCTGCGTGTGTGAGAGACTGTGTGTGTGAGTGTGTGTGTGTGTGTGTGTGTGTGTGTGTGTGTGTGTGTGTGTGTGTGTGTGTGTGTGTGTGTGTGTGTGTGTGAAGAAAAATAAAGGAAATAAAGCAAGTCCTAAGAGAACAACGAACAACATTTACAATGTAACAGGACTAGAGTGAACCCCTCTCCTCTCCTCACCTCACCTTACCTATCCCGTACTCCCTTGGACCGTGGGGGCACTAATGAAGATTTTGCAACCGGTTTCCTTCACTCCTCTGGTCCTCTGCTTTCTGTAGCAAATCGTTCCACTTAAGGCCGGTCCAGTCTAGGATGTTGTCTTCTCATCGTTTTCTCTGTCTGCCTTTTCATCTCTCTCCTTGTACTGTTCCCTGTAGGACAGTCCTGGCCAGTCTAGATGTTCGTGTGACATAACCGAACCACTTTAGTTTTAATTCTGGCCTTTACTTCCTCATTAGTGAAGTGATTTCTGTATGAGATAGCAAGGAGTTTGCAAAAGCACCTCATTTCTATTGCTTGTATCCTTTTTTCAATGGCATGTCCATATTTGTACATTGAACTCCTCTAACCTCAATCAAAAATAGAATCAAACTTGATTATTATGTAGACAAACGGAAAAATCATAAGGGAACAAATAATAATATAACAATAAACAGAATGTGCTCTAGAAAAAAGGGTTGTTCATAGGATGATAGTGGCCAAGGTTTTTTAAACTGAGCGCCCTGCTTAATGAGCAAAGCACAAGCAAAGAATTCCGTGGATTTGTTTGACTCCACAAGCATACCA
>CM054134.1:65761867-65939751 GCA_028751875.1 Rapana venosa | reverse complement strand
TAGGATGTTGTAATGCTAAAATGCATGGTCAGTCTCGTTTAATGTACTCAACGACAATGCAGGATTATTAGTCATTCAGTTTTATAAAAAGATCGCTTTGACAACTTAGACTGTTAACAGTAAGTTAGATTTATGTCACATGATTATTATTCTCATGATGTCTCCTCTCTTTAGCTATGTTGATGCCTGGTAATCGAAATGGAATGACTAAGTGTACATAGATACCAAAGGAAACCCCTCAGTTGCTGACAGGGGAAGACGTGTAGGTACATAGGCGTGCAAATGTTTATCTGATTCAATTCTGTATGAAGTTGTGTTTGTGAAATCGCTGTTCTTTTTCATTGTGCCCCCTCCCTTACTCCCCTTTGATGCATTGTGGCCTAAGGCCGATGTACAATTAAATCATTTCAGAGTTCAGAGTTCTCTCTCTCTCTCTCTCTCTCTCTCTCTCTCTCTCTCTCTCTCTCTCTCTGTGAGCAAATTATGAATTAATTAATGTTTCAAACCCACATGGGAATAAGACAGGGATGTGTTCTAAGCCCCATATTGTTTTCTATGTTTATGAATCAATAAACATTATGAATGAAAAAGGTAAACATGGTGCCCAAATGTTTCCAGATATTATTGAGTTGTTTATCCTGTTATTTGTTGATGACGTGGCATGTACGTCAACTACACCATCTGGCTTAAAAAATAATTAAAGGTCTTAGAAATTAAGTGTAAACATGGACAAAACTAAAACTGCAGTATTCAGAAAAGGGGGTTACTAAGAAAACCACGAAATTGTTTGTTTGATAATAAGAAATTAGAAGGAGATAATAGTTATTTAGGATTTAATTTTAGCGCAAACACATGAAAAATAGAAAATACTCGTTGACACTACTACAAGATTAAGAAAAATATGTGTAGCGACATTTCAAGTTGTCTTTACAATTACCATTCAAAATACACATGTCCAAAGCAGTGTAGATATTCAACAGAACTTTTCTATTTTTATTTATTTATTTATTTGAGAGAGAGAGAGGGAATGAATGAATATATGAATGAATGAATGAATGAATGAATGAATGAATGAATGAATGAATGAATGAATGAATGAACGAACGAACGTAATGATTAGCAAAAAACCAACCAACAACAACAAAAGAAAACAAACATCAAAAGAAAACAAAACAAAAAGCAAACCAACCAACCAACAAAAACAAAACAGACCAAAACAACAACAACAACAAAAATAGCAATCCCCTCCTTCACACAAACCACCACCAACAAAACATTAACATATCATTTAAAGAAAGGAGGTAGATATATATATTCAACAAACACACAATCCTCAATTGGATACATTGATAATTATTTAAACAAAAGAGGTAGTATATTCAACAAACACATAATTCCCAACTGACATGAATGCCAAATCAAATACACCGATTATAATTAATTATAATCAGATAGATTGGAATAGAGAGGAGACAGCAGAGAGAAGAGTAAGCCAAGCAAAAAAAAAATAATAATAAAAATAAAATAAAATAAATTAAAAAAATAAATAAATAAATATATATATATATATATGTATGTGTGTGTGTGTGTGAGAAAATATTTTCACAAATATGTCTTATTATAAAGCGATAGAAAAAAAAACTATTAATAAACAAAAACCTTTTAAAAAGTCAACAACATTAAGAAAATGCTCCATGAAATATCCAAAAATAACATTTTTGAAATTGTGGAGAGAGAGAGAGAGAGAGAGAGAGAGAGAGAGAGAGAGAGAGAGAGAGAGAGAGAGAGAGAGAGAGAGAGAGAAAACTTTGAAAACCTTTTAGTAAAGGAGGGTAATAGAATAAGCAGTAGTTGCTTTTTTACATCTGGACTGGTCCTCTGGCAAAAACAATCGAACAAACTAAAAGAAAACCACAAAAAATAAACAAACACAAAAACCAAACATAAAAAAGAAGAAAAAAATGAAACCCCTAACACTTCCCCCCCAAAAACACCCAACCAAACAACCCCCATGCCCACTCCCACCCCCGAAAAAAAACACAACCCAAACCAAAACAAAACAAAAACAAACAAACCAAAATAAACAACAAAAAATAAACTAACAAACCCCCCCCCCCCCCCCCCCCCCCCCCCCAAGAAAAGAATCAACTGACATGAAAAATTACCAAATGCACACAGTATGAAAGATTAGGTGTTACTTTCATGTACTTTCCTCCAAGTGATGTTTTTTGTGGTGCTAACAGTTGCCTCCATTTTTTTTTTGCTGCCTCATCTTCTGTGACGTCCCCCGTCCTGCTGTTCCCACCCCGCTCATTCCAATCTCCCCGCCACAGCCATGCCCAGATTTGTTATGTCTTATCCTCATAGTCGGAGGTTCACAGGGAGCCCATCACTATCAGGCCGCCGTGGGGCCACCAGCCAGAGGGGCCCTGCACTGCTGCTGGGTCACTCTGGTGGTGTTCAGTGGTGCCTGTTCTGAGCTAACATACGCAGGACACCACCTACTAAGCCCCATACTAATGACAGTATTATCTCAGTCGCGGAGCCAGACTGAGTGAGTTACCCACCCGAGATGGCAACCACCACAACGTCCCTCCAACGACTGTCTCCCGTGAACCTCCAACCCCCAAAGGCCCTGACACAAACTCACCACAGGCACAGAAGTGTATGGGCAAACCAAATCTGAGATCACCATGAGACCAGAGGAACTAGGACCACCGAATTTGAGGCAATTTTTTAAAAATTGCATGATGATCAATAACAATGAGGATGACATAATTATGCTTCTGTGGAAGTGCATATGCTTTGAGACTACTTGACAGGGTTGCACTCTATGCTTACTATCATAATATATCCCGGCGTCAACCGGGCCCGAGAGATACAGACACCTGCAGTGTTGGTCAGGTAATTTGAGCAGCACTCTCAAACTCGCATCCGTAAAGTGGATGAAGCTCGACTGTGTGGTCCCAGTCTTCCCACTGAGCCCACAGCACACTCACTCTGGGTAGGAGCCGGCCGGAGTCCGAAAAATCCCTATGACTCTTATGAAAGTCGAACCCACGACCTCCAGTCCGTAACCCAAGGCGCTAACCACTGCGCCATGGCGGCTGGTCAGTTGCCTCAATTTAACAAGCCTAATACTGATACTCCTTACCTTAATACTGATAATAGTTTTGGAGCGTATTTGACTAATCTTCTGGAACAGGTAAGATTTATAATTATGCTTAAAAGATGTAATGCTATTTTTATTTTTAAGATTTGTTGGTAATGAGTTCCAAACAGTGACGAGGCTTGTCTTATAAAGATCTTGTCTTGGTTTCGGTATTACTATGTTATTTGTGTACCTTGACTGGTTGATTGGAAACGTACTAGTCAGTGTAGATGGAGCCAGACCGTTCATTATGCAATACATTATGATTGCTTTATTATATTCCAGATGATAAGTTAGGTGGAGAATGTCCAATTTAATATAGTCTTGGGGTAATAAAGTTGAAGACTTTAGGAGTACCACTTTAAGAGCTCTTGAAAGAGGTTTTAAGCTATTAGCAAAGCACCCATCATACAATGTTGAGGATAAATCAATAAATGATTGGATTTCAGCATACTAACATTGTTTACGAGAATTGAGGTCTAGAAAATGTTTGATTTTAGTGATTTGAAAAATCTTGTGAGATTCGTTTGTGTAAGAAGTCAATATGGTGTGACCAGGAAATATCATTATCAGCAGTAACTTCTAGGAGTCTATGAGTATCTACTTCTTTAATGGTAGTATTGCCACTTTGTGGCAGAACAAGGGTTACATTTTGTCATTTTTGTCAAGTCGTAATTATCATGAATTTAGGTTTTTGAACATTTAAGGCCATATGATTAAGTCTGGTGCATTCCAGCAATTGATCGGCATTTTTGTTGCATAGAGTTTGATAGTTATTTAAAGTCAGAATGAGAAGAGTAGATAGTAGTATCATCACCAAAGAGTTCAGTTATGAATTTAGTAATAAATAAAGGAGAGTCATTGATATATAGTGAAAAAAGAAGAGGCCCTAATACTGATCCTTACGGAACACCACATTTTTGTGATATAAATTCAGAACGCTCGTTCATTATCTGTTTGCAGTGTGGGTTCGATTAGAAAGAAATTATTTTATGAGTGACAAATCATCGTCAGATAATTTAATCAGTACCAATTTACGGACTAAAAGGTTATGATCTATGACATCAAATGCTTTGGCAAAATCAATAAATAGCACACCAGTAAATTTGTTATCACTGATATTTTTAACCATTCATCAACAAGTCTAACCAGAGCTGTATGACAAGAATGATTTTTTTCTAAAGCCAGACTGACTTAGATGAAGTAAGTTATATTTTGAAATGTGAGCCATAAGGCACTGATATATATGCCTTTCCAAAGGTTTAGAAAGTACAAATAATATTGAAATAGGTCTGTAATTTGAAGGATCATACCAAATTTGTACAAAGGAATTATTTTGGCTTGTTTTGGAAATGCTAAGGAGGTAGCATTTATCGATGCAAAGAGTATACAAATAAGTTAAGGAATCGCATATTATAGGGAACACAGAGTTTAAGGATTTTCCCGTGTAAATCATCTAGACCATGAGTGGATGTCTGCTTGAGATGCATTAGAGAAAAATATACTTCATGCACTGCCAGGAATGGGATTTTTACGTTTGAAGTGATCTTTTTAGAAAAGCAAAATTCTTTCACTAAGGCAAGGTCATTGAAACAAGATCTGAAATTTTTAACTGTTGAGGAGGAAATTCTGGAAAAATGTTGGTTTAAGGAGCTGGCAGTAGTATCTTTTATAACAGGTGTATATTCGGATTTTTTCTTTGTTAGAGAGTTTATGGCTTTCCAAATAAATTTCTGTTTATTGCTTTAGCTATCTGATAGGAGCGCTCAAAAGTGTTTCTTTTTGGCATTAGGTTTCTTTGATGTAATTTTATTTCGTTGCTCCTTAAAGTCCTTAAATTGTTTGGTCTCTTTAAGTTTGTCTCTTTTAATTATTTCCTCTTCAATTTCTTTACTTAGCCACAGAGTTTTTGGGGTATGTTTCACTCGAGGTTTTTTCTAAAGGGGTGTGTTTATTATAGATTTTCGGAAAGGTTTTTTTGTCAGAATTCAAAGGTCAGAGTCAGTTAACTGATAAACATTTGAAAGAGAAGAATGCATCAGGTCATATAGAAAATCTTTTTCTTTAAAATTAGCAAAGGACCTGTATCTTATTTGTTCATGATCAAGGTTAGGAATTTCAACTCCTTTGTTAGTCAAGTAATACAGATAGGAAAATGATCGCTACAACCACTTGGGGGAGAACATATTTCTACAATGTTTTGTTTTGAATTAATATAGATATGATCTATTAATGTCTCAGAGGAGGGGGTAACTCTGGTTTGTGTATCAATTACTTGAAGTAGGCCAAAACTTTCATACAACTGTGTCCATTGCTTGTTGGGTTTCAAGAGATCTATATTAAAATCACCAAAGAGAATTATTTCATTATTAAATAGTGTAACAACTTCCATCAAATCGTTAAAACGGTCATACCAGCCACAGAGTTCGGAGGCTTACGGTAGACAAATCCAGTAAGGATAGGTTTACTCTTTTTGATATTAACTTGAACCCATATTGTTTCCACATGATGTTTTTCAAAAGGAATTTATACGTTTATAAGTGACAGATTTATTTATATACAGAATCAAACCAGTTTCCTTTGGAATAATGGGATCAAGTCGTACAATATCATAACCAGGAATTAATACATCACCATCAGATACATGCTTTGATAATTTGGATTCAGCACAGCACAATAAGTGAAAATGCTTTCCATAATTACGTAGGACTTAAGAAAATTCATCTGTCTTATTAAGAATATGATTGATGTTTACAAATCCAATTCTGAGACCACCTACAGTTGGTCAAGTTTTAAAGTGGACATTGCAGAGAGTTACTGTCTGCACAAAAATTAACAAACTATCTCTGACAACACGTAGTTTAGGTCACACTATCGTACTATATGTAACCAAACTGGAAAATGAAGGAAGCAATATCTTAAGAAAACCTGAAAATTACAACTTTCAAAAACACATCAATACTAAAGCTACAGATTATGTACAGTTAAACTCGGAACAACTAGTGGAAGAGTAACACTATCCGACAGTAAGCAGCTGTACACACTACTACAGTCAAAATCAGAGCGAGCGAGAGAGAGAGAGAGAGAGAGAGAGAGAGAGAGAGAGAGAGAGAGAGAGAGAGAGAGAGAGAGAGACAGAGAGAGAGTGAGAGAGAGTTAGTTTTAAAATGATTCACTTTTTTGTATTTTCTTGACAGTAAAACAGTGACTATGCGTTTGTATTTTGTGGTATGTAAACCTATGTCATTACAATTAGTGCAATGTCACTTTGGTAAAAGTGTTACGGCATTGGTGGTCTATGCGATGGTAAGTATTTGTACCATTCAAGTACCATTCTGCCATTCCTCTCCTATCATTTCCTTCACTTGATATACACTGGCCATTGGAGCGCCAAGCTAACACTAGGGAATAGCCTGCACATATGGGTTCATGAAAAATACTACATTTGTCATTATCTCAAGAAAACCATTGTCTCATGACAATGTACATATATTGCATCATAAATGCAGTGAAAGGAATAGAAGGTAAATCAATATTATGTTACACTTGTTCATAGTCCAAACGAAGGTCAAATAAAAAGTGCAAATGCACAAAAAGTGCAAATGAAAAGATAATCTTACAATAGTTAGTCATTTTACCAAGCAGTAGTGTTATTGTTGTTTTAAAAATGCATTTTAAAAGGACACGATCAGTTGATCCTTTAAAGCCAAAACTATGGTACTTTGTCACAACATACCTGCCACTTTGACGCTATAAATCGGTGGTCTAGAGGTAACGCGCCTGTCTAGAAAGCGAAAAGTCCGGGTCTGAAGTGTGCGGCGGTTCGTACCCCGTTTGGACCGGAAATTTTTCCCCCATCCATTAGACCATGAGTGGTGGTCTGGGCGCTAGTCTTTCGGATGAGACGATAAACCGAGGTCCCGTGTGTTACACGTAATTATTTAGCGCACGTAAAAAAAACCCACGGCAACAAGAGAGTTGTCCCTGGCAAAATTCTTAGAAAAAAGCCACTCTGATAGGGAAACAAATACAGCTGCAGAAAAAAAAAAAAAAAAAGGGTGAAAGGGTGGCGCAGCGCTAAGTAGCGACGCGTTCTCCCGCTCTCCCCGGGGAGAGCAGCCCGAATTTCACGGAGAGAAATCTGCCGCGACTTAAAAGTGGTATGAAATAAAATCTGAGCGCTTTGATTTGTTGCTTTACAAGATTCAGCGCTATATAAATTCCATACATTATTATTATTATTATTATTATTATTATTATAAATGTTGGTATTTTACTCAACACTGATAGCATTTCAGGAATATATTTCCAGTTTACAAAGAAAGATAAGGGTGAGATAATTATGTGAACTATACAACATATATCCATTTGTGTATGTGTATACATATATATATAAACTTAAACTTGGTGCCTGTCTGGCTGACTGGACAGAATACAGGATGCTTGATCCAAGAGTCACCCGTTTGAATGTCACTGGCTGCCGCCCCCCCCCCCTCCCCGCCCAGATTGAAACTTTTGCCTCTTAGCCAACATTAGTACACACACACACACACACACACACACACACACACACACACACACACAACACACACACACACACCACACACACACACACACACACACACACATCTCTGTAAGTCCTTGCTTCCAGTAGTGTTTAATTTCTCATCCTACCTACAACTCTGTAAGTCCTTGCTTCCAGTAGCGTTTAATTTCTCATCCTACCTACAACTTTTAAGTCCTTGCTTCCAGTAGCGTTTAACTTCTCATCCTACCTACAACTTTTAAGTCCGTGCTTCCAGTAGCGTTTAACTTCTCATCCTACAACTCTGTAAGTCCTTGTTTCCAGTAGTGTTTAACTTCTCATCCTACCTTCAACTCTGTAAGTCCTTGCTTCCAGTAGCGTTTAACTTCTCATCTTTACAACCCCGTATGTAATTGTTTCCCGTCTCTGTGAGACCTGTTACTGCAGTAAGGACTAAAATGTCCTTCTCCTCAGTCAACATGTGTGCAGACCTGCATGTGCTTCAGTCTTTTCATTGTACTTGCCTCTGCAGAAGATCAAATATACATTTTAAACACGACATAAATTGCAGACAGTGGAATAACCTAGGGGTTACATATCCGTTTGGTGCTGGGATCAGTACTTTGAGGACAAGGGTGTCATCACCCATCAGCCGTCCGTTTCGGGGGAGGTTTACCACAAACATCACACCCATTCCCCTACTTCACAAACCCTTTCTGAATGCATGCAAGTATGCTGGGTGATAATTGTGGGGGAGGGATAATTGTGAAGGAGGGATGGATAGATAGATGAGAGAAAAAGAGTGAGAAAGGAAGAGGGAGAGAAAGTAAAAAACAAAGTCAGAGTGCTTGTGAATATGTTTTGTCTGTCAATGTGTATGCTCCTCTGACCCTGTGTGGTTCAAAGCAATCGTAAGGTGCTCTCTCTCTCTCTCTCTCTCTCTCTCTCTCTCTCTCTCTCTCTCTCTCTCTCTCTCTCTCAGGCACAGCACACTTATATACAAACATGCACACACACACATACACTACAACCCATCCCTACCCTAACACTAAAAGACAGCTTTAAATCCCTAACCTTCCTGACTTCTCCGGCATGCGTATGAGATACATGCTGACCTTAAAAACAGCTGTTTCCCCCAGCAAACCTGTCCAAAATGCTTCATTGCTACGCTTCAGTCGTTTACCAGTTGTAGGTTGGTAAAGAATTCCTGTCGGGTTGCAAGCACTGCAGCCTTTATGAGCGTTGAACCAGAACCCCCCACCTCTCTTCTGAGCGCAGTTGACACTCCTGTTTCCGTCCCTGTCGTGGTCATGAGTGCTGAACTTGGAGCCGATGAGAGGCTTCAGACAGTCGTTGGTGATATTCAGGAGAGATTCATTAAATGACATTGTGTAGCCACTTGGTTCGTCGGAGATGCGAAAGTTGTAGTAGTTCAGAATGTAGTTGGAATTGTTCATAACCTTGAGGCCAATACGCAGTTCTTGGTCTCTGTCGTCAGTCAGGGCGTAGATCTGTAATGGAGAAAGGTTATTTAGTTTTGGTGCTAGTGCATGGTTTGGGCAACAGAAGTAGTGGTCATTTGATCTGAATCTGAAGGCGTGGGCCAGACTCCAGTTACTGCTGATCTGTCTATTGGAGGGATGTTTCCTAGGACTAACATTGTTCCTGACTTCATTTTCTTGCAGTCTTTTGGATGACACTATCATGAGATCCCAGCCAATGAATCAGAAGATTTTTTTGTATACTGAAAAATCCACGCAGATATTTTAGAAAAGTAAGCCACCTTTGAAAGGATGACACTAACATACAAGGATCCCTCTGAAGTTCTTGGTCCAAGCTGCTGGTGCAAATGCTAGGTAAACAATATAAGAGTAAGGGTAATACATAATAAGAGTATTACGTCATTTAAGATATGACACCAAAATGAAGTTTCTACTTCATCTGGTAATACAATAACTGACCAAGAATGGGCAACCCTAGGCTGTTTCTGACATAAGCCTCCATGGTTGACAATCAAGCCATGATCTATTATGATCTGAAGAAGGACTTATCACAGATCTCACAAAAACTTGTGTGAATCTTTTGGGTCAATTGCTCTTGGAAAATCGACCGTTAGCAGGTGGTTCTGGGAGTTTGGATTTGGTATAAGTCATTTTAATGATGAGAACCCTTGTGGCTGACCTGTTTCTGCTGCCATCCAAGAGAATGCTACCCCTGTCAAAGAACTGATCAGAGAAGATGCACAAATCAAAGCAAAGATCTTCAAGACATACTTGAAATTGGCATGTCTGCCTTGAACGAGATCTTACATCATTAGCTAGGTGTCCACAAGCGATGTGCTAGGTGGGTGCCACATCAGCTGACTGAAGAGCAGAAGGGGGTAGGGTGCAATGGTGCTTGTTTATGCTTGAGAAATACAACAGTGGGTGTACCAGTTTGAGAAAAAGGCCCAGTCATCGGTCTGGCTCTTTCCAGGAGACACCCCACCTCTAAAATTCCAAAGATCAAGGAGCACCAGTAAACAGATGGTTATGACGTAATGGCGATATACTGATAGGGACGGAACATAAACTTTCCTCCATCACAACAACTTCAATACAATTCGGCAATGTGTTAGTTCCTTTGTCCAACTCTGTGAAGTATTTAGGAGTAGTTCTACACTCTCTATGAAACAATTCACACCCAGACCTGCCAGTCTTGCTATTATTCGCAAGTATACTGCGATTCGCAAGTATCTGTCCACTGATGCAACTTCCAAGCTTGTCACATCTCTCGTTCTTTCACGTTTAGACTACTGTCATTTTCTTTTGGTTGGCCTACCTACAACATCCATCCACTCTCTTCAACGCATACAAAACTCTGCAGCTCGACTGGTCCTAGGAAAGAAAAAATCTGAACACATCACTCCTCTTTTGCGATCTCCTCACTGGCTGCCTGTCTCACAAAAGTAAAGTACAAAGTAAAGTAAAGTACCCTCTGTTTCAAATGTCTCCACGAATCTGCACCCTCTTATCTCCATCCGGTTCCCTTCGTTCAGCCGCAGATACTTTATGCTTTCGAACACCAAACCACTGTTGCCCGTCGCTCTTTCTCTGTTTCTGGTCCATCTACCTGGAATGACCTCCCTCTTTCACTTAGCTAAAAACCTTCATTTAATACTTTCCAAACCAGCTTCAAAACACACATTTCCTACCTGAGACTTTCCCCTCATATCTGTCCCTACTTTTCGAGAGCATCCTTTATCTCCTTCATCACCACCTAAGTGTGTTCGCGAGTGTGTGTGTGTGTGTGTGTGTGTGTGTGTGTGTGTGTGTGTGTGTGTGTGTGTGTGTGTGTGTGTGTGTGTAAGTGTGTGTGTGTGTGTGTGTGTGTGTGTGTGTGTGTGTGTGTGTGTGTGTGTGTGTGCGTGCGCGCCCGTGCGCGCATAAATTTGAAGTATGTTATTCATGATATTTGAGGAAAGTTGCATGCGTGTATAAATGATTACAGTGCAAGCGCTTCGATTTGTTTGTTTCACAAGATTCAGCGCTATATAAATTCCATTATTATTATTATTATTACTATTATTATTATCATTATTCTCAAGACCTAGCTCATTGTGACTGTTTCTTATTTCCACATGTCAAGAAGCAGCTGCGGGGACCCGTTATGACAGTCTCCAGGATGCAATCCGAGCCTTCACGAGGGCTAGTGACAGTATAAATTCACGTGATCTGAAGTGTGGAAGAGCTGGTTTCAGCGCACGGCCCATTGTATCAAAGCTCAGGGAGGATACTTCAACAAGTTGGCATGAACGGAAGGCAATTAAGTGCAACTGTTTTTTGTGGCTAAGAACTTTCAGAATGACCCTATTACACAGCATGGACTGTATGACCTTGGAGACCGATGGGCTCCGCTAGGTTAAGCATACCCATTCAAGTAAGTTCAAGGTTTAGTGCGTGTCCTTGTCGTTCCTTAGGGAGAAAAAGGAAAAATAAGTTATTAAAGTCAGCTGTTTCAGATTTGAATTAGTTGGTTTTAAAGGAAAGGAGGAGGCCGAGAGCAGCCCAACAAGAGCTACACATACAAACACGAGCGGAAGACAGATTGTAATATACCACTTTAAGTCACGGCAGATCTCTATGTGTGAAATTCGGGCTGCCCTCCCGGGGAGAGCGCGTCGCCTCAAGAGCAGTGCCACCTATTGCTATTTTCTGTTTCTGTCTGAATGCGCATTAATTTCCCTATCAGAGTGAGGTGTTTTTTCTACATAGATTTGCCAGGGACAACTTTATCGGTGCCCTGGGTTCTTTCACGTGTGCTAAATGCGTGTTGTGCACGCAACCTAGGTTTATCACCTCATCCGAAAGACTAGCTTCCAAACCACCACTCACGGTCTTAGTGCATGGGGGAAAAGTTTTGAGCTCAAACGGGGATCAAACCACCACACACTTCGAACCCGGGCTGTTCGTTTTCTAGGCAGGTGCGTTACCTCTAGATTACTAATCCACTGGCATTACTCAAGCCCCTCCATGTTCTTGCGCATTCCTCTCCTTTCTTCTGCCCATTATCCCTCCTTCAACCCTTAACCACTTTGCACTAACAATCAGCCACTCATCAACCCCCCCCCCCCCAAAAAAAAAAAAAAAACACAGTCAAAAGTCAAACATAGCAAACAAAGCTGCCAGTCCACACACCTTCCCACCTCCACCACAGCTGCTGTCTATACCTCTTTCTCTCTGTCTGTCTGTCTGTCTCTGTCTGACCGTCTGTCTGTCTGTCTGTCTCTCTCTCTCCTCTCTCTCTCTCTGATTTTTGTCTAATTCGTATCAGTAAAACGGGATTTTTTTAATATTGGAAGATGCTATGCTCTAACAATCTCTATCCTTTAAAGATTGGAACATTCCAGCCAATTTTAGTGTAGTTTTGAAAAGAAAATGTGAAAAACCATTTTCAAACTCAAATTTCTAAGCCATATTCACCATTCACAAAATGGGACTTTTACATTGATTTGTCCTGCCGCCTGATTGTGAGCACTGTTTGCATTGTTTTTCTCCTGGCTGAGAAATGGGTACATAAAATTCAACGATTGGACTTGAACAGCGTATGCTGGAAAATATTTGACTGACTTGAGCCAAAGTGTACCACATTGGCTTGCTTTACATCAAGAACAGTGACAATGCATGAGGGAAGCCAGTGGTGCAGCTGCCTCATGATAAAAGATAAGATGCAAGCCAACAAAGGTATGTCAATCCTTTACCTTTTCTCATGTCTGTAAGCAGACTTAGAACTTAACCCTGGTCCTTCAACTCAAGATTTAATAACTGATTTAACAAATTCCATCTCCAACCGCTTTGACACAGCTGACTGCAGCTGACATAAGATCTCTGTCTGTGACTGTCTCTTGCATGTACTGTAAACTTTAAGACATTGCTGAACATCTCAAGAAAAGAGAACAAGAAATATTGGACTTGAGAATAATGTAAAACAATGTGAAAGTAGGCTGAAAACAACAGAAATTAACAGCCTGAGACGAGACAGTCTGACGATTCCAACAATGTCCAAGAACAGGCATCGTGTGCTTCCCATCAAGCCTGCACACACATGGTCCCCTAGTTCCCACACCCACTCTCCCTCTTCCTTAGCCCAATGCCCATTTCATCTGCGCTCACTATGTCAGCTGTTCCATACTCTTCTCCTACACCACAACAGTTGGCATCCTCTCTCTCATTGGAAGGGAGGCAGAAACCCAAACTGCCAGAATGCACACACCGCCTGTTACTGGAGAGGGTGGTGATGGAGCTGAGATCCCCTACAATCCTTACATACCGAAAGTTTCATCAGATTGTCTAATTCAGGCGAAAGAGGCAGGATCCAGGGGTAGAAAACCAACAGGCATCCACAGTCAGAAGTCACCATGGTCATGTTCTCCTGACCAAGGCACCAAAAGTCAGCAGCATGAAGAGGTGAGGACAACACCACCAACTTGTTCCAGGATGCTGAGGGACCAGCGAGACCTTAAAAAATCTCCAGACCAAAATCAAGGCAGAATTGACACTGTGAAGGAAAAAAGACAATCACAGAGTGACGCCAGTTGTAAATTTTGAAATTTGATATTGTTTGTTTTACAGAAACGTTTCTGAAAACTAAGAAACCACTTGACTGCTTCCTTTACTATGTCCTTTATATGAGCCTAGTAGTAAAACTTTATCAACAAGAAATATGTAGTGGGGGAGTATTTATTCTGGTAAAACGGGGGTTATAAACAATTGTTAAATCAGTTGATAAATCTATTGATAATATTGTACTTGTACATTTTGACAAGAGCATGCTGGATAGTGAAAAAAAAACATATTTTGTGGTGTATACATATGTCCATATAATAATCCATATTACAAATAGACTCACATTAATTTGCAATCAGGTATTAGTCTAGTGGAAAAGTATATTTTGAACCATATTCACTAGAACACTCATGCAAACTACATTTGTGTGGTGACTTCAATGCAAGAATTGGTATACTAAACGCCACACCACAAGAAACAAATGATCTGGTACAGTAGGATCTGTGTCAGAAAAGGCAACCACAAGATGAGACAACTATTTTTGTCGTCTTCTTCTGCAGTGTTATGCTATGTGTAATTTAACAATTTTAAGTGGAGCATGTGCAGGGGATGAAGTTCAGCTGGGTGCAGTGTTATTTATTATTTTCCTTTATTCACAGGACATGAAGCAGAATACAATTCATTTAGAAATTGGGAAATGTTCAATACTAAACATATGCCAGTGGAGCTAACTTTTAAATATGAAATAAATTTTAATCAACCCATAAAAACATATATAGAAATACTGGTGTGGGACAGAGAGAAAGAAATATGATTATTATAATGAAGCTTTACAAAGCGATTATTTTCAGAATGTACTGGATGAAGCATCTGTTAATCTCACGTGAGTGCTGCAGAGCCATGTGCTTGAATGAAGGTTTCATTCTTGCAGCAGAATGTATGATATATAAGATACTTCTTGGTCCCAAACAGAATCGTTGATTCGAATTGCTAAGCAAGAGATGAAACAATGGTAGAGGAAGTTTGTTCGTAGCAAAAAAAATTATTAAAAAAAACAGTACAAGCTGAATGCAGGGTACAATATGTGATCTGTAGACGGACATGCAGACATCTACTTTGTAAAAAGAAAAAACGTTTTATAGAGAACAAATTGGATAATTTGGTCTCCAAAGCTTAAAAAAACATCAAAGATTTAAAGAGTTCTGGAAAGAGGTAAAAAGTATAAATAGACCTGAACATGGTAGCCAGAACTTATTGATCATGAATGATTTGATCACTTCCAGTCAGTGTTCAAAGCGAGAGAACAGTCCCAGTTCATGATGTATGTGATTTATGTGGAGGAGCTAGACAGACCAATCGATTTAGAGGAAATTCAAAAAAGCAGACCAGATTGTAGCCAAGCCTAAATCTCAAAAACCTCTTTAAATCAGATTTTACCTTTCTTTTGAATTTGATTAACTACATACGTGATACACAGCAATACCCAAGTACATGGAGTGAATGTATCATTGTACCCCTAACAAGGCTGGAGACATAAACAATCCTAATAATTATCCCAGGGTTTCATTTATCAGAATAATTGGGAAAACTATTGCTAAGCTATTAAACAAATGTCTTGTGCAATGAGCTAAGGTAATGCAATGGTTGCAGAAGAGCAAAGTGGATTTAGGTCAGGTTATGCCACAGCTGACAATATTTTTCTTTTGTATGCAATTGTATAAAGATAGCTTTTGAAAAATTATGGTAAAATATTTGTTTTGTCGATTTTAAAGAGGCCTCTGATACAGTGAATAGACATATTTTGTGAAATGTATTACGAAAAATAAGTGTTAGAAACAAAAATGCTAATGATGCTGGCTGTCAGGTGCCCTGATAGTTTCACACATTTTTAAAGTAATGCAGGGTTGTGTCTTGTCTCCTACATTGTTTGTTTTCATAATGAACTGGCATCAGAAATGGCAGAGAATGTACAGTATGGTGTCCAGTTGACACTCACATGCTTTCAAGGCTCTCAAGACCAGTTAGAGTGTCCATGGCCTGAATGGGAGTAGACTTGAAGGCACCAGTGGTGATTCGTGATGCCTGGTTCTGACTCTGGGCAACTTTGTCAAAGTTGGATTTTGATGCACTTGCCAATGTGGATACTCAAGGACAGGTCTTACTCGTCCAAGGTATAGTTTCTTCTGAATGTTGTAATCTGCTCCCCAGGATGTTCCAGACACCTTCTTCACCAGGTCTTTTCGCAGTCTGGCTCTTGCTATGCACTTTTGATCTGGCTCTTCCAGGTCACCCTGGGTCAAAGGTAACCCTAAGGTAGGTTCGTGTTTTGTACTGGGGTAGGGTATGTCCGTTCACCTGGAGATGTGCAAGCTGTTCATTTGTGGCCAGACTGAAGATGATGTGGGTTTTTTCTGGCGTTGATGGTCACCAGCCATTTCTTTGTCTATTTCTCAATCTTTCTCATGGCTTCCTGCATTCTCACCATGACTGTAGTCACGTACTTCTCAGAACACCAGGTGATCAGATCGTAATGTCACCTAAGATGTCGTTCATGAAGAGGAGAATGGAAATGAAAGCATGAAGGTTGTATACAGTTATAAATTTCTAGGATTGCAAATTACGCCCAAAATTGTCCATGACATGTGCTGTTGAAGAACTAGCCACTAAAGCCAAGATAAGAACATAATTATCAGTTATTTAGATGTTTCTGGAAGCTGGGAAATATTCCAAGAGATGTTTTCTTTAAAATGATACTCAGGTTGCTCCTGTCTTGTTATATGGTGGTTAAGTTTAGGTTACTGGCAGTTTAGTATTCTGGAAAAAAACCCACATTTGTTTGCATGTAAATGTTTCTTAAATGTAAACACCAATTCATGGCACTTTGTGAGCTGGGTCGACATCCCATGTATGTATTAGCAGCTAAGAGATGTGTGCGATTCTGGCTTAAAGTATGTAACTTGTCAGAAGACAGACTACCTTAAAAAAAGGCTTACAATATGTTAAATTATTTACATGATCTGGGAAAAAAGACATGAACATTTCATGTCAAGCTGTCACTTTGTTTTTAATGAATTTGGAGATGTCTGGCAACAACAAAAATAATGTCGAAGATCTTCCATACTTCCTGTCTATTTTTTAAACAGAATAGACAGGTGTGGCATGAAAAAATAGAAACTCATGAACGCTTGGAGTTTACATCACCTTTAAAGCACACACTGCAGACCAAAACTATCCTGATTATACATTATGAAAATGCCATATAGTATAAGAATGCATATGTAAAATTTAGATTGGGAATTTCTCGTAACAGGAAGGATGTGATACCCAGACACTTTATATGTGCTGCTTGTATGCAGCATATTCAAACCGAACAACTTATCTTGTTTGACTGTACAGTCTATGAAAAACTTCGAAGAGATCTAAATGTTATCCACACAGCGAAAGGTAGTGTTGACTATGTGATGTCGTGTGATGATAAGGTTTCAGTCAGTTATCCCAATTCTTGTATATACAATGCGAGCTGAGATAGGAAAAGAACCAGAAGAACAAACACAAAGACTGACCAAATATCTGATATTCAGACCAAAATCATTTATAACTTATGAGATTAAGAGGCGCCAGCTGCTGTTCATATTTTGGAATAAAATATAATAATAATAATAATAATAATAATAATAATAATAATAATAATAATAATAATAATAATAATAGGAATAAAATATAAGGTGTAAATGAATGTATTTCATCCCCTTTAAATGAACCCTGAACTCATTCTCTGTCTGTCTGTCTGTCTGTCTGTCTCTCTGTCTCTTTGTGGCTTTCAGCCACTATTAAAATCATTTGTCATTACAGCGCTCTATAAATTCCATACATTATTATTATTATAAATTATTATTATTATTTTTTATTTATTATTATTATTATTATTGTCTATGTTTTTCTGTCTGTCTGTCTGTCTGTCTGTCTGTCTCTCTCTCTCTCTCTCTCTCTCTCTCTCTCTCTCTCTCTCTCGCTCTCTCTCTCTCTCTCTCTCTTCTCTTTTCTCCTCTTCTCTCTCATCTCTCTCTTCTCTCTCTCTCTCTCTCTCTCTCTCATTGTTTGGGAGAAATTCTTCTTCTTCTGTCCATTGGCCCTGAAATCGAGTCAGGGGCCTCCATTTTTTCCCTTCTCGTCTCCCCAAATGAGTCAGTTGGTCCCTTTTTTTCGTTCAAATTTTTTTTAAGCGCTGTGAATTTTGGGGGCATTGTCTTTCTGTCTTTTTTTCACAGTTTTGCCGCCCAAACATTTTTTAGCCCCCCCCGGATTTATGGCCAAAATTTTGGTGTCCCCGATGTTAGAGGGATCTTTTTGTATAAAAAAAAGGAATTTTTGCATTTTTTTTCTTTTTGCCCAGAACTTTCAGACCCCGGATAAAACCAACTCCACCCAGGCGTTCTGTGCCCTTGCTAGGGTACACCCTACAGAAAATGGACCAAAAGGGGCCCTTCAAAAACAGGACTTGTTTTGAGGTTATTTACGGTGGAAAAAAGGCATTTCATTTTGAAAAAGTTCCTTTAAATTTGACCGTTTCTTTCTGATTTGTGTCCATTTTGCCGTCCGGGGTGATAGTAAAACCCAAAGGGTTTTTAAAGGTTTATTGTTTTTTCTCTCTTTTTAAAAGGCATTTGAAATTGGGGTTTTAAAAAGCTTTTTCGGATCCCCCAGGCTTTCGTCTTTTTGTTTTAGCGTAACCTTTCTTTGGCTTTCGTCTTTTTTCTTGTTAAAACTTTTGCGTTTTTTGACGGCGAAAAAACCCGTGTCTCTGAATTTCAGTTGTTGATGGGGGCCCACCACCCACATTCCCCTTTTTCCAAATTCGTAAAATTATTTCAAAATTTATTTAAAAAAAATCGGGTGAAACCGCACCCTGCCTCACCCCCGAAATTTGGGCTATTTGACTGTTCAGCGACTCTAATGCGCCTTGCCAAAAAGTTTCGAGGACTCAAATCTTTCCCGCGAGTATAGCCCGCCAGAATAAAAACAATCGAGTGTCAACTTTGTCGAACGTTTTTGGGGATTCAAGAAGCGATACAGGTCTTTCTGGACCTAAATGGATTTTTGGAAGTTTTCAATGCAAGATTTGCATTTCTGGCCTTTTTGTCGCTGATAAAAATTGCGTTTTGATTTTTGGGGTTATTTTTTTTCTTTCCTTCAGGATTGTAAAAAAATTTTGGTGAGGGGACCCGGGGCTGTTTTATGTTGGTCCATTCAGTGTCCCCCAATTTTTTTTTTAGGGATCGCAAGTAGTTGGACTTCTTCATATCTGTCGGAATCCCCCCTGGCATATATTTTTTTGTAGTTTTGTGACTGCCTAATTCCCACTTCATAGGCTGTTACTTTCGTGGGAAAAATCAGGTCCGGGCCCCCTTTTCCCAAATTCACGGGGATGCATTTTCCCTTGTCTTCCATTTTATGTGGCCATTTCGTTGCTAATATAGGAGGTGGACCTCGTCGTCGGGTAAACTCTTCGATGTATTTGCCATGTTAGAATATCCTTTTTTTCCATGAGTATTTCCTCCACTCCCCCAAATTTTTTTAAACCGTTTTGCAGTTGTTTTTTTTCCCCTTTTAAATCTTTTATTTTTTCATGATAATTTTGGCTATCAAATTTGGCACTTTCTTTTCCCTTGCCTTTTGAATTTTTTATCCTTTTCTTCCTTGGCTTCGTTACTTTTTCTTCCTTTTGTCGAGTTCTTATATTTTTTTTTTACTTTTTTCCCTTTCCCCTTTTTTTTATTATTTTTTTAAAATCTGGGTTTTTTATTTCCTTTCATTATACTGGATTTTCTTTTTGCGCCTTGGATGCTACTTTCACATCTGCCATTTTTCCCCTGTAGTGGGGAGTTCGATCTAGGCCACAAATTTTTTTTTTCCAATTTAAAACTTTATTTTTTTTGTTTTTCTTTGTCAGTTTGAAAGATTTTCATTTCCGTTTGGTGTCCTTTTGTTTTTGAAAACTTTTCATTTTGGGGTCGCATTGCCCATAAGGGGAAAATGAAAACTTCCCAGTTGAAAACTGGGTTGCACAAGGTTTTTAGAGTAGGGAAGCGTTCTCGAATCGGGTAATTTTTTTTGATTCGGGTTCTGTGCCGGGTTTGTCCACGTCCGATCTTTTTGGGTGGTTTTTTTTTTCCCCAAAATGTGTTATGACAGCAGGTTTTGGGCCGCCCTTTTCTGTGGCCGTTTCCCCCCTTTTTTCGTTTTTCCCACATTCCAAAGGGCCAAATTGTTTTCATTTTTCCTTTTTTTTCCTACCTTTAAATTAGGTCCCCCCTTATTTTTTGAAATTGAGATTTCAGTTGCTTCAGCCTTTTCGATATTTCAAAAACTCCCAATTTTTCGCTCATTTTTTATCAGTGTTGGGCAAAAAATTTGAAAATTCCAAGTCGAAAGTTTTCTTTAATTTTTATATCAGACCGTTTTTTTCAGCCAAAAACCCTTTTGATGGTTCTTTAAAGGTTTCTTGACTAGAATCATGCCAATCCTTTCGGGGTTGTTCCCCCCTTAGTAAAGAATGGGTAGTTGGGGATTTTTAAGAAACCCGCCCTTTTTCCAACCCCCTTTTTCTAAAAAGCCCTAGTAATTGAGGTTCATTTTTCCTTTTTCTTTTTGGGATTTTTTCCCAATTTTCCTTTTGTCCTAGTCCGTACTTTTCCTGAAAACCCCTTCGAAAGTTTTGGGGGGACAGCCCCGGATGAGATCGAGGGTTTCCTTCGCACTTTTTCCCACCCAAAGGGGAAATTTTCCGGGAAAAAAAAACTGGGGGGGCCCCCCCTTTAACGGTTAATCTTTTTCTGTTTTTTTCTGATTCCATAATTTCTTTTGCGAAGAAAAATATGGGCGCAAACTTTCAAGGGCATGCCGACGAGCGGTTGTCTTAGCCATTGTACTCATATTTTTCATCCCCTAAAACTGAAGGGCGACCAGTTTCCCAAACTTTCGGGGGCTCAAAAATCTCCGCCCCTGCCCCATGACTTCAGAACCCGATCGGGGGGGGGGGGGGGGGGGGCTAAGGGGTCCCCGCCTTCCCCAAAGGTTTTCTCCCACGGGCTACGGGGGAAGGGACCTTTTTTCTCCTGTTGGGTAATTTCCCCCCGCCCCCCATGGAGAAATACTTTCATTAAGCCATGTCAGTCTTGTTTTTTTCTGGTCTACCGTCGCTGTGCTGTTGTGTGGCCCCTTCTTTTGGGGTTTTTTCTCCCTCCTCTGTCCAAAAAGGGGGGGGGGGGCGATTTGTCTCAGGTTTTGGATGGACTTTTTGTGGGGGGTTGTGGTGTGTGTGGGTTGTGTGTGGGGGTTGGGCCTGGATAAAATTTTTTATTGGTAATTATGCCCAAATTTAAGACGTTTAAATTTTAATGTGTCAGTGTTTTCCCAAAATTGGGTCACATTTGGTAAAAAGGGGGACAAAAAAAGTCATCCTTTAAAAGCGGCGTTTTCGTGCAACTGGGATTTTTTGGCCCTTAGGCAGCTCAGGGCCCAAGTGGGGCAGTTTCCCATAAAAGCGGCGGAGATTCGGACACCCAAGGAAAAGAAAATTTGCGTTTGTGTTGGGTTCTACTTCTTGGGGTTTTGGGTGATGGGGAACCCAAACCGGCCCTGTGGACAGTAACCCCCTACAAAAAAGCAGTAATGGAGAAGACAGGGAAACGGAAAAGGGCAAAAAGGACTGGGGTTAAATTTGTTTTCCCCTCCCCCCCCTGTGGTAAGCCCGGGCTCCCCAGGTGGAAACACGCCCTTTAAAAAAACACAAAAGAAAAGGGGAAAAACAATGCAAATCAAAGTAAAACATCAATCTTTTTTTAAAAAAGTCCATACATGCAGACAGATGTTAACATCAAATTGCATAGGACATTAAAATGATGGGGAAAAGATTTTTGGCAAACTTTGACATTTTTTGAAAAAAACGTTTATTTTCAGTGAAAGAAAGAAAGGGACTTGGGAAGTTTTCAATGCATGTACACAAAATGGAGACCATTTGACAACAATGTATACAGAAATAGATCAAATGAAATCAGAAATTGACAGCTTAAAGGAGCAATGTGACACTTTGGAAAGTTTTTCCCGGAGGGACAACCTCCGCCTTTAGGGTGTGCCTCAGACTGAAAAGTTTGAGAGTTATGGCACATGTGCCAGATTAGTTGCTGACACCTTAAACAGTGTGGATGCACCAAAAGAAGTGGTGTGCAGATGACTTGTCCAGAACACACAAAGTGGGAGAGAGTTGAGATGATCAGCCTAAACCAACGATTGTGAAATTTAATTATTGGAGAGATAAGATGGCTGTACTTATGACAAGAAGTATCGATCACAATTGGAAGAGAAGGGAGTCAGGGTGGCCAATGACCTGACTCGAAAACAAGCCAGGATGGTGGCAGAAGCCAGGAGAGAGGGGAAGGTCGCTTTTTTCAGGAGAGACAAGCTGACTGTGGGGCCCAGAAGACAAGACCCCAGGACCTATGCAGAGGTAGCAGCAGCAGCAAAAGCAGCAGATGTCCCTGATGCCAGGAAAACATTCCCTGAGACGCAAAGGCAGGCGCAGCTGGTGGACGGTGCCACAAGCGGCAGTGAGAATAAGGTCAGAGGTTATGACCTTGGCAAAGAACAAGGGCATGGCTTAGATTTCCTCCATCCCTCCAACACTGGCAGGCAGTATAGCTGTGCCCAAGATGAACATGGTACTGACAGTGGTAGTAGGGGTAGCGATATCGCAGAGAGCAGAGAACAAAACTGTAAAGGTTCCATGCAGGGTGAAGGTCGTAGTCGTGGCAAATATTCCCCTTGCACTCTCAATGAAGATAGACAGTCTAGCAGTGCACAGGGAGCACGTGATAGAGGGGTAACAGAGAAGGGGGGGGGGGTGGACAGAGAGAGAGCCGTACAAATCTGAACCAGACCAGAAGTAGCCAGTTCTCTCCTGTTAACAGGATTTCTGGCTCTTAACCTTGCAGGCCCAGACATTCTCCCAAAGGGGTGCTCGCACTAGGACAGGCAGGATCGTTTTGATCTTTTCAATTTTCTTATATATAATGTTGAAAATTTGTATTTAAAGCTTACTGATTTATCTTTCATGAACTATGTTACCAGTTTTGATTTTGTTTGCCTTACAGAAACATTTGTCCTTAAGTGGTATTTTTCATGATCACGTAAAATTTATTGCTCCAGTTAAAAGATTGTCCTGTCAAGGTCGGAATTCAGATGTTGGTTTTTTGTTAATCAGAAAGGCACTAGCTAATTTTGTATCCAGCATTAAAATGAACTGTGACAACACTGTAGCAGTAAGAGTCAGTAAGTCAGTTTTCAATATTGGTAAAGATGTACTTCTACTTGCATGCTATGTTTTGCCAGAAAATGGCCTTTATATGACCAACTTGTAATTAAGGATGGTATTGTTAATTTAGAAGAAAACATTTTACATGCAACGCAAGATCAGGATTTATACATAATGATACTAGGTGACCTCAATGCTAGAACTGCATGCAACCAACCTACAGAGAAACAAATGATAACTTATTCTCCTCATTATTATGAGGAAGATGTTGATGATAGTATTATTCCTAACGTCTTACAAAGAATGTCAAAAGATGATGGCATTAACCAGTTTGGTAAATCCTTGTTAAATTTATGTTTCATGTTCAATTGTTATTGCTAATGGATGTTGTGATAATGACTCTGCAGGTGATTTTACATATGTATCTCTACATGGCTGCAGTGTGGTAGACTATGTCATAATGTCAGAAGACATAAATTATTTTCTAGAGCCTGTTGTGACTTGTGTATTAATGATCGTGTTGACTCATGGCACTTACCTGTAGAATTTAAATGGAAAACAACATGTAATGGGATAAATTATACTCAGTAAGATACCTCTTGTGTTGAAGAGGATATAATTTGGTCTGATGAGTTTGTGTCACACTATAAGGAAGAGCAACAGTCTGTTGATTTTAAACAAGGTATTCAAGAAGCATCTGCAGCTTTAAATTTAGACATAAATAGTTCCATGGAAATCTTTGTACAATTACTATGCAGTGCAGCAGCATGCATGATAAGAACGGTGGGGGAAAAGAAGAAACATAATGACTGGTGTAAATGTTACCAAAAGAGAAAAACAGAGAGAAAACTGTTAAGAAAATTTAAACAGGATAAAACAATGTGCCATGATAAGAAATATTTTTATGTTAAAGAAAGAAAGGAATACAAACAGTGACCAAGTAAAAAGAAAAGAGAGTTTGATCAGGCAAGATTAACAAAACTGAAACAGTCAGTAAATAATCCCAAGTTAATTTGGCAAACAATTAGACATTTATCTACAATAGTATTAGTATTGAACAGTGGTACAGACATTTTTTTTAGTGTGTTCCATGACTCTGTTTCAGAGTCAGATTCTGAAGATATACATGACTCTGAAGAAATTGAAGAAGAAGAAATGTGTGATATCCTATTTTATGAGCCTATTTCCAAGCAAGAGGTTCTTACCAGCATTGGTAACCTAAAAGCTGGGCCAGATAGAGTAGTGAGTGAGATGTTAAAACATGCAGACACAATAGTTATTGATTTCCTTGTTACATGTTTTAATCGTTTATTTGACTTGGGTGTTTTCCCAACAGATTGGTGCATATCTGTTATTGTCCCACTGCATAAGAAAGGAGATACAAATAATTCAGATAATTACCGTGGTATAGCATTAGCAAGTATTTTGAGCAAAGTATATACACATATTTTGAACAAAAGACTAAAGAATTGGACAGAAAAGGAAGAAAAGATACTTGAAGAACAAGCTGGTTTCAGACCACGTTATAGCACTATAGATAATATTTTTACATTGTATGCAATAGTCCAAATCTGTTTGCTTAAAAACAGAAAACTCTATGTGGCATTTGTTGATTTAAAAAAAGCAATCGACTCAGTAAATAGAAACATATTATGGCCTATTGTAAAGAAAACTGGGGTAAAAGATAAACTCTATCATGCTATAAAAAGTATTTATGACACTGTTTTGGCTTGTGTGCGTGACAAATGCTGCTATTCTGAGTATTTTGACTGTCCCAGAGGTGTAAAACAAGGATGTGTGCTGAGTCCCCAACTGTTTTCTTTACTTATTAATGAACTGGCTACTAATCTATGTAAAACTGGAAAACGTGGTATTTAGTTATTCCTGGTGCAATGAGCTATTTTCAACTGCTCTTTGCAGTGATGTCTCTTATTGTCTGATACAGTTGTTGACTCCAAAATCAACTTAGTTAAAAGAGAATCTGATCAGTTGTATTTGAGAGTTAACTTGAAAAAACTAATGTGATGTTTTCAGAATGGGAGGGCACCTAGCTTCAGGGAACAGTGGTATTATGGACTGAGGAAGTAAAAGTAACTAATTCATATAAGTACTTGGGTATGTTTTTCACAACTAAATTAATAACTTTGTCTGAGGTTTTCAGAAAGGGAAGGCAAGGGGTCATGGAATTACTGAAATCACTGAAAAGGTTAAAGTCAACAGATCCTAAATTATTTTGGAAATTATTTGACACACAAATTGAACCCATCCTGACTTACGCAGCTGAAGTGTAGGGATTAGTTAAAGATTGCAAAGGGATTGAGATCGTACATACATTTGCTATAAAAAGATTCCTGAATGTTCCCCTGTATGCCTAAAACAAACAAGTCTATGGGGAGACAGGAAGATATCCACTTCATTTTAGAACATCAGTCAAGTGTATTAGATATTGGTTGAAATTAGTTCAGTTGCCCATGTCAAGAATATGTCGACAGGCATATGAAATGCTTTTGTTTCAACATGAATCAGGCCGTTTCAACTGGGTATCTACTGTGCAGCAGAAATTGGTAGAAAATGGTTTTGGTATGGTTTGGCTATGCCAAGGCACTGGATGCCATGCAATTTTCATTAATGAATTAAAAGACAGGCTAATTTCTTGTTACATACAGAACTGGAATTCAGACTTGGAGAATAATGAGAAATATAAATGGTTTCATTCATTTAAAGTGTCTTTTAACCAGAAAAAGACTGTTTTGCAAAATTTCGGCTCAGGGTTTGCGGTCTAAAAATTTCTAAACTTTGGTATCAAAATGATCATGTGGATGCAAATTACCCATTCTATGTAAATGAATTGGAAGATGAAACCCACTTCTTATTCCACTGCATAGCATATGAAGATATCCGTAAGAACTGTGCTATACTGCAATCCTTCTCTGGTATGCTTGATCAAAAACGAGTTGCAATGATTTTGTCTCAAAACTCATGAAAATACAAT
Source organism: Rapana venosa (assembly GCA_028751875.1). Classification (NCBI taxonomy): domain Eukaryota; kingdom Metazoa; phylum Mollusca; class Gastropoda; order Neogastropoda; family Muricidae; genus Rapana; species Rapana venosa. Next base: position 65,913,729 of record CM054134.1, on the reverse strand, counting down.
TCTATGCCTTTCAAAATACAAAGCATTGGCATTAAAGATAAGGAAGCAAGTAGCAATTTAAATAAAACTGTTTGTAGTAATACTCCATGTTCAAAGCAATTCTATATTATTTTTTTCAGTATAAGTATGACTGTGTAAATGTTGCTCGTATGACTCAGGTGCATGTACAGGTGTGCTGACAATTGCCTGCTTAGGTAGAGAGAGAGGCTGCTTGTGTGCAAGCAACATATGCATGCATGCAGGCGTAGTTGTGTGTGTATGTATGTGTGTGTGCTCGCGCACGCGCGCACATGTGTGTGTGTGTGTGTGTGTGCGTTTGCATGTGTTGGTGCGTGAAATTAATTGGTGATTTTTTTTTGTACTTTGAATTTGATTATTATCCCCCTTGTCTAATGGGCTGTAATGCTATAGGCAATAAAATATTGTCATTGTCATCATCTCCGTGCCAAACCTTTCACTCCATCTCCCGCTGCCCTCATTTGCCAATTCCCTACAACCACACCCCCACCCCCACTCCCCACCCTTTTGATCCTGTGCCTCAAATCTTACCCCAACCCTACCAACTCTTCCCACTCACTTTGTCCAAACCAAGCCAGAAGTCTTCCTCAAAAGAGCCAAAGCCGTTGCGATACTCCTGCCAGGTTTGGGTGAAGTTGACAGTTGACCTACGCCGGTCCATGATGTAGGTCCTGCTGGAGGTGTAGCGTTTACAGTAAACCTGGAAGGGTGCAGCGGCCCGCAGTGGAGTGACCGTAAACACCCCATCCTTCTGGCCCTTGTACTCGAACAGGTCATGACAATCTGCCCACAGTTCGGAGGGAGCAGTCAGGTTCGGGCAGGGTTCATTAAAGTGCAAAAAAGCAATGGTCATTGTACTTTAGATTCATGATTTGAACAGTGATGCTTCTTACTGCTGTTGAGCTGTTCCTTTGAGGGGAGAGCATTCTCTTGAGGGGGCGGGGAGCTGTTCTCTTGGGGGAGGGGGGGGGGCTTTCCTTCTGAAGTTTACTTGGCTCTGACTCCATTGTGAGGCTATCAACGGAGGTCCCTAAATGGCAGTATGTGCATAAGGTCTTTTGCTCAGCATTGTGAGATGTGATGAGATGAGATGTGTAGTATGCACAACACGAAAATACCCATTTCTACTTAGTGGGTGGGTTGGTTGGTTGGTTGGTTGGCTGGCTGAGTGGTTGGTTTAGGTTGGGTTATATTGGGTGAACAAAGGACAGGTGGGTGTGGTCTGACTTGCCTTTGGCCGTTTTGCTTTGTTTGTTGTTTGGTTGTTTGGTTGGTTGTTTGTTTGGTTGGGTGGGTGGTTGGTTGAGTGGTTAGTTGGGTGGTTGGTTGGTTGATTGGTTAATTGGTTGATTGGTTGGTTGGTGGGTCGGTGGGTGGGTCGTTGGCTGGGTTGGATTGGGTTGGATTGAATTGGATCTAATTGCTTGCTTGCTTGTTTGGCTTGTTGGTTTTGTTTTCTTTTTGTCACGTGTTTTTTTCTGGCGTACTTGCGAGGTTATTTTTCAGTTTTATTAACTTTTCTTTTTATATTTTTCTTTCTCTCGATTTGTCTTTCTTCTCACATCTCACAATGCTGACAATAATGAAGACAACAATAACATACATCACAGGGACACTGACGACACCGCTATTGAGGTTGACGACTAACTCACCATGGAAATACCGTTGGCAGGGTACCCCCGTGAAGCCTTGAGCACACACACACAAGCCCATAGGGCCCATCACCTCTCCTTCGCCACACGGAGGGGGCTATGAAACAGAACAGCAATTGATATTCTCAGATTTCTTTAGTGGGGAGGAAAGGTGAGTTTAGGATATGGGGTGGTGAGGGACTCTCTCTCTCTCTCTCTCTCTCTCTCTCTCTCTCTCACCAAAACCTTTTTAAATAAAAATTTTACCTTTTTTTGTTTGTTTAAATACATACGGGGAAACCCCAGAAATAAATTTACAGGGAAATTGAATTTTATCATTGTCCCCCCCTAAAAAGGCGGGCCCAAAAAACAATCCTAATAATTATCCCAGGGTTTTTTTTAAATCAAAATTAATTGGGAAAACTTTGCTGGGTTTTTTAAACCCAAATGTCTTGTCCCAAGAGAAAAGGTAAGCAAGGGTTTGAGAAAGCAAAGGGGAAATTTTAGGTCAGGTTATCCCCACAGCGACAATTTTTTTCTTTTGATAAAAAATTGAAAAAAGTAGTTTAAGGAAAAATTAATGAAAATTTTGTTTTGCCCGTTTTTTAAAGGGGCCTCTGATACATGAATAGAATATTTTTTTAAAATGTTTCCCGAAAAAAATTTTTAGAAACAAAAATGCAAATTTGGGCTGGCAGTCGGGGCCCTGTGGGTTCACAAAAATTTTAAAAAGGGGGGTTTTGTGTCTTTTTCCCCTACATTGTTTTTTTTTTCAAAAAATGAACGGGCATCAGAAAGGGCAGGAATTTTACATTTATGGTGCCCATAGACCTACATGTTTTCAAGGCTCCAAGACCATTAGAGTGTCCATGGCCTAAAATGGGAGTAGACTTGAAGGCACCAGGGTAAATTCGTAAACCTGGTTCGACTTGGGAAACTTTTTTCCAAAGTTGGATTTTGATGCCCTTCCCAAAAGGGGAAACCCCGGGGAAGGTTTTACCTTTCCAAAGGTAAGTTTTTTCGGAAATGTTTTTTAATCTGCCCCCCCGGGAAATTTTTAGACACCTTCTTCACCAGGTCTTTTCGCAGTCGGGGCTTTGTTTTAAGCATTTTTTGATCGGGCTTTTCCCCGGCACCCGGGGCCCAAAGGAAACCCCTAAGGTTTTTTTTCGGGGTTTTGTACGGGGGTTTAGGGTATGCCCCTTTCACCGGGGAGATGTGCAAGGTTCTTTTGTGGCCAAAAGAAGATGATGGGGGTTTTTTTTCTGGGGGAAAAGGCACCCCCCCCTTTCTTTTTGTCTTTTCTCAATCTTTCTCATGGTTTCCCTGCATTCTCACCAGGGATTTAAGTCACGACTTTCAAACCCCCAGGTGACCCGATTTTAAAGGGCCCACCTAAGAGGCGTTCAGAAGGGGAAAATGGGAAATGAAAGCAAATTAAAGGGTTTTGTATCCATTTTAAAAATTTTTGGCAAATTGCAAATTAGGGACAAAATTGCCCCATGACAGTCCCTGTAAAGAAACTAGCCACTAAACCCAAGATAAAACATAATTATCAGTTATTTAGATGTTTCTGGAAGCGGGGAAAATATTCCAAGAGATTTTTTCTTAAAATTTTACTCAGGTTGCCCTGTTTTGTTTTTGGAGGTTAATTTTTGGGTTTACTGGCATTTTAGTATTCGGGAAAAAAAACCCCCCCATTTGTTTGCATGTTTTGTTTTTTAAAATGAAAAACACCAAATTTTCTGGCATTTTGACGGGGGTCACATCCAGGGATTTTTAGCAGCTAAAATGTGTGCTTTTTTGGGGTTTAAAAGGGATGAAAACTTGTCAAAAACCCAAAACCCTTTAAAAAAAAGGCTTAAAATATTTTAAATTATTTACATGATCGGGGAAAAAAAGACATAAAACTTTTCTTGTCAAGTTTCCCACTTTTTTTTAATAAATTTTGGGAGATGTCTGGCAACAAAAAAAATAATGTCGAAGATCTTCCAAAACCCCCCTGTCTATTTTTTTAAACAAATTTAGACGGGTTGGTGGCAGGGAAAAAATAGAAACTCAAAGTTTGGGATTTTACTTCACTTTAAAACCACTGCAAAAAAAAAACTATTGATTTTTACATTATAAAAAAATGCCATAAAGTAAAGAATCCTGAAAAATTTTAGTTTGGGGAATTTCTGTAACGGGGAAGGTTGATACCAGACATTTTTAAGTCCCTGCTTGTATGCAGCTATTCAAAACCAAACAACTTATTTGTTTGACTGTACTTTAGGGAAAAACTTCGAAGAGATTAAATGTTACCCACACAGCGAAAGGTAGGTTGATATGTGATGTCGTGTGATGAAAGGGTTTTTCCATCATTACCCCAAATTCTTGATTTAAAATGCAAAGTGAATGGGAAAAAAACCAAAGAACCCCCCAAAAAGAGGGGCCCCAAATATCTGATACAGCCCCAAAAAATAAATTTAACTTATGAGATTAAAGGCCCAGCTGTGTTCATTTTTTGGGAAAAAAATATAAAATAAAAAAAAAATAATAAAAATAATAAAAAAAATATAATAAAAAATTTAATTTTAATAGGAAAAAAATATAAGGGGGTAAATAAATTTTATTTACCCCCTTTAAATAAAAACCCTAAACCCATTCTCTGTCTGTCTTTTACTGTCTGTTCTGTCTCTTTTGGTTTTACCCCAATATTAAAACATTTGATTACGCCTCTAAAAATCCATACATTATTATTTTATTATTTTATTATTATTATTATTTTTTATTTTTAATTATTGTCAGTTTTTTGCCTTCTGTCGGGCTGTCTGTCTTCTCTCTCTCTCTTTCTCTCTCTCTCTCCCCCTCTCTCTCGCCCCTCTTCTTTTCTCTCTTTTCTCCTCCCCTCTCTCATCTCTCTCTCTCTCTCTCTCCCCCCCTCTCTCTCCCCTCCCCCCCCCCCCCCTTTCCTCCCTCTTGGGCAGAATTCTCTTCTTCAAGTGCCCGTCTGGCCCTGCAACCCCGACGTTCGGCTTCCATTTTCCTGTTCTCGGCTCCTTCATGACTCTTTGTTGGGCCCCTTTTTCGTTGCGAATTTGTTTAAGCTGTTGTAAATTTTTTGTGAAATTGTCTTCTTCTCTTTTTTTAAAAATTTTTCCCGCTAATAACATTTTCTATTCCCTACCCCTATTAAGGGCCAAAAAATTTTGGGAGTGTCTTTCTTGTGGTGTTGAAAGGGGATCTCTTGTACAACCCTTTCCCTTTATTTCGGAAATTTTTTTTTTCTTTTTGTCCATGGGGATTTTCCCAAAATTCTCCGGGATGAACCACATCTCCATGTTTTAAGTCGCTTTTCTGTTTTCCTTGGTAGGGTCCAGTTTCCGTACAAAAGGGAAGGACCAACGGGGCTCTCAAAAAAAAGGATTTTTTGGGTTTGGGCTTTATTACGTTGGAAAAAAGTGTTTTCCCATTTTGTTAAAATTTCCCTTTAAATTTGACCTTTCCCTCTTTTTGTTTTCGTGTCACATTGCCGCCGGGTGATTATAAAACCAAGGATTTAAAAAAGGTTTTTCCCTTGTCTGTTTCTTCTCCTTTACAGGTATTTTTGCTGGGGGTATAACACTTTTTTCGAGACCCAAATCCCATCTGCCTTTTTTGATAGCTTTTTAATTTTTCCTTTTTGCTTTGGGCTTTAACTTTTTGTTAAAATTTTTTGCATTTTTTTCTTCAGAGTCGGCGAAAAGGGACTTTGTCATTCCCAATTCGGGTTTGTTGAGTTGGGCCACTCACTAATTCCCTCATGATTCTCAAAATTCGTAAAATTTTTTTCCCACTATATACTTTTAAAAAAAATCAGGTCCGGGGAAGAAAAAACGGCAGCCCAAGGGCCTCCCCCCCGGGCCAAGTTTTTGGTTTTTCCCTAATTTTTTGGGGGAATTTTGGGAATTTGGTTTAAAATTGGCCCGCCCTCTAAGGGGCTCCCTTTTTTCGGGTTTTCCCAAATTAAATTTTTAAAGGTTTTTTTTTCCCTTTTTGGGGAAAAGGGGGTTTTTTCCCCCTTTTTCCCGGGAAAAGGATTTTTCTTCCCCCTTTTTCGGGGTTTTTTTAAAACCCCCCAAAAATTTCAAAAAAAGGGCCCGGGGTTCCCCTTTTCAACGCTTTGAGTGTAAATTTTTTCCCAGGGGAATTTTTCAATAGGGAAGGGGGGAAACCTTTCCAATAAGGATTTTTTCAACCAAAAAATTTCTTTTTCCTTTTTTTTCCCATGTCCCAAATTTTTGCGTTTTTTATTTAATTTTTTTTTTAAATCTTTAAGTTTGTAAAAAATTTTTGGGTGGATGAATTTCCTTTTGACCATTTTACCATTTTTTTGGTTTTTACCATTTTTTTAAAAGGGGTCGACTTTTATATTTTCATTTTTTCCTTTTTTTCCGGAAAATCTCTTTTTTTCCTTTTATTTTGATTAAAATTTTTTGTTTGCCTTTTCCACTTCATCCACCCCTTTTTCCCTTGTTTTGGGATCAACCGGCCTGGGTTTAAAATTTTTATCTTGTTTTTTTTATTTCTTTTAAAGTTTTGTCCCTTTTCATTTCCATTTTGGGCGCTTTTGGACCTTTTTTTTTGGTCGTGTGAAAATCTAACTTTAAATCGGGCCCCTTTGGAGAAAAATTTTTTCAAGGGTTTTTCCCCAAAAATTTGATTTAAAAAGGGTTTGCCCCGGCTTTCCCTTTTAACATCTTTTATTTTTCATAAAATTTATTTTCCCCTTTTCTTTCCCCTTTCGTTTTTCCAAATTCCGGGGCCAACGGGTTTTTCCCTTTTTTCCCCGGGTTCCCTTACCTTTTAATTGGGGCCCCAATTATTTTAAAAACTTTTTTTCATTCTTTTGCCTTTTCGTTTTTTATTAAAAACGGTTCCTTAATTTTCCTTTTATTTTGGGGGTTATTTTTTCCTTCAAAAGATTTAATTATAATATTGCCTTTTTTCCCCAAAAATTGGGTTTTTGAGGTTTTTTTACCAAAAATTTATGCCAAACCCCTTTGGTTTTTGATTACCCCTTAAAAATTTTAATTTGTCATTTTAAAAGACCCTGAACCAAAATCCAGTTTTTGGTTTCTTTTTTTCCTTTTGAAATTTTCCCAAATTTTTTTTTTAAATAGGTGCCTTTTCCCTTTTAAACTGGACGAAAAAACCAGTACGGGGCCCTTTCCCCAAAAACCCCCTTCCCGGGGTTTTTGGGAAAAGGGGGGAAGCCCTTTAAAAGGGTTAAAATTGTTTTCCCGGTTTTCTTCGCCGGGGGCTTTCCTTAAAAGAACCCTTTAGGAGGGGTTTTTCAAACCAAGTGCCGACAGCGGAATTAACCTTGCCCCAAATTGTACCTCGCCAAAAACTTTAACCCAACCCCCATTTCCCAAAAACTTTTCCCCCTTTTTAAACCCCTTTTAAATTGGTCCCCCCTTTCCTCCTTTAAAAATCACGAAACCCCATGTTCGGGGGGGGGGGGGGGGCCTAATTCCCCAAACCTTTCAAAAAACCCCCCAAATTTCGGGGAAACATTAAAATTCCCTGTTGGTAAAATTTAATTTTTACCCCGCCAAAGGGGGCCAAAATTTTATTTCATGCCCTTTTGCATTTGCCCAGTTTGTGGTCTTTGGGTTTTCCCTTGGGGGTTTGTCTCCTCCTTTCGGGTTTTTTTCCCCCCCCCCCCCCTTAAAAATTTGGTTGTTTTGGGGGGGCCCCTTTATCCCCCCCCCCCCCCCCCCCCTTTTCCCCCCCCCCCCCCCCCCCCCCCCCCCCCCCCCCCCTTCCCCCCCCCCCCCCCCCCCCCCCCCCCCCCCCCCCCCCCCCAAACCCCCCCCCCCCCCCCCCCCCCCCCCCCCCCCCCCCCCCCCCCCCCCCCCCCCGCTCTTTTCCCCCCCCCCCCCCCCCCCCCCCCCCCCCCCCCCCCCACCCCCCCCCCCCCCCCCCCTCTCTTTTATTTTTTCCCCCCCCAAAAAGGGGGGGGGGGGCATTTGGGTCTCACGGGAGATGGGACTGTTTTAGGGTGTGTGTGTTTGTGTTTTGTGTGTGTGTGTATGGGGTGTGTGTGGGGGTTCCTGGTGGAAATTTAAATTAATTAAGGCCCCAAAAAAAACCCTTTTCCAATTTTCAATGTGGGGCATTTTAAAACCTAAAAATGTGGATACAGTTTTGAAAAAAAAAAGTAAAAAAAAGGAAGTCATGCCTTTCAACAGCTGGGGGGTTTTTGTGAAACCTGGGATTATTCCGGGGCCATTTTATTGCACGTTCTTTGAAAAAGGGTGGTCCCAATTTTTCCCATGAAATTTCGGCCGGAGAATCGTGGACAGCCCCGGAAAATAGACAAATTTACTGCTTTTTTGTGTTTGGGTTTCGTACTTTTGTGCTTTTTTGGGGATGGGGGGAACTAAACCCGGGCCCTTTGTCCCCCGAAACTCCCCTACACAAAAGAAACCAATGGGGGAAGACGGGGGAAACAGCAAAAGGCAAAAAGGGATGGGGTTTAAGCCCTTTTTTTTTTCCCCCCCCCCCCCCTGGGTAACCCCTCGGGTTCCCCCCAAGTGGCAACCGACTTTAGAAAACACAAAAGAAAAAGGGGAAAAACAATGCAAAATAAAAAGTAAACACACGAATCTTTTTAAAAAAACATTCCCCCCATCAGACAGAAGTCAACACTACCCAAATCAGACTGGGGAACTTTAAAAAATGATGTGTGAAGATTTTTGGCAAACTTTTGTGTTTTTAAGGAAAAACGAACGTTTATCTTCATCAGGAAAGAAAAAAAGGGATTTTTGGGGTAAAGGGTTTAAAAGGCATGCCCCAAAAAAATTTGGAGCCCATTTGAACAACAATGTATAAAAAATAATCAAATGAAATCAAAATTTGACAGTTTAAAAAGGGGGAAATGGCCCACTTTGGAAATTTTTTTCCCCGGAGGGCAACCCCCCCCTTTGGGGTTTGTGCCCAACAGAAAAGTTTAGAGTTAGGGCAAAATGGCCAGTTAGTTGCTGAACCTTAAACAGTGGGGGATGCCCCAAAAAAGAAGGGGTTTTGTGCAGATAAACTTGTCCAAAAACACAAAAAAAGGGGGGAGAGAATTTTTGAAAATGATCACCAAAACCAAGGGTTTGTGAAATTAATTTTTGGGGAAGATAAAAGGCTGTCCTTATGAAAAGAAGAACATCCAATGGAAGGAAGGGAGTCAGGGGGGCCCAATGACCAACCAAAAAACCAACCAGGTTTGGAGGCAGAAGCCAGGAGGAGGGGGAAGGCCCGCTTTTTTCGGGAGAGAAAAAGCTGACTGGGGGGCCCGGGAAAAAAAAAGCCCCCAGGCCCCTTGGCAGAGGGGTAGCAGCACCCCAAAAAAGGGGGAAAGCAGATTGCCCCTAAACCGGGGGAAAAACCCCTTTCCCCGGGGACGAAAAGGGGCGGCGCAGCGGTGGCCCGGTTGCCAAAACCCGGCAGTGGGGAATAAGGTAAAGGGGTTAAAAACCTTGGAAAAGACAAGGGCAGGGCTTAGTTTTTTTCCCCCCTCCCCCCAACCCTGGCGGCAGTATAGCTGTCCCCAAAGGGAATGAACATGGTACTGACAGTGGAAAGTAGGGGTAGCGATTCGCAGAGACCCGGGACCCCCAAAACTGAAAAGGTTTCCCATGAAAGGGTGAAGGTCTTTAGTGTGGAAAATATTCCCCTTGCACTTCAATGAAGATAGACAGTCTGCAGTGACGGGGGAGCACGGATAGGGGGGGTAACAGAAAAGGGGGGGGGGGTTTTTGGAAGAAAAGGGGGGGGTACAAATTTTAAAACCCAAAACCAAAAGAGCCATTTTCCCCTTCCGGGTTAACGGGGATTTTTTTGGCCCTCAAAAACCCTTGCAGGCCCGGGACATTCGCCGGGGGTGTCGATTTGGCACGGGGATCTTTTGATTTTTTTAAATTTTCTTATATATAATGTTGAAAATTTGTTTTTTTAAAGCTACTAAATTTATCTTTCATAAACCTATGTTACCGTTTTGTTTTTGTTTGCCTTACAAAACATTTGCCCCTTAATAAAAATTTTTCATAAACACAAAATTTTAAAATTGCTCCAAAAAAAAAGATTGGTCCCGGTAATTGGGGAATTCAGATTTTTGGTTTTTTGAAATCAGAAAGGCACAAGCAAATTTTTGAACCCCGTTTAAAATAAAACTGTGCCAACACAGAAGCAGAAGAGGCCCGGGAAAGTAAAATATTAAAAATTTTGGGGGTAAAGATGTACTTCATTAAACTATGTTTTGCCAAAAAAGGCCCTTTTATATCCCAAACTTGAAATTTTAAGGTTGGTATTGTTAATTTAGAAAAAAAAATTTCCCCTGCAATGAAAGTCAGGATTTAAAATATTAAATATAGGGGGCTCAAAGTAGAACTGCATGCAAAACCCACAGGGGGAAAAAAAATTATAATTTTATTCCCCTCATTATTATGAGGAAATGTTGAGATGGGTTTTTAATCCTAACGCCCTTACAAAGAATGCCAAAAGATAAAGGCTTAAAAACCATTTGGGAAAAATCCTTTTTTTAAAATTTTGTTTCATTTCAATTGTTATTCTAAGGGAAAGTTGGGGTTTAAGACTTGCATGATTTTAATATGTATCCCTACAGGGCCCTGCAGTGTGGTAGAAAAAAGTCAAAAAGCCCAAAAACAAAAATTTTATTTTCTAACCCTTTTTGTGAAAGTGAAATTAATGTCGTTTTGGGGGAAACTCATGGCACTTACCGTAAAATTTTTAAAAGGAAAAAACATTTTAATGGGAAAAATTTTAAAACTCAGAAATATTCTGTGTTGAAGGGGGTAAAAATTTTGGCCCTAAATGGTTTGGGGTACATTTAAAAGGGGAAGGAAACCGTCTTTTTTAAATTTTAAACAATTTTTCCAAAAAGCATCTGCATTTTTAAAAATTTAGAAAAAAAAATTCCTTGAAACTTTGTCAATTAAATCCCAGGGCCGCAGCATGAAAAGATTAAGAAGGGGGGGGGAAAAGAAGAAACTAATACGGGAAAAAATTTTCCCAAAAAAAAAGGGGGAAAAAAAACGAGGGGTTTTTAAAAAAAATTTTTTAAAAAGGGAAAAAAAAAATTTCCCCTGATAAAAAATTTTTTAAAGTTAAAGAAAAAAGGGAAAACCCCCCAAGGACCAAGTAAAAAGAAAAGAGAGTTTGTCGGCAAGATTAACAAAACAAAAACCCCCAAAAATTTTCCCCCCCAAATTTAATTTTGGGCCCAAAAAATTCCCCCCCTTTTTAATCAAAAAAAGTAATTAGATTGAAAGGGAAACAGAAAAATTTTTTGTTTGGGTTTCCAAGGGCCCTTTTTTTTTCAGAAAAAATTTTCCCGGAAAATACAGCCCCGGAAAAAATTTAAAGAAGAAGAAAGGTAAAACCAAAAAGGGCCCATTTTCCCTGAGGTTTTCCCCCAAAAAGGAAACCCCCCTAAAAGCGGCCCTAAAAGGAGGGTGTTAAAAAACCCCCAACCCAACCCCAAAGAAATTAAATTCCGTTCCCCAGGTTTTAACGTTTTTTTGTTTTGGGTGTTTTCCCCAACAATTGGTGAATATCAAAAAAGCCCCCAATGCAAAGAAGGGGAGAAACAAAAAAAATTCGTTTAAAATTTACCTTTGGTATAGCATTAGCAAGTTTTTTGAGCAAAGTAATAACATTTTTTGAAAACAAAGCCCCAAAGAAAAGGGAAAAGAAAGGAAAAAGTTTCTTAAAGAACAAGGGGTTTTCAAAACCACTTTAATGCATATGGGATAATTTTTTTACTTTGTAGGCAAAAAGCCCAAAATTTGTTTGTTTTTAAAAACAAAAATCAAAGGGGCCATTTGTTAAATTTAAAAAAAGAAAATCGACCTTAAAAAAAACATTTAGGGCCAAAAATTGTAAAAAAAAGGGGGTTTTGGAAAAGATAAAACCAAACATGCAAAAAAAGTTTTTTAGCCACTTTTTTGGTTGTGTGGTGAAAAAATTGTGCTTTTCTGAGTTTTTTTGACTGCCCCCAGAGGTTTTTTTTTCCCCCAAGGATGTTTTCGGGTTCCCCAATGTTTTCTTTACTTATTAATAAAAAGGCTACAAATCTTTTTAAAACTAAAAAAAAACCGGGGTTTTATTTTTTCCCTGGGGGGGGGCCCAAATTTGAAAATTTAAAACTGTTTTTTGCAAAAGAAGTCATTTTATTGTTTTGTTTAAGTTGTTGGATTTCCAAAATAAAAATTAGTTTTTAAAAAGAGAAGCTAAATAATTGTTTTTTGGATTTTAAACCTTGAAAAAACTTTTTGTGATGGTTACAGAATGGGGGGGCACCAAAGTTTTAAAGGGGAAAAGTGGTTTTAAATGGGAGGGGGAATAAAAGAAACTAATTAAAATAATACTTGGGAAAGGTTTTTCACAACAAAAATTAAAATTTTTGGTCTGGGTTTTTCCCAAAAAAGGGAAGGCAAGGGGTCAGGAATTACTAAAATTTCACGAAAAGGTTAAAGCCCAACCCGATCCAAAATTATTTTGGAAATTATTTGACACAAAAAATTGAACCCATCCTGAATTACGCAGCTGAAGTTTAAAAGGGGGTTTAAAATTTTCAAAGGGGGTTGGAAAGTACAAACATTGCTATAAAAAGATTCCTGAATGTTCCCCCGATGCCTAAAAAAAAAAGTCTATGGGGAGAAAAGGAAGATATCCACTTTATTTTAGACCCTCATCAAGTTTTAAATTAAAAATTGGTTTTAAATTTGTTTTTTAGTTGCCCATTTCAAAAAATATGTCGAAAAGGATATGAAATGCTTTGTTTTAACTGAATCAAAAGGGCCCTTTCAACTGGGGATTATGGGCGCAGAAAATTTGGGAAGGGGAAAAAATTTTTGGTTTTGGGTTTGGGTATGCCCAAAGGGCCTGGGGCCCCTCAAATTTTTTATTAATGAATTTTAAAAAAACAGGCAATTTCTTGTTTCATACAGAACTGGAATTTAGACTTGGGGAAAAAAAGGGGAAATAAAATGGGTTTTTTTCATTTTTTAAAATGTTTTTAACCAAAAAAAAAAGTGTTTGCAAAATTTCGGTCAGGGTTTTTCGGTCCCAAAAAAATTTTAAACTTTTTGGGATCAAAAAAGATCATGTGGGAAAGCCCAAAAAACCCCTTCTATGTAAAAAGAATTGGGAAATGAAAACCCCCCTTTTCCCCTGCATAGCCAAAATGAAGATATCCGTAAAAAAAATGTGCCCATACCGCAAAACCCTTTTTTGGGATGCTTGATCAAAAAAGGGGTTCAAGATTTTGTCCAAAACCCCAAAGAAAATACAATTCTTGGCCTTTTTAAAATACCAAAACATTGGATTAAAAAGGGTAAGGAAAAGTTTTCAATTTTAAAAAAAATTTTTTGTAGTAATACTCCATTTCAAAGCAATTCCCATATTAAATTTTTTTAGTATAAATATGGGCTGTTTTAAATGTTGGGTCGGATGATCAGGTGAATTAAAGGGGGTGCCCGACAATTTCCTGCTTAGGGGAAAAGGGGAGAGGGGTTTCTTGGGCAAGCAACCCAAAGCTTTCATGAGGCCCTAGTTTGTGTTTTTAGGGTTTTTGTGTGCTTTGCCACGCGCGCACAAGTGTGTGTGTGTTTTGTGTTTTTGTGTTTTGTGGGTGTGTGTGTGTGTGCGTTTGCATTTTGTTGGTGGTGAAATTAATTGGGTGTTTTTTTTTTTTTCCCTTTGGGAAAAAGATTATTATCCCCCCTTTTCAATGGGGTGAATGCTATAGGGAATAAAAAAATTGTCAATTTTTCATCATTCCCCTCCAAACCCTTATCCATCCCCGCTGCCCCCATTTTCCCCAAATTTCCCCACAACCACACCCCACCCCCCCTCCCCCCCCTTTTTTATCCTGTGCCTCAAAATTTTCCCCCAACCCCCCCCAACTCTTTTCCCCCCACTTTTTCCAAACCAACCAGAAGTCTTCCTCCCAAAAAAAGCCAAACCCCTTGCGATAAATCCTTGCCAGGTTTGGGGGAAGTTTAAGTTCTTAAACCCACGCCGGGCCCGATGTAGGTCCTGCTGGAGGTTGCGTTTTCAGGGAAACCTGGGGGGTCAGCGGGCCCCCATGGAGTGGGCCCTAAACACCCCTTTCCCTTTTGGCCCTTGGGACTCGAAAGGTTCCAAAAAACAATCTGCCCACAGTTCGGAGGGGGCAGGGCAGGTTCGGGAAGGGTTTTTTAAAGTGCAAAAAAAACAAAATGGTATTGTACTTTTGATTATGATTTAACAGTGATGCTTTTTTTTTTTGCTTTTGAGCTGTTCCTTTGGGGGGGGAGAGCATTTTTCTTGAGGGGGGGGGGAGCTGTTTTTTTTTGGGGGGGGGGGGGGCCCCTTTTCCTTTTAAGTTTTTGGCCGACTCCTTTGTGAGGCTATCCCAAAGGAGGGGTCCCCAAAAAGGGCCCCAAAATTCATTAAAGGGCTTTTTCTCAAACATTGTGAGATTTTGATGGAAAGAGAAAGTTAAATAAGCCAAACGAAAAAACCCCTTTCCCACTTTGTGGGGGGTTTGGGTTTTTGGGTTTGGGGTTTTGGGGGGGTGAGTGGTTGGTTTAGGTTGGGTTTTATTGGGTGAACAAAGGGCAGGGGGTTTTGGGTTTACTTCCTTTGGCCCTTTTTGTTTTTTTGTTGTTTGGTTGTTTTTTGGTTGTTTGGGTTTTTTGGGTTTGGGGGGTGGGTTGGGTTTAGGGGGGTTTGTTTGGGGGGGTTTTGGGTTGGGGTTTATTGGTTTAAATTTGGTTTTAAATTTGGGTTTTTTTGGGGGGGGTCGGGGTTTGGGGGGGTCGTTGGGGTGGGGGGTTGGGTTGGAAATTTAATTGGGGTCTTTTAAATGTTTTCTTTCTTGTTTGGCTTGTTGGTTTTGGTTTTTTTTTTTTGTCACTGTTTTTTTCTGGGGTACTTTCGAGGTTATTTTTTTTTTATTTAAATTTTCTTTTTATTTTTTTTCTTTTCTCGATTTGTCTTTTTCTCAAAATCTCACAATGCTGACAATAAAAAGAAAACAACAATACAAACCCCACAGGGAACTGACGACACCGGGTATTGGGTTGAGACTAACTCACCCGGAAAAACCGTTTTGGGGGGTACCCCCCTAAGCCCCTTAGCCCCACAACACAAGCCCCTAGGGCCCCCACCTCCCCCTTCGCCACACGGGGGGGTATAAACAGAAAAAGCAAAATTTCATTCCCCCAGATTTCTTTTTTGGGGAGGAAAAGGGGAGGTTTTTGGAAAATGGGGGGTGGGACTCTCTCCCCCTCTTCTCCTTTTCTCTCTTTTCCTCTCTCTCTCTCCAAATTTTAAAAAAAAATTTTTTTTTATAATGAGCCCGGTTTTTAAAATTTAAACTGTTACCCGGGTTTCTTACCCTTTTGGGTAAAAATATTTAATCAAACAAACAATTTAATAACAATCATTTAAAAAAATAAAATTTTCGATAAATCAATCCCGTGTTTGGGGTTGATTTCTATATTTTTGATATCTAGGCAAATTCTCTCTTTTTTAAATGTGTTTAAAAAAGGGTTACTCTTTCTCTTGGAAAAGAAATGAATTTTAAAAAAGCGATTGTTTGTACATGGGAAATATCATTCTTTTAAAAGAGCTTAAAATTTGAACTTTTGAATGTATTCCAAATTGTTTTTGAATTTTTAAAATTCTGAGGGGGGGTGTTCCCTTAATGGGCCGTCACTTTTGGGCCCCTTTGGGGATTTTTTATTTTAGCCATGTGTTGCGCTTTGCATAGAAATCTATAGGGGAAAATCCTCTCATTCTTGGCCCCCAGTTTCCGTAACATCAGTATAAACCCAGGGCTAAAATGTTTCGCCTCTTATAGTGATTCCCCATTTTTCATCTGTGCCCCCTTTTCTGGGTCACTTCTGAAAGAACCGAGGACTCCTTTTTTATATCAAAGATTTTTTGCCAAACTTTGGCATTTTTACTGGAGGGTTTTTCCCCCCCAACCCGAAAAACAAATTTGAAAAAGAGTGAGACTAGATGCTTTTAAAAAAAAAACATTTCTGGGCATAAAGATAGCCGAAAGTTAGGGTTTTATAAATTTCTGTCAAAACCTTTACTGTTGTCAAAGTTCCCGGGTTTTCCCCCCTTCAGTGATTTTTAAAAATTTCAAAAAACATGGTTTTGTTGTTCCTCTTCTACGTCTGTATCAAGCTTGGGCACTTTATCTACTTTTTTTTCATTCTCTTGAGGATTTATGATTTTTCTTTTTTTTGGCTTTCCAAAACTGAACGTTTTTGTACCCCGCCCCCCAGTTTTCCCTGCTCAGAGGGTCATGTGGATTCTTGTTCCCCTCACTGGGCAGGTAACAAATTTTTTTACACCAATCGGGAAAACCAAAAAATGGGAAAGGGGCCGGTGGTTTTTCATATGGTCCCCTTTATGTTTATCCATTCCAAAACCCATTTCTTCTTCCCCTTCCTTTTTTGTCATGTTTTTTCCCCGGGGAGGTTTTTTGGCATTTATGACCCCCTTTCCCCTCTCTCTTTTTTTTGAGCTTCCCTTTCCCTTTTTAGGGCCCCCTTTCCCCTGTTTATTTTGCAATACAGGGACCCAGGTTTTGCCCAGGTTTCCCCTTTTGGGCCTTTCCATCCACTACGAAGTTCATTCTCTTTTATATGTGGTGGTTTTGCTTTCCTTTTTGAAACCCGGGCCCCCCCCACACAGTTAATTTCTATTTCCCAAACCAGTCAACATCGTTTGGGCCCTTTCCCCCATAGTTTTTTTATTCATTCCAACCGATTTGCCCTTTTTTTTGTTGTTTTATGGTATCAGGTTTAAATTTGTCTGGGTAGCAGATAGATAAATTTAAGGTAAACTTTTTTCCCTACCAAGTCCCGGAAAAAAGCAGGTAAATAAATTTTAATGAAGGTATTTTTGTTTTCTGTACAGGGGGGTTTAGTGCAGATAGATAAATGAAATTTAAAAAATTTTCAGCCCGTTTGCATTTTAAAAGTTAAATGAATACTTTCATAGAAATAGAAGGGGGAAAGAAAACAAATAGCCATGGGAAGAAACAGAGACATAGGGGGGGGGGGGGCAGAAGAGAGGGGGAGAAAAAACCCGACAGACGACAGAACAGAGAGAGAACACACACAGACAAAGGGCCAAAAAGACAGAGAGAGTAAGGGGAAGGAGAAGAGATTTATCATATTTTCCCTTTTTTTCGGGGGGAGTAAATAAGCAATATGTCTTTTTTTTTTTACATCCCTTGGTTTTACAGTGCCAAATTTTTACCGTTTTTCCCCCCGGCACCCAATGGCCTATCTTTTCAGAAAAGGGGTTGCCGTAAGCGAAAACACCGTCCTTTTTTTCCGGTCTGAAAGTATAAACCGGTTTTTTTATCGCGGGGGGGTTTTTTTCAACACAATTTTGCCAGAGACAATTTTCTTATAGCTGTGGATTCTTTTATGTGTCCTAAATGAGTTTTTATCCGAAAGGGTAGCATCCATTAGCAAAAACCATCTGCAAGGAACAGTCGAAGGCAAGAGAAGAAGAGGCCGCCAAAAGAAATCATGGATTGGCAACATCAAAGACTGGACCGCCCAACCCCTGCAACACCTTCTACTAGCCACACAGGATCGTGAAGCATGGAAAAAGATCTCTGTTGCGTCTTCTCTCTTGTCCCCCCTACGTCCTTTGGGGCATGGGACTGAGTGAGAGTGAGTGAGTAGCATCCATTTACGGTCTAGTGGATGGGGTGGGGGTAGTTTCGGGCACAAACGGACATTGAACCACAACACATTTCGAACCGGACATTTTGCTTTCTAGGCAGGTGGTTACCTCTAGACCACTGATCCACCATAACTATGCAAGTTAATAAGTATGCAAAAATATCACCATAAAAAGCTAATTCACCTTTAAACTTCACTAATTCCTGTGAAGCCTTAAGAGATATGGAGGATCATACTCAGTACCAGTAACCAAAACATAGTTATCATAACAGGTATGTAACATTCAATCATACTGTTCGGCACAACATCATAGAGCAAAATCAGTGCTAAGTCAATTTATTTAATTCTTTATATTCTTCAGTCATTCTAATAAAAAATGTCTAGCAATATTAATACTAGAATATTTGGCAGATTTTTCTAATTTGTAGAAGAAATTATTTGTCGTTATGCTAATCCATTAATTTTAGATATTTAAGTATCATATTTTGGTATCAAATTTTTACGTTAACAGATACAATAACCATGTTCAGGGACAAGATTACAAAATATACGCAAGAAACAAAATCATGACCAGCTAGTCTCAATCAAAAAGAAACATGGAACAAACAAAAAATGAAAGAAAGAAAGACAAACATACAGCCAGATAGATACACACACAGACGCTTTGAAAAGATCGTTCTTTCCTACCTCCTGATAGAAAGCCCAAGCAGGAGAAGGTGGAGCTACCATGTTGGAGCAGTTTTCGGCAGCCTTGGAGTCCCCCAGATGACATATTCCGTTTCGCTGATTGAAGATAATGGATTTGCAGGTCACATCTCGACCGCATTCCGCTACACACTCCGGTCTGCTCCGGGACCGAAGTGTGCGGAACCTGCGGTCTTCAGCCAATATTTGATTGTTGCAATAAAGCTGCTGCACCAAGCGTTTGCCTACAAGGTCTTTTTTAACAATGGTGCTGCTGCTATTAATCTCGGTCAATGTGACTTTGAAAAATATCGTGCTAACCACTACCAACACTACAACGAATCTAGACAGAATTAGTATACTCATGGTGGGAATCAAAGACTACTTCTTAGTGCAATAGATTAATAGGATATTCAGTTTGTCTTGATTTGCGTTAAAGATAGTAGTTTGGAGGGGAAGGGGGGGCGTGTTTCGTTTTGTTTTGTTTTGTTTTATTCGGTTGGGATGGGTTTTTTCCCTTATTGACAAATAATAACAAAGAATTTGAAAACATTTACCTCAGAAAAGGAATGGTTTTGTGTTTAAAGGATATAATTTACGTTAACATAAAATGCAACAAAATTTACATTTTCGTTATCAGTTTTGCACTTGGATTAAAGCAACCCTAAATTTAGTAGTAAATGACATGATTCAGACTGGTGTTGAGGCCCACTATGACTACAGGGAAAGGCGATGTGCCCCCAGTGGACTGTATTCTTCACAGGACACTTTGGACAGAAGCATTCTCTTCCAGGCACTAAAGTAAGCGTGAAATATCCGGGATAATGAGCCAAACGTTAAGG
Source organism: Rapana venosa (assembly GCA_028751875.1). NCBI lineage: Eukaryota > Metazoa > Mollusca > Gastropoda > Neogastropoda > Muricidae > Rapana > Rapana venosa. Next base: position 65,894,814 of record CM054134.1, on the reverse strand, counting down.
GGGTCTCCTGTTTATAGCCTGGCAACAGCACCAAAAGACGACAAAGATTATTGTATTCACAGGGTGACGGTAACTTACGCTAGGGGCAAGATGGTTAAGCTATATCAAAACTGTCCTTTTTATAACGATGTGTCTGAGTGTGGTGAAAGCCGAAAGGGAGAGGTCCTGCACGCACGCGCGCGCGTGTGTGTTCATTTCTGTTCAGACTTCTGTGTCAAAAGAAAATGGTGTTGTGTGTGTGTGTGTGTGGTGTGTGTGTGTGTGTGTTGTGGGTTGTGGGTGTGTTGCATTCAACTTCTGCTTATACTACTTGGTAATTACACAGACTACAGAATGGTGATTTGGGAACAGAATAGTGTAATTGATGACGTTAGTAACAATAGACAAAGAATAGAAGAATGTAACTTCTAATTAATGTAAACTGAAAAACGATAATACGATTAATAAAAAAAAAAAAAGTAAAACTTAACTACAACTAGCATAAATTTAACATTCTGGCGCAGTTTTATGAACACTTTAAACTAAACTACTACAGGAGGGTAGCACTGAGGCACCGCTTCAAGGCAAAGCCAATTTTGTATAACAACATACTACAGCTGAAGAGTTTTCATGGATTGCTGACAGATGTTTTTATTGTTTTTAAACGAATTTTGTCCTGTATGCATTTGATTTGAATTGTGTGTGTGTGTGTGTGTGTGTGTGTGTGTGTGTGGTGTGTGTGGTGCGTGTGTGGCGTGTGTGTGTGTGTGCGCGCGCGCGCGCGCGCAAGCGTGGGGGAGGGAAGGGGGGGAGGAGGTTGAGTGGATAGATGGATGGATGTGTGTGTAAGTGTGCCATGGCAGACTGATTTCTTATTGAAATTCCATTTTTAAATATCTTTAAAATTCCTTAATATACATTTATAGATTCCATTAATATACATACTACCATATTACAGTCCATGTAATATATATATATATATATATATATATATATATAATATATATATATATATATATATATATATATATATATATCTTATGTATGTATGTATGTATGTATGTATTTTTTGTTTGTTTTGTTTAATGTCTTTTCACTACATGGTGATTTAGACACACCCGCATTCATACCAAAGTAACTATTATTACACAACCTCTCTCTCTCTCTTTCTCTCTCTCTCTCTCTCTTCTCTCTCTCTCTCTCTCTCTCATCTCTCTTCTCTTCTCTCTCTCTCTCTCTCTCTCTCTCCTCTCTCTCTCTCTCCTCTTCTCCCTTACACACACACACACACACACACACACACACACACACACACACACACACACACACACAACAAACACATATATAATATATATATATATAATATATAAGAGGGGGAGAGAGAGAGAGAGAGATAACATATATATATATATTATATATATATATAGAGGGGGAGAGAGAGAGAGAGATAACATATATATATATTATATATATATATATATATATATATATATATATAATATATAACTAATTACAATAGTGGTCTTACAGGTGAAGAATATATGACCATTATGAATTGCTGAGAGTCATATAAAACTTCTTGACTAGTATCATATTTCTTATGAATATCTAAACCTCTTCTTTTATACATGTCAAAAAGAATTGGGCAATCAAACAAATGGTGGATTGAAAGAGGAGTAGAACAATAACATGTTACTTTTTTTGAATATTTAGTATTCCATGCATTTAATCTCAGTTTATGTATTAGAATTTCTAATTTCCGTGGGCAAGGAAACTGCTGATAATATTTTTTTAAAAATAATCTTTGAATGCATGCATTTCATTAACTTAGAATGAATTTCATAAGAGGACAATGCGAGACTAGAAGCAAACACTTCAGTACTATATTCAGAGGCACCTTGTTTTGCCAATGAATCAACCAGCTCATTCGAATAAATTCCACAATGAGAGGGGATCCAGCAAAAAGTTATGCGGATTCCTCTGCTTGCAATAGAATGTATCAGGAAATTAATCTCAAATACAATAGCATTCCTTATTTTACCATGCCATGTCTTTAATGCCATCAACACTGCTTTTGAGTGAACGCAAAACAGAATTTGGCAAACATCAACAGCAGTATCAGATTAAAAAAAAATTTCAAAGCCATAAGGATTGCGAATAATTCAGAAGTAAAAATAGAAAAATGCTCTCCTAAATGAAATGATTTTTGAACGTTTAAAGTCGGAATCACATATGCAGCACCACTTTTGCCTGTTTCTAATACAGATCCGTCAGTATACACTTTTAAGTGATTAGAATAATTACTTTCTAAGTGACTTTTTACATCAACGGTAAGAAGATTTTGATCTTCATTTTTCTTTATTTCCGTGTAGTCGATGTCAAATTTAGCTGAAATATGTTCCCAAGGAGGAAACTGAGGAACACCCTGTAAAATTGAAATTGTTGATATATTGATGTCATTTTCTTTCATAAATGTGTCTGTATAATTTTTAAGTGGCTGCAGAAATGAAATATTGCGTGCTCGTTTAGGAAAATCAGTGTCTTGATTCATAAATATTTCCTCTTTTACTGAATTTGGAATAGAGAGACTACGAACCACGTATTTTGATACTGCCAGTTTTCGCTGATCAGAAAGAGATAGTAAGTGAGCTTCTTTATAAGTATTAGCTGTGTTTGCATGAGCTGGAACACCAAGAGCTATCTTTACTGCTTTACTATCTAGACTTTGTAATTTTTTAAGGAGATAATCTGCAGCAGAAAAGTAAACTTCTTGTCCGTATATTAATTTTGAACGAACCAAGGACATAGCCAGATGTATCAGAGTTGTAGTGTCTTGACTCCATGCCTGAGAACTTATTATCTTAAGAAAATTAAGTCTTTTCCTAGCTTCAGTAAGCATTTGGTTGATGTGCATCTTCCAGTTCAACTTTCTAGTTAAAATACACCTAAGAATTTGACATCTTGTTTGTATTGAAGCACCCTTCCTTCTAATTTCAGGATTGGTAATTTTGATGGGTTGTCACCGTTATTAAAAACCACAAGACACGTTTTTTCTGCTGATAATTCTAATCTATTTTCTTTCATATAACTACAGAATTTATCTAATTCTTCCTGATATATTTTTTCAACATAATTGATCACTCTTTTTTTCGTGTTTTTCCTAACTAACGTATTTATCCAAATAGCAATATCATCTGCATACTGAACAACTTGAGTATTAGTTGACAAAGAGCTAGGGAGATCATGTACAAGAATAGAAAACAAGATAGGGGCAAGTATTGATTCCTGTGGTATACCCAAGTCGATAGCTTTCAAAGATGAGTACACTTATCTTAATTTAGTGCAAATTGATCTATCCGACAAGAAATTTTGCAAATATTTATATAATATGCCATTAATACCAATGTATTTTAATTTATGAAGCAATTGATCATGACAAACTCTATCATAGGATTTCTTTACATCAAAGAATGTGGCTAACACACTTTTTCAAAAACCAGCCTGATTTGCTGGGATCACATTATTCTTTTCACAAAAATGAAACATACGCTTATGTATAATTTTTTCCATTACTTTACCCACATGAGAAGTGAGAGCAATTGGCCTGTAGCTATCTATCGATGACCGCAGTTTACCTTTCTTCAGGATTGGGACTACAATCGACTTCCTCCAGATTTTAGGAAGAGTGCCATTTATCCAAGAGTTCTGGAAAAATGAAAATAGTAGCATTTTCCATTTTATGTATGTATGTATGTATGTATGTATGTATGTATGTATGTAAAGTATGCTTTTTAATGTATGTATGATGGTTAGTTTAGTAATGTATGTAGTATGTACCCTGTAGTACCAGACTGATTATGTAGGTATGATGTATTATGTTATAATGTAAATACGTATTATGTATGATGTATTATGTATGTATGTATGTAGTCAGATGATGTAATGTGAGTAGTAATTGGATGTATGCTATGTATCGTATGTATGAGTATGTATGTTGTTTAGGATTTTGATGTACATATGATGTATGTAGATGTTTAGATGAGAGTGTATGTTATTAGTATGAGTGTATGGAAATGTATGTAATGTATGTACATTTTCATTTTATGTATGTATGTATGTATGTATGTATGTATGTATGTATGTATGTATGTATGTATGTATGTATGTATGTATGTATGTATGTATGTATGTATGTATGTATGTATGTATGTATAAACTGGGCAACAATCACAACTTTTAAGTAAACTTTGTTTCAGATAATGTTTGTCAGTATTTGTCATACAGAAAAATGGTCTGTTATAATGTTAATGAAAAATCATTTCGAGAAGCAATGGTTTTAAGTTTTGGAATAGCACAAAGGAAGAAATGTAATACAGTAACATGATATACATGACAGCTGTTAAAAGAAAAATTATAATCTAAATTGTTAGAGTACTCACATAAACATTGCTTGTTGTATTCATTTTGTGTATTTATGTTACGTTGTTCTGAACGAATGAAAAAAAAATTTTAACCAAAAATTAGATTTACACAGCACAGAAATTATCATTACTCGAAATGTTGCGCAAGTTCAGAACTTCTGTTCAGACGGACAGACAGACGCCAAGGTGCAAAGTGAACGGATCTTTTTTTTTCCCCAGGGAAACAAGAAACCAGGAACATGGCGTTCTCTTGACACGCCAAAACCCACTACACCTTGAGCTGCTGTTGTGAGTCCATGGTGGCACACAAGCAGGTTTTCACAAAAAGCAGGAGAGAAGACGGATGGTTTTCTCTCCCTATCCCCTGCTGTCCATTCAACTTGCTCACAGCTGTCAGTTCTCCCACCAAAAGCCAATGGTTGTTATGGAAATACTGATTACACTGCTTTATTTACAGCTCCACACAAACATGGGGAAGGAAGGGTGGTGGAGGTGTGCTGGGGAACAACTCACGCGACTTCTTTCTCCTGACCGGAAAGAATGGCTGTCGTTTCAGCAAATGCAGTATCGATTCTTGTCCCAATCACTTCTGTGAGGCCACGAAAGAGATTAAAGGAAAGACATGGCGCCAGGCGGGTTTCATCGATGTCTGGAGCGTGAACTGAATGAACTACCCTTTGTTTGGAGACACCCCCTCCCCCATCCCCCATATAAGAAAGATTCACTGGATATGTATGGAAGACGGGGGTACTTGCATTTAAACAAAAGAATGTGTATGGATGTTCAAAAAGGACTTTATTGTGTATCAGTGTTAAGTATTAAAAAAAAATAGAGTCCACTCTTGAGCACTAAAAAAATATCTTTCCTCAAGGTTTTGATCTACAAAATTGAATGCATTTTTCTGATGGTTTTGGTTTACATTATTCAATACATTTGTCTTATTTGAGAATGGTCAAAGAGTCATGTATCGTCAGCTTCAGCATGTAATTTTCGGTGCTGTTTTTGCTGCTTGCAATGCTGGATCCCAACTGGGCAGCAATATTATTCAGGTACTCGGTGATCTCTGTTAGAAGAGGGATTTAGAATGTGCTGCTCACTGTCAAGTCATTGGGCAAGTGACTGAAACTGGACTTTCAGCACTGATCTTGATCCATACAAGGAAATGACACATTTGATAAAACAGCTTATGTTCAAAACATTCTACATACCATTTATTAAAACAGCTTAGGATCAACACATACTACTTACCATTGATAAAACAGCATAGGATCATAACATACTGCAGGCCATTGATAAAACACCATAGGATCATAACATACTACAGGCCACTGATTAAACAGCTTAGGATCAAAACATACTACAGGCCATTGATAAAACACATTAGGATCAAAACATACTACAGGCTATTGATAAAACACCTTAGGATCAAAACATACTACAGGGCATTGATAAAACAGCACAGGATCAACACGTACTATAGGCTATTGGAAAAACAGCTTAGTATCAAAACAAAGTACAGGCCATTGATAAAGCATCTTAAGATCAAAGCATACTACAGACCATTCATAAAACAGCTCAGGATCAAAACACACTACTGGCCACTGATAAAACAGCTTAGGATCAAAACAAACTACAGGCTATTGGTAAAACAGCCTAGGATAAAAACATACTACAGGCCATTGATTAAAAACAGCTTAGGATCAACACATACTACTTACCATTGATAAAACAGCATAGGATCATAACATACTGCAGGCCATTGATAAAACACCATAGGATCATAACATACTACAGGCCACTGATTAAACAGCTTAGGATCAAAACATACTACAGGCCATTGATAAAACACATTAGGATCAAAACATACTACAGGCTATTGATAAAACACCTTAGGATCAAAACATACTACAGGGCATTGATAAAACAGCACAGGATCAACACGTACTATAGGCTATTGGAAAAACAGCTTAGTATCAAAACAAAGTACAGGCCATTGATAAAGCATCTTAGGATCAAAGCATACTACAGACCATTCATAAAACAGCTCAGGATCAAAACACACTACTGGCCACTGATAAAACAGCTTAGGAACAAAACAAACTACAGGCTATTGGTAAAACAGCCTAGGATAAAAACATACTACAGGCCATTGATAAAACAGCATAGAATGAAAACATACTACAGACCACTGATAAAACAGCACAGGATGAAAACATACTACAGGCCATTGATAAAACAGCACAGGATGAAAACATACTACAGGCCATTGACAAACAGAACAGCTTACGATCAAAACATACTACAGGCTATTGATAAAACAGCTTAGGATCAAAACATAACCACCATACTGTAGATCACTGATAAAACAGCATATGATCAATATACTACATGCCACTGATGAAACTGCTTAGAATCAAAACAAACTACAGACCATTGATAAGACAGCTTAGAATCAAAACATACTGCAGTCTATTGATAAAACAGCATATGATCAAAACACACTGCAGGCCATTGATAAAACAGTATAGAATCAAAACATACTATAGGCCATTGATAAACAACATATGACTAAAACCATAACCACCTTACTATTGATCACTAATTTTTTAAAAAGCATATGATTAAAACATACAACAGATCACTGATAAAACAGCTTAGAACAAAACGTATTAAAGGCCATTGATAAAACAGCTTAGGATCAAAACATACTACAGGCCATTGTTAAAACAGCTTAGGATCAAAACAAACTACATGCCATTAATAAAACAGCTTATGATCAAAACATACTACAGCCATTAATAAAACAGCTTAGGATCAAAACAAACTACAGGCCATTAATAAACAGCATAGGATCGAAACATACTACAGGCCACTGATTAACAGCTCAGGATCAAAACATACTACAGGCCATTGATAAAACAGAATAAGGTGAAAACATACTACAAGGCCATTGATAAAACAGCATAGGATGAAAACATACTACAGGCCATTGACAAATAGCCTAGGACCTAAGCATAACTGCCATACTATAGATTACTGGTAAACCACCTTAGTATCAAAACATGCTCCAGGCCATTGATAAAACAGCATAAGATCAAAACATACTATAAATCACTGATACAACAGGTTAGGATCAAAACATACTATAGATCACTGATAAAACAGCTTAGGATCAAAACATACTATAGATCACTGATAAAACAGCTTAGGATCAAAACATACCTTAGATCACTGATAAAACAGCTTAGGATCAAAACATACTACAGATCCCTGATAAAACATCTTAGGATCAAAACATACTACAGATCAACGATAAAACAGCTTAGGATCAAAACATACTACAGATCACTGATAAAACAGCTTAGGATCAAAACATACTACAGATCATCGATAAAACATCTTAGGATAAAAAATTACTACATACCATTGATAAAACAGCTTAGGATCAAAACATACTACAGATCATTCACTGATAAAACAGCTTAGGATCAGAACATTCTACAGGTCATTCATTGACAAAACAGCATAGGATCAAAACATAGTACAGGTCATTGATAAAATAGCTTGGGATCAAACATACTACTGGCCATGCCAGTGTCTACAAATAAACACACGCTTAATTTCAGTGTTAATCTTCTTACACCCGGTACCAAAATCATCTTTGAATTATAAGAGAAATAAGTAAATCATTTTTTAGGCAGAATTACAAGCTTCATATGTTTTCACTAGCTGTTGTTGTTGCTGTTGTTAATGTTGTTGTGTGTTCCCCAGCTTAACACCCTGAAAGTCACCCAGAATATGCACTCTGACTCATTCACCCCTCCTGGAAATCACTGTGAGACTGAAAGTATATACTGGATGAGAAGTTTGCGTGCGTGACTCTTCAAGTACCTCACCATATAGGCAACCATACCCAGACTTCATAGTTTTTCTTCTTACTGGTTGTCATTCTGAGAGCTTGTCAAGGTTGAAGACATCTTCAATGTAACATTTACAACATAACATTTAACAACATTTGAATGTTGGGATCTTGACCTGAGCCAGCCTACTTGTAAACTACTATCACCATGATCCCAAACTCTTCATCCTCTACTGTCACCATAATCGTCATGTCGAAAACTCTTCGTCATGTAGAAAAGTGTTCATCCACTTCTGTCACCATGATCGTCATGTTGAAAACTCATCCTCACCACGATCACCATCCTACAATAATGCAGCAAATACTGCTAATGTGTATTGTATGATAAAGCCAAGGAATTTTTCAACATTTTCTTTTAACACACGCATAGAACATTTTTCTGTCTGGACAAATTTAGAATTTGTACTAACATTAGTAAAAATGGCCAGTAATACAGAGCCAAAACAAAAGCTCAAGTAAACCTACAAACATGGCTTTGTCTTTGAAACAGTTCAGCACAGGCTGAACAGAAGTTGCCGCCAGTTCTTACTGTGTAACGTTGGGGGTGGGTTTTTTGGTTTTGTTTTGTTTGTCTGTGTTGATGCTTGGTGATTATTGTGAGAATGTGTATACGTGTGTGCGTTCTTCGGCGTATATATGTGTGTGTATATGTGTACGCACGTGCGCGTGTGTGCATGTGTGTGCCTGCGCGCGCGTGTGTGTGTGCGTTCGTGCGTGCGTGTGTGTGTGTGTGTATTTATTCTTTTATTATTCTTTTAATTTCGAGGATAATGAAACAAGCACTCATGAACATCCAATCCCCGTGTGTATGCAGTTTTGTCAATTTTGTCATCCGCTCTCCACCGGCACCCAATGGCTTATTCTTTTCGAAAAGCGGAACGGGTTTTAACGTGTGCAAGATCTGTATCGTTCGCACACAGGACCCCGGTTAACAGTCCATCCCAAGGTCTTTGAGCGGAGTGGAGTCGGCAATGATGTTAACTCCAGAGGAAAAATCCTCTGTGTGTTGTGTGTGTGTTGTGTGTGTGTGTGTGTGTGTGGTGTGTGTTGTCTGTGTCTGTGTGTCTGTGTGTCTGCGTTGTGGTGAGAGACTGTGTGTGTGGTGAGTGTGTGGGGTGTGTGTGTGAGTGTGTGTGTGTGTGTGTGTGTGTGGTGTGTGTGTGTGTGGTGTGTGTGTGTGTGTGAAGAAAAATAAAGGAAATAAAGCAAGTCCTAAAGAGAACAACGAACAACATTTACAATGTAACAGGACTAGAGTGAACCCTCTCCTCTCCTCACCTCACCTTACCTATCCCGTACTCCCTTGGACCGTGGGGGCACTAATGAAGATTTTGCAACCGGTTTCCTTCACTCCTCTGGTCCTCTGCTTTCTGTAGCAAATCGTTCCACTTAAGGCCGGTCCAGTCTAGGATGTTGTCTTCTCATCGTTTTCTCTGTCTGCCTTTTCATCTCTCTCCTTGTACTGTTCCCTGTAGGACAGTCCTGGCCAGTCTAGATGTTCGGTGGACATAACCGAACCACTTTAGTTTTAATTCTGGCCTTTACTTCCTCATTAGTGAAGTGATTTCTGTATGAGATAGCAAGGAGTTTGCAAAAGCACCTCATTTCTATTGCTTGTATCCTTTTTTCAATGGCATGTCCATATTTGTACATTGAACTCCTCTAACCTCAATCAAAAATAGAATCAAACTTGATTATTATGTAGACAAACGGAAAAATCATAAGGGAACAAATAATAATATAACAATAGAACAGAATGTGCTCTAGAAAAAAGGGTTGTTCATAGGATGATAGTGGCCAAGGTTTTTTAAACTGAGCGCCCTGCTTAATGAGCAAAGCACAAGCAAAGAATTCCGTGGGATTTGTTGACTCCACAAGCATACCATGTCTTTGCAAAATTTTGTGTTCATATTCCAACACATCCCCGCATTCTGAAACACTCCCAACAATAAGTATCACTGACTTCGCAAGTATCAGGTATTTCATACACACATTCTTTCACGTCTGGACTATTGCAATTCCATTTTGGCTGGTCTGCCTTCAACGTATTCAAAACTGCAGCTCGACTAGTCCTCAGAAAGAAAAAAATCTGAGCACATTACCCCTCTCTTGCGATCTCTCCACTGGCTTCCTGTGCCACAAAGAATAAACTATAAGATCAGTACTCTCTGTTACAAATGTCTCCACAAAACAGCACCTTCCTACCTCTGTGAATGTCTCCACCTGTACACCCCTTCTCGTTCCCTTCGCTCTACTGCAGATTCCTTGCGCTTACAAACACCTAGATTCAACCAGTCCACTGTTGGCCATCACTCTTTCTCTGTTTCTGGTCCATCGATTTGGAATGGCCTCCCTATCTCTCTTCGCCAAAGGCCTTCTTGTGACTCTTTTAAATCTGGCCTCAAGACATATTTGTTTCAAACCTAAGAATTTCCTCTCCTGTTTCATTTCATAGCTATCCCTGCTTTTCAATAGCCAAAAATTCCATCACCCGTGCCAAAGTGTATAACGTGTGTGTGTGTGTGCATTTGGACTTGTTAGAACTATTACTTGCTATTGGTTGCATGACTGTGTAAGAATGAGTTGAGTGCAAGCGCTTTGATTTGTCTGTGCAAGATACAGCGCTATATAAATTCCATTTATTATTATTATTATTATTATTATTATTTGTCCCTTTCTTCTCTACACATTTCCAAGCTAGTTAATGTGTCACGTCGGAAATTTTGGTCACAGCACAAAGTCACCGTCTTAGCGTTGGCATCATGATGGGGCATGTGGATTCCCCCTCCTAGTTGGTTTCTGTGTGTTACAGACACAGGAATACACACAGCTAGGTCAAAAACACACGGAAGCTTGCAAAACGCTCGTTCTTATCATGAATACTAGGCGGAATGGGTAGTAAAAGCACAAAGGTGAAGATTGAATGTCTGCTTTTTCTCAGCTTTCCGATCTCAATTTATCTCTTTAAAACTTTTGTTTCTGACGTTTTTGACGTTTTCTGACACAGATTTCTTTCGGTAAACTATGTTGTTCTGTGTCGAAAGGCGCTTAAGTCGTTTCGAGGTTGAAGGAGACAGTCTTAGAATAACTACAGTCTGAATGCCTCTGCCTTCAATTTTATAAGAAGACATATTCATTTTTATCAGCACGGCATTTAGCATGTCTTCTAGCGTTGATGGGATCCTTCAACGAGCATTGTGTCTGAACTACGATGAAAAAATGAAAATGTTGTAACATGTATTGCTGGCTGCAAGGCAAGGGGAGAGAGGGAGAGAGAGAGGGAGAGGAGAGAGAGAGAGAGTAGAGAGAGAGAGAGAGAAGAGAAGAGAGAGAGAGAGAGAGAGAGAGAACTGTTTCTTTGTGCTTCGGCCTTGGGCCACTATACAAAACATGTTTGGGGCAGGGTCGCCCTAGACATCATAGCAGAAAACGTTTTTCTCCATTTCACATTTCCAATTCTGCAAGCATAAAGAATCACACTCCATGTCTTCTAGTTATCATCATCTCCATCGTCATCTTCAGCTTCTACATAATCATTGCCATCAGCATCTTCATTATCTATAGCAGCAGTTCCAGTAAATACATCAAAATCAATATCATCCCCTACGTCATCATCATCAACATCATATTCTTCATCATCTACACTATCATAACCTTCTTTAACCTCTATAATTGATAATGAGAGAGAGAGGAGAGAAGAGAGAGAGAGAGGAGAGGAGAGAGAGAGAGAGAGAGAGAGAGAGACAGAGAAGAGGAGACGAGAGAGGAGAACACAGAACACAGAACACTGAACACTGAAAGTAATTTATTGCCATTAACAATACAGTCTTTTTGGCAAGGAGCACAGTATGAACACAAGTTAAACAATATGCTTTTTGCAACAAGGAAATAATGAAAACCGAAAGAAGAAAAGGCATCTCCAATAAATACATTCAACCGAATTCATTAATTGTTATCATACATTAACTGTTATCACAAGCAAGCGCCCATGCGCGCGCGCACACACACACACACACACACACCAGTGTCATGTTACCTGCAAATCAGCAACAGTGTAGGTCAAATCGACCACCCGACCCTCATATTCAAATAAGGCAATTTAAGCCAATGGAGTTTGTATTCCACAAATGTGGAAAACAAAATAGTGTTACATTGAAAAGGTCAATTAGCTGCAGTTTTCTTTTTTATGCTGTCCCAAGCAAGGGAGATAAATTTTGTGAACGATTTTATGAATTCTTCATCTTCGATCAAGAGAATGCTAACTATATCTCTAATTCTTGAGATTACTTCATTAAATATGAGGCATTTCTGACGGATGTCATCGTACGAATTACAATCAAACAAAAATGCATTTCATCTTCAGTCTGCCTACCACACATGGGGCATGGGGACTGTGCAGATTTGTCACTGGAAAACCATGTTTTGCAGGCATTTAGGCTTAAAGTTATTAATCTGAATCGAGCAAGATTACTCCTATGCCATTTCTGTGTTACAACTGTAACATACTTTTCGGTTTGAAAAACGCTTTTAAAGGAAGAGTACCAGTTATACTTTTCTGATTCTTCTATGCAAGCATGCCAGTCTTGTTTGTAGTAAGCTATCATTCTGCCTTTAAATTCCCACAAAAATCCTTGCTCAAATCCAACTCCCTGGCACATCCACACAATACCAAATCCATGGGTTGTTAGTAAGTGCCCAGTTCTGTTTCCCTGTTTCTAGTTGGATCAACAGCATCTCATACACTTGTCTGCACAATCTTTGACATAGGAAGTTGAGTTAATTTTAACCAATAATACACTTCACTTGTGATCTTATAAATAGCGAGTAGCCGCCAGTTTCACCATACAACATTTTGTTAGACGAGTGTAATGGTACTGAAAGCAATCGTTTCATTGCATAGGTGTGCACTTTTTCCATTTCATTATTAACAAATAATCCCCAAATATCTGCTCCATACATTAGCATAGGCTCAATTTGAGAATCAAAAAGCTTCCAGAAAATCGAAAAATCAGTGCAGTTTAGTTTACTTAAACACCTTAAAATTTCCATAGTTCCCCTTTTCCCTTTCTGGCAACTTTCACTCCATGCATTTTTGAAACTTAGTTTTGTTGTGAAGGTAAGGCCTAAATATTTATAAAAGTTTGTTACTTTAATTTCAGTATTACCATAAAACCACTTCTCTCCCACTGAAAGATGACCTCTCTTTCGAAAAACAAACATTTGTCTTTCTAAGTTAAACAGACAATTCAGCCTACGCTTATTTTAAGAATTATAAATTTTTGCAGCCCTAAAATAGTATTTGACAACAGTAAATAGCTATCCTCGAATAGTAACAGAATACTTTCTACACCTCCTATTGATTTATCATGTTTCTTTTTTGTTAATTCTATAGTAACTCATTAATAAAGACATAAGGGCAGGGGACTAAAAAGACACCCTTGTTACTCCTGGGCATTCAAAAGCATCTGAATACATATACTTGTCACGCACACGTGCTATCACAGACTCGTACACACCTTTCATGGCCATATACATTTTGCCATTTACTCCATTATAGCGTAATATATTCCACAGGATATTTCTATCAATTGAGTCAAATGCTTTGCGAAAGTCGACAAATGCAACCTATAGTTTTGTGTTTTAATGAAAATATTTTTGGACTAAAGCATAAATGTAAAAATGTGATCTATTGTACTATAACCCGATCGAATTCCTGCTTGTTCTTCTGTTATCTTTTCTTCCTTCTCGGCCCATTTTGTAAGCCCCCTATAAACTTTACCTGTTAGTGCAATGCCTCGATAATTATCTGGGTTATTAACATTTCCCTTTTTATGCATAGGAATCATTACACATTTAGCCCAGTCTAAGGGGAGTAGGGGAGAGAGAGAGAGAGAGAGAGAGAATGGCAATAACAAATTCTTTTATTTTCAGGATAATGAATAAGCATCCATGTGCTTTTTTACAATCAGTTATATGATGATAAAGTAAACCCATTACTCACAGAGTAAAAGAAAAAAAAAACCCGACTCCAACAAAAAAATCAAAAGAAAGAAAAAAAACCACCCTGGGACGTGTGGACGTCTCAGGATGAAACCATCTTTTGTTTGCATTGAAACCTTCAGAAATAAACCAATGCTCGCTACCTACTTCCTGAGATAACCACACTATTCCAAAATCATGTTTTGATTAAAAAACTTTTTAACTTGATATGCCCAACTCTTCTTACCCAGCTCCATTTGTATAACAATCATGTCATAAGATTTTGCCTTCATAAACATGACCCTGGAAGTTTCAGTAGTTTAAGCCAGTACTTAATACACTTAACAGAGCTCTGATGTTTAAAGGTTATCTTCCCGTTTCTCTATATAGTACAGTATTTGATGAATGGATTAGGACATTTAAGAAACGTTTGATAGCATATGTATTTTTTTCCATTTGTAAATTTACAGTAAGTCCCCATATTTTAGATGCATAGGTAAATAAAGGTTCCATTTTAACATCAAACAATTTCCAAAATAAAAAAAAATCTACTGAATTCATCTTTCCTAACATTTTTAAGATTTTGATTAAACATTTATTCACTTTCCTGCAAGATTCACGCCATGCCACATTCAGGCTTAGCTTGGTTGAAAATGTAATCCCTAGATATTTATAAGAATTCACTACTTTCTTTTCAGCAATTCCAGAAAACAATTTTTCACTCACTGATAAATGTCCCCCCCCCATTCTAAAAATCAGATTGTTTGTTTTTTTCCCATATTGACTGTTAAATCTAGGAGATCTACCTCTAGTTGTTTTGTAAACCTAGCACTGTGTCAGACAAGAGAATCATATCATCAGCAAACAGTAAAAATACCTCAATCGCTCCTGGGATAACCTGAATACAATGTTTTCCTTTTTTTGTTAGTTCGCTAATGATAATAATAATAAAAATTTTAAAAAGGAAAACAATTGTGGGCTTCACTCCTTTGGACATTCAAAATATTCAGAATAATCATATCCTGCGCATACACATGCCAAGACTGATTTATGAATACTCCTTAGTGCCATATACCCCGATTTTTTCTCACCAAAACCTTTGAGAAAGATACTTCGGAGTAAGATCCTTCATAATTTTGTACGTAAAAACACCTTTATTAAAACGACATTGTAATAGGAAAGGAAAAATGTTAATGATGACTTAAGGAGTACAATTTTTAACAAGGCCTAAACAAACTCTCCAGTCGCTTAAGGCAATTTTTACTGTTTTCTTCCAACATGTGGAAGCATAATCTATATCTGGTTGTATGTATGCATGAAAAAATAACTTCCGACTAAGCAAATGCTTAATTCTGTTCAGCTGAAAATTTTGGGGGGCTAGCTTCTTAGACAAAATTGAAGGATGACTTGACCAGGATAGAGATTGTCAATATTAAGACTGAGCAATTTATGTGAATCCACTTCTAAAATATTGTTATAGACTTTAATATCTGGTAGCTGAAATTTTATATTTTGTATCTTTTGCCTTGTTGTAACTAGCATAAGTTTCGACTTTTCAGGGTGGAGAGCCATGTGATTTATTTCAAACCATTTAATTGATAAGTCTAAGAGAGAGAGAGAGATTCAGATTCAGATTCAGAATATTTTATTGCCATTTAAGTCATGTAGACTTATTTGACACAACAAAAACATCAACTATAATTATCTATTTTGGCTAAAAGTGATGTACACTAAAAACATGTTGTATTCTACTTCTCTTTCTCTCTTTTTTCAAAACATTCATACACATATCTGATGATATCTGCTTGATATATATCAACTGTGATTATGTCACTTAATTTATGTACACAGTTTTTGCGTTCTTTGTCTTTCGTTTTGATTTTTAATAATAAATTATTTCTGAGTTCATCATATAAAATGCATTCATCAAGTAAATGAAATTCATCTTCAATTTTGTTACAGTGTCTACATTTTCTGTTCTCTCGGATATATTTTGGTGTCTCCCTTTCTCTATCATTAAATTGTGACAGCTTGTGCGAAATTTACAGAGAGAGAGAGAGAGAGAGAGAGAGAGAGAGAGAGAGAGAGAGAGAGAGAGAGAGAGAGAGAGAGAGAGAATAATTTCATGTATTCTAGAACTGAATATATATCTCAAAACCACAATATCATCAACAAATAGTTCACAAAACCACAATACCACCGACATTCTTTCTTTTTTTTAATTATTGTTATACTCGTACAGATCAAAACATACTGTAGCTATGATAAATACATTTCTTCTAATTATAATGTAATAGTAGCCTATAACCAAAAATATTCATACTTTCATAACTTCATTCACATGTACACAATAACGAAGATTTCCTTCGGATGAGACTATAAACCGAGGCCCGTGTGCAAACGCATGCAGAACATCTTGTGCACACGTTAAATCCTGTTCCCCTGTTCGAAAGAGTAGGCCATTGTGTGCCGGTGGGAACATATGACAAAATTTGAAAAAACTGCAAACACACGCATAAATTTACAAATAATAAAAATATATATATATATAATCTGAGCGCTTTGATTTGTTGCTTTACAAGATTCAGCGCTATATAAATTCCATACATTTTTTCATTATTATTATTTCAGTAAAACATCAGAGAGAGAGAGAGAGAGAGATACAGAGAGAGAGAGAGAGACAGAGGAGAGAAAGAAGAGAGACAGAGAGAGAGACAGAGAGAGAGAGAGATGAGGATTGGGGTGGAGAGAAAGGGCAAAATAGATAGAGGCGGAGGGGGGAGGAGAGAGAGGGGGATAAGGGAAAGTAGGATGCATAATAGGTGAGGGTTTTTTTCTCCAATAGATAAAGTGTGATTTGGGTGGAGTTTTTTTGATTGATCAAGTGAGGTAAAAGGTGATTTTTGAAGTTTGCTAATGATTGGCATTGCTTAATCGAAGCAGGAAGGGCATTCCAGAGAGAGAGAGAGAGAGAGAGAGAGAGAGAGAGAGAGAGAGAGAGAGAGAGAGAGAGAGAGAGAGAGAGAGAGAGAACTTTGAAAACTTGAAAACTTTTTATTCAAAGAGGGTATAGAATAGAATAAGCAGTAGTTGCTTTTTTACATCCAGCCCTCTGGCAAAAACAAACAAACAAACAAAAAAAGAACAATTAAAAACAAAACAACCCCTTCCTGGAAAAAAAATCACCCAACCCCCCCCCCCCCAAACCCCCCACCCCACCCCCCACCCCCAAAGAAACAAGCAAACAAAAAACCCTCCAGAAATAAACAAAAACAAAAGCACAATAAAAAAAAGAAAACCCCTACCTACCCCCCCAAAAAAAAACCAAACAAAAACCTCCATACCGCCCCCCCCCCCCCAAAAAAAAAAACCCCAACCAAACAAAAAAAAAACCCAACCCAAACCAAACAATGAAAAAAGAGCCCCAAACAAACCAACCAAAATAAACAAAAAAATAAAAACAAAACAAAAACACCACCCTCCCTCCCTCCCTCCCCCAACCCCCCCCCCCCCCCACCAAACCCACAAAAGATAAACTAACAAACCAAAAACACCCCCACCCCCACCAAGAAAAAATCAGCTTACATGGAAATTTTTCAAATGCACTCAGTATGAAAGATTAGGTATACATTATTTCAGTAAAACATCAGAGAGAGAGAGAGAGAGAGAGAGAGAGAGAGAGAGAGAGAGAGAGAGAGAGAGAGAGAGAGAGAGACGACAGACAGACAGACAGACAGACAGACAGACAGACAGACAGACAGAGACAGAGAGACATAGAGACAGAGAGAGACAGAGAGACAGAGAGAGAGAGAGACAGAGAGAGAGAGAGATGAGGATTGGGGTGGAGAGAAAGGGCAAAATAGATACATAAATAAATAAATAGATAATAAATAGATACAGACGGGATAGCTCAGTGATCGGAGCACTCGCTTTCCCCCAGCCAAGTTAAACAGCCTCGAGCGTGGTTACCACTTGGATGGGTGACCGTTTGCGCGCCTTGGCTTCAGTACAGTTCCCCCAGTTCACCCAGTTGTAAATGGGTACCTGCCCTCTTTAGGGTCAGGGAAGGTAAAGCAGTGAGGGAGAGGAGATGGGCGCCGCCCTCAATATGCTGGCCTTAGAGAAGTGAGGTCTCTGACGCCTCGCTCCCCTACGACCTTATAGGTTATGGGACTCCTTTACCTTTACCTTTTACATTTCTTTCCTTTCCTTTCCTTTCTTCCTTCTTTCTTTCTTTCTTCCTTCCTTACCTTTATGTCTATGTTACTTTCATGTACTCTTCTCAAAATGATTTTTTTAATGTGGTGCTAACAGTTGCCTCGATTTAAAAAGCATAAAACTGATAATAGTTTAGTAGCATATATGACCAATCTTCTTGAACAAGTAAGATTTATAATTATGCTTAAAAGAAGTAATGCTATTTTTATTTTAAAGATTTTTTGGTAATGAGTTCCAAACAGTTCTTCCAGAGTAACGAAGGCTTGTCTTGTAAAGATCTAGTCTTGGTTTCGGTATTATGTTATTTGTGTACCTTGACTGGTTAATTGGAAACTTATTAGTCAGTTTAGATGGAGGCAGACCGTTCATTATGCGATACATTATTATTACTAGGGGGAGAATGTCCAATTTGATATAGTCTTGGGGTAATAAAGTCAAAGACTTAAGGAGTACCATTTTAAGAGCTTGTTTATGGATTCTTGAAAGAGGTTTTAAACTATCAGCACTGCACCCATCATATAATGTTGAGGCATAATCAATAAATGATTAGATATATGCATAGTAGAATTGTTTACGAGAATCTAGGTCTAGAAAGTGTCTGATTTTAGAGAGTTGAAATCTCTTTAGAGAAATCGTTTGTATAAGAAGTCAATATGGGGTGACCAAGAAAGATCATTATCAATAGTAACTCCTAAAGTCTATGAGTATCTACTTCTTTAATAGTAGTATTACCAAGATAAACTTGTGGTAGAGCAAAGGTTACATTTTGTCGTTTTTGTCGAGATGTAATTATCATGAATTTTGTTTTTTGGTCATTTAGGGCCATATGATTAAGTCTGGTCCATTCCAACAATTGATCAGCATTTTCTTGCATAGAGTTTGATAGTTGTTTCAAGTCAAAATGAGAAGAGTAGATAGTAGTATCATCAGCAAAGAGTTCAGTTATGCCTTTAGTAATGAATAAAGGAAGGTCGTTGATATATAGTGAAAAAAGAAGAGGCCCTAATACTGATCCTTGCGGAACACCACATTTTTGTGATATAAATTCAGAATGCTCATTATCTAGCCAAACAGTGTGGGTTCGATTATTAAGAAGAGATTTTGTGAGTGACAAAGCATCGTCAGAAAATTTATACGGGATTAAAAGGTTATGATATATGACATCAAATGCTTTGGAAAAATCAATAAACAACACACCAGTAAATTTGCTATCATTGATGTTTTTTAACCATTCATCAACAAGACTAATCAGAGCTGTATGACAAGAATGATTTTTTCTAAAGCCAGACTGATTTGGATGAGGTAAGTCATATTTTGAAATGTGAGCCATGAGGCACTGATATATATGCTTTTCTAAAGGCTTAGAAAGTACAGATAATATTGAAATAGGTCTGTAATTTGAAGGATCATTTTTATTACCAGATTTGTACAAAGGAATTATTTTGGCTTGTTTGAAAATGCTGGGGAAGTAGCATTTATCGATACAAAGGTTATAAAAATATGTTAAGGAATCACATATTATAGGAGCACTGAGCTTAAGGATTTTCCCGTCTAAGTCATCTAGACCATGAGTGGACGTCTGCTTGAGATGCATTAGAGAAAAATATACTTCATGTACTGCCAGGAATGGGATTTTTACATTTGAAGTGATCTTTTTAGAAATGCAAAATTTGTTCACTAAGGCAAGGTCATTGAAGCAAGATCTGTCATTTTTGACTGTTGAGGATGAAATTCTGGAAAAATGTTGGTTTAAGGAGCTGGCAGTGATATCTTTTATAACTGGTGTATTTTCGGATTTTTTCTT
Organism: Rapana venosa; assembly: GCA_028751875.1. NCBI lineage: Eukaryota > Metazoa > Mollusca > Gastropoda > Neogastropoda > Muricidae > Rapana > Rapana venosa. The sequence continues at coordinate 65,874,494 of CM054134.1, read as the reverse complement.
TGTTAGAGAATTTATGGCTTTCCAAATAACTTTCTGTTTATTGCTTGAGCTATCTGATAGGAGCTCTCGAAAGTGTTTCTTTTTGGCATTATGTTTCATCGATGTAATTTCATTTCGTTGCTTCTTAAAGTCATTAAATTGTTTGGTCTCTTTAAATTTGTCTCTTTTGATTATTTCCTCTTCAATTTCTTTATTTAGCCACAGAGGTTTTGGGGTATGTTTCACTCGTTTTATTTTTAAAGGGACGTGTTTATTATAGATGCCAGATTTCAAAGGCTATATCAGGGTCAGTTAACTGATAAACATTTGAAAGAGAAGAATGGGTTAGGTCATATAGAAAATATTTTTCTTTAAAATTAGCAAAGGACCTGTATCTTATTTGTTTATGACCAAGTTTAGGAATTTTAACTCCTTTTTTTAGCCAAGTAATACAGATAGGAAAATTATCCTACAACCACTTGGGGGAGAACATATTTCTACAATGTTATGTTTTGAATTAATATAGATATGATCTATTAATGTTTCAGAGAAGGGGGTAACTCGGGTTGGTGTATCAATGGCATGAAGGAGGCCAAAACTTTCATACAACTGTGTCCATTGCTTGTTTGGTTTCAAGAGATCTATATTAAAATCACCAAAGAGAATTATTTGGTTATCAAGTAGTGTAACAGCTTCCATCAATTCGTTGAAGTGGTCATACCAGTCACAGGGTTCGGTAGACAAATCCAGTTAGGATAGGTTTACTCTTTTTGATATTAACTTGAACCCATATTGTTTCCACATGATATTTCTCAAAGGAATTTATACGTTTATAAGGGACAGATTTATTTATATACAGAATCAAACCAGTTTGCTTTGGAATAATGGGATCAAGTCGTACAATATCATAACCAGGAATTAATACATCATCATCAGATACATGCTTTCATAATCTGGATTCAGCTCAGCAAAATAAGTGAAAAGGTTTTCCATAATTACGTAGGACTAAAGATAATTCATCTATCTTATTTAGAATATGATTGATGTTCAAAAATCCAATTCTAAGACCATATACAGTTGGCCAAGTTTTTAAAGTGGACATTGCAGAGAGTTACTGTCTGAACAAAAATTAACAAACTATCTCTAACAACATGTGGCTTAGGTCACACTGTCGCACTATATGTAACCAAACAGGCAAATTAAGGAAGCAATATGTTAAGAAAACCTGTGAATTACAGCTTTCAAAAACACATCCAATACTATAGCTACAGATTAGGTACAGTTTAACTCCCAACAACTAGTGTAAGAATAACACTATCACACAGGCACCAACTAGTCAAGACAGCTGAAGGTAAGCAGCCGTACACACTACTACAGTCAAAATCAGTAAGGAGAAACAAAGGTAAATATCAAACAGGTTGAATACATACACTCTCACTAAATGGCTGTAATGTTAAGGAAAAAAATAAATGACCAAACACTAATCGAATGGAATAGGTGCGAAGTAAGCCCAATAATGCAAAGCACAGAAAGGGGGACCTTTGCCAATGAATTCCTCACTGGTCAATAGATAACACCAGTACAATGAAATAGGAGTTTGAATACAGACACTCTCACTAAATGGCTGTAATGTTAAGGAAAAAAATAAATGGCCAAACACTAATCAAATGGAATAGGTGCGAAGTAAGCCCAATAATGCAAAGCACAGAAAGGGGGGGCCTTTGCCAATGAATTCCTCACTGGTCAATAGATAACACCAGTACAATGAAATAGGAGTTTGGCTAATCTGCAACACACACAAACACACACACACACACACTTACACACACACACGTACGCAAGCACGCACTCACACGCATCTGTATACATAGGAACTTACACATGTGTACATGCATGAGTACACGTACACATACACACATACAGACCATGCGTGAGTATGCACACTGCTCCCACCTTCCATCAGAGAGAGAGAGAGAGAGAGAGAGAGAGAGAGAGAGAGAGAGAGAGAGAGAGAGAGAGAGAGAGAGAGAGAGACACACACACACACACACACACACACACACACACACACAGAATGTGTGTGTGAGTGTGTGTGTGTTTGTGTGTGTGTGTGTGTGCGTGCGTGCGTGCGTGCGTACGTGCGTGCGTGCGTGCGTGCGTGTGTGTGTGTGTGTGTGTGTGTGTGTGTGTGTGTGTGTGTGTGTGTGTGTGTGTTGTTCCAAGGTATCAAATCCCTGGTTGACTTGACAGAATCAGTTGTCTCCCGTACACCTCTCTCACTCTGTCTCTCTCTCTCTCTGTCTCTCTCTCTGTGTCTCTGTGTCTTTCTGTCTCTCTCTCTGTCTCTGTCTCTGTCTCTCTCTCTCTCTCTCTTCTCTCTCTCTCTCTCTCTCTCTCTCTCTCTCTCTCTCCTTACCGTTTGGATGCTAGTGCCTGGTCTTCACCCTGTGCTTGTTGTGACTTTGCATGAGGTCTTCCCACTGGCTTCAGCTGACGCATTTTGACCAGAGCAGCCAATTTTATTGTACAGGTTGCATACTGTGTATGTTGGTGTTTCTGTAGCCCATCGAACCTTTATATGATTTACGGGATCTTTAACGTGCATAATTTATGTGTATACACACAAAGGGAATTAAAGCACTGCGTTTGAAGTTGACCGGGGAGATCGTAAAAAATCCCCACCCTTAATTCACCAGACACCGATGCCAAGATTCGACAACGGGACTCCATGAACCCATGGGATTGAAGAATCCATGGGTCTTAACCACTTGGCTATAGCGTACGTCAAAACAGGGTTTAAAACCAAATCTACTGTCGTTCCTCGTATCCAAGGGTTAACCAGAGCCAATACATCATCTGTCATCTTTTAAGCGCTTTGATTTGTCTGCAAGATACAGCGCTATATAAATTCCATTTATTATTATTATTATTATTATTATTATTATCTTTTCGACTAACTTTGTTTCGCAGCATTTACTCTCTAACAAAGGAAATATAAAGGACTATATTCTGAAAAGTAGTGGACATATCAAAGCATGAAGCGGAATTTCAAGTTGTTGTCATGGGTGTATTTATGAAAGTGACATCAATATTCAGAAATGTGAAAGGACACAGGTACATTGTAAAAAGGAGGTCCAAACACTTTGCCTTATGTGATACCATCCTTAAGAGGTCTAGTGGAGAACAGACGGACAGTCTGAATCCGTCCTGACAGCATCAGAAAAGAGCCACGCCACACCTTAGTATGCCAAAGGTACTCATCGATCTTGACAGAAACATCAACTGACCTAAACTTTCATGGCAGACAGGCCCAGCAGGACAAGAACAACTCCCCAGTGCTTATTGTGAGAAGTAAGATTTGAAATCTAAGGTAACTGTTTGACTGTTTTGCTAGAAATTAGCTTTTTGTATGCTGACTGGAATATGTTTCTCCAGACATTCTTAGAAAAATTAATTTATACTTGTTAGGGATTGACTCACTCAGGCAAATTGAAAATAAGGAGCAGTTTGAAATGAGACTAGAGTTAGGACCATTCACTGTCAGAACAAGAACAACAACAGCTTGTATCAGTTGTTTGATACAAGAACAGTGGACAAAAAAGAGTAAACTTTTGTCTGTGTTTGGTATTATTTTAAGACACTCCCCTAAGTTGAAATGGGTAAGCATACGCACAATAATATTTCACTATTTGTGAACCTGTGGTCTCCAGCTGAAGAAAGGGGAAAAAACAGCAAGGAGATGTAAGGGGTAATATTTCGATGGCAGTTCCAAATCAGTTTGCCCGAGATTCTGAGACAATCTCAAAGCTCGGTGCCCTAAGACAAAGTAGTTTATATAAAATACATTGTGCGGTAACTGACAATGATTTATTTTGGCCAGAACACATAACCAAATTACGAAAACGCATTTCAGTAAGATTATGCCAACTTAGACAAATCAAGAATCATCTAAATCTGCAGTCAAGAAAACTATTCTTTCACACACATACTCATGAAATAGCTTCTACCTTTTGGTATAGTATTAGTGAAACAAACCTAAAGCATGTAAACCGTCTACATAAAAGAGATGTCAAACTAATAAGATGGAATCTTAATACACTGACCAAGGCCAACTATAAATTGTTAGATATTCCTCTAGATATTCTATATATATTAGATAATCAAAACCATTTCAACAAGTGTGTATGCATGTACAAAATACTAAATGGAAAAGCCTCAAAGAAAATTGTACAAACTTTTGCTGTCAATAAAAACAGGCCTACTCAGACACTTTAAAATTAATTTCTTTCAAACAAACGTTTAAGAAACATCTAGGTTTGCTTTGTAAATGAGTTATTCTTACCCTTGTTATTTTGTTGTGGTTTTTTCATTACTTGTCTGTCTGAATTGAGCACATGTTGCATTGTTTTGGTGTTATTTTACATTTCATTGTGAGGTTTATTTTTTTCTTATTTTCCTCATTTGTATTTTCTTCTTAACATAGATTACCACTGTCTTTTTTCTTGATTTTTTTGTGAAGGCAGAAACTTGTGTAAACTGTACCCTCAATAAAGAACATTGTGACTTGACAAAGAATCAACATAGAGCAAATTCTACGGGCAGGCAGCTTTCACTTCATCAAATTCTAAGAAAGATTTGTTTTGCCATTTTCCCAGAAAAAGGATGTTGCTTTTCAATGGTTTTAATTTTAGTTGTGGGAAAAAATTTTCTTTTTTGTTGCCTTGTGCCAGGGTTCTGTTTTTTTTTATAATCAGACAACCTGGCGTGGGTGAGTCAGGGGCTCCCATCCAAAAACCCCTTCCCGGGAGTGGGACAGCCGTTGTATGGGGTCAGAAATTTTCCCAAATTTTTATGGACGGGTGTCAGCCCCCTTATTTTCCCAAGTTTCCAGAAATGTCACCCCAAGGTTGTTTTAATTTTTGGCATGTGTCACCCAATTGGTTTTCCAATTTTCCCAGACTTTATTTTCACCCACAGTATTTTCAATTTTCCAGACATTGTCACCCACAGATTTTCCCAAATTTTTCCCAGACAGGTGTCACCCAAGTATTTTCCCAAATTTTTTGGACATTTTGTCACCCACGGGCTAGTTTTAAAGTTTTGGACTGTGTCCCCAAAGGGCTTTGGGTTTTCAAATTTTCCAGAACAGGTGCCCGGGCACAGCTATTTTCCCCAAGGGTTTCTGGAAGGTGAAGCCACAGCTATTTTCCCAAGTTTCCAGGAATGTTTTTCCCCAAGTTTTTTAAGTTTCTGAAGGTGTCGCCAGTATTTTTCAATTTTGGGGGAAATGTTTTAACCACGCTTTTTCCCAAAAGTTTCTGGAAAATGGGTAACCCACAGCTAGTTTTTCAATTTTCTGGACAGGGTGTCGGGAAAGCTATTTTCCCAAGGGTTTCCAGAATAGGTCGGGCACAGGTATTTTCCAAATTTTTCCTAAAATGTTTTCACCCAAGTTTTTTTCAATTTTTCCTGAATGTGTAGCCACAGCTATTTTCCCAATTTTTGGGGAATGTGTCAGCCACGCTAGTTTTTCCAAGTTTGGACATGTGTCAGCCACAATGTTTTCAAGTTTCGGGGACTATGTCAGCCCGCTATTTTCCCAATTTTCCCAGCATATGTCACCCACGGGTTTTTCCCCAATTTTCCCGAATTTGTCAGCCACAGTAGTTTCCAATTTTTGGGACTGGGGTAGCCACAGTATTTTTCAAGTTTTGGAATATGTAGCCACACCCATTTTCCCAAATTTTTTCCTGAAATGTGTAAAAGGAAAAATTTTCCCAAGTTTCTGGGTGAAGGGCTTTGTCGGGTATGTTTTTAATGCCATAATCTTTTCTTTTAAAATTTTTAAAAGGGAAAGGGGGGATCAAAAAAAAAGGGTTCCAATTTGGGGGTTTTCCCCTATAAAATTTCTTTTTCAAAATTTACACCCCCATACTAAAAACAAGTTTTTACTTTGTAGAAAAAAAATTTTTAGATAAAAAACCAAAGCAAATTCAGGAAAAGATACAAAAAAAATTTTTTAATTCTAATCATTTTGCCCAAAAAAAAATTTTTCCCCAAAAAGGAAAAAGGGGAAAAGCATTATGTTCCCTTTGTAGATTTTGAAAAGCTTTTGATTTTTTATGCATAATAAGTTTAAAGGAAAAGTGTGAAAAATAACTTAAAAAGAAATTTTGGGGCCCATACTTTCATATTTTGGTAAATTTTTCCCGTTAAATTTTTTTGGAAAGGGCCTTTTTGGTGAAAGGCCCGGGATTTTGTGTTAGTCAAAGTTTTTTTAAAATTGCTCATAAATTTGGACTTGGCAAATGCATTCATTGATGGGGTTGGGAAACCCTATTGTAAACCCTAGTATAAAAATTGAGGGAATTGTTTATTTCAGTTTTGCAGATGATTTTTGGTTTAATTTTTCAACAAAAAGGGGGTTAAAACTTTAAATTTAAAAATTGAAAAATATTTGTTAAATGGGCAACTCAAGTTAAAAATTTGATAAACTAAAGAGGGGGGGGGGAGTTTTGTAAAAAAAAAAAGATTGTTTTTATGGCCCTTTTAAATTATTATTATTGTTTTTTTGGGTTTCCCCAATTTTAAAAAAAAAAGGTTTAAACTTAAAAAAAATAACAAAAACCATTGGGTACTAGGAAGGAGAAACCCGGTTATGCATTTGAATAAGCTATCATCGTAGTATGAGATGATATTTTTAGTTTTTGATGCAAGATGCACCCAAAAAACAAATTGAAAAAGTTAGGTAAATGGCATGTAAAGACCCCAAAACATTTCCGTAAGGAAAAAAAAATGAGGTATGCAAGCAAAGGTTTCAAAAAAAGGGAGCAATAAGTACATTTTTTAGGGTAAAAAAATTTTTCCAAGATAATTTTAAATAAAAATATAACCAACACACAAAAAAAACAACAAACCACAACAACACAACCACACACACACCCCACAACAAACCCCACACCCCAAAAAACCAAAAACCCCCCCCCCTAATCATCACTCACTAACCAACCCGTTTGACTTTACTGGGAAAGAAAAATAAATTTATATATATTATTTATTATTTTTATTTTTATTTTTATATATTAAAAATATATTTTTATATATAATATTTTATATATATATTAAATAATAAAAATTTTAATAATAGATAGAAGTTTAGATTTATAATATATTTTTATTATAAAAATTTCCCCCTTTTCTCTCTTTTCTCTTTTTTCTCTTCTTTCTCTTCTCTTTCCCCTTCTTCTTTTTAAATTGGGTACTTTTTAAGAAATAAAGGGGTTTCAATTTTTTTGTCTATTTTTTTGGGGCCTTCTTTTTCTTCTCTCTCTCTTCTCTCTCTTCTTTCTTCTTTTTTTTTTTTGGGGTTTTTTAAATTGTTTGTGTTGTTTTTGTTCTTGTTGGGGGATTTTTTTGGGGTTTTTCGCTTGTTATTTTTTTGTTTTGGTGTATGGGTGGGGGTGTGTGTGTTTTGGTGTGGTGTGTGTGGGGTTGTGAGTGTGTGTTTTGTGGGGGTTTTTGTGTTGTTTGTGGGGAAAAGGGGGGAACGGTGGGTTTTTTTCTTGTTTTTTTATTGTTGTTTTTTTTTGTTTGTTTATTTTATTTTTTTTTTTGGGTTATTTTTTCTAATTTGTTTGTTTGATGTTCTTATTTTTTCTTGTTTTTTTTTTTGTCTATTTGGAAGGGTTTTTTTTTTGCTGCTTTTTTGTTGTTTTGTTTTTGGTTTTTTTTTTTGTTTTTTTTTTTTTTTTCCTTTTTTTTTTTTTTTTTTTTTTGTTTGGTTTGTTTGTTTGTTTGTTTGTTTTTTTTTTTGTTGTTTTTTTTTTTTTGTTTTTTTTTTGGGGGGGGAGGGGGGTTTTGGGGGGTTTTTTTGCCCTTTTGCTTTTGGGGGGTTTTTTGTTTGTTTGTTTGTTTTTTTGTTTGTTTTTTTTTTTTTTCTCTTTTTTTTCCCTTTAAAAAAATTTTTTTTTCCCTTTGTTCTTCTGTTAAAAGTATGGTATGAGTGAAAATTTTAAATGTAAACCCAGGGGCGGGGGAGGATGAAAAAAAAGAACTGAATACTTTTTCCCTTTTAACCCGGGAAAAAAAAGAATTTGTTTCAAATTACTTAAATTGTAGAGGTTCTTTTTTTTGACTTTTTTGGTTTTTTCCCCCCTTTTTTATGAGGTGAAATGGAAATTGCATTTTTTTTATTCCCATAAATTCCCTTTTTGGGTTGAAAAAATTAAAAAAGTGTTTGTGTTGTTTTTGTGCTATGTGGTTTTACTTTTTAAGTTTTCCCTGAAAAAACCCCCCACAACCCAAACAACCTCAAACACCAACACCCCAAACACACACCCCCAACCCCACGCGGCGGGGTCAAAAAAACACACAAAAAACCCAACCCCAACAAAATATTTATACCCATACCCCCCATTTTTTCCCCCTAAACGAAGTATAGTTTTTAATTTTTTTGGTTTGTTTTTGTTTTTATTGGGGGTTTTGTTGGGTTTTAAAATTTTATTTTTAAATTCATGACATATTTTTTTGAAAGGTATAATCTAAAAGCGGGGTTGATGGATCGCATACTTTTTTGGGGATTTATATATTGGATATTATCTTGAAATACACACACCCCCCCCACCCCTTTTCTGGTTTTCTCTCTTCTCCCTTTTATGCCCGGGATTAGTTTTAGTTTTCCCTGATGAAGGATTATTTTTTTAATATTTTCAATTTTTTAAAGGGAAATTCCCTCTTTTATTAATTTTTAAATTTAAAGTGCCCTTTTCAAAAATTTTTAAAATTTTAGGTGAAACCAAGTATGTGAAATTTGCCCAAATGTGAAAGATGTTTATTTTTAAAGGATTTATTATTTGGGGTTGTTTTTTTTTCGTGGTTTGTTAGCTCTTGTTTTTTTTTTTTTGTTGTTTGTTGTTTTTCTCTTTTTTTTTTTTTCTTTTTTTGGGTTTTGGTTTTTTCCCTTTCTTTTGGGTTTGGTTTTTGTTTTGGTTGGGGGTTTTTTGGGGGGGGGGGGGTAGGGGTTTGGGGTTTTTTAGGTTTTTCCCTTTTAAATTTTGGTTGCGGGGGGGGGGGGGGGTTGTTGGAAAGGGGGGCTGTTTTGAAAAAGGGGCATTTCCCCTTGTTTTTATGCGGGGTTTTTAAGTATTGGGTTTTTATTATTAAGATGTATCCCCAAGGGGGGGATGGATTTTTAAAAAAAAACAATTGTGTTTTTCATTAAATTGAAAAAAAATAAATTTTTTATTTTTTATTTTTTCATTGTAAATTTTATTTTTTCCCCTTTTTCTTCTTTTTTTTTGTGGAAAAGATGGTGTAAAGAAATGTGTTATCCCTTTACTGTTAATAAAAATTTATTCGAGTTTTCGAGTTCGAGTTTTGAGTTTTTCCCCTTTTCTCTCCTCTTTTTTCTCTTCTTTCTCTCCTCTTTTTTTCTTTTCTCTCTTTTCCTCTTCTCTCTTTTATTTTTTATTTTTATATTATTGTATAAGATAAAATTTTTATAATATAGACAACAAATTTAAATAGATATATATAAATAATATATATATATATTTTATATATATATTATATATATATTTTTATTTATATATATATGTGTGTGTGTGTGTGTGGTGTGTGTGTGTGTGTGTGGTGGGGTGGTTTTGTGTGGTGTGTGTGTGGGGTATGTTATATGTATTATTTTTATTTTTAACAAAATTTTTTTATAAAGTGTTTGAGTGTGAGGGGGATTTTTTTTTGATTGTATTTTTATATGTATAAAAACAAAAAAATTTTAAAAAAAATGGCAAATGAAAAAGAGAATGTATTAAATTTTTTTTTGGTTGTTTTTGGAAAATTTTATTTGGTTGTCTTTGACATCCCCCCAAAACAACACCAAAAAACAGGGAAAAATAAAACGGGGTTATCCCCCAATCAATATGGGCTAAAATTGAAAATAAAAAATCATTAAGTTCCCCCAGAAAAAAAACCCCCCACTCCACCCACAAAGTAAAATGGGCATGTGGTTTATTTGGGGGTAAATTTGGGGTAAGTTGGGGTAAAAATTTCCCCCAATACACCAATGCCCTACATTTGCGGTTATCTGATTCTAATGAACAAGTTTTTTATTTTGACTTCCTTAAAAATTTCCCTTTTACAAACCGGGGAGGGGGGGTTATATTTTTAAAAAGGGAAAACGAAAATGGGTCGAAGTGTGAATTTAGGAATGAATGATCACTTTATATACTTGTTTCCCTGTCTAAAGGACGTTTTGGGGGGCATGAGAGAAGACGCGACAAGATTTTTTCAAAGCTTCAGGGTCCGTGTGGTGTGAAGGTGTTGCAGGGGGTTGGGGCCCGGGCCCTTCTTTTATGTTGTAAAACCCCTGAATTTTTTTTGGGGGCCCCTTTTCTCTTGTTCAAAATGTTCCCCGGAGGGGTGGGTTTTTCTAAGGTTTTGTGTTTGTTTGGGGTGGCCCAAAAAAAAAACCGTTTTTCTTTTATGGTGGGGGAGCAGAGGTTTTGGGGGCCCCCAAAGCTTTTTTATTTTTTTTAAAAAAATTGTTGGGCTTGTGTTTTTGTTTGTATTTTGAGGGGTTTCGGGGGCATTGTTTCGAAAGGGTTTGGGTTTCCTTTAGTTTTGTGTTTGCCCTTTTTTTATGTTGGATTTTAATTTTGGACCCAGGAGAAACAAAGGGAAAAAGGACAGCGGGTGGAATTCGAAGAAAAAATAATCTGGAAAACTTCCCTTCACAAGGGAAACAAGGGAAAATAAAATTGGACTCACCAAAAGGTTGTTCACAATCAAATTTACGAAATTCTGTCACCCCCAAAAAATTCAAAAAACCCCATAAACGAATGACTATGACACAAAATTTAAATTTTTTGTTTTGTTGTTGGAGCCCAAAAAAGTGTTAAAAGGAACAAAAATTTTTTTATGAAAAAGGATTATGAAATTTTTAAAATTGAAAAAGGGCGCCAAAATGGCCGTTGTTTTTCCCAATTTATTTTTTTGAGATTTTCCCCCAACGAAGAGTTTTGTTTTAACACTAAAAGTTTTGTCCCAAAAAATGAAAAAAAGTTAAAATATTCTCTTGGGGAAAAAATTTTTGACCAAAGAAAGAAATTTTTTCAAAAAAAAGAGTTTAAACTTTTTTAGGAAAAAAATTTAATTTGTTGTCCTTTTGGGGCAATGCAACAGTAAATTTTGTTAGTTTAATTTGTGATTATAAAAAAAAAGTGCCCAGGGTACTTGTTAGGAAGTTTCCAAAGGCTTTGGTTTTTACTCCGTGGTGTGTTTATTTGGTTCCCCCTAATTTGGAAATGACCCAAAAATTTTATCCATCAATTTTTAGTGCAAAAAATTTAAATTTTCGAAGGTAAGGTTTAAAAAAAATATGTTAGGGGTAAACCGGCTCCTAGGGCGATTTGGTATCCCCGATCATTTACACCACAAGGCCCGTGTCTTTTTTTCCCAAAAACTGGCGGCGGTTTACCTTTGGACCCGGGTTTTTTTATCAAGAAAGAGTGTTGTGTCTTTGAGAAAGCTTTCTTAAACTTAAAAAAACGTTTGGAGATGTAAAAGGAAGACTTTTTAAAAAAACGGAAGGTAAACCAGGACAACAAATTGGGGAAGGATGATAAAAAAAATAAAATAACAATTGGGTTTTTTCAAAAGGATAGTATTTCTAAAAAAACCAACTGTTTTACCAAACCCTTTGTGTTGGAAAAAGGGGCATGCAGGGAGAGATTTGGGTGGACAGGGTTTTAAAATTTGGGGACGTTAATTGGTGGGGGGTTTGGGAATATACCCGCCCCAAGAGGGGCTAGAACAAATTTGTTATTTAAAAAGGTTTTTAGTGTTTAGATGGATGTTTTACAACTTTCAGAAAAACCCTTATTTCATTAAATTTACTTGGGGAAAATAAACCCTCAACAAAAATGTTGATAGACAATGTTCCCATCTTGTTGGGGAGAACCGGAAATTTAACAAGCATTATGAGTTGGATGCGAAATGAGATTAAGATTAATTGAGAAAAAGGAGGAGACAAATTGTTAATAGGTTTGATGGGGGGGAGGGGTTTGTAATTTACAGTCCCCTAGATAAAAAAATTAAAGGGTTTGTATTTTCCCCGGGAAAAAATTATCCCCCGTGAACCCAAAAAAAAGCAGGAAAATCAGTTTTGTTTAGATATTAGAGAAAAAAATCACCCTTTTTTTTGTTTGGAAAAAAAAATTGTGTTGGGAGAGAGTGCGGCTGCTGGACAAAAAAAGTGGTGACCCAGCTTAATTGTCTGAAGAAAAAAAAGGAAACATCAAAAAGTCAAGCCCAAGGGCGAAATGAAAATGTGGTGTGGAGAGTGCCAAAAAAAAGGAAAAAAATTTGGGAGGCTGGCATGAAGGAAAAAAAAGAAAAAGTCGGCCCTGGGGAAGGAAAAAAATATCAGTCTACACGCGACTCCGAAACACGCAGGAGAGATCGGAGGGCCCCAAAGTAAGATAAGGAAGAAATTTCACCTGAAAAAGAGGTTGCAAGAGGGAAAAAAAGGGGGAAGCAGGAACGGGCCCGTAGTCAACCCTGGGTGGTGTAACTAGACAGAGGGGGAAGCGAGCTTTTTGGGTTTAAAAACCCCCCATCCGAACCCGAAAAAAGCCCTTTCCGACCCCCTTAAATCCTGGACGGGGATCTTGACCCAAACCCCCTTTAAAATTTGCCCCAATGAAAAAGTTTAAAAAAAATTTTTTTAAATTTTATTATTTTTTTGGATAAAAAGGATATGCTCTTTAATGTGAGGTTTTAAAAAAAATTGAAAGGGAAATTTTTTGTTCCAATGTAAAAAAATAGGGAAAAATTTTATGTGGTTTCCCCGCACGTATAACGTTAATGACATTGCAGTTTTGGGGAAAAACCAAAAGGGTTTGGGGCAAATTTTATTAAAGAAGGTGAAAGTAATACTGTAAGCAAAAAATTTTGAAGGGAAAAAAAAAAATTAGAAACAAGGGCAAAAAAAGGGGGTTTGTGGTATTGTAGAGATGAAAATTATACCTTTGGTGGGAAACATATATGTCTAATAAATTTCAGGAAAAAAAAATTCCTTTAAAATTTACAACAAATATTTAAAGGGGATGTAAAAATAATTGTTTAATGAAACTTTAACTGTGTTTATAAAGAATTGACATCATCTTGGTAGTCAAACCCCAACCTAAAAGTTCAGGCATTTAATAATACAAAAAATAAAATTTTAACCCCATGACATGGAGGGTTTTTTCAAAAAAAAAAAGAGAAATTTTTGGTTACGGGGGGAAAAACCCCCTTTTTTTCCCCCCGATTTAAATTTTTTTTTTTTAAAACCGACGAAAAGGGTTCCCAAAATGTTTCATGTGGTATGCCCTTTGATCACAAAACAAGGTAAATTTAATTTAATAGTAGTGAAATTTTTTGTGGATTTTGGTTAAGGAAATTTAAAAAATTTGTTATTTAAAAAAATTTAAGGGTTTTTTAAAAAAATTTAATGAAAAAAGGGCGCAAAATTAACCCATCCTTTAGACACAAGCCCCCACTTATTAGATGGGGAAAAAAATGCAAAATAGGGTATTAGGAAAAAATAGTATTGAGTTTTTTTTTAAATAATAGTGAAAAAGAGAGAAACGGAATAAATTTAAACAAGGGAATTTTTTTGAAAATAAGGTTTGTGAAAAAAAATAAATATATAAAAATTAAACAGAAACTTAAAATGCCCGGTGGGGATTGTTCACCCGGGGACGTGCGAGGTTCTCCTGGAAAATGGGTAGCATTGTGGCAGCTGAAAATGAAGTTGTTTAAAATAAATTGAAAAAAAAAATGATATACCCTCCTGAATGAAGTAAGGGGAAAAGAAGGTAAGGTAAAGGGAAAAAATGTCCTAACCTATAGGTCGTAGGGGAAACGAGGGGTCAGAGACCCCACTTTTAGGGAAACATAATGGGGCGGCGCCCTTCCCCTTTTTTTTGGTGTTTTTCCCTTCCCCCGACCTTTAAAGGGGCAGGTTTCCCCTTTACGTTGGGTGAATGGGGGAAATTTTACTGAAAACCCAAGGGGGCGCAAAAAGGTCCCCCCACCAAGTGGGAACCCCGTCGCCCCTGCTTAACTTGGTGGGGGGGAAAAAAAAAAGGGGGGGGGGGAGGTTGGGCCCCCCGAATTGAGTATGGGAAAGAAAGGAAAGGGTTTTTCTTTTTTTTTGTTTTTCTGTTTCCCCTTTTTTTTTTTTTTTTTGTATAAGAAGAGGGAATAACTGTTAGGGAGTTTTGGGAAAAAGGTTTTATTCGGTGCGGGGAAAAGGTTGGGTGTTCCGGTGTTTGAAAATGAAAAACAAACGGGAAAGCATTTTGTTATACCACTGTGTGTGATTTTTTGTTGGAATCAAATGAAAAAATTTTTAATATGTGGTGTTTGTTTTTGAATTGAAAAAGGGTTTCCCCCTGTGCACGGCGCAAGGATTCCCTTTTGTGAGGCAGCCGAAAAAAAAACCCCGCTTGTATGTGTTTTTAGGCGGTGGGGAAAAAGGGAGTTCGAAATCGAACTCGAAACTTTTCTGACTTAAGCAATTTTTCATATCAAAAGAACAGAAACAGACATGGAAAATACTGCCAAAAAAAAAAATAATAAGGAAGTAAAAGGTCCTTTTTCCAGTGAACAAAGAAAAAAAAAATCCCGGAAAAAAAGGAACCCCAAAATTTAAATATGAGAGGTCTTGTGAATTGTTAAAAACACACATGCACGACGCACGCCCCAACACAACGTAAAAATTTCACAATTTGCACAACCCCAAAAAACCCCCAAAACACACAAAACACAACAACACCACCAAAACACAACCCCACTTTCCCTATACAAAAAGGACATTACACAAAGCAATCGGTTTGGGCCCTCATGTAGCACAAATTTAAACACAAAAAAATATTGCAATCCCCCTAACATGATCGGTGCCTGAATGTTGATATGCAAATTTATCTTGAGGACACGCCCCCCAAAACCCACAAACCACACAACAACACCACTCCCCCCAACCCCTAAAAAACACAAACCACAAAAAAAACCCGGGATTGGGTACGGGCTCCCGTGCCCGAAATATAACAAAAGTTTAAACATGTGGGAATTTTGTAAAGTTTTTGGAATTTACCATCAAATGTGTATTTTTTTTTACCCAAAAAGGGCTGATGATGAAAATAGACTGGTGATCAAAAAAATTTTTTATAGGCGGTGTTTTTAAGCCCTTCCTTTTTGGGGAAAAAAAAAAGTTTTTTAAAATTACTTTGTTTGTCCCTGTGTCGGGCGATGATCCCCAAAAAAGCGAGGAGCAGGTGTTTTGGAATGGGGGAAAATTTGTTATTGTGGAGATTGCCCCCCAGTAATCCCCCCTCTTCGGAAATAGGAATTTAAAGGCAGTCAGGTTGGGGGGTTTTTTCCCAAAAACCCCAAAAAAAACCCCCGGGTGCAGCAATAAGGTGTGCGGTAAGCCTCTTTAGAGAGTCTTTGTTTGATATAAAGATAAGCTGTAAAGGGAAATTCCCTGGTGGGAAAGCCCCTGGTATTACCTTTTCATTTTTGGTTTCCCCTTTGCGTCAAAGGTTTAAAAAAGAAAAGTGAAAAAACCCCGGCGTTAGGTCCATTTGTAATAACAGATTTTTAAAAATTTTAGATAACCCCTTGTTTTGTAAAAAGTTTGGGGTTTTTTCAGCAGGAAACCTGATGTACCCACCCCTCGACCCAAATGCCCTAGATTTTTAAATTTGTTTGTAAGTTGATTGTAATATGGAAAAAATATGATGAAAAATTTTGGTGTGATCATTTTCCCAAATTTTTTTAAAATTAAAAGAAAAGTTTTAAAATAGAAAAAACTGATCTGGGCTTTATTCCAAAAACAAATTTTAAGAGAGCAGACGGGTCACTTTTCAAACATTTACGGAATTTAAATAATTTTAAAACCATACATATATGTAGGTAGTAGAGAAGTTCTTAATTTTGTCTGGTTTCAGTTAAAAAGTAAAATGTGATGTGGGGGGGGAAAACCCCCAGGAAAAAAAAACCCTATAGGACAAGGGGAGGAGTTGGGGCACGAAGGAAAAATTAAGCCCCAGAAAAAAAAAAGGGAAAAGAGAGAAAATAAAAAAGCCCAAAATGTTCGGGTCGGGCGAGGCCCGGGGGCCAAAGGGCCCCCGCTTTCCCTTTTATCAACACCGGGTGGAAAAAGACAAATCGTACGGAGTTAAGGCATTTTAAATCCTGGAGAAAGATCAACCCTTGGGGTATGGAAGTCCGTACACTAAACCCGGCCGGAAAAATCAAAGAAAATTTGAGTTTGAGTTAAACCCTTAAAAAGGGACAAATTTTTGGGATAGGAGAAAATGAGATGGCAGGAAAAGGGGAGCAATTTACTGAAGGGAAAGGGAAAACCCGATCTGGTACAGTGGGGAAAAGAAACCCCCCAACATGGAAGTGGATTTATTTTCAGAAAGGAAAGTAGTTTGGGGTTTATTACAGTGTACAACGGTTCCGCGGAATAGCATGGGTGTCGGCCCCCCCAAGACCATCACCATCTACAAATCATGCACCTAAATTGGGCCATGCCGTGAAGAAGTAGAAAAAATTTTTTCGAAAATCTTGAAGAGAAAATTAAGGAAAATTTCCCAAAAAAGAATCATCATATTAAAAGGGGGTTTTTTAAAGCCAAAGTAGGTCCCGATCTTACCCAACCAAGGGGCCCGGGAAAAGTTGGTCGTTTGGAATTTGGGGAGGGCCCAAAGAAGGGGGCCAGTTTCTTTGGGGTTTGTTACCAAGACTTAATTTCCAATTCCCCCTATCCCCCCAAGCAGTTTAAAGGGGGAAATGGATGCCAAACGGCAAAATCCATAAAAAATAGATTTTATCTTAAACCCCGGGCTTCAAATCCCGCATCAAAGAGCCAGAACCAAAAACCCAACCCGGGCTGGGAAAGGATTTACCTTTACCTTTTGTGCGGTATTCAAAATGAAGGAAAAAAAAAAAAGCCCGCCAAAAACCCCCGTTCAAAATTTTAGTGGGGCAAAATGAGAGATCCCGGTCGAGGGGGGATTTTTCCAAATAAGCTTTGGGCGGAGTTTTTTGGCAATAACTTCTGGAAAATGACATCAATGACCCCACCAACAATTTAATTTAGGCAGTCCGAGAAACAGGGGAAAAGGGGGTATGGTGTCAAGGAATAAAAAACCCGCCATGGGGCTATCAATGAATTTGGACCCCTGGAACAAAAAGAGCACTGAACCCCCAGGTTTCCACCCCTAAAGAATTCTGGAAGGCCAAAATTTTTTGTGAAGAAGTCCAAAGTTAAAGGAGAGAGAAAGGGGTCAGTGATAATGTGATGGTGGGAAAAAAAATGAAAGTGGGCAAAAAGTAAAAAAGGAAAAAAACCCGAAAAAAACTCACAAAAAAAAAATTCCCAAAAATTTATCGTCATTGAAGGGCAGTCCCGAAAACCCCAACACAAAAAAAGTCAGCTGAAATTTAAAGGTTGGGTTTGGGATTTTCAAGAACTATACAACTACCAATCCAACCCGAAAGAAACTTTTTAGAAGGGGAAACAGCCCAAATCAAAAAAGTACCCCTTTTTATATACTGAGGGATGGGGGGGTGAAGAAAAATGAGCTTACCCCGTAGGAAAAATTAGGAGAGAAATTCCCGGGGGCTCCCAACATGGGGGCGAAACAGTTTCAACTATTACAGCTATTGTCAAAAAATTTGGGGGGACAAAAAAAGGGCCAAAGAATGGAGCAAACACTCAAAACTCGCCCAAGAAGGGGAATTTACGCCCAAAGCCAAAAATATAGAACAAACCCGCTCTTCATCCCCGGGGCAAGATCATGCTCAAAATTTTTTTGAATCGGGTAAAAAAGGAGGCAGAAGAAAAATTTAGGGAACAAATGGGTTCCCGGGAGGCAGGGGGGCCCAAACGAACAGATTTTTAATGCCCCAAACTGATGGGTTTAAAAACTTAAATCAGAAGGCTGTTTTCCCCAATTATAACTTAAGAAGGGTTTTAAAGAGTATGGAAAAAAAGGCCTGTGGAGGGCCCAGAATGTTTGGCATTGAAGAAGGACTAGTGCAAAACCCTTTAAAACACCCATACAAACCCCAAGCGGGCAGTTTTGAACAATGGTCGGAAACCCATTCAAAACCCCAATTTGGGGGGGCATGGATGCCCGTTTTTTCCCGTCTGTTTAATCTGTTTTGGAAAAATTAAGAGAGAGGGCCTCCCTGATTCCACTTCCCTCTCCCTTGGCGGCAGGGCCCCCCAAAAAATTGCGGTTTGCCAATGACATTGATTCCTGGGGGAAATAACGCAGGGGCTTTCAAATTTATGACCGACTTTAGAACAGGGGCTGGGGGCTTTTGGGGTGGAGGTGAGCTCGGAAAAAAAGTAAAGTCTTGTGAACAGAGAGCAAAAGAAATGTAAAAAATTTTCATGAACCCAAAAATTTTTGCTTCCACAGCCGCAAAAATTTTCGGTTTATCCTATTGTCATTGATCATTATGGATTTTAAAAAAAATTTCCTTTTGATTCGGTGGGGCCCCGTTTCCCCCGGTCTCATGGTGACCCCAGATTTGGTTTGCCCCAACTTCTGTGCTTTTGGTGAGTTTGTTTTCAAAACCCTTTTGGGGGTTTGGGGTTTTGTGGGGGCGGTCGTTGGAAAGGCGTTTTTGGTGGTTTTCACCCCGGGGGGGCAAAACATCGTTTGGCTCCCCCGGGGCGGGGGTAATATGTCGTTGTAGGGGGGCTTAGTAGGTGGGGTTTTTTTTGGGTTTTTAGTCAGAAAAAGGCATCACTGAAAAAAACCAAAGGGACCCCGCAGCCCGTGAGGGCCCCTTGGTGGGGGCCCCCGGCGGCCCCGAAAAGTGATTGGGTCCCTGTGGCCCCCAATCGGGGGTGGACATAAAAATCTGGGGATGGTTGTGGCGGGGGGGGGATTGGAATGGCGGGTGGGGAAAGCAGGGCGGGGGCCCCTAAGAAAATGGGCCCGCAAAAAAAAAAAAAATTTAAAGACCCGGGCCCGAAATGGAGGAGATAGCGTTTTAAATTAAAATTTGGGGTAAAACTCACAAAAGGGGGGCGATCGAGACCGAAATAAAGCGATAGCCCTGGGAACTTTCCCATGCCCCTTTGGAAAAAATAAAGAGTCAGTTTCCCCAAACAAACTAAAAATCTACAAAGCCTTTAATTTGATATCCCGTGTTGGAAGTGAAAATGGACTTTTCCCGCTGAAAAAAGCAAAATTTAATCCAGTCATTTGAAACAAAAAGCCATAGAAAAATGTGGGCAAACCCGGAGAGAACGAAAAACCAAAGAAATTTTTCAAGACCAAATAAACGGGGTGGCGGGCCCAAAAGGGAAACCCCTTTAACGTCAAAAGGGAAAAAACTGAAATGGGTGGGCCACCCTACCCCCCACAACACTCTGCCAAAAAAAGTTTTTTCCCGGGAACACTGAAGGGGGAGAAAGAGGGGAAGAAGAAAAAATATTGGATGGACGACATCAGAGAATGGGGCTAGGATGAAAAGATCGGACTATGGGACCCGAGCCCGGGGCCCAGTTGGGTGGAGGAGGCTTTCCCCGGCTGTTTTTTTCGTGTCTCCTCCAAAGGGCCCCCAAGGGGAGGGACTTTATGGATATGATGATGGGCATTAGCCCTTGGGCCCAAAATTGAAAACAAAAGTACAATTTTTCTCCCTTCCGGGTTTGAAATGCAGCCCATGAAAAAAAATTTTCCCAAAAAAAATCAAGCGCTAAAAAATAAAATAATTTAGGGAAAGTATTGTGGGAAAGTTGACTTTGTAAAAACCCGTCAATGAGGAAAAAAATAAAAATTCAAATTTTACAATAAAAATTTAAAACGAATGAAAAACACAAGGCTTGAAAATGTAAATCAGTGCAGGGAGTAATGAGAAGCTAAAAAAACTTAAATTGGGCCCAAAAAGTAACAAATCCAAGGATATAAGAAGATGTGGAGACAATTAAATAATTTAAAAAAGGCAAAAAAAAAAAAATAATAATAATAATTTTTTTTAATAATAATAATAAAAGGGGGAATTTTTTTTAGCGGAGGGAAAAAACCCAAAACGGCGTTGGCCCTTCCCCAAAAGCCCGGCAACTATTTTAAACATAAAAACAAATTTCAAATTTCAAACCCTACGTTCGCACAAAGCCGGGGGGAAAACAAACCCAAAACCAAAACCCCAAGCGCCCCAAAAAAAAACTAAAAAATTTAAAGGGGAAAAACGTTAAATTGGGGAACAAAAAAATTGGGGGGAAAGGGGGTTTAAGGAGGAAAAAAATTTTTTAAATTTTTTAAAGGATAAATGACTTTTTCCAAAATTTAAAAAGGTCATTCCGGGGTGGCCCCGCGAGAATGAGCGCCTCCATGACTTCCACTCTACCATCTCCATTGGCGGCAGACCCCTCAACAACTTGCGGTTTGCCAATGACATTGACTTCATGGGCTGAAGTAACGCAGAGCTGCAAGATCTTATGACCAGACTTGAGAACAGAGCTGGAGCATATGGGATGGAGGTGAGCTCGGAGAAAAGTAAAGTACTTGTGAACAGCACGAGCAACGCCACTGCTAAAATTTACATGAACCAAAGCATATGCACTTCCACAGCAGCATAATTACGTCATCCTCATTGTCATTGATCATCATGGATTTAAAAAATTGCCTCTGATTCGGTGGTCCCAGCTTCCCTGGTCTCATGGTGACCTCAGATTCGGTTTGCCCATACACTTCTGTGCCTGTGGTGAGTTTGTGTCAAAACCTTTGGGGTTGGAGATTCGCTGGGGACGGTCGTTGGAAGGACGTTGTGGTGGTTGCCACCTCGGGTGGGCAACTCACTCAGTCTGGCTCCGCGACTGAGGTAATACTGTCGTTAGTAGGGGGCTTAGTAGGTGGTGTCCTGCGTATGTTAGCTCAGAACAGGCATCACTGAACACCGCCAAAGTGACCCAGCAGCAGTGCAGGGCCTCTCTGGCTGGTGGCCCCACGGCGGCCTGATAGTGATTGGCTCCCTGTGGACCTCCAACTCTGAGGATGAGACATAACAAATCTGGGTATGGTTGTGGCGGGGAGATTGGAATGAGCGGCGTGGGAACAGCAGGGCGGGGGACGTCACAGAAGATGAGGCAGCAAAAAAAAAAATTACATGAACGGCCAGAAACTGGAGGAGATAGACGCTTTTAAATACCTTGGCGCTACACTCACAAAGGACGGGCGATCGACGACAGAAATCAAAGTCAGACTAGCCATGGCAACATCTTCCATGACCATATGGAAAAGTAAAGAGATCAGTTTCCCAATCAAACTAAAGCTCTACAAAGCCCTAATTCAGACTATCCTGCTGTACGGAAGTGAAACCTGGACATTGACTGCTGAAACAGCAAAGTGAATCCAGTCATTTGAAACAAAATGCCATAGAAAACTGCTGGGCATATCCTGGAGAGAACGAAAGACCAATGAATTTGTCAAGAGCCAAATAAACGGGTGGCAGGTCCAAAGGAACCCCTTCTCACCATCGTCAAAAAGAAAAAGCTGACATGGGTGGGCCACGTCACCCGCCACAACACTCTGCCAAAAACAGTACTGCAGGGAACACTCGAAGGTGGCAGAAAGAGGGGAAGACAGAAAAAGTCATGGATGGACGACATCAGAGAATGGACTAGGATGAATGACTCGGCACTACTGCACAGAGCCGAGGACCGAGATGGATGGAGGAGGCTTACCACGGCATCGTCTTTCGTGTCTCCTCCACGACCGCCAAGGTCACGGGACTGATGATGATCATGATGATGACATCCAGCCATGACAATATTGACACAATGTACAATTCTTTCTACGATTCCGTTTGAAATGCAGCCGATGAAACAATTCCAAAACTAAACTCAAGCGCTACAAAAACTACAGTAATTTAGGTAATGTATGGTGGAATGTCGACTTTGTAAAAGCAGTCACTGAGAAAAAACTAATATTCAAATTTTACAATAAAGATAAATCGACTGAAAATCACAAGGCCTTGAAAAATGCTAATATCAGATGCAGCCGAGTAATAGAGCAAGCTAAGAAAACTTATTGGACAACATTTTGCAATTCAGAAGTATCAAATCACAAGGATACTAAGAAGATGTGGAGACAACTTAACATAATGAAAAATGGCAAAATTAATAATAATAATAATAATAATAATTAATAATAATAATAATAATATGAGGAATTTATATAGCGCTGAATCTTGTAAAAAAAAACACAAATCGAAGCGCTTGCACTCAATCATTTACAGGCATGCAACTATCCTTAAACATAATGAACAACAGATTTCAAATCCATGCGCGCGCACGTACGTACGCACGCACGCACACGCGCGCGCGCGCACACAACACACACACACACACACACACACACACACACACACGCACACGCACACACACACACACACACGGAACAACACTTAGAAGGTGAAAGATGCTGTTGAAAATTAGGGACAAATATATGGGGGGAAAGTCTCAGGTAGGAAATAAGTGTGTTTTGAGGCTGGATTTGAAGGTATCAAGTGAAGGCTTTTGGCGAAGTGAAAGAGGGAGGTCATTCCAGGTGGATGGACCAGAAACAGAGAAGGAGCGACGGCCAACAGAGGGTATTGATTTTATACTCCAGTCTTTGTGAGACAGGCAACCAGTGAAGAGATCGCAAAAGAGGAGTGATGTGTTCAGATTTTTTCTTTCTTAGGACCAGTCGAGCTGCAGAGTTTTGTATGCGTTGAAGAGAGTGGATAGATGATGCTGGTAGGCCAGCCAAAAGAGAATTACAGTAGTCTAACCGTGAAAGAATGAGAGATGTGACAAGCTTGGAAGTTGCATCAGTGGACAGATACTTGCGAATCGCGCTTATGCGCCATAATTGATAGTAGCAAGACTGGCAGGTCTGGGTGAAGAATTTTTTCATAGAGAGTGTGTTGTCAAGAACTACTCCTAAATACTTCACAGAGTTGGACAAAGGAACTGACGTATTGCTGAATTATATTGAAGTTTTTGCGATAGAGGAAAGTTTATGTTGGGTCCCTATGAGCATGGCTTCGGTTTTATCAGCATTAAGTTGTAACTTGTTCTGAGTCATCCAGTTTTGAATGTCTTGAAGGCAGTAGGACATATTTGTCAGGAGGGAAGGCAAGTTTTCAACAGTATCGCTGCACTGAAGCTGAGTATCATCGGCATAGAAATGATGATCAATATGGTGGTTGTTTATTATATGTGAGAGTGGAGCAGTGTAGAGAGTAAAGAGAACAGGGCCCAGGACTGATCCCTGCGGGACTCCACATTCCATTTTGACAGGTTTTGATTGAATTTTGTTTACAATAACTTTCTGGAACCGGTCTGTGAGGTATGAAGTAAACCAGGTGAGGGCTGTGCCGTTAATACCAAACGTATTTTGGAGGCGAGAAAGAAGAATTGAGTGATCTATGGTATCAAAGGCTGCAGATAAGTCAAAAATAGTGAGGAGGGAGATTTTTCCTGCATCAGAAGCAAGTAGAAGTGTATCTAAAGTGTGGACTTGGGTGGTTTCGGTGCTGTGGTTGGGGCGATAGGCAGACTGAAAAGTGGGAAGAAGATCATTGGAATGAAGGTGACTGTTGAGCTGTTTGAGAACAACTTTTTCTAGTACTTTAGAGACAAAGGGTAAGTTTGGGACAGGCCTATAATTCTTCAGAATGTTGGGATCGAGGTCGTGCTTTTTCAGTAGAGGTGTGACTATTGCTGTTTTAAGAGCTGATGGAAAATTTCCTGACTGAAGAGATGAGTTTACTAGTAAAGGTAAAGGAGGGGACGGGGTAGCTCAGTGGTCGGAGCACTCGCTTTCCCCCAGCCAAGTTAAGCAGCGTCGAGCGTGGTTACCACTTGGATGGGTGACCGTTTGCGCGCCTTGGCTTCAGTACAGTTCCCCCAGTTCACCCAGCTGTAAATGGGTACCTGCCCTCTTTAGGGTCAGGGAAGGTAAAGCAGCGAGGGAGAGGAGATGGGCGCCGCCCTCAATATGCTGGCCCTAGAGAAGTGAGGTCTCTGACGCCTCGCTCCCCTACGACCTTATAGGTTATGGGACTCCTTTACTTTTTGATGAGTTTACTATTTTAGTGATAATAGGCACAAGTTGTGGAAAGCATTGTGAGAAAACAGGAGCAGGTATGGGATCAAGGTCGCATGATTTTATAGTCATTTCCTTCAGAATTGTCATGATTTCTTTTACACTTGTGGGATGGAAGGAAAAGAGAGCAGTGCCAGTGAACTGGGGAGCAGGAGGCGCAGGCTGGAATTGAGTCTGATCGAGTCTGGAGCGTATGTTTCGAACTTTGTCTGAAAAGAAGGCAGAAAATATGGATGGAAGTTCAGACAGGCTGTGGGTGTTAGGCAGAGGAGTTGTTTTTGCAGATCCAAGGAGATTTGAGGTGAGGGAAAAAGAGATTTTATGGATGTAGCACAGAGAACTTGGGAAGAGTAGTAGTCTGTCTTTGCTGAATGGATTAAGTGTTTTGACTTTGTTTATTTGTTTTCGGAAAAGCTGTTTGTTGATTTCGGTTTTGGACTTCCGCCACTGCCGTTCTAGTTGCCGGCGTTTGCGCTTCGCTATCAAGATGTCTTGGGTATACCATGGCGCACAGGGTCTGTCAGGGAGGAGATGATCAGTAGGAGGTGCATGCTCATCAAGCAGTTGGCGGAGAACAGTGTTATAGTGATCAGAGAGGTCAGTGTGGTCAGAGGTTTGTGAAAAACGTTCGGAAGCTTGTGAAGAGAAGGTATGAATGTCTAAGGCCTTAAGATTGCGACGAGTAACATATTTCTTCTTTCTGACAGGTTTTGTGATGTTGATATGTTGATAAGTCCAAAACCGAAAACTTCCATCCATATTTTCTGCCTTCTTTTCAGACAAAGTTCGAAACATACGCTCCAGACTCGATCAGACTCAATTCCAGCCTGCGCCTCCTGCTCCCCAGTTCACTGGCACTGCTCTCTTTTCCTTCCATCCCACAAGTGTAAAAGAAATCATGACAATTCTGAAGGAAATGACTATAAAATCATGCGACCTTGATCCCATACCTGCTCCTGTTTTCTCACAATGCCTTCCACAACTTGTGCCTATTATCACTAAAATAGTAAACTCATCTCTTCAGTCA
Organism: Rapana venosa; assembly: GCA_028751875.1. Lineage (NCBI taxonomy): Eukaryota > Metazoa > Mollusca > Gastropoda > Neogastropoda > Muricidae > Rapana > Rapana venosa. Next base: position 65,849,318 of record CM054134.1, on the reverse strand, counting down.
GGAAATTTTCCATCAGCTCTTAAAACAGCAATAGTCACACCTCTACTGAAAAAGCACGACCTCGATCCCAACATTCTGAAGAATTATAGGCCTTAGAGTAGAGGGGGTAGAGAGAGGGAGAGAGAGAGGGAGGGGCAGAGAGAAGGGGAGAGAACCTAACTCACCCTTTGTCTCTAAAGTACTAGAAAAAGTTGTTCTCAAACAGCTCAACAGTCACCTTCATTCCAATGATCTTCTTCCCACTTTTCAGTCTGCCTATCGCCCCAACCACAGCACCGAAACCACCCAAGTCCACACTTTAGATACACTTCTACTTGCTTCTGATGCAGGAAAAATCTCCCTCCTCACTCTTCTTGACTTATCTGCAGCCTTTGATATCATAGATCACTCAATTCTTCTTTCTCGCCTCCAAAATACGTTTGGTATTAACGGCACAGCCCTCACCTGGTTTACTTCATAACCTCACAGACCGGTTCCAGAAAGTTATTGTAAACAAAATTCAATCAAAACTGTCAAAATGGAATGTGGAGTCCCGCAGGGATCAGTCCTGGGCCCTGTTCTCTTTACTCTCTACACTGCTCCACTCTCACATATAAATAAACAACCACCATATTGATCATCATTTCTATGCCGATGATACTCAGATTCAGTGCAGTGATACTGTTGAAAACTTGCCTTCCCTCCTGACAAATATGTCCTTCTGCCTTCAAGATATTCAAAACTGGATGACTCAGAACAAGTTACAACTTAATGCTGATAAAACCGAAGCCATGCTCATAGGGACCCAACATAAACTTTCCTCTATCGCTAAAACTTCAATAGTATTCGGCAATACGTCAGTTCCTTTGTCCAACTCTGTGAAGTATTTAGGAGTAGTTCTTGACAACACACTCTCTATGAAAAAATTCATCACCCAGACCTGCCAGTCTTGCTACTATCAATTATGGCGCATAAGCGCGATTCGCAAGTATCTGTCCATGATGCAGCTTCCAAGCTTGTCACATCTCTCATTCTTTCACGGTTAGACTACTGTAATTCTCTTTTGGCTGGCCTACCAGCATCATCTATCCACTCTCTTCAACGCATACAAAACTCTGCAGCTCGACTGGTCCTAAGAAAGAAAAAATCTGAACACATCACTCCTCTTTTGCGATCTCTTCACTGGTTGCCTGTCTCACAAAGACTGGAGTATAAAATCAATACCCTCTGTTTTAAATGTCTCCACAAATCTGCACCCTCTTATCTCTGTAACTGTCTTCACCTGTACACTCTATCCCGTTCCCTTCGTTCAGCCGCAGATACTTTGTGCTTTCGAACACCCAGATTCAAACAAACCACTGTTGGCCGTCGCTCCTTCTCTGTTTCTGGTCCATCCACCTGGAATGACCTCCCTCTTTCACTTCGCCAAAAGCCTTCACTTGATACCTTCAAATCCAGCCTCAAAACACACTTATTTCCTACCTGAGACTTTCCCCCATATATCTGTCCCTAATTTTCAACAGCATCTTTCACCTTCTAAGTGTTGTTCCGTGTGTGTGTGTGTGTGTGTGTGTGTGTGTGTGTGTGTGTGTGTGTGTGGTGTGTGCGCGCGCGCGCGTGCGTGTGCGTGCGTGCGTGCGTACGTGAGCGCGCATGGATTTGAAATCTGTTGTTCATTATGTTTAAGGAGAGTTGCATGCCTGTAAATGATTGAGTGCAAGCGCTTCGATTTGTTGTTGTTTTATTTTTACAAGATTCAGCGCTATATAAATTCCATATATTATTATTATTATTATTATTAATGTGTAGATTGTTCTATGCTGATGTACGACGTTTTTTGTCACTGGTTACAGGGTAGTGCGTGTGCAGACACATGTGTGCCACGTAACCTTGATAAGAAAAACAAAGAGAAAAAGACACCTTTTTATCACTGTAGTCGATGCAAATCAGCCTTATATTTGTACATGTAGAGACGTGAGTTGAAATGATGCCAGTATGCCAAACATTTGTTTTTGAAAAATTCTTATTAGTCAATATCGGTCTTCATGATTGTGATAATGATGATGACAATGATGATGATGAGGGTGAGCATACCCAGTTTTGCTAATTGCCGCTACTAGTTGTGTGTGTGAGGGGGTAGAGAGAGGGAGAGAGAGAGGGAGGGGCAGAGAGAAGGGGAGAGACAGACAGACAGTGTGCGTGTGCATGTGTGTGTGTGTGAGTGCACGTACTCATGTATTTGCAGCTGGCCCTGAAACTGTTCAGTGGAGTGAGTTAGGTTCATGGACTTTTTTTTTTTTAAAGTGGCGTGCATGTGTACCTGACCCACGAAACAGCTAGTAGGATGAGTTTTGCACAAGGATAGAGGTAGAGAGAGAGAGAGAGAGAGAGGGGGGGGGGGGGGGGGGGGGAGGGGGGGGGGGGGGGAGGGGAGGGAGGGAGGAGAGAGAGAGAGGGGGGGGCGAAGTGGGAGAGACAGGGAGAGAGAGAAACCTGTTTTATTGCTTTTCTCTGTGGGGCGGCCTGGCTGCAGAAGTATGTCCATGTGGCAATATCCATCAACACAGCATGTGCAGGGTTCCCTGTGTGTGTGTGTGTGTGTGTGTGTGTGTGTGTGTGTGTGTTAGTATATACGTGCGTGAGCGTGCAGGTATGTATATATATGTATATGTATATATATGTAGCGGGGGTATGTGTGGTATATGTGTGACCTGCTTGCATATTTCATGGTGCATATTTTCTGCGTCACCAGTTTTTGATCAGTGGGAGTTTCTTGTTTCTTGCCTGTCTGTTGTTTTTTCTAAAGATGAATGCTTGTGCTTATGGAAATATTGCTGGATATACTATGTAACCCAGATTCGCTTGCGATTGTCAAGCAAATCGGATTTCCTTTTTAAAAAAATAGTTTTTGTTGTTGCTTTTTGTTTTGAATTAAAGACTTCTCAAAATGTTTTTATTTCATACTTTTATTGGATGTGTTGCTATGCTCCGCAAATGTTAACTTTTTGCTCTTTTTTCTCGAGGGGTTGGATCATTATAGCATTTTTTAACACACGTTGGCCTGTTAATGTGAGTTAGTGGGTTGCATTAATATAACTACAGACTTTACAAAACTAAATGGATAGTTCAGTGTCAATTGTATCATTAAACTGTCAGTGCCTTAATAACAGTAAAAAAGAAGAGATGTATTCCATCATTTGAAAAATAAAAAGCATTCTATATTTTTCTTGCAGGACACTCACTTTGAAGTAAGGATGGAGCGTTACATACTTTCGGAGTGGGGATTTTTCCAGCCATGCTTCTAATGCTGGGGAGGGGGGGGGGGTAGCCATTCTTTTAAATAATAATTTGGAGTTTAAAGTAAATAATGTTGTCAAAGGTAAGGGAGGAAACAGTATCATGGTTAAAGCTGAAATTGAAGGAAACGGCTTTCTCTTGGTTAATATCTATGGCCCAAATAGAGACGATCCTGAATTTTATAATATCTTGACAGAAAAAAATAAAAGAGCAAGCTGTTAAAAGCATTATTATTGGTGGAGATTTCAATTTGGCGCTCAATCCAGCAAAGGATTACTATAACTACAGAAATATCAATAATCCTAGAGCTAAGCATGTAGTAGAAAATATGATAAATGAATTAGACTTAAATGCTAAATCAAGATTGTCCTAGATACACATGGAGAAGAAATAAAACATTGCAGCAGGCTAGACTTGATTTTTTTCTCATTTCAGATGAATTTGTCTCTTTTGTAAGAGATGCAGATATTGAGTTTGGATACAGGACAGACCAGTCGATGATTATGTTACATTTGAAGTTTAGCGATAATTCTAAACGTAATACCTTCTGGGAAGTCAATTCGTCTCTGTTGAAAGACAAATCATATCTAGACGAAATTAACGTAGAGATTAAAACTGTTATAGAAGATTACGCAGAAAGTCCATACGCAAGAGAAACATTAGACAGTATCCCTTTATCTGAACTACAACTCACAATCCCTGACGAATTGTTCCTTGACTTTCTGTTAATGAAAATTTGATCACGCACTATTTCCTATGCTACTATGAAAAAAAAAGAAAAACGAATGAAAAAGAATATAAAATAATGAAAGACATACAGCAACTTGAAAACAAGGACAGTAAAAATGAGGAAGATGTCAGGAGTAGGGGAAAAAGAATAGAGATCAAGATCGATAGCCGAAGGAGAAAAAGTGACAAGTTATTTCTGTAATTTAGAAAAAAGACACTTTGTGAATAAAAAATACTGATAGGCATGGTAAAAGGCTATACGCTCAAAAAGATATTTTGCATGAAGTGAAAAGTTTTTATGAACGGCTATATAAACACTCTAAAGTAGAGCATTGTCAGATAAATGACCTGATAACACGTATTCCACAACTAGATGTTGAAGAAGCAAACGATTTAGAAGGGGAAATTAAGTTACAAGAAGCAACTTTGGCTTTAAAAATATGAAAAACAATAAAAGTCCGGGTACAGATGGGTTCACTGCGGAGTTCTTTAAGTGCTTTGGGGTAAAATTGGTAGTTTAGTAAAATTGGTAAAATTGGTTGTTTTGTAGTAAGAGCATTAAATGCTGGATATAAAAAGGGAGAACTAACTTGTGTTTAAAGGGAAGGCATAATCACTTGCATATCTAAGGGACACAAACCAAGAAACTTGATAAAGAACTGGAGACTGATTGTTAAACGTTGTGTATAAAAATGGATCATCATGCATAGCTAACCGATTGAAAAATGTATTACCTAAACTTATTAATGAAGATCAAACTGGTTTCATAAGGAATAGATATATCAGTGACAATATTCGACTGATTTACGATTCAATAGCTTACTTAGAAAAACATCATTTACCTGGACTTTTGTTGAACATTGATTTTGAAAAAGTATTTGACTCAGTTAGTTGGGATTTCATGTTTAAAGTACTTAAGGCATTTGGTTTTCAACATGGAGTTTGTACATGGATAAAAAATATTTTATAGCAATATCAAATTTTGTGTTATAGTCAATATTCAAGTCTCTGAATGGTTTGATATAGAACGAGGATGTAGACAAGGTGATCCACTGTCTCCATATATATTTGTCCTATGTGCAGAAATACTGGCAACAATGATTCGTGAAAATGAAGACATACGTGGAATAACTATTGATAATATTGAACACAAGGATTCTCAGTACGCAGATGATACTGAAATTCTTTTAGCAGGTGACAAGAAACAAAACTTGCATTGAAATGATAAATTTATTTGGTTCTAAGTCAGGGTTAAATATGAATCATAGGGAAACATGTGTAATTTGGTTAGGGAGAAAAAAAAAACCCTCTGCAGTTCGTTTTATGGGCCATTTAGGTATGGAATTCACCGAAATTTAAAATCCTGGGAATCTGGTTTACAAATGACCTACAAAACTGTTCACACTTGAATTTCCCAGAAAAACTAGAAGAAGTGAAGCATTTGTTCAAGATCTGGGTTAAAAGACAACTAACACCAATAGGCAGGATAGCAGTACTAAAGTCACTCATTTTGTCAAAACTAATTCACTTATGGATGCTGCTACCTATTCCGCCAGACGAATTTTTTCATACCTTGCAAAGCTACTGCTACAAATTTGTTTGGAACAACAAAAGAGATAAAATAAGTAGAAAAGTATCACACGAAAGTATTAAAAATGGAGGTCTTGGAGTACCAGAATTAAAAATATTAGCACAATCTTTGAAACTGACAAGGCTGAAAAAACTCCAGACAGCAAATCATAGGTGACAGGCTATTGCAAATCACAATTTTCCACTGATCAACAATATTTCAAAATATGGACCAGAGATCTTTCAATATAATGCTCTTGTTAGTGTTATCCCAGTGGATTCAAGAAGAAGTGAAAACAAGCACGCCAATTTGTGAAGCAAGCTTATATAACACATCCCCGAAAGAAATCAGAAAAATCTTAAGCACACGGATAGAACCAGTTACTCCTACTGCAAGCTTCTTCTGGGAAAGAAAACAGGGAATCAAGATAGATAATTCCGTTTGGTCAAAAGCTAAAGACGCCACTAAAGAACTAGACTGAGAGTATTACACTGGCAAATGTTGCATAACATATACCCAACTAATATCATGTTAAACAAAATGCAAGTTAAAGAAACAAACTTATAAGAAACAAACATATAATATATATATATATATATATTATATATATATTATATATATATGAGAGAGAGAGAGAGAGAGAGAGAGAGAGAGAGAGAGAGATACATAGATATAGATATATAGATATAGATATTTCATGTACTTTAGTGACCCTGTGTGGTTGGCCTGAAAGTCTTTCTAGTGTATTATCTATAACACAGCTAAAATCTAACACGACAAAGGTTATATACTGCTGTTATATACATAAGTTGCTTATGAAATGTATACAGATTGTCGCATACAAACCTATACTAGAATTAGATAGGAATGGGAAAGATTGCCGTGTTTTCCAGGTGAGAAAAATTTATTGGGAGACTGGTTTTAATATTGTGTGGCCGCAACAGCAACTAATTCATATGTTCAAGAATTGATGGTGATCATTTAAAAGTAGTTTTAAAAAGAAAGGATCCATTGAAATTACTGTGTTCAGGTAGCCATTACATAGACAAGGTTGAATGTTGTAGTCCTCAATAAACAACATATTATATATAGCACATATTGAAAATACTCAAGATAAATGATGCCCATTTTGTAAAATAACAGCTGAAAATAAAGCTCACTTTTGCTAAAGTGTACAGATTTAAGGATTAAGTTTCTAATTAAACACGACAATGTCAATCACAGATTTGCTCAGAGTACCAAACAGTGACATCAAACATTATTTTTCAATCATTCAATAGAAAAAAGCATTTTCATCGTGCAGGAAAGAAGACACTATCAGTTGAAAACTGTGCAAATGGGAGAATTTCTCTTGATTATTATTTTCATGAACATAATTTGTTTAGAGGCGGCAAAATTATGCTCATGGTGCACTTTTACTTACTGATTTTCATTATGGGAAAAAATGAAACCTAATGTTATTTTTTTTATACAGTATGTAGTTTATTTTTATAATTGTTAATCTAGTTCGTTGTCAAAATGCTCAAATTCTCTATGTTCTGATTGTCCCCCAAGCCCTGTTGTGCATCACGGCCCAAGGCTGATGTACATTAAAATTTGTTAAGTGCTCTCTCTCTCTCATTGATGCATGGTGTGTATGTGTGGTGCGTGCGAGCGTGCGTGCGTGTGTTGTATGTGTGTGTGCTGTGGTGTGTGTGTGTGTGGTGTGTGTGTGTGTGTGTGTGTGTGTGTGTGTGTGTGTTGTGTGTGTGTGGTGTACGTGTGTACGTGTACGTGTACGTGTACATGTACGTAAGCATGGGGGTGTAAATTGCTTTTGCATAATCTCCAAAGTCTGGTTATATAATATTAGTTTTGTTTTGTACAGTTTACTATTGCTTACTAAAAAAGTACAATGAATTTGTTGAAGTTTCTTTCCGTTAGCCAAATGATACTATTTACATGGTTTGTTCTCCTTAATATTATGGAGGGTTTTTTTTTGTTTGTTAATGATTTCTTTGTTTTTTGGGGGGTGGGGATTATTTTGTTCCTGCTACTGCTTTTACTTTGCTCTTGGTTTCTTTGCTTTTTTCTGTGTTTTTGTGTTGTTCCCTTTTGCTTTTTTAAAAATTATTTGTTGTTGCTTTTTCTCTCTCTCTTTTTCGGTGGTTTTTATGTTTTTATGTGTGTGGGCATTTTTTTCTCGTTTACTGTGTGTGTGTATTAGTATTGGGCTTATTTGTACTTTATTATCATATATATTCCTCTGGGCCCCCGCAGTGCTTATTCATTATCCTCGAAATAAAAGAATTGTCATTGTCATTGTCTCTCTCTGAGACGAGTTCAGACCAAACAGCTGTCTTTCACATGTGCTGTGTGAAAAATTACGAATTTACTGTCAATATGCCAGTTACTGGACTCCCAGTGACCGTTGAAAAGACCCTAACCGCCCTTCTGTTAGAAAACTCCGTCTCCAGCTAGAAAATCACTGGCCAAGGGGACTCCACAGTTTTTGTGTTGAGGTTTAAGCCAGTTAGTGGAATGTCAACAAACATGGCTGACCCTATGATGAACCAATACACCCAAGTTCAGTATTACAGACGGAAGCCTCCCACCAGAAACAGCGTAACCAGCAGAGAGCACAGCAGCAGCAACAGCAGCAACAGTAGCAAAAACGACAGCAGCAACCACAGCTAGAACAGGTCAGAGAAGGAGATAGAACTTCTGATGAAAACAAACTGTGTCTGACACACTACACAGCATACAGGTTGGTCTTGATCAACTCGCCTCCACACCTGCACACCTGGACCCCAGTGACACTGACAGCAAGTGTGGTGCTGAAGGAGTCTATCAAACTGATCTTCTGTGTGAAGTTAACCTACCACCACCGCGCATAGAACCTGAGCCTCCAATAGACAGTGTGATCGCGGGGTTTGTGGAAACATTGACTGATCATTCTGTGCAGAATTGTCTTCGAAGAAAAGACAGAAACTAACTATTTAGAAAAGTTGTGTTGGACATATCAGATGATGCTGATGTTCTTCTGATGACATTGTGCTAGAGTTTTCCTGTTTTCCGGGGGCTGGGTATATTGGTATATCAAGCAGGAAAAGAAAAACATGTTAGCTGAAGAATGTGTCAGGCTCGCCAGCTTGTGCCAACTTGCAGAAAGGAAAGCATGTCCATAACACAAAGTATGAAGACACAGAAGCACTACTTTGCAACAATTGCACACTCTCCACGACATCATCTGTTTTTACCTTATAGTTCGCCAGTTGTTGAACTTCATTAAAATAGATAAGGTATTCCCATTGCTGTGGTATCCATGTCAATGTTAGATATCTGTCGAAGTTTATCAAATACCCACGATTGCTGTATGGCCTGTATAGCTTAACAGCAATATAATTCAATTCAACACCCATGCACGCACGCACATACACACACACCATCATACATGCACATACATGCACGGACGTATACACACTCTCATTCACACACTAACACACACACACACATGCACGCATGCACGCACACCCCCCCCCCCCCATTTCTCTCTCTATTCTTTCTCCTCCTCCTCCTCCTCCTCACTCACATGCAGACTGATACACCCCATACTTGGTCAAAACACAAGGAACCAGTCCTGTTTATCCCAGAATGAATCTGACAGCGTTCATAACCACATGCATGTTGTCTAGTCCAGCACTGATCCCGTCTTTGATCTTCTTGCAGTCAGCAGGTGTCCACAGTATTCATCATCATCATCATCAGACCTGTGACCTTGGCGGTCGTGGGGGAGACACGAAAGACGATGCCGTGGTAAGCCTCCTCCATCCATCTCGGTTCTCGGCTCTGCGCAGTAGTGCCGAGTCATTCATCCTGGTCCATTCTCTGATGTTGTCCACGCATGACTTGTTCTCTTTCTGCCACCTTCGAGTGTTCCCTGCAGTACTGTTTTTGGCAGAGTGTTATGGCGGGGTGACGTGGCCGAACCATGTCAGCTTTTTCTTCTTGACGATGGTGAGAAGGGGTTCCTGTGGACCTGCCAGCCGTGTTATTTGACTCTTGACAAATTCATTGGTCTTTCGTTCTCTCCAGGATATGCCCAGTAGTTTTCTATTGCATTTTGTTTCAAATGACTGGATTCGCTTTGCTGTTTCAGCAGTCAATGTCCAGGTTTCACTTCCTTACAGCAGGATAGTCTGAATTAGGGCTTTGTATAGCTTTAGTTTGATTGGGAAACTGATCTCTTTACTTTTCCATATGGTGGTGAGTTTTGTCATGGAAGATGTTGCCATGGCTATTCTGACTTTGATTTCTGTCGTCGATCGCCCGTCCTTTGTGAGTGTAGCGCCAAGGTATTTAAAAGCGTCTACCTCCTCCAGTTGTTGGCCGTTCATGTAAATTTTAGCAGTGGCGTTGCTCGTGCTGTTCACAAGTACTTTACTTTTCTCCGAGCTCACCTTCATGCATCCCATATGCTCCAGCTCTGTTCTCAAGTCTGGTCATAAGATCTTGCAGCTCTGTGTTACTTTCGCCCATGAGGTCAATGTCATCGGCAAACGCAAGTTGTTGAGGGGTCTGCCGCCAATGGAGATGGTAGAGTGGAAGTCATGGAGGGTCTCTCTCATAATGTTTTCCAAGAACAGATTAAACAGGACTGGAGATAACAGGCATCCTTGTCGGACCCCAACTGTGGTTTTGAAGTAGTCTCCGACCTGATTGTTCAGAAGAACTGCGCTGCTTGCGGTGTTGTATAGTGCTTGAATGGTTTGCACTAGTCCTTCTTCAATGCCAAACATTCTGAGGACCTGCCACAGGCCTTCGTGCCATACCCTGTCGAAAGCCTTCTTGAAGTCGATGAAGTTGTGGAACAGGTCTCTCTGATGTTGAAGATGTTTATCATCAGGATGTGGCAAGTTAAAAATCTGTTCGATTTTGGCTCCTGCCTGCCCGGAACCCAGCTTGTTCCTCTGCAATGTGTTCTTCTGCCTCCTTCTTTAGTCGATTCAAAATAACTTTGAGCATGATCTTGCTGGCGTGGCTGATGAGGTGATTGTTCTTTTGTTTTGGCATTGGCGTAAATTCCCCTTCTTGGGCAGGGGTATGTGAGTGATTGTGTCCATTCTGTTGGCCCACTTTTTTTGTCTCCAATCTTCTGACAGATAGCTGTAACATGTGTGATGACTGTTTCCCCACCATGCTTGAGCAGCTCTGCTGGTATGTTGTCTGCTCCTGGGGACTTTCCTACTGGAAAGCTGCGGATGGCTTTTTCCCCACTTCTTCCTCAGTATAGGTAAGGGCCCGAGGTGCTCTTGATGTTGCTGCTTTCTCTTCTATTATCCCTCTTGTCAGGTTCTATTGGGTAGTTGTACAGTTCTTGACAATACTCAGACCACCTGTTCAATGCAGCTGAGCTTTCTGTGAGGAGGTTTCCGGAGCTGTCTTCAATGACTGATGTTTTTGGTTTGAAGTGGTTTTTTGGGGAGTTTCTTCAGGGTGTTGTATGCCTTTTATGTTGCCCACTTTCATGCTTTTTTCGATCTCATCACATTGATCACTGATCCACTTCTCTCTGGCCTTTAACATTGACTTCTTCACAAGATGTTGGCCTCTCAGTATTCTTTAGGGTTGGAAGACCTGGTTGGTTTCGTGTTCTTCTTGTATCGCAGAGGTCCAAGATGTCATTGATGGGTCCATGGCTGGTGTTTATTCCTCTGACGCCCGATTTACCCCCTCTGCTGTTTCTAGGACTGCTCTTTTAAAGTTGTTGGTGAGGTCATTGATATCATTGTCCAGGAGGGTTAAATGCCGCAAAACGTCCGCCAAGTTAGTTTGGAAGATCTCCTCGACATCTGGATCTTTCAGTTTGTCCACGTAAAATTTGATACGTGGGTTTGCAGGCTGTTTGTTTTTCTTCAGCTTCATTTTGAATACCAGCAGCACAAGGTCGTGGTCGCTGCCTATTACAGCTCCAGGGTAGGTTCTTGTTCTGGCTCTGTTGATGCTGGATTTGAAGTGCTGTGGTGTTAAGATAAAATCTATTTGGTTATGGATCTTGCCATTTGGCACATACCAGGTTGTCCTCCTTGACTGCTTGTGGGGATAGAGGGTATTGGCAATGGTAATAATAATAATAATAATAATAATAATAATAATAATAATAATAATAATAATAATGTATGGAATTTATATAGCGCTGAATCTTGTAAAGCAACAAATCAAAGCGCTCAGATTTCATTTCATACCACTTTAAGTCAAGGCAGATTTCTCTCCGTGAAATTCGGGCTGCTCTCCCCGGGGAGAGCGGGAGAGCGCGTCGCCATAAGAGCAGCGCCACCCATTTTTTCTTTCTTTTTCATGTCTGCAACTGTATTTTTTTCCCTATCAGAGTGGCTTTTTTCTAAGAATTTTGCCAGGGACAACTCTCTTGTTGCCGTGGGTTCTTTTACGTGCGCTAAATAATTACGTGTAACACACGGGACCTCGGTTTATCATCTCATCCGAAAGACTAGCGCCCAGACCACCACTCATGGTCTAATGGATGGGGGAAAAGTTTCCTGTCCAAACGGGGTACGAACCGCCGCACACTTCAGACCCGGACTTTTCGCTTTCTAGACAGGCGCGTTACCTCTAGACCACCGATCCACCAAGAGACCATTATGAAAATACCCAAGAAGGACATCATCATCATCCAAGGGGATTTTAACGCCAAAGTAGGTCCTGACTCTTACAACCAATGGGCCGGAACAGTTAGTCAGTTTGGAACTGGAGAGACCAACGACAGGGGACTATGTCTGCTGGAGTTTGCCTGCACCCACAGACTTACCATAGTATTAGCCTGGAATCAATTTCTCGTTCTTCCTGGGTCATTTGTTTGGTGTTCCTTTTGGCCAACCAAAAGATATTCATTGGCGAGTCACTTTTGAGCAGTCCAGTCAAGTTGAAATATCACATCATTACTTTTGCAGATCACTGTAGAAGGAATATCTTCAGACACCAACACACGGCAAAAGTCCTGATTCCTTGACACATCCCGCAGTTTTCTCTGTAGAGATCTATCTTTCAGTTCACTGACATACTCTCTAATGATATCTACAATGTAGCCAGAATCTTCAGCCTCCTGTAGTGCACTGTCACAGTCATTTTCTCCCACTGTATCCACTGCAGGAACATACACAAGGTCAGTTTTGTTTTGATGTTCAACTTCTGTGTTGGTTTCAATGTAGGTGACATCAGGAGACACTGGGTAGAATTCACGTGCAGAATGCAGGCCAGGCAAATTTTCGGAATTAAAATTTTTACTGCTCTCAAAGTTTTCTTGCCTTGTTTCCCTCTCCTCTCTTCTGCCTGTTTCCTCTCCTCCTCCTCTGCCTGTCTTCTCTGTTCTGCCCGTCTTTTCTCCTCCATCCTTCACCTGTTCCTGTCCAGCTGACTGGGCGTTTTTTTATGGTAACACTCTGAGACTGAAGGTGTTTGTTGTTCCGCCATGTTGACAGTGTCAGAACCTGTCCTCAGTCTGAGTACAACAGTGGTGTTGTCTCCTTCTCCAGAGATTTTCCGGGAGGTCAGGTGACTTTTCTGTAACAGGGCACCTAGGGTAACTTCCAGCGTCGTGGGTAATCGACAATGGGCATAATGCTGGATAAAACTGGATTTTTAACCAAAAATTAACGCAGCTGTAAAGGCATGGTCTATATCCAAGGGAGATCACCCTGCTCTCAAAAGAGAGGAGAGAGAGAGAGAGAGAGAGAGAGAGAGAGAGAGAGAGAGAGAGAGAGAGAGAGAGAGAGAGAGAGAGAGAGAGAGAGAGAGAGAGAGAGAGAGAGAGGAGCGTGTGTGAGGGCTGTGTATATCTATAGAAATTCATGGAAGCGCGTGCCCCAAGCAAATGGCAAGCTGTGTGCCAACTTGTTTGTTGGTTTGTGTGTGCAGGCAATCCTTCTGCCTGTACACCTCATCAGGCTTTATAATAATAATAATAATAATAATAATAATAATAATAATAATAATAATAATAATAATAATAATAATAATTAATAATAATAATAATAAAAAATGGAACTTATATAGCGCTGTATCTTGCACAGACAAATCAAAGCGCTTGCACTCAACTCATTCGTACACAGTCATGCAACCAATAGCAAGTAATAGTTCTAACAAGTTCAAATGCACACACACACACACACACACACACACACACACACAACACACACCACACACACACACACACAGGTTATACAGTGGATTGGTGGTCTAGAGGTAACGCGCCTGTCTAGAAAGCGAAAAGTCCGGGTCGGAAGTGTGCGTGGATCGTATCCCGTCTGGGCCCGAAACTTTTCCCCATCCATTAGACCATGAGTGGTGGTCTGGGCGCAAGTCTTTCGGATGAGACGATAAACCGAGGTCCCGTGTGTTACAGAAAATTATGCAGCGCACGTAAAAGAACCCACGGCATCAAGAGAGTTGTCCCTGGCAAAATTCTTAGAAAAAAGCCACTCTGATAGGGAAAGAAATACGGTTGCAGACCACAAAAAAGGTGGCGCTGCTCTTGTGGCGACGTGCTCTCCCCGGGGAGAGCAGCCTGAATTTCACGCAGAGAAATCTCGTGACTTAAAGTGGTATAAATGAAATTTTTTAAATAAATGTGTGTGCGTGCGTGCGTGGCGTGTGTGTGGTGTGTGGTGTGTGTGTGTGTGTGTGTGTGTGTGTGTGTGTGTGTGCGTGTGCGTGCATGTGTGTGTGTGTGTGTTAGTGTGTGAATGAGAGTGTGTATACGTCCGTGCATGTATGTGCATGTATGATGGTGTGTGTGTATGTGCGTGCGTGCGTGCGTGGGTGTTGAATTGAATTATATTGCCGTTAAGCTATACAGGCCATACAGCAACTCTCTCTCTTCTCTCTCTCTCTCTCTTCTCTCCTCTCTCTCTCTCTCTCTCTCTCTCTCTCTCTCTCCTATACAGACAGACATCATCTTCATGGTCGAATGGTCAAACGCTCAGACAAGAACTACTGTTGTTTGTCATACCAGCAAAGTGCGCTGCTCTGCCGTTGTCTGACCAGTGCATCCAATGTCCGCATGGGGGAGAATTGTTATCTTTAAAATCTTTCTGGAAAGAGCAGGAGAATAGACCAAAAAGGCAGAACACAAGGAGGTGACAGAAAGAAACGGAACAAGGTAGAAATAAACAAAGGATAGAAAAGAAGGAATTTCTAGCACAGAATTCCAAGAAGGGGCGGTTGCTATTCATACTGACAGCATCCCACGCAACAGATAGACAGAACTCCCAGGAAAATTATGGGGCCTGCAAGGGAGACTGTCAGATGGTGTGCGGGGGTGGGGGGGGATTGCCGACACTGGTGAACTGCTCCCTTACCTGGTCACAGGCTACATGCCGAGAAGTTCACAGGTCACAGCTGACCTTGTCCTCTGCTCTAACCTTGTCTTCTGCTCTGACCTTGTCTTCTGCTCTGACCTTGTCTTCTGCTCTCACCTTGTCTTCTGCTCTCACCTTGTCTTCTGCTCTGACTCTTCTACTCTGACCTTGTCTTCTGCTCTGACCTTGTCTTCTGCTCTCACCTTGTCTTCTGCTTTGACCCTCTCTTCTACTCTGATCTTGTCTTCTGCTCTGACCTTGTCTTCTGCTCTCACCTTGTCTTCTGCTCTGACCTTGTCTTCTGCTCTCACCTTGTCTTCTGCTCTGACCTTGTCTTTTGCTCTGACTCTTCTACTCTGACCTTGTCTTCTGCTCTGACCTTGTCTTCTGCTCTAACCTTGTATTCTGCTTTGACCCTCTCTTCCACTCTGATCTTGTCTTCTGCTCTCACCTTGTCTTCTGCTCTCACCTTGTCTTCTGCTCTCACCTTTGTCTTCTGCTCTGATCTTGTCTTCTGCTCTCACCTTGTCTTCTGCTCTGACCTTGTCTTCTGCTCTGACCTTGTCTTCTGCTCTAACCTTGTCTTCTGCTCTGACCTTGTCTTATACTCTGATCTTGTCTTCTGCTCTGACCTTGTCTTCTACTCTCACCTTGTCTTCTGCTCTGACCTTGTCTTCTGCTCTAACCTTGTCTTCTGCTCTGATCCTCTCTTCTACTCTGATCTTGTCTTCTGCTCTGATCTTCTATTCTGACATTCTTCTGTATTCTGACATTTATTCTATTCTGACCTATTCTTTTACTTTGACCTTCTCTTCTGCAAGAGATGAAGGGGTTATATATGTATATAAGCAATATTTTAATGATCAGTCTCATCCCAACGATAACCCTACCCAAATAAGATAATATTTTGTCACTGTGTTTGTTGTGATTTAAAAAAAAGATACTTGTCGAAGATGGGTCGGTAGGGTGTTTCCCCTTTTATGGAACCAGTAAACCCAGTATTCCCTTTTCCCGTGGGGACCCAACCCCCGACCAAAAAAAAAAAGTAGGAGAGGGATGGGCCCCACTTGGCTGTATTCCCTTTAAGACTGCATTGCTGCCAAATGGCATTGGGAAAGGAGGGTTCCTCCCTCAGGTATCCAAAAGTCTGGACAGGGGCGGACGTGCGGGGGAAAAACCTAAATGGTTAACGGAGAAAAGGGGGTTTTCAGATGCGTTGGGAGCGCACAGGGAAAGGGTTGAGCACTAAAGATAAAGGGCCCACCCACGCACCCGGGTCCCTCCCCATTTGTTTGAGTCATTTTTTCCATACTGGTGGTCTCGGCGAGAGAGTGGGGTGGGCGCGCGAAATCTTCTTCATTTTAAAACCCAAAAGCAGCGCAAAAAATCATTCACCATTCAAAACCGGGGGAAAGGGCAAGGGGCGAAGCGAAGGGGTTTGGGACAGGGCAAGTCGTAGTTGAAACCCCTGACCAGGCGGCTCAGGTTTTGGGCCTACCTACGAATGGAGCAGCGGAGGTTTCGGCACCCCGTCTGGGGAAAGAGCACCCTCTTCGGGAATGCACTGCTCACCTCCTTAATGAGGAAGGGGCTGAAAAAGGTGCCCAAAAACATTGCCTGCTCCACATCACCCGGGCTAGCTTCCCGCAGTGGCGGGGCCCGCTCATGCGTCAAAACGTGAACAATCAAAAAAAAAAAGATATGATACAGTGTCTAAACCTTGTATTTGGGAAAATGTGCGAACCCTTCTACGGGAACGAGACCAAGACCCAGAGACGACCCCCTTTTATCGCAAGCGAATCCCCAGTAAAACATCGACTTGTGCCCTGGGCCCCCGGCAGCAGGCGGGGGGAAAAACTATGGGAACGAGGCACGGGCACACCTTTTTTTGGAGTGGCGGGGCCCCTGAAGAGAGATGTGAGGCTGGAGTTGGCTTTCCGTAAAAAAAAGCTTGTTGGGGAAACGGGGGGGACCCCCAAAAGGAATGAATGATGATTTGACAAAGGCTCCCCCTTTTCTATGGGGAAAAATTTTTCTACCCTTTTCAGTCTTTTTGTCCACTGACAAATCCAAGGACATCAAGGGAAAATTTTATGAAATTTAAAAGCGTTTTACCCTTTTTCCCAAGCAACAAATCAAATCCTTTGGGACTCAATCGAGATAGGCGTGACAGTACCCCGTGGAAGGTGGTTGGAAAACATGGAGTGGCAACTGAACAGCAAAAGGCCTAGCTCCCAATTTGCGTGGAGTTGAACCACTGTTCCCAAACCGCTTTAACCTCTTACACTAAAAGGGGAAACAGGATGCTCCCCGCTCAAGGCCTGGCTTTAAAGACTATTCATCACCAGGAAAAAGGGAAGGCAGGATGTTTTTGGGCACAAAAGGCCATGTGTGGAGAGATCGGACAAAACCCCCCTCATCGTCTCTAAGCCAGGTTGCGTGTCAGCCCAGGAGACGGGCCAAAGGCGGAAAGCACTAAAACCCCGGTCAAAAAGAAAAAGACACAGTCAAGCGGTCCCCTTGCTCCTTGGGGGACGCCTAGACCATTGTGCTCGATAGCCAAAATGTGGGAAACACATGGGGAAAAACCCCTGAGGTGTGTATAAACCTATGGAAGCCCCGGCCTATCCCGGCGACACAGGGCTGGTTTGATGAGAACTGTGAAAAGATCAAAAAGTTTTGGAGACAAGCCTGTGCCCATAAAGCCCACCTTTAGGGCCCCAAAATCAAAAGCAAAAAAGTCCCTGAGGAACAAGCTGCACCATCCACTAAAGCGCTCGTGCAAAACTCCTGGGTCAGCAAAAAGCAGATGAGTCCAAGAAGTGACGGAATAATGAAAAATTCTTGATGGACTAAGGATTTGGTTCCCACCCCATCAAGTTTACCCCCTCTCCTCGGCGAGGGTCTCCCCATCACTGACAAAACAAACCTTGAGAGTGGGCTGAACATTTGCAATTTTTTAAAAAATCCTTTTACCCCTCAACGGGAAACTATTAACCCTCCCCCAAGTTCCGTCGACGAGACTGAGGCCCCCCCTTTGGGAGATCCCAGAAAGCAAAATTTGCCCCCGGCCCATGGTAAAAACCCGGCCCCGACAATCCCCCGCTGATTCAAAAGGGGGGCAGACATGACTGAAAAACTTTTATACTTTCCAATTTTTGGCAGCAGAGCACTTCCGCAAACCAAAAAAGCCCCTCATACAAAACGTGAAGGAAAACCCCCAGGGCGTGACCCCCAAGGAAAAACCCCCCCATCGCACGGGGGGGGTGGCAGAGTATGCTGAACCGGGAAAACCTTCCCGACAATTTGGGTTTCGGAAAAAACGGGGATATTGAAAAGTTTCGCCAGGGCCCAGAAAATGTCAGAAAAAAACATCCTTACCCACCCTTGTTGATTTGACCCGGCCCTTTGATCTGTTACAGAGAGGGGTTTTGGAGAATCATGGCGAATTTCGGGGCCCAAGAAAAATTTATCTCCACGTAAAGTCAGTTTAGTGGGAGCTGGCCGGTACAAGAAAAGAGAGGCATTGAAACCCCCCCCAGTCACCAACGGGGAAGCGGCTGGTTCTTTCCCCCCCCTTTCAGCCTCATGTTTTCGGCAATGCTGTCAGATGCGTTCAGAGATTCGGATGTTGGTGTCAGCATCAGGTACAGGTATGATGGATCACTCTTCAATCTCAGGAGGCTTCAAACAAAAACCAAGGTCTCAACAGATATCATCAACGACTTCCTGTTTGCTGATGATTGCGCCCTCAATGCTGCTTCTGAAGCCGACATGCAAGACAGTGTTGACAAGTTCTCTGATGCTTGCGACAACTTTGGGTTGACAATCAGTACCAAGAAGACTGAGGTAATGCACCAACCAGCCTCAGGAAAGCCCTACGTTGAACCAAACATCTCCGTAAATGGACATATACTCAAAGCAGTGGACAAATTTACTTATCTTGGCAGTACCCTCCCCCGCACAGTAGCCATTGATGATGAGGTCAATACCAGACTCGTCAAAGCAAGCGCTGCCTTTGGCAGACTCCAAAAGAATGTGTGGGACAGGAGAGGCATCTCAACAGAAACCAAGATCAAGGTCTACAAAGCGGTAGTGCTCACCACCCTGCTCTATGGCTCAGAGTCATGGACAGTCTACCAACGCCATGCTAAAAAGCTGAACCACTTCCACACCACCTGTTTGAGAAAACTATTTGGCATCAAGTGGCAGGACAAGATCCCAGACACTGAGGTGCTCACTAGATCAAACCTTCCCAGCATCCACACCACCCTGATGCAGACCCAGCTTCGCTGGGAAGGCCATGTAGTTCGCATGCCAGACCATCGGCTCCCCAAGAAATTTCTGTTTGGCGAACTTCAGCATGGAAAGTGATCCCAGGGAGGCCAGAAGAAATGCTTCAAGGACACTCTGAAAGCCTCACTGAAAGCCTTCAACATTGAGATAAACTCATGGGAGCAGGCAGCAATGGAGAGGCCACAGTGGCGAGCAGCTGTACGCAGTGGCGCCAAGGCCCACGAAGCAAACAGAATCGCGACAGCTGAGCAACGCAGGCAAGACAGGAAAGATAGAGCCTCCAAGCCTCCAAAAGCAGCCACTATACCCTGTCCATACTGCTCAAGAACTTTTCAAGCGCGGATTGGCCAAATAAGTCATCTTCGCACCCACAGAAATGGACCCTCGCAATCCCAGGATGAATAGATGGTCATCATCGATCTCGATGGACGAAGAAGAGAAGAGAGAGAAAGAGCTGTGCTCGTAGGTAGGTGGGTAAATTGAAATATGGTAAGTATACAAAAAGGTATGGACGTAAGTATATAGAAATGTATGGCGTTAAGTACATAGAAATGTATGGTGGTAAGGAAAATATTATAGAAATGTATGGAGGTAGGTATATAGAAATGTATGGTGGTAAGTATAAAAAAAATGTATGGCGGTAAGTATAATATTATAGAAATGTATGGAGGTAGGTATATAGAAATGTATGATGGCAAGTATACAGAAAGGTATGGAATTAAATATATAGAAATGTAAAGCAGTAAGTATATAGAAAGGTATGGCGGTAAGTATATAGAAATGTATCAAGGTAAGTATATAGAAATATATGGCGGTAGGTACATAGAAATATATGGTGGTAAGTATATAGAAATATATGACGGTAAGTATATGGAAATGTAGAGAGGCAAATATATAGAAATATATGGCAGTAAGCATATAGAAATGTATGGCGGTAAGTATATAGGAAAGAAAGGCTGTAAGTATATAGGCAGTAAGTATATAAAACAGGAAAGTGGTAAGTATAAAGAAATGTATGGCGGTAAGTATATAGAAAAGAAAGATGGCAAGTATATAGAAAGGTATGGCTGTAAGTATATAGAAATATATGGCGGTAAGTATATAGAGAGGTATGGCAGTAAGTATATAGAATTGTATGGCGGTAAGTATGTAGAAAGGTATGGCGGTAGGTATATACAAAGGTATCAAGGTAAGTATATAGAAATATATGGCGGTAAGTACCTAGAAATATATGGAGGCAAATATATAGAAATTATGGCAGTAAGTATACAGAAAGGTAATGAGGATGTATATAGAAATATATGGAGGTCAGTATATAGAGAAGTAGGGAGGTAAGTACACAGAAATATATGGAGGTAAGTATATAGAAAAGTAGGGAGGTAAGTAAATAGAAATGGCGCTAAGTATATAGAAATGTCTGGAGGCAAGAGGAAGTATACAGAAAGGTATGAAGATAAGTATATAGAAATGTATGGCGGTAAGTATAATAGAAAGGTATGAAGGTAAGTATATAGAAATGTATGGAGGAAAGTATATAGAAAGGTATTGAGGAAGTATATAGAAATGTATGGAGGTAAGTATATAGAAAGGTATGAAGGTAAGTATATAGAAATGTACTTACCTCCATATATTTCTATATAAGTATATAGAAATGTGGGGTATATGGGGTGCTTTAGGAGATGTGGTACCTTTGTAAACCTGGCAGTAGCACCTTCGGGATGGACGGGAGCACTGGTCCTCACTTGGCACTCAACTCTCACTTCTGGGTCCGGGTCCTTAACCGATCCACACCCCAGTAACCGCTTCTATTGGCGGGCAAAACGTTGTGAGGGGCTGGTGCATTCTTACTTACCAGTAGGAGTCTTGGAGAGGAGATGGGCGCCACCAAGCTTCCTTAAGCCCACTGCAAGGACATGATGGGAAAAACGAAACAGAAAGACATGCCGGATCGGTCGAGGCCCGGATCGACAACGACAGCGCTACCCATTGCAAGCCTCCAGGGTGGGAGTGAAAAGTGCGCTACTGGAGCAGAACCAACTCTAAAGCTTCCAGCTAAAGGAGTAACCATCGGAACATGGAATGTAAAGACTCTATATCAAACAGGAAGAGTACAGAAACTCACACATGAACTAAAAAGATATAAATGGGACATCCTAGGGCTTGCGAAAGTCAGATGGATTGGCTTCGGAGAAACAACCACGCAAGACGGCCACAAGATGAGGTACAGTGGAGAAGAGAAACTACATCAACACGGAGTAGGCTTCATTGTCAGGAAAGAGATTGTGTCAAGCATCGTCAGCTGCACACAAGTATCCAGCAGACTCATCTCAATCAAAGTTTTTGCAAAACCCCAGAATCTCATCATCATCCAAGTGTATGCTCCAACATCTCACTACGATGATGACCAGATAGAATAATTCTATGAACAACTTGAAAACGCCATCTCCAAAACGCCAACAAAAAGACATTCTTATTGTGGAAGGCGACTGGAATGCTAAGGTGGGACCTGATGCCTATGACACATGGACAGGAACCACAGGACGCTTTGGACTAGGAGAAACAAATGAAAGAGGACAGCGGCTGCTGGAATTCGCAAAGAAGCACAAACTAACTCTGGCTAACACACTCCACCCTCACAAGCCATCTAGAACATCAACCTGGCACTCACCAAATGGTCTGATTCACATTCAAATTGACTACGTTCTGTCACCCCAAAGATTCAAATCCAGCATAAACAAGGCAAACACAAGAACATTCCCAGGAGCTGACATTGGAAGTGACCATGACCTTGTACTTACCACCATCAAGCTGAAACTGAAAGCAAAATAACAGCCAGAAAACTCACGCATAAGATTTGATCTGGAAAAACTCAAAGACCCATAGTGGTTGAGATCTTCCAAGCCAACATTGGAGGAAAGTTCGCCGCACTCACAGCCATCGACAATGATGTGGACACACTAGCCAACAACATCAAAGAAGTGCTAATGACGCACAAAAGAAACATTAAGAAGAAGCAGAACAAAGAAACATTCTCTCCTCTCACCACCCTTGGCGGGACAACTTGGGGTACCCCCGGCCCTCAAGGGCCGCCAAAGGGTTCTGTCCGGGCCCCTTTTTCAGGGGGCGGGTCAGGGGCCGGTCCACTCCTTGATGTGGAATCCAGTTTTTTGCGGGTCGTCCCCCTCCTTGCTCCTTCCCCTTTCCCCCTGCGGGACTGTCTTTGACAGCTTTATGCTTGTTGTGGGGGCCAAACCATTCTCCTCCTGACTAAGGGGCGAAAGTGTGGAGAAACCAAACATCAAACCCACACTAAGGTCAATCTACAAGGCACTCGTACTCCATTGCCTTTACAGCTTGAAGCATGGACACTTACTGCCGTTTTTGAACGTCGCTTCAAGTTTTTGAGATGAAGTGCCCAGGCGGACCCTGAACACACCTACAGAGACCGCAAAACCAATGACTACGTTGGCAGCAATCGAGACCGGGGCTGGCAAAAAAGAACCATTGCTAACAGCAACGGGGAAATGAAGAAACCCCCTGGTGAAAAGATTTCTTGACCTCGCGCAAAAAAAGGGTTAAGAAACAAAATTTCACAAGTCAAAAGCCAACAAAAAATACGGGATAGCCCAAAAGTGAGGAAAAGATGAGAGAAGCCAAAGAAGCGTGGATAGAAAACAACCCGCAGCATCGAAGTTGGAAGGGCCCAAAGGGGGAAACGCAAAACAGCTTACGACACTCGAAATCACAAATAAAACCAAAAACCCAAAACCCCCTTTTTTTGAAGACAAAAAAGGGAAAATCTTTTAAGGGGAAAGAAAAGCCATCCACCAACGCTGGACGGAATACTTTGAGGGTTTGTATAACTCCCCACTTCGCCCAATCCCCAACATTTTTTCTGAAAACCCCCCCTGAAAACACCAGATAAAGACCACCAATATTAAGGTGTGAAGTAGCCCAAAGCTAAAAACCAATTTTCAAAGGGGGAACCCCCGGGAAATTTCAATAACTCCCAGCTGAACTCATAAAAAATGGGGGAAGGGGAAACAGAAAGGGCATTCACATAATTTGTCAAAATTTTCACGACACCAAAGAATGGCCAAAAGAAGGGCATTTCTTGTAATCCCCCACCAAAGAAGGAAAACCCCTCAAGAAAATGCCGAACTACAGAACCATCATTCTCATAACCCATTCTAGCAAGATCATGCTGCGGGTAGTTTCAAAAGATGAAAAAACCCAAGCGGAAAAACTCCTGGCAGAAAAACAAGCCGGGTTTAGACCAAAACGCAGCCAATGGAACAAAATTTTTAAACTGAGAATTTGATAGAAAATATCTCCCCAAAACCAAAAAAACTTTATCACCAAAATTTTATAGACTTCAAAAAAAGGGCCTTTGACAGGTATGGCATATGGCCTCTGGGAAAATACTCAGGGACTTCAACATTTACAACGCCCCATTAAAGTCTCAAGGCACTGTACGGAACGCAAACGTGCAGTTTTCATGAACAATCACATGGGCGATTCTAAGACCCCGTTGGTGTCATCAAGGCTGCCCTTCCTCACCGTACTCTTTAACCTTTCCCGAAAACATCAGACAGGACACTGCAAAACCCCCACTTCCTCTCCCTTGGTGGAAACCCCTTTGCAACCCCCGATTTGCAGATGACTTGACCTCATGGACGGCGCAAACAAAACTACAAATCTCACAGATATCTATAATCGACGGCGCATACGGGGAAAATAGTACAGAGAAAACAAAAAATCAAAGTCAAAACGCAAGTAATGACAGCACGGAAAAAAAGATGAAAGGAGAAACTGAAAGAGGTGATCCAATTCAAATACTTAGGCTCCATCCTAACAAAAGATGGCACATCAAACAATGAAGTGAAAGCTCGCATTGCAACAGCAACATCTGCTCTAGCCAGACTCGAGAGGATCATCAGAAGCAACAACATCAGCTTCTGCACCAAATACCACCTCTACAAATCCCTCGTGATATCTATCCTCCTATATGGCTGTGAATCATGGACTCTGTCAGCAGAGCTAGAGAGGAGAATCCAAGCATTCGAGAACAAGTGCCACAGAAGACTCCTTAAAATATCATACAAAGAACACAAGACCAACAACTATGTGAAAGAAGAAATCAAAAAGCATGTGGGCCCCCAAGAAGAAAACTGATGTGGTTTGGTCACACCACAAGACACAACACCTTAGCAAAAACCATCTTGCAAGGAACAGTCGAAGGCAAGAGAAGAAGAGGCCGCCAAAAGAAATCATGGGTTGACATCAAAGACTGGATTGCCCAACCCCTGCAACATCTTCTACTAGCCACACAGGATCGTGAAGCATGGAAAAAGATCTCTGTTGGGTCTTCTCTCATGTCCCCCTACATGGGACATGGGACTGAGTGAGTGAGTGAGTGATATAGAAATTTATGAGGGTAGGTATGTAGAAATGTATGGCGCTAAATATATAGAAATGTATGGCGGTAACTATAATTCATATAGAAATGTATGGCGGTAAGTATGTAGAAATGTATGGTGGTAAATGTATAGAAAAGAAAGGTGGTAAGTATGTAGAAATGTATGGCGGTAAATATATAGAAAAGGAAGGCGGTAACTATATATAGAAAGGTATGGTGGTAAGTATATTGAAAGGTATGGCGGTAGGTATATAGAAAACTGAGGTAAGTATATTGAAAGGTAAAGAGGTACAGAGATTTCAAGATGGCGGCTGTTTGAGGCTGTGAGCTTTGTGTTGGATTTTACGTGTTTTGCGGTGCATTTCATCAATTAGAAAGGTGCAGTAGGTGTGGTATGGTTGGCAGTACTTGAATAGTTACTTCTGGGGGACCTTTGTGTGTTACTTTGTGCAATTTGTGCAGTAAAAAAGAGTCCTGAAGTGGATTATCATCTTAGTGTAGTGCCGCACCTACGCTGTTCTTTCACTGCTGATCCTATTTTGTGTTTGTTGCACGTGCTGAACTGGGATTTTTAAAACTACTTTTAAAAAAAGACAACAGTGCATGTTGTGATCCAGCTTTCTACCCCTCTCATCCTATGTGGATATGTTCGTGAACTGTGTGCCGTGTGTGCATGCCTTGGACTCATGCAAAGTCAAGCCAAGCCTTGTCAGTGACATATTCCATCTATATGAATATTTCGGGAGCCCATCTGAGTGCGCTTTTGTGTTGTCTTTTTTGATGTCACAATTGCAACCTAGTATTTTGAGATGTCTGATGTAAAGAGAGATAAGCGACCTGCCGCATTGCCTTTACAGGACGATTCTGAAAAACGCGTGTGTTTCTCTCCAGCTGCGAGTAATACCGAACTTGAGCTTTATGGAGATGAGACAATTATTAATACAGACTTTCTATCCAGCACACGCTGACCAAAACCCTCAATCAGCCTTAGGCCCAAATATTGTTGAAATGTTGTCAAAGGCAGTTGCTGTACAAGTGGTAGAACCTCTGCGCAAAGAAATCTTCGGACATCACAAGACGATCCGAGATCTTCAAGTCACAGTAGACACATATGAGCAGCAAATTATCAAGTACAAGACAGAGTCGACGAGTTGCAACAGTATAAAAGAAGAAACTTCATCTACAGTACCCTAGTCTAAAGGAGAGTCAACAGATGACTTTGTGAATCTGTAAACTGTAAACAAATTGACCTCAACGTGAAAGATAACATGATAGACATGACTCACCGCCTTGGCAAGCAGCCGGCTGTAGAAGACAACAAGAATCGTCCGATTCTTGTCAAATTTTTTTTCCCATAAGCACAAGGGGGCCAGCAACAAAGCTGTCAGGGCTCAATTTACACAAGCTTTTCCCGAACGCTGACTGGCCTGCTCTGTAACAGACTTCTCGGCCATCAGCTCCACGACCTCCAACCCTTGCGTGTTCTTCGACCACGACCTCACGATAGAATGTGCAGAAATAGCCTGGATGGCCAGAAACTACAAGAGACAGTAAAAGATCGATGACACGTGTGTTTGAGGGGACAAATTTTGTGAAGCGAGGGGTTACCAAACGCGAAATGCGGGTGTTTGGTCTGGACTAAATTGGTGACACTCCTAGCCACGACACTTCTCTGGGCGTGATGGAATGATGGTCAGTGGATAATGGGGTAATGTGATGACTTTCTAGTCTCAAGTTGTCCTTGTCCATGTCTCAACAATTTGGGTATAGATTCATATGCCGATGTTTCTTCAGTGTGTGTGTGTGTGTGTGTGTGTGTGTGCGTGCGTGCGTGCGTGCGTGTGTGTGTGTGTGCGCGTGCGTGTGTGCGCGTGTGAGTGCGTGCGCATATGGTGCATGCGCGAGCGCGTGCTCTTTGTGTGTGTGCATAAGTGTGTTTTTGAGCGCGCATAACAGCTATAATTATATCTACGTACTGCATGTCTGCACATCTGTGCGCCTGCAGGTTCACATGCCAGCTCGTCCACATGTATAAAGGCTACGTGTGTGGGTGCATGGGGATGGGCGCATTGCGTGTGTGTGTGTGGGTGGGGGGGTGGGGGTTCGTAGGTGTGTTTGTGTTATATTTGTATATGTGAGCATGCATGGGCGTATGGTGTGTGAGCACTTGAATGAGTGTAAGGTGTGTGTGTGTGTGTGTGGTGTGTGTGTGTGTGTGTGTGTGTGTGTGTGTGTGTGTGTGTGTGTGTGTGTTTGTGTGTGTGAGTGTGTGACAGAGAGAGAGAGAGAGAGAGAGAGTGTGTGTGTTTGTGTGTGTGTGTGTGTGTGTGTGGTGTGTGTGTGTGTGTGTGTGTGTGTGTGTGTGTGAGTGTGTGTGTGTGTGTGTGAGTGTGTGACAGAGAGAGAGAGAGAGAGAGTGTGTGTGTTTGTGTGTGGTGTGTGTGTGTGTGTGTGTGTGTGTGGTGTGTGTGTGTGTGTGTGTGTGTGTGTGTGTGTGTTGTGTGTGTGAGATTCAGATTCAGATTCAGATTCAGATTCAGAATATTTTATTGCCATTTAAGTCATGTAGACAATAAAAAACAACAACAAAACCATCAATTATAATTATTATCTATTTTGGCTAAAAGTGATGTACACTATTTTTCAAAACACTCATACACATATCTGATGATATCTGCTTGATATATATCAACTGTGATTATGTCACTTAATTTATGTACACAGCTTTTGCGTTCTTTTGTCTTTCGTTTTGATTTTTAATAACAAATTATTTCTTAGTTCATCATATAAAATACATTCATCAAGTAAATGAAATTCATCTTCTATTTTGTTACAGTGTCTACATTTTCTGACCTCTCTGGATATATTTTGGTGTCTCCCTTTCTCTATCATTAAATAGTGACAGCTTGTGCGAAATTTACAATATGTCTTCTTATGAGTTTTGTTTTCATAGTTTATTAAGTATGGTTCCAGTCTGTATTCTTTGGTAGCAAAATCATAAAATTTTAGTTTTGCAAACTCTTTCTTTTGGTAGATCGAAAGTTTTATACATGTCCTCAAGTTTTCTTCTAACAGCATAACTCAACCGATGAACATTAAGAGTACTTTGGTTCTTCCAGACATGTTTGAATCCAATTGTGCACAGAATATTTTTCACTGTGTTTATCCATTTATCGTATGTATTCTTCTGATACAAATAATCGTATACTATTCTAATATGAGTCTGTTTTTGATTCTGTCAAATGAATCCAAAAGGATATTATCTGGCATATGATTTTAAGGATCAGTGGAAATCTTCCTAATTCACCCACAGTGGGTAGTACTAATGCTTTTTTATGAACTCCTAGCATTTGTTTACAAAATTTTACATGAAAATTCTCATACAAAAACTGATTGGATAAGCATGCCTTGAACAGTTTATTAATATAAAATTCTGTCTCCCCATTAAAAAAAAAGGAAACCAAACTGCTCCATAGGTTAAAACAGGGGTTATCAGCGAGTCGAATGAACGCATTATTATAGTAGTCTTTAAATTTTGTCCATGAATTGCTCTTTTAAAGGCGTATATTGCTTTGTTGCTTTGTTTTACTAAATGTTCTTGTGTTGCTTGAAATTTCCCGTTCTGATGAAAAACGACACCTAGATATTTATAAGTTTCTACTGTTTCAATTACATGCTCTCCACATTTAAAATGAATTGGAATTTTAGGAGGTGATCTCGTAAAGTGTGTGTGTGTCAAGTCAAGTCAAGTCAAGTCAAAAACACTTTAATCATCCCATGAAGGGCAATTACAATACTGACAGGCAGATGACAGGCAGATTGATACACATCAAAAATATCAAAGACACAAAAGCTATATTTCATATTGGTTTTCAAATGACTTCAAATAAAATTTCACGAACACACACACACACACCAACACACACGCGCGCATGCGCACACACACACAAACACACGCACGCACGCACGCACACACATCAATTGTGAACACAATTTTAAACCCATTGACTAGAAGACATAAAAACTTATTTTTACGCACGCATATACGCAGCACGTACACTCGCACGTACGTGTGTGTGCGAACACGCCCACGCACACCCACACCATACACCAATATATAAATTCAATGTTTTAAGACCGTTGACTAGAAGACAGACTTATTTTACACACCCACGCACCCACCCACACACACATAATTATGTATTGACTACACTCATAACAATGACAATCAGGCAAGTAGTTCAGAGAAATGTAAAAACTAGGTAGTCAACATCATTGTGAATTCAGAATTCGAATGCTTACTGGCACAAAAGAATTTCTTTTTCTGTTAGTTTTGCTGATGGGACACTGAAAACGGCGTTCCGAAGGCAACATTTGAAATTCTGGAAACAAAGCATGGGAAGGATCAGCCAAAATGGCTGTGGCTTTGCGTACAAGCTGCTGATTGCAGAACGACATGAGATCTCTTTGTTCTTTTCCAATTATTTTTGAGCAGATTCTTACAAATCTCTGAAGGCCATTCTTGTGTTTAACACTAAGGTTATTGTACCAACAAATGAGAGCAAAACTTAAAACACTCTCTATGTAAGACTTGTAAAACAAGGAAAGAATCTTTTTGTCTACAAAAAATGAGTTCAGTTTCCTCAAAAAATACACACGTTGTTGTCCCTTTTTGACAATAGCGTCAGTGTTAACGTCCCAGTTTAACTTGTGGTCAAAAACAGTTCCCAGATACTTATATTTCAAAACGTTTTCAACTTCTTGATTATGGATAATAATATTCTTAGGAGTATGCCCTGATCTTCTGAAGTCGATAGGCAGGTCTTAAGTTTTAGAAACATTTAGCTCTAGATAGGCCTCGTCACAACAGTGTACGAACTTGGTGAGGGCTGGACCGTGGTCTAAGACTGATCCGGATAAGAGAGGTAACAGCGCACTATCGTCTGCCAACTTTACCAGAAAGGAATTTCCATAGTTGCTTCTGCAATCATTTGTGTATAGAATGTACAGAAGTGGTGAGAGGACGCAACCCTGCGGAGAACCAGTGCAGGTAAATCTAACCGAAGAAGATATTTTGTTGGCCAAAACACGGTGTGGTCTGTTGGTTAAAAATTCAATCAGCCAACGAACAAGTTGATTGTCTACGTCAAATTTTGAAATTATTTTGTTAACCAGAACGTGAGGCTGCATTGTATTGAAAGCTGAACTAAAGTCAGCGAACAATATTCTGGCATGAGAGTCAGGTGTTTCCAAGTGGCTATACAACTTGTTCAAAATGAATAATGTGGCATCTTCGACACCCCTTCGGACCTGTGCGCAAATTGTAGTGGGTCAAGGTCTTTCTCTGTAGCGGAAAGAATGAGAGATTTTACGATCTTTTCTAGCGTTTTCGTGTGTGTGTGTGTGTGTGTGTGTGTGTGTGTTGTGTTGTCTGTTTGTGTGTGTGTTTAAACAGCACACACTGTCGGGAGGTCTCATGTGCTACACGTTGTGTATTTGTGCATGCCTTCTGTGTACATGCGTGGGCCGTGTAGTGTGTGTGTGTGTGTGTGTGTGTCACGTGTGTGTGTGTGTGTGTGTGTGGTGAGAGATAGAGAGAGAGAGAGATAATGGAGTGAGCCGCGGGTGCAAAAGCCAATGAATATTGTATCGTGCATGGTGGCTCCATTGCACTTTAATGGATGGTACACTGTATGGTTGAGCCTCGTAGTCTGATATACATTACCGTTGCCCAGTTTGGTTTCGGTGCAAAACAGCTGACCGCTACGGATGGTTGTCCACTATTAAATAGTGTGCATTATGAATGGACAAATATATGCATTAGGGGTGATGTGCATAGTGGATGGTCTGCCTTATGCGTGGCGTATATTACGGATGGATGGATGTGTGTACTACAGACTGTGCATTACGGATGTGAGCATTATGGATGTGAGCATTATGGATGGCATGTACTGTGGATGGTGTGCATTTTGGATGGCGTATATTGTGGATGGTGTGCATTTTGGATGGATGGATGTGTGTGTGTGTGTGTTCAATATGGATGGGTGCATTATGGATGGCGTGTATAGTGGCTGGATGGATGTGTGCAATGTGGATGGGTGCACTATGGATGGTGTATTGTGGTTGGCTGGATGTGTGCATTATGGATGGGGTGCATTATGGACTGATAGATGATGTACATTATGGATGGCGAGTGTACTATGGATGGTGTGTACTATGGATGGTGTGTATTATGGATGGTGTGTATTATGGATGGTGTGCATTATGGATGTGCATTATAGATGGCATGCCATATGGTTGTGTACTATGGATGGTGTGTATTATGGATGGTGTGTATTATGGATGGTGTGCATTATGGATGTGCATTATAGATGGCATGCCATATGGTTGTGTACTATGGATGGTGTGTATTATGGATGGTGTGTATTATGGATGGTGTGCATTATGGATGTGCATTATAGATGGCATGCCATATGGTTGTGTACTATGGATGGTGTTCACTATGGATGTGCACTATGGATGGTGCGCCTTATAAATGGTGCGCCTTATGAATGGGTGCTATGTAATTGTGTCATGGACGGTGTGCATTATGGATGTGTATAATAAACGATTACATGTGTATTACAGGTGTATTATGAAGTGTGTGCATTATAGACGGTGTGCATTATGGATATGTATTATGGATGTGTATTATGGGTGATGTGTTAATATATGAGTGGTGTGCACTATGGATGTGTATTATGGACGGTGTGCATCATGGATGTGTATTATGGATGATGTGTATTAAGAATGGTGTGCATTATGGATGTTTATTATGAAGGGTGTGTATAATGAAGGGTGTGTATTATGGGTGGTCTGCATTATGGATGTGTATTATGAATGGTGCATTATGGATGTGTATTTATGGATGGTGTGTATTATGAAGTGTGTGTATTATGGACCTTGTGTATCATGGATGGTGTTCATTGAGGCTGTCTATCATAAATGTTGTGCATTATGATAGTATGAATAATGATTATCTTCTACATATGGGGTGCATTATGGTTGGTATGCATTATGGATGTGCACAGTGGATGTATTACGCCATGGATTGTGTGGGTTGTGGTTGCGCTTAGTAGATGTACGCAGTATGGATTGTGAGCGTTATGGATGGTGTACATCATTGATCATGTGTATAATGGTTAACGTGCATTGTGGATGTGCATAAAATTGATCATTATTATTGGACAGCGCATTTTGATTATGCTATATGGATTGTGTGCATTATGGTAGGTGTAAATTATGCTGTAGTGTACTAAGGGTTGCTTGCATCACAGTATAGGTGTGCACTGCACTTTGGCAGTGCACTTTTGCACGTGAGTAGTGGAAAGGGAGGAGGGAGAGCGAGTGTGATACATGTGTATGTGACTGATCAGAGGTCAGCTGTATATATCTCAGTTTACGTTGAGTGGATGTGAAATTAAGGTTGGGAGCACACAGTATTCACGCCCTGTTGTATTTTCCATTTTGCTTACACTTTTTTTTTTTACAAACTTTTTCAATTCGTAAAAGAAGTTATACTTTCTCTCTGGATCTATTCTTTTTACATAGTGTTGTGTGGGTTTTTTCATTGGGTATTTTGCCTGTTTTTTCTTTTCATTTCTCGACCAC
The DNA here is from genome assembly GCA_028751875.1 of Rapana venosa. NCBI lineage: Eukaryota > Metazoa > Mollusca > Gastropoda > Neogastropoda > Muricidae > Rapana > Rapana venosa. Next base: position 65,817,025 of record CM054134.1, on the reverse strand, counting down.
TTTCATCACTAAACTGGTTTTGTGGTGGAATTTTTACTTCTTGCTTATTGATAATCTATTCCTTTTTTTGGTTTGTTTTTTGGTGTATTTGCTCAGAGAGACAGTCAGTTCAGAGCATCAACCCTTACCTTGCTCTTATATTGTTATCTGCTTATTGGTATCAGTTAAACAACTACATACTCCTCGATTATTTATCACCTACATGGCGATTGATTTAAGTATTTATGTGCAAGGGTTGGTGCTTATTGTGCTATAGTTCAAACCAAAGGTAGAAAGTTAGCTTTTCTCAAACAGAGTTTTATCTTACAATTTTTCATTTTATGCCGCTCACGCAAGCCCTACATTTTCCTAGCTGTATTTATTCATTTTCTTATAAGTAGATGTCATTCAGAACAAAACAGCTGTTCTCAAAAGGACAACTGAACATAAGTTTTTGCGCTACTGTGATTTATGATGTGATTTATGTCAGTCAGGTCAGTCAGAGAAATTCTCTGTTACTGCTACTGGTACCCATGTAACCCAGTACAACCTGTCGCATGTGGGGGAGGAAATCCCAATAGAAAAAAAACCCAAAACATATGGAGACTTGGAGAGGAGATTGGCGCCACCAAGGAATATCCTAAGCCCACAGAAAAAACATGAAAGACAAATGCAAAGCCAATATGATACCGGATCGGTCGAGGCCCGGGTTACCAACGGCCGCGCTTTCCATTGATCAACACCAGGGTGGAAGTGATAAGTCAGCTATGGAGTTAAAACATTACTTAGCTCCTGAGAAACAGATCACATTGGTACATGGAACGTCCGTACACTCTACCCAGTGCGGAAAAATCAAAGAACTAGGTATGAGTTAGAGCTATAAATGGGACTTTATTGGACTAGGAGGAAGTCGATGGACGGGATTTGGTGAGACATTGACAGAAGAAGGCAACAAGATCTGGTACAGGGGCCCAAAGGGAAAAACATCACCAACATGGAGTGGCATTTATTGTCAGAAAGGAAGTAGTGGGGTGCTTTTATCAGCTTTTACCACGGTTTCCCAGCAGGATTATCATCATTGGGTGTCAGCCAAGCCCAAGACCATCACCATCATACAAATCTATGCACCATCATCTGACCATTCAGATGAAGAAGTAGAAGAATTTTACGAAGATCTTGAAGAGACCATTATAAAAATACCCAAGAAGGACATCATCATCATTCAAGGGGTTTTTTAACGCCAAAGTAGGCCCTGACCCTTAAAAACCAAGGGGCCCGGAACAGTTGGTCAGTTTGGAACTGGAGAGACCAACGACAGGGGACTACGTCTGCTGGAGTTTCCCTGCCCCCACAGATTACATTCCCAATCCCCTCTATCCCCACAAGCAGTCAAGGAGGAAACCCTGGCTTTGCGCAAACGGCAAGATCATAACGAAATAGATTTTATCTTACACCACAGCGTTTTCAAATCCAGCATCAAAGAGCCAGAACAAGAACCAAACCTGGAGCGGACATAGGCAGCGACCACGACTTTGTGTGTGGTATTCAAAATGAAGCTGAAGAAAAACAAACGGCCTGCAAACCCACGTATCAAATTTGACGGGGGACAAACAAAAAGATCCAGATGTCTAGGAATTTTCCCAAAGCTAAGCTTGGCGGACGTTTTGCTGTTTTAAACCCCTCTGGACAATGACATCAATGACCTCACAAAACTTTAATGAGGCAGTCCTAGAAACAGCAGAGGAGGTACTCGGTCATCAGAGGAATAAACACCAGCCATGGACTTCCAATGACATCTGGACCTCTGTGATACAAGAAGACCCACTGAAACCAATCAGGTCTTCCAACCCTAAAGAATACTGAGAGGCCAACAATCTTGTGAAGAAGTCAATGTTAAAGGGGGGGCCAGAGAGAAGTGGATCAGTGATCAATGTGATGAGATCAAAAAAAAGCATGAAAGTGGGAAAACATAAAAAGGCATACGACACCTGAAGAACTCACAAAAACCACTTCAAAACCAAATCATCAGTATTGAAGACAGCTCCTGAAACTCCTCACAGAAAGCTCAGCTGCATTGAACAGGTTGGTCTAAAGTATTGTCAAGAACTGTACAACAAACCAATACAACCTGAAAGAGCATAATAGAAGAGAAAGCAGCAACATAAAGAGCCCCCTCGCCATTACCTATACTGAGGGAAGAAGGGGAAAGAAGCATCCGCAGCTTACCAGTGGGGAAAGCCCCCAGGATCAGACAAATACCAGCAGAGTGCTCAAGCATGGTGTTGAAAACAGGTCATCACACATGTTACAGTTTATCTGTCAGAAGATTTGGGAGACAAAACGGGGCCCAACAGAATGGACAAAAATCACTCATCATACTTCTGCCAAGAAGGGTAATTACGCCAATGCCAAAACTATAGAACAATCACCCTCATCAGCACGCCAGCAAGATCATGCTCAAAGTTATTTTGAATCGACTAAAAGAGAGGCAGAAGAACACATTGCAGAGGAACAAGCTGGGTTAGGCGGCAGGACACAATCGTACAGATTTTTAACTGCACTCCTGATGGAAAAACATCTTCAACATCAGAGGACCTGTTCCACAACTTCATCGACTTTCGACAGGTATGGCACGAAGCTGTGCGGCCCTCAGAATGTTTGGCATTGAAGAAGGACTAGTGCAAACCATTCAAGCACATACAACACGCAAGCAGTGCAGTCCTTCTGAACAATCAGGTCGGAGACTACTTCAAAACCACAGTTGGGGTCCGAAAAGGATGCTTTTATCTCCAGTCCTGTTTAATCTGTTTTTGGGAAAACATTATGGGGGAGACCCTCCATGACTTCCACTCTACCATCTCCTTTGGTGGCAGACCCCTCAACAACTTGCGATTTGCCGATGACATTGACCTCATGGGCGGAAGTAACACAGAGCTGAAAGATCTTACGCCCAGATTGAGAACAGAGCTGGAGCATATGGGAGGAGGTGAGTTCAGAGAAAAGTAAAGTATTTGGTGAACAGCACGAGCAACGCACTGCTAAAATTTACATGAACGGCCAACAATGGAGGAGGTAGACGCTTTTAAATACTTGGCGCAACACTCACAAAGGAGGGCGATCGACGACAGAAATCAAAGTCAAAATTAGCCATGGCAACATCTTCCATGACAAAAATCACCACCATTTTTGGAAAAGTAAAGAGATCAGTTTCCCAATCAACTAAAGCTCTACAAACCCTAATTCAGACTATCCTGCTGTAGGAAGTGAAACTGGACATTGACTGCTGAAACAGCAAAGCGAATCAGTCATTTGAAACAAAATGCCATAGAAAAACTGCTGGGCATATCCTGGAGGGAACGAAAGACCAATGAATTTGTCAAGAGTCAAATAACACGGCTGGCAGGTCCAAAGGAACCCTTCTCACCATCTTCAAAAAGAAAAAGCTGACAGGGGTGGGCCACTCCCCACCACAAAACTCTGCAAAAACAGTTACTGCAGGGAACACTCGAAGGTGGCAGAAAGAGGGGAAGACAGAACAAGTCATGGATAGACAAAAATCAGAGAAGGCCCAGGATGAATGACTCGGCATACTGCGCAGAGCCGAGGCCCGAGATGGATGGAGGAGGCTTACCAGGGCATCGTCTTTCATGTCCCCCCCACGACCGCCAAGGTGACCTCTGGGTCCGATGATGATGATGATTAAAAGATTTTTTTTTTATTCCTTACCTTTTTTTTTTGGAGTTTTCTTGAGTTGGTACACATCAACTAACCAAACCCCAAGAAGATTCTTGTCACTCATATCTAGACATTCCACAAAAAACACAACCCCAGTTTGTGCATGTCTAACTTGTTTACATCCGAAGCGCCATGAGAGAGAGAGTGAGTTAGAGAGAGAAATTGAATTGACTTTGAATTGATTTTATTGCGGGTTAACTAACAAAGCCTAGGCAAGCACCTGTATTACATCCACGGGATGTCATTCTTGACATTGATACCACAGCTTATCATGGGCGTAAAGCTTATCCGATGGACTTTTGTTGGAAAAGAGTGGAGTCGGCACTTATGTTAACTCTCTCAACGAGTTTTCGAACCAGGGTCAGCAGATCATGACCACAATGCACATCAAACCACCAGGCTACCCCGTCTCCGGATGTGTGTGTGTTTGTTGTGTCTGTGTCTGTGTCTATCTGTGTGTGTGTGTGTGTGTGTGTATGTGTGTGGGTGTGGGTTGCGTGGTGTGTTTGGTGGTGCGCACGTGTGTGATCTTTTATTTGAAGTTATCGTGGAATGCTTAATAGTGTTAACTTTCTTTCTTGTGTCTTTTTCGATTATGATTCGCATCAATTTCCGTCAGTATTGTAATTGCCATTCATGGGATGTTTTGGACTTGACTGACATTTTGAGTCACTTAATGGTATCCCTCGGCTAGAGCCCCGGGTTTAATGGTGAGATTTTGCGTATGAAACCATTTTACCCACCATGATGGTACTGCATTCTGACTTTGGGGATGCAGTCTATAGACGACACGTGTGTTTTTGTTTTTTCTTTAATTTTGTCATCTCTGCTAACATAAAAATTGCTTATTCTTTCAAAGGCGGAACGAGCTTTAATGTGTGCCCAAGATGTTCTGCAATGAGTCAGTACTCCATTCTCGAAAAAATTTTGTGCACCCAAGTTATTAAAAACATCTGGTGAACTAGAAATAACCTATTTTCTCCAAAGTCAGTTCCAAAATATTTTTGTAGAATAGCATTCATTACTTGCTTCGATTTCCTGCTGCCATCTTGGTGAAAAAATTTCTAACTGTTTTTGGCACTGTTACATAACTTATGAATAACAATAAACTGTTGATTACTCTAAAACAGTCAAAACCCCCTTTTCAAGTATGATTTTAATGCTGGTTTTTTTTTTAATAAGTTTAATGTAAATGTTTTCTACAGGGAAATAGAACTGGCTGGATATTTTGTCAATGGGAGACTGTTATCATATTGCCCAAAAATCGATTTATTCATACATAATTATACACTGATTGACAGAAGTCATAATAATATTTTTCAATATACTTCTTTTAAGTGAAATTTTTTTTAAATGTTATTTACAATTTACAGGGTCATTTAAATTCTTGTCCCCAAATTTGCACACATGTGATAATTCCCGTAAAAGTAGTCGGTCAAATTTATCTCAAGCAGGTGAATGGGAAAGTCCTTTGTTCTTGCCTTCTGTATGAACATAGTAATGATCAAAAGCACTTTTCTTTACTCTTAGTAAAAAGAACGAATTGGATTTAATTCCTCTCCTAAGTATCCAGAGTTGGTAACAACATTTTTTTTCATTGCCATAGAAAACAATAAACCTGGCGCTATCTTCTGTTAAAATTTTTCTTAGTTGTGTAAAAATAAGCCTTCCTTTAACTACAGTATAATTTCGGGCCCATTTTTTATGCTTTTCGTAAATCCAATTTTGTATTTGAAAGTAGAATGTTATCATTGCATATGACAGAACAAATTTTTTGGACATAATTTGTTATCATTACACAACAAAACAATAACAACACGCGATGCGCGCGCGCACAAAACACACACGCACAGTGTCCATTTTATCTCTCTCTCTCTTCTCTCTCTCTCTCTCTCTCTCTCTCTCTCCCTCTCCTCCTCTCCCTCTCTCTCTCCTCTCTCTCCCCCCTCTCTCTCTCTCTCTCTCTCTTTTCTCCTCTCTCTCTCTCTCTCTTCTGTCGGTTCATCACACAGGCCTGCTCGTGTTCGCATACAAACACACACACACAAACACACATATACACACGCGCATGCACGCACGCACACATACACACACAGAGGCGTGCACACACACACACTCTCTCTCTCTCCTCTCCTCTCCTCTCTCTCTCTCTCTCTTTCTCTCTCTCTATCCGAGTGGCTTCCCTTGCTTGGCTACCAGCAAGACACTTTTGTGCGAGCTGTGTGTAATGTGTTGTTGTTTTTCCTTGTGGTGTGCATCAAAATGCTAGTCACAGGACTCCCAGCAATGTTGGAGTATATGCTGAACTCTGCACTACAAGAGCAGGCACTGTCCTCTTTCAAAGTGTACGGCAGAGGTGATCAGACTGTTATTATTCTAATACTTACAAGCAAAGCTGACAACCATTTCCCTGTCACCCCAGGTCAAAGGTCATACGCAAGAAATGTTTTAGCCAGGTATCTCGTGACAGAAAACGAACAGAAGCACACAGAGCAAACCCTGATGAAAAAGTGAAGAACAGGTTCCGTCTCCCTCCAGTTTATTTTTTACCCACCCCGCCCAGTCATGTGTATGCTGCAAACCCTGCAGAGAGTGAGGCTCCCACTGATGTGTAAGTATGATTCTTGCCCTCCATCTTCTAGTGCCTTGTTATGATAATCAGCAGATTGACTTGACACAACATGACATAGACAGACAGACAGTGACAGTCAACTTTGACCACATAGAAAGTGATCAGTTGTGTGGTGAAGTTGGGAACAGAGCGAAAGAATGTGATAGCCATGAAAGGAGTGCGGAAGTAGGTGCAGAAGAGGGTGTGTGAGAGAAAAATTGGAAAGGGAGGAAGAAGTGAGTGTGTCTGGTTCTGAATGTGCAGAGAGTGTGGCAGAATATTTAGGTGAATGTCTGAAAGGGCAGATGTGTGAGAGATCAGAAATTACGACCAGGGATATTATGAACCGCTTAAAAGAGTTCCATGACCAGTTTAGAAATAACATGGACAATCTCTGCAGTGATCTAAAAGAAATGAAAACAACTGGCCAGACCTGCAAAAGAACAATTTCTTTGTAGAGATGTGTCCTAGTTACTCCTGTAATGACTGATGACAGCGTGAAGTTGTTTCATGAGAGACTGTTGTCTAATATAAGCATAAAACATAAGCAATTGAGTTGATGATAGTTTGTATCACAGGTATATTTTTTCATACTATTCAACCCATGTTGTGGATTTCTATGCCATGTTGTCTGTCTATTTGGGCTGTCATTGGCTGGATTTTTTCAAGTTATGTGTTTTGTGCCCAGTCCCAATCCCCCTGTCTCCTTGTGCATGGGCGTAAAGCTTATCACAAATAAATAATTGTCAAATTGTGTCTCTCTCTATCCTCTCACACACACACACACACATACAGGCGCAAGTGCGTGTTCGCGCGCGCGCACGCGCACACACACACACACACACACACAAAATTACTGCTGCAAGAGTTCATAACGCCTATATCTGATTTGCCCAGCCATAAAACAAAAAAAAGGGGAAAAAAAGATGGGTGCCATCAGTCGCCTGGAGCATCCTCCTGGGGACATGAATAATTTTGCCACACCAGCACAGATGTAATCAATAGAAACAATGTGCATTATCTGACATTGAAACTCTGCAGGGTATGGCATCCACCTGCTATTCTCATGGAGATGATGAAGTATTTTCCCAAATGAGTAGTGCTGTTTAATAGTCAAAGACATTGTTAGCTGATGACCCAAACCTTTTTTTTTTAAAATAAATAGTTTTACCACTTTGATGGCTTTCATTGTCCATTGACAATCATTAGAAACTTACTGTTGTCATTATCTGACATTACTGTGTGTGTTGGGACAGGGTACAGTGAGACTGCCGGGAGGTTTATCTTCATGTCTGCATAAGAGTACAATGAAAGCAGCTCCCCCCCCCCCCCCCCCTCTGAGGAGGCGAACCATCGGCAGTAGTGTAAAGCGCTTAGCTTGACACAGAAGGCTGAAAGGCAGGCAGTCAGGTGGAGAGAGAGAGAGAAGACAGACAGACAGACCAGAAAAAGGGGGAGAGGAGGGGAAATAGAGAGGGAGAGAGAGAGAGGAGAGAGAGAGAGAGGAAGAAAAGGGATAGAGAGATGAGAAGAGAGAGAGAGAGCTCTGACATTTCGTATGCTGGTAGCTTTGCTGAGCCCCCAACGGTCCGCTAACTGGCTCACATTTGTCGCCATAACTGTTGTCTGCCTACAACTGTCGCCTACAATTGTTGTTCTTCTTCTTCTTAGCCCTTATAGCTCCTAGCGGAGCATAGGGCATCAACAGCGTCCCTCATCTTCTCCTGTCTCGGGCAAGGGTCTTGGCCTTTTCCCCCATGTCAGGTTGGAGTCTCTCAGCTCACTATGCGGCTTTTTCCTCCAGGTCTGTTTGGGGCGCCCTCTCTTCCTTTTCCCTGCGGGTTCCACTCGAGCGCTTGTCTAGTGATTTTGCAAGGTTTCCTTCGTAGGGTGTGGCCGACCCAACGCCACTTTCGCCCCCTTATTTGGGACATCAATAGGCTGTTGGTTCGCCCTCATTCACAGGTCGGTACTTGGCACTCTGTCGAACCATTGAGATGAAGGATCTGCCGGAGACATCCGTTGATAAAGGTCTGGATCTTGGAGGAGCTGGTGTTGATGACCCGCCAAGTTTCTGACCCGTAGAGAAGCCAGACTTCACGTTGGAGTTGAAGATCCTGAGCTTGGTGGTTGTGGAGATCGCATTTGTTCTCCATACGGGTTTAAAGATGGCAAATGCTTGGCGTGCTTTCTTTATTCTTGCCTTGATGTCTTCGTCTGTGCCTCCTGTCTGGCTGATCTTATGCCCGGGTACACAAATTCACTGACATCCTTACTGCTTTCCCAAAGATGGTGACAGGGCCTCTTGCTGGTTGTTGGTACGCAGTAGCTTGGTTTCTTTTGACTGATCCTGGGGCCAACACGTCTAGCTGTGGTATCTAGGGCAGTGACTTTGTCTTGGTGGCTGCAGGCGGTGGGATAGCGAGCCAGGCCCATCGGCAAAATGAAGATTTTCCCAGCTTTGTCATGAGGGTCCGTTGGATACCTTTCCCGGAACTTGCGTGGGCCGTCCTTGTCACCCAGTCCAGCACCACAAGAAAGAGGAGTGGAGACAGCAAGCAGCCCTGTCTGACGCTGGAAGAGATCCGAAGCTGTCGGAGAGTCTTCCACCGTGAATGACTGGCAGGAGAATCCTTCGTAAAGTTGTCTTATGATGTTGACAAACTTGATGCACCCCATAGTGGAGAGGATGTTCTGATTGCTTGTCTGTCCACGCTGTCAAAAGCCTTTCAAAATCGATGAAGCAGGCATAGAGAGGTGACTGCCATTCTAGGGGACTGTTCCACGATGATTCTGAGGTCGCAATCTGGTCGGTACAGGAACGTTCTTTTCTGAAGCTTGCCTGTTCATCTCGAAGGGTCTTGTCGAGAGCATCTTTCATTCGGTCCAGGATGACTTTTGTGAGGACTTTGCTGGGGATGGACAACAGGGTGATACCTCGCCACTTTCCACATGGGAGAGGTCGCCGTGCTTGGGGAGCTTCAAAGCAGGCCCTTACTCGTCAACGATGTCACCCCTAACCCCCTCCTTCAAGGCTCCTGCCGGAATGTTGTCAATGCCTACAATTGTTGCCTGCCCAAATTCACTGGCTGTGTTGTGTTTTGTGTGTTTTGGTGTGTGTGTGTGCGTGTGCGTGTGTTGTGTGAGAGATGTGTCTGTGGTGCGTGAGTTATGTTGTGGTGTTGTGTGAGTTTCAATGTCTGTTTCCCCTGTAAAATTCCATCCATTAGCCCTTCTTTCAGACATAATTCTCTCCATCTCTCCTCTCTCTTGTCTTGTCTGTGTCACTCTTCTGTCTCTCTAAACTGTCTGTCTCTCTTTGTCTGCTGATGTCCCTCCAAACAATTTTTGAAAAATGTCACAACAGGACAGTTTCATCCCAAGGTCAATGTCAGGGCATTTTTCGACTTGAAAGATCTTGAACCAGCTTGAACAAGAAGTCCCCAACATGTTAACGAGAGGATAGATTATGTCGGGAAAGAAGGGCTAAATGGATGAGATTTCAAGGGAACAGACAACAGTAAAGACTTTCAACTTAAGACTTTCGGAAAAAAGGCCCTGAAGTACATCATCACAGACGCGGGATTCTTTGTTTTTATATCATGGACCAGGAAGACTCGTCAGCCTTTCGTTTGGAAACTCGAGCCCTCCCCTTTTGGTCCAGTCTCAGCCGGTGACAAAACGCTGTTTGGGGGATTTCACTCAGGACTCCCTCTTGAAATGGGATCAATGATGCCGGACCTTACGTCACGCCAAGAAGAAACGGGTGCTTAATGGTAGCAGGGAAAGATAGCTACATTTCAATGAAAAATTAAGGTAAGAAAGGCAAGCAAGCAACAAAAAGTCTGGCTTCCTCATACGAAGCAGAAGGCATGGCGATCAGAATTTGAGCTGGACATGAGGATGGCCCATCACCATCACGGAAAGATATCAGGCAAAAAGCAAAACAGACTACCATTAACAAAGGTCACTAGCAGGTATTATTTAAGGTCTTTGGTCAACCAAGCCATGGCACCACAGCATCAAATTGATAAACAGAACGACCTAATCAATGAACCAGTCAACTAAATTATGGGACTCAAGGCCAGATCAAAAGCAGATCCAGATCTGGATAGACAAAACCCTAGACAGCAAAAGGGTGTTTTACAAAGACCAAAGGAAAGAGTGACCGAAATCAATTATGAAGTCAAAAAATGCTTAGGAAACAGAACAGAGAAAGATGTGATTCACAAAACAGCACTTCTCTTTGCAGGACTCAAACATAGAGGACAAGACCAGAATGAGGTTGAGCCGTAGCAACAATAATGATCAAACAATGACAAAATGACAAAGACAGTAATGATAAATTTATCGATGACAAAATTGCAATCCCCGAACTGAGAACTTGTAGACAATGAAGGTGACATTCACTGTATGGGATGTGATCTACTTGACCAAACATGATGAATACCAAAAGTCATGACATGATTTGACGTACAAGTGAGTTGAATCTCGTAAGAATGAAATCTACTGATAAAAGTCCAATGAAATAGTGCAGGATTCACGAGAGAAGCTGTACTGACACAATGCTAGCAGTCAGTACCAAAACCAAAAGGGGAAAATTGAAAAAACAGAGGAAAGTGGGGCCCAAAGCGGATAAATTGGGATGCTCGTTTATAGCATCAGGAGGGCCCAAGCCAGATCACTAGGTGTTGTTTCCCTCTCAGAATCAAACAGACACAACAAAACACGCAGGAGGTCTCACGCAGATCGTAGCCGATCTAGACTTCTCCACGGTGTCAGGGGGTGACTCCCCAAGGAAAAGGGATGAAAGGATTTTGTGAGAAACAAAAATTTCCTTCCAAGTAGCCTCTGGCTTCAGAGAGATGGCACAAAAGTGTAAACAAAGCAAGAGGTATTCCAAGTCCCCATCATGGCAAATATTGTATGCCAAAAAGCCATAGCTGTCAAGACTCTGTTATGTTGTATATAATTAAATAAAACAGCTTCTTTTTTAATTATACGTTAATGGCTTGCTCCAGAAACTAAACAACAGTGATTTATAGATTTTCCTTGATGCATGATTTATTTGCTTAAGGGAAACTTTTAAGCAGACACTTTTGATTCATCACTTTTCATGATTTTTCATATTTACACATCAAGAGCTAAAAATTTTTTATCCCAAGGAAGATATCTGGAGGGGTAAATTGTCTGATAGAAAGAAGATAGCAGTTTTTGTTGAAAAGATTAACAGGAAATGAGAATTGATTGTGATTAAGTTTTACAAAGATAGTTTTCAACTGACACATTACATAATCCCTCTCATGATCCATTTTCGGGACATTCACAAAATGGATTGGGATGGAATGTTGGAACAATGTATACTTGACCTCAGGATTCAAGTGTTTTTTCCTTATGTTAGGGGGAAAATTTCAATGCTGAACTTCGAGGGTTTAACTATTTTCGTGGATAATTTTGATTTTGATGTAACAGACTAACACTTGATTGTTTTCGAGGAATTGTCAGAAGTGTGTGTGGAAAGTTTAATTTTTTAAAAACGTTAAAATTGTTTATGCTTGTTACATTTAGGGGAACTTTTATTTGTTTTCTTCCTTTTTCTTTTTTTCTGTTGTTAATTTTATTTATTTTTTGGTTTTATGGTTCTTCATTTTTTTTGTTCTTGTTGATAGTTTTTTAAAATTGTTTGATTTATTTCCCCAAAAACCCCTTTGTTGTTTTTAAAAGGGTTGTACATTTAAACCAATTAGATTTCTTTCCCTTCCCCCTCCTTTCTTTTCCCTTCTTTTCTTCTCTTCTTTCTCTCTCTCTCTTCTCTCTCTCTCTCTCCTCTCCTCTCTTTTGCCTGCTGCCTGCCTGCCTGCCTGCCTTTCAGCCTGTCTGTTTGTCTGTCTGTCGTCTGTCTGTCTGCCTGTCTGTCTGTCTGTCTGTCTCTGTCTGTCTCTCTAGGAATAGAAGAAGCATGTTATCTTAGAGATTTCTTAAAAGAACATAAATATTATGAGGGGGCAAAAAAATTAAAAAATGCCATAAACTCACAAAACGGCGAGAGAAAAAGAAATATTCCGAGATCTATTTCCCATCCAAACAAATTCAAAGACTGTATGGAAGGCAATCAATCAAATGACAAATAATCCATTGTTTTCCCAAATCTAACATAATTAAAGATATTTCTGCTGAAAACTAACAATCCTTCTTTAAATATTTCTTCTAACATAATTAACAATGATAAATCGAAGCCCAATGATCTCAATGAACTAAAAAATTCTGCCAAGAAAAGCTTATTCCATCAAAACTCCACATATATTCATATCTGTTTCTGAGATCTGCAATTACCTGACTCACCTAAAACAATCAAGTAGCCTGGTCTTGATGAAATAGATGGCAGAATACTGAAACTCTCAGCTCAGTTATTACAGACACTTTTGACACATATCTATAACCTTTGTCTTCATAAGAAACTATTTCCCCAACGCCTTCAAAATGCTAAGGTGATTCCGATCCACAAGTCTGGAGACACTTCTGATCCCTCAAACGATAGGACAATCTCTATTATATCTTACCTTTCAAAACCCTTGGAAAAACATATGAATGAACACCTAGTCCGTCATATAGATATTAACAACTTACTTCACCCAAATCAGTCTGGATTTAGAAAAAAACACTTGTGCCATATGGCATTGACTAGTCTTGTAGACAATTGGCTGTGAAGCATTAATGACAATAAATTTTGTGGAGTTTTATTTGTAGATTTAAAAAAAGCATTTGATACATATGACCGCAGACTTCTCATTAAAAAGCTAGACTTATATAATCTCTCTACATATATTTTAGAACTTCTTGCTTCTTATCTTACAAACAGGCAACAGTGTGTTTCAATAGCTTGATCCACATCCACACTAAACCCATTTCATTTTGGAGTACCACAGGGATCCATCATAGGACCAATTCTCTTTTCATTATACATAAATACCTCCCCCTCATATCAAATCTAAATGCGAACTTTTTGCTGACGACACGACCGTACATACAAGCCATACTGACATTAACTCTCTTGCAAAGACATTGCAAAATAGCACTGATAATCTTGTCAAATGGACTGAACTAAATCACATGTCTATACACCCAAAAAAACAAAATGCATGCTTATCACTCCAGACAAAAGCGACAAAATCTATCTCATAAATTTTTTCCCTCCATATTGAAAAGGGAACAATAGGACAAAACCCATCACCACAAAGTTCTAGGAATAACAATTGATGAAAATCTCAGTGGTACCATCACATACCCCCCTGTGCAAATACATGTCTCAAAGAGTATACCAATTGACTAAAATCAAACATTTTCTGACTTTCATTCAAAAAAACTATTCTTTCAAGCTTATATTTCAAGCCTCAATGATTATGCTTCAACCCTGTGGGATACTGCTAGTGCAAACACAATATGAAACCTTTATTTAAATCTGTATAAACGTGGGGGGCGGGGTTTAAATTATTTCACCAACAGGAGAAGTAAGGTGCCTCCTTCCCTCCGCTAAATGTGGGAGATCCCTTTAAAGACGAAGTGAGACATGCACTCAGCAAGATGAAAAAATGGTAAGGCGCCAGGACCTGATGTATCCCATCTGAATTGATAACAGCCCTGGATGAAGTGGGAATTAAGGCAGTCACAAAAACTACTAAACAAATATATGACACAGGAGAGATTCCGACAGATTGAAGAAGTCCATCTACATTGCGATCCCTAAGAAATGGGTTTCAGCTGAATGTGACCAACATCGTACAATCAGCTGATGAGTCACCTCACCAAAGTTCTTTTACGAATGCTCATGAAGAGAATGAGAAATAAATACTCCCAGAAATATCAGCAACGCAATTTGGATTCATGGCAGACAAAGCAACCCGAAATGCAATCTTCGCATTGAAAACTCCATGGAAGGATCCATCGAGGTCCCGAAAGATCTGTACCTCTGCTTCATTGACTACTCAAAAGCGTTCGACAAAGTACGACACTCAGACTTGTTTGATATTCTGGCAGGGCTATACATCGACGGGAAAAATCTTCGAGTCTTCAGAAACCCTATAATTATTTTGGGAAAGGAGGCAGCCACTAGAGTCGACAATGACATCAGTCAATATAGCCCAAACTGCAGGGGTGTGAGGCAGGGCTGCGTGTTCTCATCTGATTTATTTAATGTATATAGTGAAATAATTCTACGAAAAAATTGAGAATCATGAGGAAATTAGTGTAGGGGGCCACAACATCAACAACCTTTATATGCAGATGGCACAGTCCTTATTGCCGACTCTGAAAAAAAACTGCAAAAGATTTTAACAACAGTAACAGACGAAAGCGAAAAGAAAGGATTACAGTCAAAGCAAGAAGACGAATGCATGGTGATCTCGAAAAAAGCTGTTTACCACAATGCAAACATAGCTTGTAAAGGAGAGAGAATCAGACAAGTAAACACCTTTAAATACCTTGGTTGTACTATCACCCCGGACGGCAAGTGTGACACAGAAATCAAGAAGAGAATCGGTCAATCTAAGGCAACTTTTAACAACATGAAATGCATTTTTCCAACAGTAAGATAAGCCTCTAGACAAAGATTCATGTTTTTTAGAGCCTACGTATGGTCCATTCTTCTGTAGGATGTGAGTCTGGACCTGGCCAAGGACACAGAACAGCGACTAGAAGCAGTGGAGATGTGGTTCATCCGGAGAATCATGGAAGTTTTTATGGAAAAAAAAAAAAACAAATGCAGAAGTAATGGAAATGGCTGGATACAAAAGATCCCTTCCTCAACACCATCAGAGAAAGACGCTCAAATTTTTCGGCCATATAATCAGGGCTAAAAGGGGCTAGAGAAACTGTTATGAGTGGCAAAATCTGTGGAAACAAGAGCAGAGGAAGACAACGCACAAAATTCACAGACAGCTTAAAAAAAATTCGCAACGAATAAAGAGGGCACCAACAATGAGCTCATGAGAGGGACTGAGAACAGGGAAAAATGGAGAGCCATGATCGTCGATGTCTGCAGGACCAGACTGGACACTTCAAGAAGAAGAAACGTGCTCTTAAACTGGTTCTTTGAAGAAGACTACCTTACTAGAAGGGATTATAGGAAAAGGAGGCAAAGGTTTAAAAGGAGTCCCATAACCCATAAGGTCGTAGGGGAGCGAGGCGTCAGAGGGCCTCACTTCTCTAGGGCCAGGATATTGGGGCGGCGCCATTCCTCTCCCTCGCTCTTTACCTTCCCTGACCCTAAAGAGGGCAGTTTCCCATTTACAGCTGGGTAAAATGGGGGGAAAGTACTGAAGCCAAGGCGCGCAAACGGTCACCCCCCTCCAACTGGTACCACGCTCGGCTGCTTAACTTGGTGGGGGGAAAAAGCCGATGTGCTTCGACCACTGAGGCTATCCGTCCCATAATTTGGGTTATACTCAGTTAAATATTCTTCCCCTACACCAAAGACTAAGATTAACAAGGCATCATGATGTTTAAAAATAATGACAGGAACTTTTCCCTCATCCTTAAAAGACAAGTTCCCAATGAATCATTCCGAAATACTGAAAAGTCATGTATCCCAACCCAAGAATAGATTTGTTAAATCTAGCTTACTTTACTCAGGCCCTGTGCTGTGGAACTCCCTTCCTGACCATTTTTGACAAAAACCATCATTAACAATCTTCAAAAGTCATTTTTTCATCCATTAATGCATCAAAAATAAAAATCCCCATTGATTGTTGGAAACAAAGTAAATATATCCTCTCTTAAATTATACCAATTTATCCCTCTCTCTCCCCCCACCCCCCCCCCCCCACCCCCCTATCTCTCTCTGTATAAGTGTGAATGTTTTACTTGTATTCGCTATTGTGTTATTGAAAATGACTTCTAGAAATGATTCTTCCACTATCCTACTTCTTTATAATGACTCTTGGGGCGATCTTTTAAAATGACAATGTCAAATCACAGTGAGTGCTAATGGTGGTTGTGTTGATGAATTGAAAACTATATTCAATAAAGTATGGATTCAAAATGTTGTGCTTTTCCTCTCTCTCTCTCTCTCTCTCTCTCTCTCTCTTCCCCTCTCTCTCTCTTTTCTTCCTCTCTCTCTCTCTCTCTTCCTCCTTCCTCTCTCTCCTCTCTCACACCCTCTCCTTTTATTGTTTGCTTATAGATTTAATTGTCGTGTTTACAATTAGTATCCGTTGAATGCTTTATTCAATTTTTAAAATTTCAGTTCTATGCGTAAGTTGACTGTATTTGAGATTCGGTGAAAGTTTATTTTCATATCTTGTTTTGAGCGTACCATAATGTATAGGTAATTCCAAAGTGCAGATGTCCTTTCTATGAATACATGATATTCATAAATATTTGATGTTGGCATTGATGCATGGGTGAGTGCGTGCGCGCGCGGCGCGCGCGGGGGGGGTGTGTGGGTATGTGTGTGTGTGTGTGTGTGTGTGTGTGTGTGTGTGTGTGTGTGTGTGTGTGTGTGCGTGTGTGCGCGCGCGCGCATGGGGGTGCAATTGCTTATTCAAAATTTGTTTTCATGTAGGGTTTTCTATTTCTGTTGCCTCCATAAAGGCACAAAGAATTTTTGACGTTTCTTATAGCCAAATGAAACTATTTTTCGTGGTTTGATCTCTTTTATTTTATGAAGGTTTGCTTTGTTTTTGGGTTTTGTTTGGTTTGGGTTTGGGGTTGTTGTTGTTTTGGGGGGTTTTGAGGAGGGACTATCGGTTGTCCCTTCTCCCCTTGTTGTTGTTGCCGCTTTTGTTTTGCTCTTTGTTATTGCTATTTTTTCGGTTGTTTCTGTGTTTTCTGTTCTGTTTCTTCTTACTTGTTGCTATTTCTCTCTCTCTCTCTCTCTCTCTCTCCTCTCTCTCTCTCTCTCCTCTCCTCTCTCTCTCTCTTCTCTCAATCTCTCTCTCTCTCTCTCTTCGGTGATTTTTGTGGGGATTTTTGTGTAGGATATTTTTTCCGTATACTGTGTAAGTGATTGCAAAGGGCTTTATTTTATTTTATTATCATATATATCCTTAAGGCGCGGACTGGATGTAAATGGGTGCTTATTCATTATCCTCGAAATAAAAGAATTTTTCTTCTCTCTCTCTCTCTCCTCTCTCTCTCTCTCTCTCTCTCTCTCTCTCTCTCTCACTCTCTCCTCGGGGCTAAATGTGTTATTCCTAGGTTGGTCAGTGTGAAAAGTCCTCACTGAATTTGTGTTCTTATGGTGGAACAAAGGGAATACCCATGGCCCAGTTTTTATATTTTGCACGACAGTAGTTTAGGACCATGGTTATCTTCTGAGGGGTATGTGGCAGATTTGTGGCTGTATATACTTACTTTATGATAAGATAATAAAAATGAATGGAATTTATATAGCGCTATATCTTGCAAAAACAAATCAAAGCGCTTTCCATTGGTCTTTTTTTTGTATTCCGCTGTACACTGCATACATGCGCTTCCTTTTTTAAAGGCCCAAAGGTGTTCTATCCCAAGTCAGCCCTGCGTGTCAACACCCCGACACTGTCAAAAAGGAATTTCTTGGATGTGGTGATTGGATGGACCCCAGTATTGTTATGGGAAAGTCTTTTACTGAGATGTGGTGACAAACTTGGACCTGATCGCAAGTTTGAGACGTCAAGTTTATCGGACGCTGGTGTTGGACACAACAAAGCAACTTGGCAAAGCATCTCAAGGACCAATGCTGACGTATCTGCCGACTCATCTAGGGAAAAGACCCAGGCATAGGAACTGATTATTTAGGTGGTTGTGACAAGGCTAGATGAACTGATGGGTCGATGAACATGTGGCAATGATACAATGAACATGATGCTACGATGAACCTGTGGTAATGCTAAAAATGAACATGATGTTACGATGAACATGTTTGGGAAAGATACGATGAACAGTAAAATGGATATTAGAAATGACTTAAAGCTAAAATTTGGTGAGAAGTATGAATTATTAGCAAAGGTGAAGTGCTTGAAAGAAAAAGTAGAGTTTTTGAAGAAAGAGAAAGAATCACTCAGACAAGCTCATTCAGTTCTCAATACTACTACTACTACTACTACTACTACTACTACTAATAATAATAATAATAATAATAATAAATAGAATTCATATAGCGCTGTATCTTGCTCAGACAAATCACAGCGCTTATTCTTACACAGTCATACAACCAATAGCAGGTAATAGTTCTAACAAGTCCAAATGCACACACACACACACACACACACACAAGGTTTTTACGCAGGTTATACGCTTTGGCAGGGTGATGGAGTTTTGGGCTGTGAAAAGCAGGCATAGCTATGAAATGAAACAGGAGAGGAAAATCGTAGGTTTGAAACAAATATGTCTTGATTTAAAAGTGCTACAAGAAGGCCTTTGGCGAAGAGAGATAGGAGGGGCCCTTCCAAATCGTTGGACGAGAAACAGAGAAAGAGCGACAGACGATGGTGGACTGGCTGAATCTAGGTATTCGTAAACAAGGAAACTGCAGCAGAGCGAAGGGACGAGAAGGAGTGTACAGGTGAAGACCCTTCACAGAGGGGGGAGGGTGCTGTTTTGTGGAGACATTTGTAACAGAGGGCACAGATCTTATAGTTTATTCTGTGGCACAGGCAGCCAGTGGAGAGATCGCAAGAGAGGGGTAATGTGCTCAGATTTTTTTCTTTCTGGGACTAGTCGAGCTGCAGAGTTTTGAATACGTGAAGGGAGTAGATAGATGATGCTGGCAAACCAGCCAAAAAGAATTGCAATAAATCCAGACGTGAAAGAATGAGAGATGCCATGAGTTTGGAGTTGCGTCTTTTGGACAGATACTTTCGAATTGCAGTAATACGCTGTAATTGATAGGCACATTACTGAAGAAAGGCACACATAGCAAAATAGCTATATCTTCATCTAGCCGAAAGTAAGAAAACCAAATTCCTTTCATCACTCACATCAAATACCAAGTTAATCCTAGGGGAACCAATAGAGTATACGTTGTAAATCAGACAACCAAAGTCTTCAAAATAATAGGAAAATCCTTTCCTCAATACTCTGAACTGACATTATCCTAATAATGTCAACAGAACTTAGTCGATACTAAGATCTTTCACACAATGGCCTATCATACCCCATGGATATTGTAGCACGCGAGAGAGAACTCTGAACTCTGAACTCTGAAATAGTTTAATAGTACATCGGCCTTAGGCCACAATACAACAAAAGGGAGTGATGGGGGGGGGGGGTTTACAATGGAAGAGAACAATGATTTCACAATACAAATACAATTTTGAATCAGCTGAAAAGCTTCACTTCTATGTATGTACACATCTTCCCCTATCAACAACTTAGGGTTTTACTTGCTAACTGTACGCTCACTCATTCCAGTTTGATCACAAAGCACCAGCATAACTTACGAAAGAAGAAATGCGGAAAAACGTCCTGAAAATCATGGCTATGTGTCATGAATCTAACTTACTGTGAACAGTCTAAGACAGCAATGCAATCTTTAATAAGAAAACAAACAATCAAACCAACCGAATGACAAATACCTACGTGCTGTTTCAGTATATGAAACGAAACCAATGGGTTCATTATACGATTACAGCATCCTAAAAGGGTTGAAACTATTCAGTAATATGTTGGATAACATAGTCTCCTTCCCAATTTAAAGTTATTTAAAATGTTGATAAACTTTGAAAACAGAAAACTTACTGAATATCATAAACCCCATACAGTGATGTGACATCACCATCCCATACAGCAAAATAGCATCACTTAGAGTTTTCCAAAAAAAGAGAGAGGAAAAAATTCACATTAATAAAAACACAACAAAAACCCATAGAAAAAGGCACAAAAGTAATGTAGCTATTAAAACATGGCAAAAATTTAAAGTTCCAAATGACAGATCTACATCTGTGTCCTTCGGTTTGTAGCATGACATACATATCTAGATAAACTATATCTGAGAGTGGCATTTTTGGCTCTGAGAGCACGTTTAGAGGAAGGTAACAAAATCGCAAGGAATTTGTTCCTTATATCGTCATATGCATTACACATTTAAAAACAAAATGCTGTTCATTTTCAATCTGATTTTTTCAAATGGACAGTATTTGTCACGAAACGATTTTTCTATATCGATGCACATTATTATTTAAAGGAAGAACATTAAATCTTACTTGTGTAATGACAACACAAAAGCAAAATATATCCATATTATGAATGTACAGTTCTTTTTCAAAATGGTCTTAAATGATCGATAAGCCTGGTTTTCTATCGTGATCGCTAATAGTGCCTGTCCATTCTTGAATGTAGGCTACATATCGACAAGCCCCTGTTTGATTTTGGCCAAGAAAGTTTTACATCTCCAACATCCTCTTGAAGCCCAAAAAATGTTAAAGCCCGTTGCACACAGAATTCTCTTACTTTTGAGACCAACATTGTTTACCACAAAAAGGTAAAGGTAAAGGAGTCCATAACCTATAAGGTCGTAGGGGAGCGAGGGGTCAGAGACCTCACTTCTCTAGGGCCAGCATATTGAGGGGGGCGCCCATCTCCTCTCCCTCGCTGCTTTACCTTCCTGACCCCAAAGAGGGCAGGTACCCATTTACAGCTGGGGAAACTGGGGGAACTGTACTGAAGCCCAAAGGGGCACAAACGGTCACCCCTCCAACTGGTAACCACGCTCGACGCTGCTTAACTTGGCTGGAGGAAAGCGAGTGCTCCGACCACTGAGCTATCCCCTCCCCTGTTTACCACATATTATGTCTAATTCTAGTAACATTTGATAAGCTTTGCAAGGTAAACGTTCAATATTCTTTCTAACATTTTGCACCAATATCTCACACAGGCTACTAAGAATTCACGTAATGGATATTTCCAAGGTCTCCATATACCATTCTTTAGGAGTCTTAATTGGAACACCCGAAACCTATAAAAAAGCCTCATATGGACCTTTTCTATATGATCTAATCGTTTAACCCCCCTATTTTTAGCAGCATAAAGCAATATTGGCTGTATCTTAGCATAAAAAAATTTTTCCAAAAAGTGTTTGGCATCATTCTTTATACTTTTGAAAAACCTTGTTCAGCTGTAATACTGCCTTTTTCCCCTTAGTTGTCAAATGCAATGTACCTCTTTTAGCACTGATCATAGTTGTAAAGTTCTATCCTAAATAACAACCATCATTAACAACTTCCAGTCTGTTACCTTTATAGAACCATTTTTCCGCCTTCCTAACATCCCCCTTTTCTGAATCCATTATCTTAGTTTTATCTATATTTTTGTTTAGTTTTATACTTTCACAAAATGATTCTAAGATATTTAATGATTTTGGGGACCACTGGTGTTGTTGAAATCAAGCCCCGTCATCTGCAAAGAGTAGGATAAGTAATTCCAGACATCTGGATATAAAAGCACTCCATATTTACCTTTGTCATTGATAAGCCCTTAGCTAGTTGATTTATAAACATGGAGAATAATGTTGGGCTGAGAACACAAAGCCTTTGCCTTACCCCAATTGGTGTTTTGAACATCTTTGTTATTTCAAAATTTGCACGGACATCAGTATCAATGATTTTACATGGTACAAATTTCTGCGAAAAATGTTCCTTTTACTCCTTGTCTTTGAAAACACTGTAAAAGTTTGTTTATGTCTAACTGAATCAAACGCTTTTTTAAAAATTACGAAAGCTACATACAATTTCCCCGCCTTTTTTGTTCATTACAACACTGAATGGCTGCATATAAAGTAAATATCTGATCAACTGTAGAGTATTTTTTACGAAAAAACCCGCCTGACATTCAGTAATTAAATAGTTATTCTTAACCATGAGTACAGCTGTGTATTAAGGGATGGAGGTTTTAGCATTTAGAAATGACACTTAAAAGAAAAACTCCTTATAATTATCTACATTTTAACATTTCCTTTTTTGTGCAGAGGTTGATTTTGGCTTTGCACCTTCCTGTGGAATAGATTCCTTTTTCAAAATGGCATTGAAAAGTTTTGTTAGAAAAAGCACAACATTTTTTTCCACCATTTTTTACATTTCTGCTATTTTATCATCAACCCCACTAGCTTTCCCCTTTTTAAGTACTTCATCCTCTGAGATCTGTTGATTTAAAAACAGGTCTGTTTCTTCTAAAAGGTCAATATCCACCTCATATCCCTTCCCTCTTCCTCTGCCATTATATTGAAAAACGTTTTTGAAATGTTCAAACCACTCCTCTGTAGAAATGTTATTTCTAATCCTTTTTTGTTTGCACAACAAGTGTTCTTAGTTTTTTTCCAAAAGCATGCTGTGTTGCTAACTTCCTTTCCTAAATCTTCAACTGTTTGTTTTAGAAAAGCTTGTCTTTTAATCTTTAATAGGTGTCTGTATTGTTTTCTTGCTGTGACATATGTCTGTCTTGATCTTTTCGAGTTTTTCCGAAATAAAGTAATAACTTTCTAGTTTCTGTTTTGGCTTTTCTAAAATTCACTATCAAAACCCTTCTGACCTTTTTTCCTTGTTTAACCTAAATGTCCTTAAACATACACTTACTCGAGTCTTTTTTTAAACCACTGTACAAATGTTTCTATAGCAGATCTAATCTCTTTCTAGATTTTCTATGGCCATCTTACTCTATTTTGTATATCTTCACCCTCTCAAATTTTTATGAAATGACTTTCCTGAGTTTTGTCCCCAAAAATTTTTCTTGCACATAACATTGTGATTATGTTTTGCATGGCAATCTGTACATTTTCCAGTGCTTCTATCTCTATAGAAACGGCAAGGGGTCAGATTCTACAATATTTTCACCCTTTAAAGACATGAGTGTACAGACCAAAAAATTTATAAATGCAACAAAATAATCTACTGTACTTTCCACGAAAACAATATATGTACAGTTTTCATGAATGTTGCCTCTGTAAGACCATTAATATAATACAATCAACATATTACAAAATTCAACAGTTGTTCACCAAAAGTATTCATAAAACTATCTTGAGAGTTTTTTTGGGACATATTATTGACAGGCATGGTTGTGTTTTCAAAATAATTATTGTCACCCTTGAACGAATAAATTGCTATGGGCCGTTCTAGCATTTAAGTCCCATTTACAAGGATAGAAAAATCATCATATTCATCATACAAATCTCTCAGACATTGATCTAACACTTCAATGCCAATGCGCCTTCATGTCTATTCCAAAATGCTGAGTGGCATGGAGGAATATAACAAGAAATGAATATAATGTGTTTTTTGTGGCAAATAAAAAATTCTGAATTTTTATGACCACCCTGTTTTTTTTGTTCTATTTGCACATGTTCAATAAACCTTTCCAATGATTTCTAATTAGAACAATCACACCACCTGAATAACGCCTAGATAAGACAAATTCTTTGCTTTAGATGTGAAGATGATGAAGTCTTCAAATAAATCAGAGTTAAAATCAAAGGCAACAAATGTTTCAGTTAAGCATAAAATCATAGGAAGTGGGGAAAGTTAACAAAATCATTGTTTTCCAGTTTTTTTAAAAAAACCATTAACATTGTAATTAAGGAATTAAGCAGAGCTTTTATTTTTAATAGTACACATGATACTGGTGCTAGTTTTTTTATCAGCAGATTTAGCATCAGGAAAAGTGGGCCCGGCTGATCTCCTATTTATTGGTGCCTGAAGCACCTTCTTTCTGTGCTGGGACCAGACTTTGGGGATTTATTTTTGCCCTGTGCATTGTTGCTAGACTTGCTTTTTTAAAAGAGTCCACAATGCTGCTTGGCTGCTGGATCTGACAGCACTCTTCTTCAGAGCCTTGTCTACTCACCTGTGAGGTGGGATGCAGAGTCTTGGTCAGGGACTTCGGGGAGTGGACATAGCTTTCTGGGTTTAGGCACTGTCTTCTTTTTCACGTTGATTTTCCTGCCCCTGTCATGACAGTTAGTCAGTTGTTGAGTGTGTCTCCATCACTCTGGTCTGACCTTTCAGTTTACTGTCCAGCTTGTCCACAATGTAAGTCAGTCATTGTGCTGTTTTACTGTCTGTAGCATGTGGGTCAGCAATGTGGGGCAGGGCAAGTGAGGATGGTGCAAAATCGCTCTGTGTTTTTGGGTCAAATTTCTACGTATGAGTGACAGTTTTCTTCCCGGTTTTTGGTTAGGTTTGTGTATGGTGGTAGTGTGCAGCTATTGGTGTTGCAGACTGTTGAAAAGGTCAGTGAATTAGACACTATTAATAGTACAATGATTAAAAAAATTAAAGAACAACAAACATTTTCTGTGTAGTTGGTTAGCACACCACACATACCGATTTCATGTGTGGCAAGGGTGGGACTTGTTGCACTGTTTTAAGAGGCTGGATGTATCTGGACATAACCCATGCTAAAAGGTGGGGTATCACAGTGCAAGTTAACATCCAGTTTTGCTAGTAGATTTAAAGAGAACTTGGTTGGATAGGCTAGTGTGTGTGCACTGAAATAGACAAGGTCAAGGTCAAAAAAACATAGGCACAAAAAATAATGTTACAAGACATGTCTTCATTTCCATAGAATTTTTTCATTTCTTTGACTGGCGATTTCCCCCAGCCTACAAATGCATGTAACAGGGATAAAGACCAGCATGGATGAAAAATTCCAGAGTATGGAAGGAGTTTATCCCCTTTTTCCCTTTCAGAATTCAGCCAGCTGAAGGAAAGTGTTTGTGGTGAACACAGAATTTATATATATATAAAATAATATATATAATATATATAACTGAGGGAAGAGAAAACATAATGTTTGGGAAAGGGTTTGGGAAAGCTGGAGAGAAAGCGGAATCTACTGAACAGAATGCAAAGCACTCAACCTGAGGTTCTTGGTGTTGCTGAATATGGAAGGGAGGATGAACACATACCATGCAGGTTTTCGTAGATATCCTGAATGACCAGTCCTCTCCACCCAACTGGCAGCATGAGACATCACTAGGGCCTTTTGCATTGGCAGACCCCGTTCATACAATGATGAACCAAGACCAATCCTTGTTCGTTCTGCCCTTGGCTGGACAAAATGGCGTTCTGGGTGACCAAGACCTCAGAGAGAACCTGAGGGCTAGCAGGTCCGTGTTGCTGCCGACCTTACCATGCGACAGAGGGAAATGCTGGGCTTCCCCCGGAGGCAGGGCAAGATTGCCTACTTCCATGGGGGGAACTGCATGTCAGGGACAAGGAGTTAGCTGGGTCATCAAGGAGCAGCCAGACACAGACGGGTGGTCTCAAGCTCAAGCCAGCAGCAGGAAGACACACTACATGGATCTGAATAATTTGACATTCAAAAAGGCTACCAAGCCGGTTTCCCCATATGCACATCAGTGGGAAAGGCATCACATGACAATGCGGAGAGGACAAGGATGCTATGGCACAGAACCATTTCGCAGAAGGACCAGTTCACCACAGCTGTATAGGCACTGGAATATGGCGAAGTGTACAGGCAGTCAGCGAGAGATCAACCACGCAGCAGTTCCCGAGAGGAACATGAACCTAGAGACCTGATCCCTCAAGGTTTGGTAACAAAACAGGAATGAGCCTGTACCCGTTTCCTCTGGTACACATTCCTACAGTGATGTGGTAAGAAAACATGTCCTAACAAACAAAGTGTTTTGGATTTGGAAGAATTGTGACTGTGAAGGACACCAGCAGCAGACCCAAATGCTAGAACTGCAAAGATGACAAAACAAAGCAGAGACGCTGAGTGGCTCCCAACCCGGGTTCCAGGGATGAGGGCGTGCATGATTATATTGACTGCATGAACACACAACAGGACAGTGAAAAAAAATAATAATAAAAATATAATAATAATTAATGTATGGAATTTATATAGCGCTGAATCTTGGGAAAGTAAACAAAACAAAGCGCTTGCATTCAAAGCATTCACACGCATCCGCCATCCCTAAATATCAAGATAAACAAATATCAAATTTATTATACACAAAACACTTAGGTGGGGGTGGTGGAGATGAGGCAGCTTTGACAAGTAGGAAACAGATAACAGCGGCAGATCTCAAGTAGGTATAAGTGCGTTTTGAGGCTAAATTTGAAAGAATCAAATGAAGGCTTTTGGCGAAGTGGAAGAGGGAGGTTGTTCACCAGAAACAGAGAAAGAGCGGCTGAACGAAAGGGAACAGGATGGAGTGTACAGGTGAAGACAGTTACAGAGATAAGAAGGTGCAGATTTGTGGAGACTTTGAAACAAAGGGTATTAATTTATACTTTTTTCTTTGTGAGACAGGCAGCCAGTGAAGAGATCGCAAAAGAGGAGTGATGTGTTCAGATTTTTTTTTCTAAGGACCAGTCGAGCTGCAGAGTTTTGTTGTGTTGAAGGGAGTGGATGGATGATGCGGGCAACCCGCCAAGAGAGAATTACGTAGTCCAGTCGAGAAAGAATGAGAGATGTGACAAGTTTTGGATGTTGCTTCAGTAGACAGATACTTGCGAATTGCACTTATGCGCTGTAATTGATAGTAGCAAGACTGGCAGGTCTGGGTGATGAATTTTTTCATAGAAATGTGTTGTCAAGAACCACACCTAGATATTTCACAGAGCTGGACAGAGGAACCCCGTATTGCTGAATTCCACTGAAGTCGTTGTGATGGAGGAAAGTTTATGTTTGGTCCCCCTGAGATGGCTTCCATTTTATCGGATTTAGCTGTAACGTATTTTGAGTCATCCAGTTTTGTGTCTAGAAGGCAGTGGGCCATATTTTTCAGGAGGGAAGGGAGATTTCAAGGTATTGCTACATTTAAGCTGATTGTCATCGGCATAGAAATGATGATCATATGATGGTAGTTTCTTATGTGCGAGAGTGGAGCAATGTAGAGAGTGAAGGGGAACGGACCCAGAACTGATCCCTGCAGGACTCCAAATTCCGTTTGACAGGTTTTGATTGAATTTTTGCTGACAATAACTTTTGGTATCGGTTTGTGAGGTATGAACTAAACCAGGTGAGGGCAGTGCCATTAATCCAAACATATTCTGGAGGCGAGAAAGAAGAATTGAGTGATCTATAGTTCAAAGGCAGCAGATAGGTCGAGAAAAGTGAGGAGGGAGATTTTCCCCCCATCAGCAGCGGGAGAAGTGTATCTAAAGTGTGGACTAGGGTGGTTTTTGGGGCTGTGGTTGGCGCAAAAGGCAGATTGAAAAGGGGGAAGGAGATTATTGGAATGAAGGTGGTTGTTGAGTTGTTTTTTGAACAACTTTTCAAGTACTTTGGAGATGAAAGGTAAGTTAGAGACAGGTCTGTAATTCTTTAAAATGTTGGGAATAGGTCATGCTTTGTTAGTAGAGGTGTGACTTTGCGGTTTTGAGAGCTGATGGAAAATTTTCCCGACAGAAGAGATGAGTTTTACTATTTTGGTGACAGGGGTACAAGTTTGGAAGGCATTGTGAGGGGACAGGAGCAGGTTTTGGGATCAAAATCGCATGATTTAATCGTCATTTCTTTCAGAATTGTCATGATTTCGCTTCGCTTGTGGGATGAAAGAAAAAGAGGAGTGCCAGTGAATTGGGGTCAGGAGGAGCAGGCTGGAAATGAGTCTGATCCGTCTAGAGCGAATGTTGCGGACTTTATCTGAAAAGTGGGAAGGAAAGATGGAGGGAATTCAAACGGGCTGGGGTGGTGGAAAGGGGTTTTTTGCGATCCAAAAAGATTTGGGGTTAGGGTAAACAGAGATTTTATGGTTTAGCGAGAGAATTTGGGAAGATAATAATTTGTCTTTGTGAATGGATTAAAAATTTGACTTTGTTTTTTTTTTTCAGAAAGCTTTTTTTTTTGTTTTCATTTGTTGTTTTTCGCCACTGCCGTTCGATGCCGAATTTTGGTTTTTTCCATAAAATTTTTGTTTTTTTTACCAGGGGCGCAGGGGGGCCTGTCGGCGGGATATGGTATTGGGAGGGCATTCATAAAGCAAATTGGCAGAGGACAGTGTAAGTGTTCTGAAGGTCAGGGTGGCAAATTTGCGAAAGGGGCGCCCTTTTAGCTGTAAAAGGAAGGGTTTTGAATTCAGGGCCCTTTAAGATTGCGGTGGGTAACATTTTCTTTTTTCTTACGGTTTTTGTGATTGGGCAGGTCTTGCTCTTACAAAGAAACAAATGACAATGCAGACTATTGTTTAGACAAGGAAGAAGTAACAAGACAAACAGAGAAACGAGCGCGACAAGGTTACTAAAACGGTGATGAGAGTAGGGGGTGTTTTTAAGCAAACAAACGTCAAAGTAGAAGACTTAATACAGTCGCCTTCTGAACAGGCATGAAATGTAAAAATTGGGGACTTTCTGACGAGGAGAGAGGGAAGAGAGGGGAGAAGGCAGGACAATCATTGTCACAAAACCACATTCAATTAACCACTTTTGACCAAATGACTAACCTTTAAACATGAACACATGTTGAATTGCCTACTTTTACAGGGCAATTACTACAAAGGGCCCGCTGGGCCCGATAGTACGATTCAATTTCACTTAGTAGAAACCCTATCTAAATTCCACTTTGCTGGTTCTACCCAATAGTTTTCTTACCAATCCCACTTTTTTTCCCATGAAAATGCGGTTTAAAAACTTCATGTCAAAAAACACACACATAAAATATGTTTACTTCTCATGAAACCCCATTTTTAGCACGAAATCCAATTAAAATTAATCCAAATCACACAAAAAAATAAAAAAGCCTCAGCAAACTTTCATGGGTAAAGCAACTAAAGACTTTCCTGTACCATCACAATTTCAATCAAAAACTAAATTCGCTATACACAAAAATAAGTTTAAACAAATCACTTTTTCCTTAATAGATATCTTAAGCAACAACTTCACAAAAAAGAATTCCACTTGCTGAGCTAAGCAAAGAACAAAACTCTTTCCTTCTAGGTAAAATCTGTAAAAGTTTCACCACACAACCCCAAAACTTCAGGGAGCTTTGCCCCAGACAGCGCAAAAATGACTTTAAAATGCCATTGGGAACCCTTTTATGCAGGAAACTATTTCCAACTGACAAGAAACATTTGGGAAAAATGAGCTACAAATTCTGACCACACATCCAAATCACTGACAAACAAATTTCTTACAACTAAAATCAACCAAATTCTGAAAACTGACAAACTGCGATTCACTAGAGAAGGGGGTGAAAAGAGGGGGGTTGGAAAGGGGTATGCTTTTCAAAAAGAAAGGGGCCCCAAAATCCTGTGAGTAAAACAGCGTAGCAAGCCTAGGTGCTTATCACATGACTGTTCCACGGACAATGCCTCAGACCATAAATAGGGGGGACCCCACTGTACTGACTGAAAAGACAAAGGCTGACCCACCACCCCGACTTGGGCCTACTGTAAGCATTTAAGCTACACCATGGCCCAGGTTGCCAGTTTTCTAGCTAAAAAACCCTTTTTCTGGACACTTAACATAGAGATGGACAGTATACAAACTTCTTTTGGGTTTTCTTTGAAAACCCTTAAATGATTAAAAGCTTTTCCAAGCCACCCGGGGGTTACAAACAGATAAAAAGTTTTTTGCCAAACAGCACACTGAAACTTGATGCACAAAGAACCAAAGTCTCCTTTTACAACTGCTGAACTAACAAATCATAAAGTCTAAACCCGTTGAACAATTCTTTCTGAAGAGGGGGGAGGGGAAGGGGGGGGAAGGAATTTTAAATTATAGTCCCCAAAAAGTGCCATAAACAATTATTCTGTAGCCCACCAAAAAATAACTTCCTATTTTGTGCATTGGTCAAGAGGGTGCTTGTTCTGATAAAAAATGCCTATAGCCTTGTATTGAAGTAAAGTGAGTTATGATTTTTGTGCTCAAAGAAAACATTCTTTCCAAAAATTTAAAACTATATAAATGAATGAAGGTATCGGGTGCCCCATATATGTAAGCATGCTGGGGACAGGTTCATAATTTTTTGAAAATTTTCGGGAAATTGGAATGAATCCCATGCAGCTGCCTAAAAAAAAAAAGTACGTTTTCCCCTTCCATCGATTTCAGTATTTCTAAAAAATTTTCCCCTCTCTGTGTTTATGCGTAATAGGCATCCTCGATCAATTGTTATTTGCATCACTAATCCAAAGCTTGATTTTAAATTCTTATATTCCACCTTTTTTTTTAAGACTTTCGATTTAAAAATTTTTCTAAATTGTTTGTCAAATTTCTCCCTAAA
The DNA here is from genome assembly GCA_028751875.1 of Rapana venosa. Taxonomy (NCBI): domain Eukaryota; kingdom Metazoa; phylum Mollusca; class Gastropoda; order Neogastropoda; family Muricidae; genus Rapana; species Rapana venosa. The sequence goes on along the minus strand of CM054134.1, from coordinate 65,786,547 downwards.
AAAGAACTTTAAAAAAAATTTTAGGGTGTAAACAAATTGAAAAATGACATAGTTAGTGATCCGTACTCATATGTTTTATTTTTCTTTGTGCAAATTATTATAAGGACTTTTGAAAACAGCACAGAACATTTACATTGCCATAGTATGCAATTTGTTTTGCTTGTCAAAGAAATGACGTTTCTATAAACCCCTTAAAGATGGGTTTCGTGCAGAGGTGAAACATTTTTTTAAAAAAAAAAAAAGTATTGGAAGTGGAGATATTGTGATGCATTGTTCAATCTGTTAGGGTGGGTAAAAATACGTATTTTGATAGTGTCGATGTAAAAATGAAAATAGTTGAAATGTTTTTTGAAAAAAAAATAAAAAGATTTGACCTTTTTCTTTTTCTTTTCCGAACGTTCAACAAAAGATCGCCCAAAAAAGGGCCTTCAGTAAACGTAGACTTTTTCCCTGGGGAATTTTCGTGGGTTTTGCGTCAAGAAGCCAGCTGTTTAGGGGTTGTGTGTGGGTGGTTGGGGAGGGGGGGGGCCGGGGGGGTGGGGGGGGTGAAAATTGGTGGGTTCTTTAATTTAACGCTTTTCACTTTATGATTTTAGACAATTGGGTTGTGTTTTTTGTTTTTTGTTGTTTTTTGTTTGGGGTGTGTGTGTGTGTGTGTGTGTGGTGTGTGTGTGTGTGTGGTGTGTGTGTGTGTGTTTGGTTTGTGGTGTTGCATGTGTCTATGTGAGGGGGGTGGTTATGTTTAGTGTGTTAGGGAAGAGAGATAGAACATAAAAGGGTGTGAGTGTTTGTACTTTTTGTGTATAGCTGGTGTGTGCGGGCGCCGTGTGTGTGTGTGGTGTGTGTGGTGTGGTGTGTGGTGTTTTTGGGGGTTTATGCTTGTGTGTTTCCCTGTGTGGATTGTGGTTGGTTTTTTAGCAAGTGTATGTGGGTATTTGGGTGTAAAGGAATGGTGTGGAAAGGTATGGTGTGGTGTTTTGTGTGGGTGTGTGTGTGTGTTTGGGGGTTTGGTGGTGGTGTGTTGTGTTTGTGCATAGGAACGATATCACACAGCTAGGAACTGTGGGCCATATAGATGTGATGTTTTTAAAAAAAAAAGAATTAATTATGTAAGAAAAAAAGGGGAATAAATTTTAACTTGAACGGGAAAAAAATTACTTTTATAAAAACCAAACCCGACGGGCTCTTACTAAAGCCCTTCCTAATTCAGCATTTAAGATATAAACCCCAAAATGTCGTTGGGGTTTAAACTAGCGAGTTGTTGTTAGAAAACCCAAATCCGGCAAAAAAAGGCTTAAACTGACACAATAAAACAACATTTTTCTGGCTAATCGATCCCACAAAAAATCATGAAAATTTTCGACTGAATTTCTTTTTAGAGCATGAGCCAGTCGTATATCAACTTGAAAAAGTCTAGAACAAATTTGTTCTGATCAGAGATATCGTTGTATTTAGACTTTTGTCGACTTGGGTCTTGCACCCCTTTTTTTAATGATAATTTCAGAAAGATGCCAAACTGCCCCCAAAAGTCTTCTTTAGAAGACAATACCCTCTTGAAAGACAGCGGCAGTTGCATTTGATGGTATTTTCCTTGTTCATTGCCCCCCTTTTAGCTGTGCAATTTCCCCCATTCTTTTTCCCCCAAAGCCAAAAGGGGGGTTGGAATCCCCAATATTGTTAAGACCACGGTGGAAAAAAATAATTAAAAACAATTTCAGTCACAATTTCACCTTATATTAAACAAAAAGATTGAAAAGACGTAGAACAGACTTGGAAAACACGAAATACTTGTTCACAGGCAAAAGGAAAAATTTAAACAGGAAAGTTAACCCCATCACAATTGAAAACAAGCTCTGCTGAAAAAAATAAAAATTTTTTCCCAAATGTAATAAGACCTTCAATTTTCGAGCTGGAATTACAAATCCAAACCGCATCTTTTTCTATAAAAGTCAGGCCCGTCTGATAGATTTTCAAATGTTATTATAATTTCAGTGAGAGATCTAAAAAATCCCGAAAGAACAGGCCCATCATTCTTTTAAGGTCAGCATGTTTATGTCAAATTTGGCAATGTTAAGCCCCCATGGGGGGAATAACGCTGAACGCAATCGGGGAAACTTTTTTGGTTTTCACCCCCTGATTTTTAAAACGGGTCAGAGTGAAGCCCCTAGGGAGTTAAAGAATATTGTTTTTCTCTTTTTGGGGATAAGGGAATTTCGTTTAAACAAGTTCTGGCATACATGAGTTTTGATTTGTTTACTTCTAAAAGATGTATTTAGCTGAGCAAGCTCATTTGTGATTCAAAAGGGCATCACTCCCAAATTTTCGGCATATACATCAGTGTCGCGTTAAAAACCGGCCCACCGGGGCAATTTGTAGCTTTTGCACTACCTTTGTATTTTTTTTAATAGTATTTTGGAGCCGAAAAGGGAAAATTTCTTGGCATATTTAATTTTTGAACCCCAAAAGATTTTGCTAGGTGAAAAAGGGAGATATCTTGACCCAAGGTTGCCTACTGAAAAAATCTTCAAAAAGTTTAAACTTTTTTTGGCCCTTTTGTTAGTATGTACTCTTATGATATTCAAGTCAGTTTAGTTTTTAAGAATACCCAAAAATTTTACAACTTTGTGTATTCAATTGCAACCATTTTTTAAAAAAACGGAAAAAATCTAGTTTACCCCTGAATTGAAAAGCTCATAGTTTTTTTCTGAAAAAAAGGGATAACCCATTTTCAAGCATGTATGCAAAATTTTATAAGCTCAGTTTGATAATCTTTTTAAATATTTTTATAGATCTACGGGGAGTGCTTTTTTTTTTAAGATTCACTTCCCCCACAGCAGATTCATTGCGTACGGCACAACCCCCAACATTTTTGATAAGGGCTTGGGAAAGATCATGGCAAAATTTTTAAACAGTTTTGGGGCTATAACAGACCCTTGCGGAATTTCCCCCCAGGAAGGACCTTAAGTGAGAATAGGCTTCCTCTTTTTTTAAAATGGACCTTTCACTTAAAAAATGCTTAAAAAGAAATTATATTGCAACCCTGAAAGCCCTTTTATCTCGTTTAAAAAGAATTTCATCCCGATTTTGGTCGTCCCTTTTTTTACATCAAAAAAGTTGCAAGACTTTTTGTCTTCTGCAAACTGAGTTTAAAATTGGGTCGTATTTTAATTAGATGACGACAGTTGACCTGCCTTTCCAAAACCCTGTAGAGACAGGCATGAGTTAGTTTTCACAGTAATGATGACCCTTTTTGAAGATGAACGTTCCAAAATTTCCCCCAAGGTGAGTTAGGGGCGATCGGCCTGTAGCGTTTTTTGTTGCTTTTGGTTTACCCCCTTTTTAAAAAACTGGCACAATGATCCATTTTTCCACAAAGATGGCAGAGTCCCACTTAACCAACATTTCTAAAAATATTGTTGAAAAAAAGTTAAGAGTTATCGGGAAGAGTCAATCTTTTATTAGTACAGATCAGGACCAACAGATGTTTTTTTTCTTTGTCCCAAAGGGTTTTAAATACATCTTTAATTCCTAAAGAAAAAAGGTCAGCATTTAGATAAGCTGAAGATGATACTTTTACAATTATTTTGGCTTTCATTTTTCTTACTTTTTTCAGTTCCCGAAACTTTCCACATTACTATTCTTTGAAAATAATTCTAAAAAATTTTTCAGCCTTTTAAAAAGTTTGGGGGAAACTCAATTTTTTTCTGTGTTATGGGGTAGGTGGCAAAAAATACCATTTTTTTTTTCCTTCATTTTTTTTCCAACTTTGTTAAAATTTATGCCTAGATATTTTTTAAAAGAAAGTGGCCCAATACTGTTTTGGGCTTCTTCTATTTTCCTGTTGCATTGATTCTTTAGTTTTTTTCAAAATTTCTTTATTATTTTTTATTTTTATCTTTGAGGTAGTTTTAAAAAACCCGTTTTTCTTTTGTCTGGAATTTCCAAGGAGTCATTCCACCATAATTACCTGAATTTTACGGGGATTTTAAAGGATTACATTTGGAAGGGGAAAAGGTCAGGCTACAAATTGTTTTAAAAAAAATTTGTCGTAAGTTCTGTCTATGCTCTGTCAAAAAACAGTGTTGTATGCTGTTAGTAGTCTTTAAATTTTTGGAACCATTGGGGCTTTTTTATAATTTTTTTGGGAAATTCGTCTTTGGGATAACTTTTTGACAGTTTGCTATCTATACTTAAATAACGGCAAATGGTCACTTAAGCGTTCATGGAGCTTTTCCCCCCACAAGGGGTGCCAAGTGCGGCATTTTAAAGGATAGTCGTTTGGGGTTTGCTTATGATTGGGTACGTTGGTATTTTTTAAATATTTCCCTTTATTTAGCAAGTAAAAGGAGAGTCCACAATATTTTCTAAAAAACGGTTAGAGTGGTATTTTTACACTTTTTTATCCCAAAACGGAAAGGGGATTTAAAGTCACCAGCTATACCTTTTATCGTTCTGGCCCCCTTAGGGGCACTAGCCTTTCAGTTTTTTGATTGTCAGGGCCTTTAGACAAATACACGAAACAATTTTTAAAGTCAGCTGTTCTTTAAACTTTATCCTGATGCAAAAGCATTAAATTTTTTCTGTCCTTTGGAAAAGGAGACAGAAGCTCAAAAACTAAGTTTTTCTTGAATATAATAGCAGTTGTCTTTCCTTTTTCGCCCTTCTCCTGATATAAGGAGGGTAATATAGTTGGGGAATTTTAGGAAAGTTTAGCGGGTCTAAATTTAAAGATTGAAAAAACCAAATTTTGTAACGTTTTAGAAAGAGATTTGTAGAAGGAAATGCAGATTTGTTAAAATCGATCGGAAATTTTCCACTGCTGATATAAAAATTAGATCGGGATTTTTATTTTGATTTTGTTTATTTTTAAAAAGAAAAATGATAACCCACAATCAATTTTAAAAACTAACAAACCCTAAAACAAACCGGAAAAAAAAACAAAAAAAAAAGGGAAATAAAAAAAAACAAAGAAAGTTCAAAGGAAAAACACTTCTAGTAGCAAAAAGACAAAAAAAATTTTCATGATCCGAATTCTGCTGGCCTATACTGCAAAAGAAAGATTTTATGTCACATTGAAATGAAACGTTCCATTTGGTGCCAAGAATCACAGCTCCTGTTACCATACCAAAAATGCCCTGGATATTTGACACAGGGCGATATTCCCTTGGAAAGCCCGTCAAAAATTTGGGAATAAAGGGGATGGGGTTATGGAAAGAAGAAAGCTGGCCCTGGTGGGGTTTTTTGTGGCAGATGATTTTTCTTTCTGACAGAGGGGGGAAAAAGGAGGCTTTGGGAAAAGGTCTTTTTCCGGGATATTGCGGCGTCGTGCTGCCTGGGGGATGGCTTCTTCCAGGGGAGGAGTGGAGATGTCGTCCCAGGTTCCCGCTAGAAAAATGTTGGTTGTGGGGGTTGTGTGTGGTGGGTGTGGTGTGTGTTGGGTGTGTGTGTGTGTGTGTGTTTTTTGGTGGTTTTGGGGGTTGGTTTTCTTTTTTTTCTTTTTGTTGGGTGGGGGTTTTTTTTTTGGGGGAGGGAAGTAATTATTTTTTTTTTTTTGGGGGGTGACGTTTGGTGTTGTGGGGGGGTTTTTTCCTATTTGATGATGATTTTGACTTTTTGTGTTTTTTTCCCCCTGAAACGGGGACGCTATTTGATTAAAAAAAAAAATTTTTTTTTAAAAGTTTCAGATTAGGGGAGACCAAGGAAAAGAGCAGAGCACTTTGCTTCGGGGCAAAACCCTGCCGGCTAAGAGGCGAACATCACATTTACATCAGTTTCTTAAAACGTTTCAATTCAGGAAAAACAGACTTGACTGCTAACAAAGACCGTTAACCAAATTTTAGAAATTTCTAAAGCCTTTTGAAATGTGCACGTGCAGGAACGCCCCTTTTGGGTTTTCCAACAAAAACGATGAATGTTAAAGTTTGAAAAGAATGTGAAATGTTTTGCGCACAGTTCGCCGTTTTTTTACGAAAATATGCAAAACATTTTGACGTGACTGGTCAATAATAATTAAAGCAAAGAAAACAATATCTTTTCAGGATAAACACAAAGATTTGAAATTAAAAACAAGACATGCTGCTAAAATTCGTAAATCAGAAAAGGTTTTTGGAAGAACGTAAAACAGACAAAAGGGAAAAGTACTGTGGTATTTCTGCCCGGCTTGTTTGATATTTTTATAAAATTTTAAATGTTGACTGTATTTTGTTTTTGAAAAAAGACAATGGTAATTTGAAGTTGCTGGTGCATGAACTTAAGAAAAATAAAGTTCTTTTTTCTTGGTAATGAAAAGCATCGGGCAGAAAAAAAAAATGAGAGTTTAGGTTTTCTAAGGCATTTTAAAACCCCTTTTTTCCTGAAAATATTAAAATGTTTTTTGATGGGGAATTTTCGAATAGTGGACAGGTGTTTTATTTTTCCCCTTTCATAAAAAGGTGAAAAACTGCACGTGGTTCTTTGAAGAACAAACTTTTTTTTGGGGGAAAAAACACCCCATAAGAGAAAACGGACTAAAAATCCAAGGTTGGTCCTACTCAGTGAATCACACAAGAAGATCACTTTCTACTCAGGAATCAAGTGGATCAATTCAAAACAACATCCATTTCCTTTACAAAATTTCCCAAAACCAAAAGGAAAAATCCTTTCCAAAATCCTGTGGATAAACCCAAAAAGCTTACTACGCTCGATCATTAATCATTCAAGTCCCATAGCTCTCCTTTCCTTAAAGTTCTTTTTTCCCACCCTTCTCCTTCTGCAGCAATAACGGGCCTCTTGTAAGGGGGGTCCCTTCTACCCCCCCGGAAGTTTTCAAAACCTAAAGGAACATCCAAAACATAGGAAACTACAAAAAACATGGGGTTACAGTAAATCATTTCTGGAAACTTTACAACTTTTTAGAATACTGTAAAAACATTCAGAAACTTCCAGCAAAAAAACATGCAAACATTTTTTAACAAAATATTTATCTCTCAAAAATGCTATTATTAGAAAAGAAGCCATTCATAGCTTTTTTAAAATCTTCTCAATAGAAAATTGTTTTTTCCCAAATTTGTTTTCCAAACAACAAAACAAAAAGATCTCTGCACTTCTCACGGACTTACTGTAACTCATCTTAGTTAAAAATTTTAAGCTTTAAACCCCCCCAGAACGATTTTGCAATCGCTTCAACATTGTCTTCCCAAAAAGGACCAATTATTTTAAAATTTTCAAAAACCATTCCCAGCACATCACCCTGTTTGTTAAAACAGCGCATCACCTAAAATTTTGATAACACCTATGGGTTTTTTTGAGGGGGCTGAAATTGGTCATGAGCCAGCTCCATTACAGAGAGGAGGGGGACAGCCAGTGGTTAAAAATTTATTAGGGACGTTACCGGGGTTCCTTTCTCGTTCAAGGGGGATTTTTCCTTGGAGTGCTGCCCCCACTCCCCAAAAATCCTTCGGATGTGGGGATGTCAAAACGCACGCAGAAAATCTTGTGCACAATTTTAAAACCCGTTCCACTTTCCAGAGTAGACCTTCTGGCCAGTGGGAACGGATGACAAAAGGGCAGACACACGGGGACTGGATAAAAAAAACGAGGCTTTTTCCATTATCCCAAAAAAAAAAATTTTGTTTTAAAGTTTAATTGTAGTCAACACAGCTTTTCCTTTGAAGTTGGGTTTCTTAAAGATCCTAGAGGACCCCCTCTTTTTCTTCAAACTGAGTTTCCCCCTTTTTTTGTCACACATTCTCCTCATTTTTACGTATTTATCAAGGGGGGGTCGCTCTCTGAAGCTCAATCAATTTTTTTTTCCACAAAAGCCCCCCTTTATTTTATTTTTTCTTATTTTTTTATTTTTTTTATTTTATTTCTTTATACGAGGATAGGGGAAGAAGCACTTTTTTGTTTTTTTTAATATAGCCCCCGCGGTATGCGGTTTTGTAATTTTTAAATATTTTCGCCTTGGAAACATCATTACTTTCAGGAGAATGTTTTCCCAGCCTTTTTTTCGTGACAGGCACTTTCCCTCACATTGGACACAGCACAGGGGCTTTTTATCTCGGGTTTTTTTTCTATTTGGGAATTGTCTTTTTTTCCGGATGCGTGCTTTTTCTGATTAATCGTTTTTTTTGGAGTGTACAATCTTTCTCATGAAAAAATCACCTAGGTTTGGGGCGTGCTTTTCTTTCCCCCAATTTGGGATCAGGGTAAACGAAAGGCCTACCACCAAATATTCCCAAGATCATTTTTATAGACTGGACAGCTCCTCTACAAAGAAAGGGGGCCCCACACGATAAAAGCGTCGGACTTTAATCACTTTGCCCGCTAACACGAGAAATTTTCCCTTTAACCCCAAGCCCTGTCTGACCACAACCCACTGACCCGTATCTCTCGGACATCACTTCCAGAAACCGCCCCTTTTTTACGGGGGAATTGTCATTTTTCTGGTGGGTGATTCAGCTGCTGCCTACGATCTGGAAACCTTCTTTCCATGTAATATACATCTATTTTTATCTATCACCCTACAAACTATCTCTATCTATTTTATCTACTATCTGTCTGTTGACTGCCCGTCTATCTGTCTATATATTCTCTATCTCTTCACATTATATCTATCTAACTACTATCTAATTCTGTCTTCGTCTATCTTTTTTATCTGTATCTATCGATCTATCATATTTATCTGTCTATCGATTTATCATCTATCTATCTACGGATGACAAAATTACAAAATTGGGATACACACGGGGGGCTGGATGAAAAAAGCCATGGTGCTTATTCCCTTATCCCCGAAATAAAAAATAAATAAATAAATAGATATAATCTTTCTAGCTCACTCTCACATCCACTCCCACACCCCACCCCCACACACAAAAACACAACACACACACACACGAGGGACACGAAAACGGAAAAAAACCACACAATACATTAAAGATATAAAGAATAAAATATAAAACAAATTAATAAATACATACCACACGCCACGTACACCCCACCCCAAACCCCACACACAACGCACATACACACACGCACAAAAATACACACCACCAATACGCACCACGCACGCACGACACACACACACATTCTGACTTTGGGAAAAAAAAATTTCATGTATTAGGTTTGCAAACGCTAATCCAACTTTAAACATCGCATAATACAAAATAAATATTTAAAACAAAAAGCTACTTATTGCAGTCACGACAAAATTTTGCAAAAAAAGGCGGTTTTGGGGTTTTTACGATGAATTTTCACTTTCCCGTTAGCTTTGCCCATATTAACAGTTTAAAAAAAAATTTTTAACAAAAATTTCATTTGTTACTATTTTTATTTTTTCCCCTTGTACCTCAATTTTTTCAAAAAAACATTTTCGTTAATTCGACATTTGTAGACATTCAATTTTCCAAAAATATAAAAATAAACTTTATTTTCTTTTTTGTTTTCTCTGTATTGAATAGCAAAATTAATCATTGAAAGCAAAATTATAATTTTAACCTTTCCCCCTAAAAATATTAAATAAGAGAATATTTCCAATACGATAAGTATTATACCGTTTTATCTCGGCTGCGCCAAAGATCTCACGTAATGCCACCCAAGTTGCCATCCTTTAGGTTTACAAGCCTTTGCCCCTTTAGACCACTGCCTCCGAGATTGGGTGGTCGCCCCAGTGAAAAAAAATCCCTTTGCCATCAACCTTTTTGTCAAATTCGCTCAGATTTGTTTTTGTGCTTAGACCGGGGAACATAAACATGAACAACAATAAAATTAAACCAAAATATCTCAGTCTGTGCCTAAAATTTCACTACACTTTTTATGAGAATTTTCGAGTATGCTTTCATTTGTTTTTCTGCCCGTAAAACATTCGGCTGCCTTAGTTTAACCCTTTCCAATTTTTCTGTGCAAGGCTTCTTATCCATACAGCAATACAGGCCGATTAAGTTTCTACCACCCCTTAATTTTTCTGTTTTAACAATGTCTTCACACAACTCAACTTAAAGTTTGTTGTTTTTTTTTTTGCCTCATCTACCCTTTTTTTTGATTTCCCAAAAAAGGGACAAACATACACATTAGAAGCAGCACTAACATTCCCCACATCCCCCTCCCTTCATTGAATTAGGGGAACCATGAAGAATTTTTTCAACCCGGTTTCCCACCCCTTGGGTTTTCAGCCTTGTAGCAAGCATTTCCCCTCGCCAGCCAAGTCTGTTGTCTTCCCATGGTTTTTTCTTTTGTCTCCCTCCTTGTACTGTTTTCTTGTATGATCTTTTTCCAGTGTAGATGTTTTCGGTTTTGGGGCCCTCCCAATGTTTGGTTTGGGGGGTTGTTTGGTCGTTTTGGGGGTTTTTTTTATTTTGTGTGGGTTGATTGGGTTTTTACATGTGTGGGGTTATTTGGTGGGTTTGGGTGTTGCATAATCATTTAAGAAAAAGGTTGTTTTATAAACAAAATTTTTTACCCCAATTTTTTGGATTTTAAAGTTTACGGACCCTTTGTGGGACAAGGCTTAAACAGGATTGGTTTTGGGAAAATTTGTTTTTTTCACAAGTAGAACTAGTTTTTTTAATTCTGGTTTCCCCATGGGAAAAATTAAGTACTCTGTATAAATAAAGAAGATTTAAAGCTCTTATCTTCAAGTTCCCATGTTTTTGGATCTCTTGTTTATTGTAAAAACGTTTACATTTTGTACAAAAATATGGACATGACCAGGTGTAACAGGTCAACCGACTCCAGTCACAGAAATAGATAAGTTGAATAAAGGGAAAAAAACAACCCACAAAGTAACACTTATTACCCCCTCTACAGTCACACTCAAGTTTCAATTATATACTCCCATTTATTATTTATTTAATATCCTCCCCCAAAAAATTTTTTTTCAATAATCAAAAAAAGCAAAAATTAATTTTAAAATTCAAAATTTTCAATTCATTTTAACCCAAACAGTTTTCCGTTCACTCTCGGGGTCAATAATCTTAAAATTTTTGTTCATTTGGGGAAATTTAGTTACCCAAAAGTCCTCAAATTCCTACCTTCTCTGCAAGTAAGTTTAAAAATTTAAAACAATTCAAGTGATTCCACAAAGTTCGTAGCAAAAACAGTTTTTTTGCTCTTGGCTCAGTAAAACAATTTTTGTCTTTTTGTTTTGGTTGTGGGCCCCGTTGGGGTTTTTTGTAAAAAATTTAAAAAAAAATTTTAGGTTTTTGAAGGGTTTTTTTGTGGTTGTCCACCCCCCTAACGACCCCCCCCCCCCACACACACAAATTTTAACCCCCAGGTCGGGGGGTTTCCTGGAGCTGGACGGCCCGGGGTTTCCCACATTTCCCCCAAATGGGGTGGGGGGCCAAAATTTAAGGCCCTTCAGTACGAAAACCCCCATTAGTAAACCCGTATTTAATAGAAATTTTTTTTTTTTTTCTTTCTTTTTTGTCTTGATTTTGTTGTTCCCAGAACACGAACCCACCCACCTCAAAACCTAGACAAAGTCCATGCACGACTACTTTCCTAAAAATTTAAAACAAAGAGTTTCTTTTTTTTAAAAAAAAAACAATCTTTTTTCAACATACCACTTTATCTAAAGGGGAAAGGGCTAGATTTTCACAACCAAACCAGCTCAGACACTGCAACCTTCCCGACCAGGACAGAAGATGAAAAAGTCAATGCAGAAAAACACTCACTAAGCATCTTGACACCACTGACTAAAAAAAGAGAAAAAAAAACCAACAAATCCCCAGTTGCAAAACAATACCCCAAAAAACAGACACGGGGCTTACAGATCCCCCTTCCCGGGAAAAAAAAACCCCAAAGATTTTTTTAATGAACTAAAAAACAGCATAAAATTAGATCACTGAAATTACACAAAAAAACATACAATAAACCCTCAACGAAAATATGAAATCAAAATGAGATTACTTAATATCTCAATCTTGACAAAAAAATCTCAAATGTTCTGTCACCAAAACAGGGTTTAACAAAAAATGAAAGCCGTAAAGAAATGCCCAGGGGGGGGCCCCCAATTCGAGGTTGTGAAAACTCCAGAAGAAGTGGTAAAGGGGGGTTATAAAGTTTGGGGGAAACAAAAAAATTACCCAAGATACCTTTTTGGTTTGAAAGTACCCAGACAAAGCAAGCATTTAAAAAGTTATGTGGTTTTCAATAAGAAGTTCCTTTTAAAACAAATAGGGAAAATGGTTAAATTTTATCTAATTAAGAACCCCAAAATAATGTTTTAAAGAAGAAAGGGATAATTGGAAAGAAATAGTGTAAAAATCTTCATAAACAAACATAGCAACCCTGGGTCCAGAAAAATCCATTTCCCTACAAGAGACAGTTTAGAGTTAACCCAAATTGAACTTCTCCATAAAACTAATAAAACCCCCAAAATATGTTTTATTTTGTGAGGGTGGGTAGGAGAATTTTGTAATTTTTGTGGAAGGTTTGGTTAAATTGTTTGTAAGAAAGTAGAAATGAAAAATTTGGGGATGAGTGAAAAGATTTTTTAGTTGAAAAAAAAAAGAAAAGTGAGTTTTTATAAGAAGAGGGGGGGTAAATGTTAAAAATTGTGGGAATTTTGAATGATAAATTTTAAAAGGGAAAGGGGGAAAAGGGAAGGATGGAGTGGAAAAGGGGAAATGGGGGTTTTTAAAAATTTTGGGTTTGGCCTTAAAAGGGAGTGGTTTTTTTTTTTTTAAAGGGTTAAATTTTTGGGGGGAAAAAGGGGTTAAAATTGAAAGAATAAAGTTTAGGATAGGAAAAGGGTGGAAAAATGTTATTTTTGAGGGTGAAATTGAAAATTTAAAATAATGGTTTTTAAAAAAAAATGGAGGTAATAGAGAATCGAAGTAAAAATTTAAGATTGTGACCTCAAAATTTAAAAAATTTTTGGAATTGAATAAAGGGTTTGTTTTGCAAAAAGGTCATAGAAGTCAACTTTATTTTTCAAAAATAGAACCCTTGTAAGACCGGTTTGCAAGGAATGCCCGAAATCGAAAAATGCTTTAATAGAAACCGTTTTTATAAGCCCACATCAAAAGAACATGAAAAAGACTCCCCTTTTCAACACAAAAGGACTACCGGAAACTCGGACATCTGGGGCAGAAGAAACAACAAAGTGCAACCAAAACCCTTGTCATCGGGAAAACATACCTTCATCAAGTTACCCTCTCTGTCAAATTTTGACATCTGGAAAAAAAATCTGGGTTCAAGTGCCAACAAAAAATAGTTCACCCCCAAATGAGAAACCCTTTTTTGCGCCGGTGATAAAGGGTTTAAAATATTGGTGAAGACCTTTGGGAAGGGCTTTTCCCAAGTCAACTCTGAAATCCATGCCAAAATTTGTCGTAACCACAAAAGGGCTAAGCCACTGAAGTTGAGCTTTCCGAACCCAGTGAAAAAGGGTAAACTTCCACCAACTTAAAAATTCGAAAAAATGATTCTTGTCATGATAATACTTTGCCTGAAGAGAAGATCCACAAAAAATGTGCAGTTCAAACGTCCAAAGCATAGATTTTTTGACAACAAGATGCTGAAATGCCAACTTGCCTCAAAGAAAAAACTAAGGGCCTTGGGCTTCATACCTTCTCAAGCTCCGAACGTTTTTTCACAAACCTCTGACCACACTGACCCTCTGATCACTATAACCCTATTCTCCCCCCAACTGCTGATGAATGCACCCCTATTACCCTTCCCCCCCCACGACCCCGTCGCCAGGAAACCCCAAAAATCTTATAGCGAAGCGCAAACGCCGGAAATAGAAAGGCAGTGGCGGGAAATCAAAAACCGAAATAACAAACAGCTTTTCCCAAAAAAATAAAAAAATCAAACTCTTAAACCCTTCAGCAAAGACAGACTATACCTTTTCCCAAATTTTCTGTGCTACTCCCCAAAATCTCTTTTTTTCCCCACCCAAATCTTCTTGGGTCTGCAAAAAACAACTCCTCTCCCAACACCCCCAGCCGTCTAACTTCCATCCATAAAATTTTTTACCTTTTTTCAACAAAGTTTTGAAAAATCGCTCCGACTGGACAAACTCAATTCCCCCTGCGCCTCCTGTCCCCCGTTCACTGGCACTCCTCCTTTTCCTTCCCTCCCACAAGTGAAAAAAAAAATCATGACAATTTTGAAGAAAGATTAAAACATGCGACCCTTTACCCCAAACCCCCCTGTTTTTTTCCCCAAGCCTTCCACAACTTGACCATTTCACAAAAAAAGAAACTCTCTCTTTTGTAGGGGAAAATTTTCCCTCAGCTCTTTAAAAAAGCAAAAGTTCACCCACGAAAAAGCCGAAAATCGTCCCAACATTTGAAGAACTATAGGCCGTCTCAAACTTATTTTTGTCTCTAAAAAATATAAAAAAGTCGTCTCAAACAGCTTTAACAGCACCTTTATTCCAATGTTCCCCCCCCCCCTTTTTTAATCTGCCACGCCCCAACCCCAGCACCAAAAACCCTCTGTCCACACTTTGATACATTCTACTTCTTTTGGCAGGAAAAATCTCCCTCCTCACTCTTCTTGACATTTTGCCCTTTGATATCATAGACATCAATTCTCTTTCTCCCTCCAAAATACGTTTGGTATTAACGGGGACAGCCCCCACTGGGTTTTCTTTTTATCTCACAGCAGGGTTCCCGAAAGTTTTTTAAACAAAATTCAATCAAAAATGTCAAATGAAGCAGTCCCGCAGGGATCATCCCCGGGCCCGTTTCTTTACTTTCTACACTGCTCCACTCTCACAATAATAAAAAACACCTATTGATCATCATTTCTTGCCGATGATATCAGCTTCAGTGCAGTGATACTGTTGAAAACTTGCCTCCCCCCTGACAAATATGTCCACTGCCTTCAAGACATTCAAAACTGGATCACTCAGAAAATTTCAACTTAATGCCGATAAAACCGAAACCATGCTCATAGGGACCCAAAATAAAATTTTTCAAACGCAAAAAACTTTAATAGAATTCGGCAATACCATTTTCCTTTGTCCAACTCTGTGAAGTATTTAGGAGTTTCTTGACAACACACTCTCTATGAAAAATTCATCACCCCGACCTCCAGTCTTCTACTATCAAAATTTCTGAGCATAAGCCGATTCGCAAATATCGTCCCCTGATGAACTTCCAAGCTTGTCACATCTCTCATTTTTCCGTTTTTGATATGTAATTCCTTTTGGCTGCCTACCGTATCATCTATCCACTCTCTTCACGCAACAAAATCGCAGCTCACTGGGCCAAGAAAGAAAAAATCTGAACACATCACTCCCCTTCTGCGATCTCTTTATGGTGCCTGTTCACAAAGACTGGAGATAAAAAACAATACCCTCTGTTCAAATGTCCCACAAATCTGCACCCCCTTATTCTGAAAAATTCTTCATCTTACACTCCATCCGCCCCTTCCTTCACTGCAATACTTTTGGCTTTGAACACCCAGATTCAAACAAACCATGTTGGGCCCTCGCTCCTTTTTGTTTCTGGTCATCCACCTGGAATGACCCCCCCTCTTTCACTTTGCCAAAAGCCCTTTACTTAACCTTCAAATCAGCCCAAAAAACACTTATTTCCTACCTGAGACTTTTCCCCCCCCAAAAATCGGGCCCTAATTTTAACGCATTTTTCACCTTCTAAGTGTTGTTCCGAGTGTGTTGTGGTGTGTTTTGTGTGGTGTTTTTTTTTGGGGGGTGTGGGGGGCGGGGGTGGCGTGCAGCATGGGATCGTGCGGTGCATGGTTTTGAAAACTGTTGTTCATTATGTTGAAGGAGAGTTGCATGCCTGTAAAATTAGTTAAGCGCTTTGTTTTTTTGTTTTTTTCAAGATTTAGCGCTATATAAAATTCCATTATTATTATTATTATTAACACCCGACCCAACATTTTGGGACAAGTCAAAAAGGCCCCTTGGTTTTTCCTTTTTATACAACAACTCTGGGAAAACCCTGTGCTGCATTGGACATTCACCACAGCAAACAAAAGTGCAGAAAGATAACGATGCCACAAACAAAGGGTTTATTTTGCATGAGCTTTTTTAATATGGGTTTTAAAATGCCCTGAAAAAACCCTTTTACTACACCACTGCTCTGAGCTATGAAACTAGAGGTAAATCCCCGTAGCAACAACCAGTGGGAAAACTTCCTCATGTCAGATGTAAATTGTGTACCTGTCAGACAGAATCTATGTGGAAACCCAAACCCCGGGAAAGCGCAAAAAGCTTCTGACGACACAGAAAATTTTCTTTCAAGAACAGCCTCAGGAAACCCGGGGCAAAAATCACAAAGGGAATAAATAAGATGGTTTCCCGAAGTGGGGAATAGACCCACAAGTCGACAGCAACGACGGGAAAGGTTTCCCCCAAACCCGGAGAACTGGGGAAAGGAAAACTGTGCACCCGTCCTGCAGTTTGCCTTTTGACAAAAACACAGAACGACGTACTCCCTAACACCAGATAACCAGGCAGAAAAAACCCCTTTTTCTCACCTTTCCCCAAAGTACAATTCTGCCCAAGACCAGGGGGAAAACCCCTCATAGCATACTGCAAAACAATGTCCCCCCAGAGATGTAGGCACAACAATTGGTCAGAGAAATTCCCCGAGCAGTCGGTTTAACCTGAAAAAACAGGATACAGAACATCATCAAACAACTATAGCCCAACTATCTCTGCCAAAATACAACACCCGGAAAAGCCACCAAACAAAACCCCCAATGACAAACTTCCTTGACATTCCCCACTCCTCTGGTACAGGGACAGACAACAACAGCAACTGGCTGGTTTCGAGCAGACATTTCCTTCTTCTTCATACCCTTGTGACCCAACAAAGAGACTGAAAATTTTCCCCACAAATTCCCGGGAAAAAAATGCAGACCCACCAGGAAGTTTTTTCCTTGGGAAAGCCCAAGATTATACTACAACAGGGTCATCCATACACAGCATTTAAGTTGACCTAAAAATAAGGGGATTTTAACTTCAAAAGAAGCAACTCATAGACGTCCTGTGACCAAAAAAACTTCCCCCCGTTTTTTATGCCCCGTAAATTGATCCGGGGAAAACCCAAAACCCCCTTTACACCTGCAGTGGTAGCACCTCATCTCTCATACTGTGATTTCACCCGTTGACAAACCCCCTGAGAATCCAAATCAGGAAATCCATGACTCTTTAAGACAAACACAGATACAAATAACGGGGTATCAGCAGCACCCCCCCTTTTTGTCCAGAGTTTTTATACCTGCCTGAAACGGGGCAAGAGCAGCAAAATCCTCTACCCCCCACAACGCCAACAATCTATACTATCTTTGTGTGTACTACCCCCGCCCTGGAAAGAATTTTCACCCTTTGGCCACCCCAACCCCCTCCCAAAAAAAACCCTTTTTGACTTCTTTATTAGGAAAAAGGGATCAGGGGTGGGGGTTTTGGGGAACCCCCCCACCCCCCCCCCCTGATTCCCAGGGTGGGATGGGATAGACTTACTAAAGGGCAGGACACGACTTGGGCACCAGGGGGGGATTCTGAGGAGCAAAAAGCTTTGGTGGGGTGCCTATTGGTAACTTTCACAGCATAATATTCACGTGAGGTGGCAAGCTTTTCTTTCTTAAAAAAAACAGCAAGGTCCTTTGAAACACGCATAAATTTTTCACAAAGTACAAGATAAAAATAATAAAATAATAAAATAATAATAATAATAATAATAATAAAATTATGGAATTTATTATGCTGAATCTTGTAAAAACCAAACAAAAAGAACGCTTGCACCAAACATTTACAGGCATGGAACTCTCCTTAAAAAAATGAAAAACATTTAAAACCAGCACTGCACGCATGCACGCCAACAGAACCACCAACACACCACACACACACACACTGGGAGTCCACTTTGAAGGGGAAAAAGTGTTGAAAACAGGGGCAAATTTGGGGGGAAAGTCTCAGGTAGGGAAAAAAGTGTTTTTTGAGCGGATTTGAAGGTATCAAATGAAGGCTTTTTTCGAAAGGAAAAAGGGGGGTCATTCCAGGGGGATGGGCCAAAAACAGGAGGAGCGACGGGGACTGGTTTTTTGAATTGGGGGTTTTTAAAAACAAAAGTACTGCGGCGAACGAGGGAACGGATGGAGTTTACGAGAAAACAGTTATAAGAAAGGGGGTGAGATTTTTTGGAGGACATTTTAAACGAGGGTATGATTTTATACTCCATCTTTGTGAGAAAGGCGCCCGTGAAAGATCGCCAAGAGGAATTTTAGGCAGATTTTTTTTTTCTTAACCAGTCGAGCTGCGGTTTTGTATCTTGAAGAGAGTGGAGTATACTGGTGGCACCAAAAGAAATTAAAAGTAGTCTAAAAGTGAAAGAATGAGAATGACAAGATTGGAAGTTGACGTGGAAAAACTTGCGAATCCGCTTAGCTCTTAATTGATAGAGCAAGACTGGCAGGTCTGGGTGATGAATTTTTTTTTAAAGGGGGTGTTGTCAAGAACCTCCTAAATACTTCAAAGTTGGACAAAGGAACTGGTATTCCAAATTCAGAGGTTTTTTTTAATAGAGGAAAAAAAATGTTGGGTCCCTAAAGAGCCCCGGTTTTATGGCATTAAGTGTAATTTTCTGATGACCAGTTTTTAATTCTTGAAGGCGAGGGAAAATTTGTCAGGGGGGAAAGGAAGTTTTCAACAGTATCACTGCATGAATGATACTCGGGATAGAAATGGTGATCAAAAAAGGGGGTTGTTTTTTATATGTGAGAGTGGGGAAGTTAGAGAAACGAGAAAAGGCCCAGGACTGATCCCAGGGGACTCCCATTCCCCTTTTTACAGGTTTTTTATTGAATTTGTTTCAAAAACTTTCTGGAACCGTCTGGGGTATAAAGTAAACCAGGAGGGCTGTGCCGTTAATACCAAAAGTATTTTGGAGGCGAGAAAGAAAAATGATGATCTATGGTTTCAAAGCTGCAGATAAGTCAAGAAAGTGAGGAGGGGGAAATTTTTCCGCATCAGAAGCAAGTAGAAAATGTATCTAAAGTTGGGGCTAGGGTGGGTTTTGGGGCGTGGGTTGGGCATAGGGGATTTAAAAGTGGAAGAAGTCATTGGAAAGAAAGGGACGTTGAGCTGTTTGAGAAACTTTTTCTAGTACTTTAGAGACAAAAAGTAAGTTTGAAAGGCCTAAATTCTTCGAATGTTGGGACGGGTTTGCTTTTTTTAGAAGGGGTTTAATTTACGTTTTAAAAGCTGTGGAAAAAATTCCTGACACAAAGAAAAGAGTTTACTATTTTTAGTGATAATAGGACAAGTTGTGGAAGGCATTGTGAAAAAAAGGGGCAGGTATGGATCAAGGTCGATATTTTATAGTCATTTTTCCCTTTAGAATTTTCGATTTCTTTTTCACTTGTGGGATGGAAGGAAAAAGAGGAGTGCCATGAACAGGGGCAGGAGGTTTCAGGTGGAATTTAGCGATCCCGTCGGGGGATGTTTGAACTTTGTCTAGAAGAAGGAGAAAATAGGGTGGAAGTTAGACAGGCTGTGGGTGTTAGGCAAGGGTTTTTTTGCAATCCCAAAAAAATTTGAGTAGGGAAAAAAAAGATTTTTTTGGATGTACAGAGAACTTGGGAAAGGAGTAGTCTGCTTTTTGAAGATTAAAGTTTGACTTTTTTTATTTGTTTTTTGGAAAAGCTGTTTGTTTATTTCGTTTTTTTACTTCCGCCACTGCCGTTCAGTTCCGCGTTTTCAGCTTTGCTATCAAATTTTTGGTTAACCATGGCGAACAGGGGCGTCAGGGGGAGAGGTCAAGGGGTCTGTCATCAACATTTGGGGGAGGGAAAAGGTTATAGTGATCAAGGGGGTCAGGTGGGCAGAGGTTTTTGAAAAACGTTCGGAAGCTTGTGAAGAAAGGGATGATTCTAAGGCCTTAAGATTTTGAGGAGTAACATTTTTCTTTTCTGAAAGGTTTTGTGATTTAATATGGAAAAGAATGGCGGAATGATCAAAGCAGTTCGGACAGGGAAAAAGTGTGCAAGTTAAAAGAAGATATAATGACCCGTAAAAAAATGACCAAAACTGTGTGTTGTTTACCCTTAGAGAGAGAAGGTTGGACAAGAAATAAAGATTTTTACTCTGGGGGAAGACTGGTTGCAAAAAGGAAGTTTTTAAATCACCAAGAAATTTTAAGTTTAGTGGGAAGAGACTGTAGTGGTCGAGGATGATGGAAATTTTTGGGAAAAAAAAAGATGTTAGGGTTTTTTTTACGGCTGGAGGTGGACGGGAAAAGGGAGCAAAGTAATAAGGGCCAGGTAGGGGTGAGATTGATTTTTGCAAAATTCAAAAATTCATGTGGAAATTGAAATTGGGACTGAAAGAAAGGATTTTCCCAAATTTCTTTGAAAATGAGGGTTCCACCCCCCAGAGGTCGGGGGGAAAAAAAAAAATTTTTTTATCCAGGAGGATTCAGCTGTTTTATTTTTGGTTCATGGCCATCATATAAAGCATCAAAAACTTTTTACACTCAGACAAATCCAACCATCTATTTATTAGATGTGATAGGCTACTTCAGAATGATTTGAATCCCTCACCTTGCTCAGGCCTGCAAGCTCTAAATTTCTCTCTAAATCCCTCAGCTGTACTCTGAAACTTAGCTAAGAGGCAGTCCTTCAGTGTTTGGTAGTCTATGGGACTAGTAGCACAGAGTCCATGATAAAGACTCAAAGCCTGACCATCTAACACTGCACTCAATAGTACAGGCCAGTGTTTGTGGATCCCTTTTAAGAGCAGTAGCATGAGCCTCAAACCTGTACAAGAAAGAGTCAATAGAGTCAGTAGCTTCCTTGAAAGTATGTAATTTGGAATAGTTATATGGCCTAGGGTGAGGCAATAGAATCCTTACCCTGCTGAGAATCAGAACTAGACTGCAACTTCAGTTTTTCAATTTCTAGTCTCTGACATTCAAATTCAGTCTGAGCCTTTTCTTTTTCCAGCTGGAGTTCAAGTTCAGCTTGTTTTACATCTCTTTCCATCATTTCTTTAATTTTGAGCTTTTCTAACTCAGTTTGTCTCTCCTTTTCTCTCTCCTCTCTCTCTTCTTCTCTCTCCTCTTCTCTCTCATCTCTCTCTCTCTCTCTCCACCTTCTCTCCCCTCTTCTCTCTCTCTCTCTCCTCTCTCTCACTCTCTCTCTCTCTCTCTCTCTCTCTCCTTTTCTCTCTCATGATACCTATGCTTCCTTTCCTCACATTGATCCACATATTTGATCAAATCAGGTCCTGAAAGGCCTAATTTCTGCCCTTGGGCAACAAACTTTTCAAAATTGTCACACACGACGAATACAACAAACACTAATAATTTCTAAGAGAAGTAAAAGAGAAAACTGAAAAAGAAAACAATACAGACTCAACAACCTTCCACACTTAAATATAGGCAGCAAATTTTTTTTTAATATATGAATTTTTTTTAAACCAAATAAATATGGTAATACAATATCAACTTGGAACAATTTGATTAAGCACAATTTCACTTTGTAAAATATCAGTAATAGGTCTGAAAAAATTAACAAATATTTTCCCCCAACCCCAACCCAAAACAATAATAATGAAGTATTGATTATTTTGTATTCATTCAAAATTCAAATTTTCAAAATCCAAAAATCAAACTCAGTTATGGCGATGGGATAGAAAAGAGAGGAAAATATAGTCTTCTGTTAACAAACAACTTCTAATAATATAAAACTTAACCCAAGAAAAGAAAGGTTCTAAAGAAACACTAAAGTAGTAACAAAACAACAGAAAGTAGAGCAGAAACAGCAACAATTAGAAAGAAGAAAAGTAACTAATCCCTTATTCTGAGGAAAAATAAATAACCTCAGAAAGCCAGAGATGGCAGTAACAAAAACAAAATAAACAATCATACACCCCCAACAATCAAAATAGTTATTAGCACTTTCTTACTCTGACACAGTCACATACAACCCATGGACTATGGAGAGGAAATCCTGAAAGAAAAAGAACTTGGAAAATAACTATAGAGTAAAATAAAGAAATGTAGGGGTCACCAATGTAACAGGTGCAAACTCACTACAGTCACATGGAATAGATAAGTTGAATAAAGGGAAACAACAATCCCACAAAGGCGCACGTTCTTTCCACTCTACAGTCACACTCAAGATTTCCAATAATTATATACTCTCATTTATTCTATTATTACACCAATCTGTCCCACAAATACTTTTTTCAATAATCAAAAGAAGCAAAAATTAATTGTATATTCAATATATACAATTCATTCAACTCAAAACAGTTTCCAGTTCACTTCATCGGGGTCAATACATCATTATATTTTAGTTCACTAGGGAACTTTAGTTACCCAAAAGTCCATCAGCTTCCTGCCTCTCTAGCACAGTGAAGTTTAATTAACACAATTCAAGTGATTCCACAAAGTTCTTGTAGACAAGACAGTTTTTAAGCTCTCTGGCTCAGATAAACACATATGTCTTTCCTTGTCCAATTCTGGCACTATGTACAGAAAAAAAAACCCACACAGACTTGGCTGTAATTTCGCTACACACAATTTTTTAAAAAATTACTGATGACCTGCGTCTGCTCCAGGCAGCCTCCAACGCTACCACACCTTTATCCCTCAGGTCGGGTGGGGTTGTCCTAGGAGACTGAACAGGACTGGGTCACTAAATGGGATTCTCCCCAAGTGGGTCAGTACAGAGGCAAAATTTAAAGCCTACACAGATAGCAGAAAAGAGCCCCCACTATTAGTAAACCCCGTATTAATAGATATATTTGTTTTATTCCTTACTTTTTTTGTCTTGAGTTTTGTTTTCCCAGAACACTGAACCCACCACACTCACAAACCTAGACAGAAGTCCATGCACTGCACTACTTTCCTAAATTAAAGCAAAAGAGTTTCTTTTTTTATAAAAACAATCTTTTATCAACATACCACTTCATCTAGGTGAAGTGACTAGATGTCACAACCAAAGGCCAGCTCAGACAGCTGCAACCTTCCCTGACCAGGACAGAAGATGAAATGTCAATGCTATGACAGAAACACTTCACTACAGCTATCATTGACACCTACTCACTAAACCAAAGAGAAAAAAATGCAACAAATCCACAGTTGCAAAACAATACCAAAGGAACAGACACAGGTCTGTTACACTAGGGTCTGATCTGGAACTGATGGGTATGTTCGTGTTTTTCCGGGAGATTTTCATTTTGGTATGGGCTAGCATTGTTTGTAAGTATTCAAATACTTAAGGCTCCATCCTAACAAAAGATGGCACATCAAACAATGAAGTGAAAGCTCGCATTGCAACAGCAACATCTGCTCTAGCCAGACTCGAGAGGATCATCAGAAGCAACAACATCAGCTTCTGCACCAAATATTACCTCTATAAATCCCTCGTGATATCTATCCTCCTATATGGCTGTGAATCATGGACTCCGTCAGCAGAGCTAGAGAGGAGAATCCAAGCATTCAAGAACAAGTGCCACAGAAGACTCCTCAAAATATCATACAAAGAACACAAGACCAACAACTATGTGAAAGAAGAAATCAAAAAGCGTGTGGGCCCCCAAGAACCTCTGCTCTCCACCATAAAGAGGAGAAAACTGATGTGGTTTGGTCACACCACAAGAAAAAACCATCTTGCAGGGAATGGTTGAAGGCAAGAGAAGAAAAGGCCGCCAAAAGAAATCATTGGTTGACAACATCAAAGACTGGACCGCCCAACCCCTGCAACACCTTCTACTAGCCACACAGGATCGTGAAGCATGGAAAAAGATCTATGTTGCGTCTTCTCTCATGTCCCCCCTACGTCCTTTGGGACATGGGACTGAGAGAGTGAGTGAGCATTGTTTGAAGGCCGGTGTCTGCAAACAAAGACATGCTTACATGAATAACAGAAATCTTTGATGTGCATACTTCAAAGGGAAAAAAGGAAAGGGGTAGTTTATATATACATACACATCATCTTTATTTTTTGCAATCACATCAACATTCATAGAAATAGTGTGATATTTCTTCAAGATGGTAAAAATAAAACCGTTGTATATAGAGCTTTTGGTATAAGCTATCAAAAAAATGCCTTTATCCATACATATAAAAAGCCTACTGTATATTAGAAGTGCAAAATGAGCCACATGGTCTGATTATTTTTAAAAATCACGGTGGTCAATACCAGGACAATTGATCTTCGAAGCTATGCACAAAGCTTTTTTTCTTCCCCTCAACTGTAGAAAAAAGCCATCAAATCTGAAAGAAGAAATGAGAGACACTGACATGCCAAAACCCATAGATCACAAACAATCACACATAATCAGACATCAAATGTCACTGGTGAAAAGTGTGTTGTACCTTTATCTCTTTCTGGATAGATACCCCTAAGGGCACACTGGTACATGCCCATGCACACGCACAGTCACACAGACTCCCGCATGTGTGTGTGTGTGTGTGTGTGTGTGAGTGCGTGTGTTGGTCTGTGTGCACACACATACACAGAAGAATGGTGTAGGTGCACACAAACACACAGCAGGGGCATGTTAAAATTTAAAGTTAACAATACCTCTGTGAAGTTTTTGATTCTTGGAAACCTTAACACTGATTTTTTAGATAAGCTATCTGATCATTTTGTTCAAATAATGAAACGTTTCAAGTTGAATCAATTAATCAATGAGCCAACAATAATTACTGACACAAGTAAAGCATGGCTTGACTTAATCATTACTCAAAGTCCTGACATTGTACAAT